>CM048052.1:18597707-19797707 GCA_026259375.1 Verasper variegatus | reverse complement strand
GGTGTGAACGTGACAGATCGCACTGTGCTGACAGCATCACCACACAGATCCATCAGCGGCCTCATCCAGACTCCGCTGCGAGGGCCACATCGGCCCCGGCACACTGACCGCTCCTCTAATGTGTCCGGTGTTTCCGGATTGTGTCTAAATCCAGTGAACATGGATTACAGCTCACACCTGGCAACAACCCCCCCTTTCATACACATCTCATGGGGCCACTTGTTATCAGATTCAGTTTCTTACTCACATCTGATATATTTATAGATATATACATGAGAGGCAACTATAATTTGGTGCCTATAAATTAATCTCACATCACATCTATAAAAATATGTGGTAATACTTATTTATATAAGGAAATGGCATGGCTGTGTGATAGGCCGAAGTTCATGTAAATGCTACAAGACAAGAACTTTGAGTTGCAAAGTAAAGATTGATGTCTTGTATGAATAATAAAAATAAGATGGAAAGTAAAAACAACGTCCTCACGTAGCCGCAACGCACTTATAGGAACCATCCACCTGCTAATCCACCAATAAAACTTTAGAATTAAAGTCTTTGTCTGGAGTTTATGGATGATTTGGATTTCTCTTTAATGCTTGGATAAAATAAAGAATAATTTGAATATTTGAGTTGACTCTGTTTATTTTCACATAAAAGAGCTAATTGTCTTGTGTAGCCCTGTTCATTTGTCTGAGGACTAACTGATTATCTTGAAAATTGAGTATTTAGTTAAGCTGCAGTGGCCAAAGTCTATTTCCATCAAATAGAATTCGCCTACAAAATAAATGGTGGTTTGCGTGAACAAGGTTTGTGCGGATATTGTCAAATTCTTGGTTTGAATGAATGTTTCAGTCTAACACCAGAACTTTCTAGGAAAAGTGCCGGAGAATGTGAACAGTCCTGTCCACAAACTTTTGGCAAAAACGTATTTTTTTAACCTAAATATAAGAAGCTAAGCCGTCCAAAGAGCTTCATATTGTTATCTCTGCCAAGGTCGTCATGTTTTCACCCCATGCTATTATTTGGTTTTTGGTTTATTTGTTTGTTATCCAGAGTACACAAAAACTACTGGACAGATTAACGCAGAATTTAGAGGAAGGCTGTGTTGTGGCTCAGGCACGAACCCATTAAGTGTAGATTATCAACATTCTTTACGTGTGTGAAATTCGGTGCAGCTTGATTGAATGCCTGCCAAGTGCCGTTCTCGTTAGCCTCTGCCAAAAAGGGAAACTCCGATGTAAACTTGCAGGAGGAAAATTAAGGAATATCACTTTCGTTAGCTTTACTATGAAAGTTTGCAGACTTTGTTCAGCCTGGAGGACGCTCTGACTCCAGGGCAGACAATCTTGAAGAACTATGGATCAATTACAATGAGGACGAAACCAAACTGAAGGTAACATTTCTGTAACACTGAAACATCAACATGTGTAACATACTGTGCAAAATAACACGAGGTATATGGACAATATTAGTGCCTTTACTGCAAAACATCTGTGGCAAATATACTCACAAACTAAACGTTTGAAATTGTAGTAGTTTTAATAGTTTCTTTGATCAAATTATAAATCTTGCAGTGAACAGATCTTCAGCTAAACAGTAAATGTGTCTTTTTCCAAACTGTGACTAAACAAATGCAATAATCTACTCACACCAGCAGATTCTGTCACAGACGAAATGTGCAAATCGATTTTACAGCCAAGTATTTGTGTCATGTGCAATTCTACTGCAATAACTTGCACTTGTGTTTCACACGCATGCACACGACTGTGGGTACGGGCTTCAAGACGTCTGTGTGAGTGTGGTGTTTCTGCCATATAAATCATCTCAGCACAGCTGCAGTCTGCCGCTCTATCTGTCCTGAGATAAGCCTTCTCAAATCTCCCTCCAAACATCATGCGGCCTCGCTGCGCTCACGGCCTGGCTGCGTCTCAAGCCTCTAATGTTTGTGTGCGACAGCAAGTGTTTGTCCCGCTGTGATAAAGAGAATGCGCAAGTGTACAGAATGTTAGGAGAGCAAATGTGGCAGTGAGAGAACGTGTGAGTGTGTGATAATGGGTGTAACGAGCACAGACTAATCCCTGCAAGCTGATCATCAACTCCTTCCCTCTGCATTACAAAACACATTTTATCTGACCAGTACGACATTTTTAATCCCAAATCTCTGCAATTACAACTGGATTCTTCCTGATTTTATTGACCTTACGTATTTTTATTTTAAGTTTTTGGAATGAAACCACATTTAAATTACTAGATCCTGATATTTATTTGGATCTGCACCATATTGCACACACTCATACATATCCTACAAATATCCTTTCTCGTCAACAGTCAAACATCCAACATCCTGCAATGTTAGTGTTAAAAGAAAGTGAGAAAAGATTCCTGGATCCACCCCCTGATCCAGATCCACACCAAAATTTAATGGGCCCTTTTCTGACCCAGGCCACATAATTAGTAAACTAAGTAGTTCTTGTGTAATCCTGTTGAATAACACACAAACAAACAAAAAGAACCAGACTCCTTGGCAAAGGTAAATTTACTTTATGAAGAGTGGACGAGTGTTTGTGAGCGAGGGGAGGGACAAAGGAAGAAAGAAAGGAACTGGATGGTAGGGAAATGGTGAGAAAGGCAGGGCTGAGGTGTGTGTGTGTGTGTGTGTGTGTGTGTGTCAGGGGTGCACACAGGCCACAGAGGCAGATGGAGTTTGGATTTAGGCGTCTACGCACAGAGCCGTCACATTTCATTCTTCACTGCTGCTGAGTGGCTCTGCTGACGGTGCTGAAACCTACACACTTACACACGTTCACATGCATGTACGAAAAACACACGCAAACACTCAAACCCAAGCATTCGCACACAACCTACCACCTTGGACTTGACTGACATGTTCTAAAGATGTTTGCAAGTAAATCTGCAAACTACGTGAAAGCCACACGACACCACACATGGCAGAGTTTTGGATTCGGGGGAAGTAAGTGAAAATACCTTTCTTTAATACAGAAGCTAACATTTATCAGATTTTAGATATATACGATAAAAGGCGTCCGCGACATAAACGGAAAGGGGCAAATCCTTCTATCAGTCCGTTTGTTTAATCCATATTTGTGCACGTCTTCTTACGGCTACTGAAGAAATTGAACAGTACCACTGGAAATTGTGGGGGGCAGTGTAGCTGATAGGGTTCTTGAGAAACTGTTAGCATCTATTAGATGTTACTTTGCCCACTCACAGGGACGAGGACTTTCTTACGATGAAGATTATTGCAACCTCCTCCACTGTCGCCACATTTGTTGACGTCTGTAACTTTGCACTGGCCTCTAATGGATTAAAGGATGCATCTGGCCAGTGACAGTACATTGTTTGTCTTCTCATACGTAAAAGCAGCATAAATGGCTCTCACTAGATTTTGTAAATAGTTTTATAATGGTTATTACATCTCTACTTAACTATATCTTATTTCACGTTTATAAAATGAATTACACCTTATGTCTCCTTTTTTGTCTTTAAAGATAAAGTACTTTTTTCCTTCAGCTCTGCAGGATGCATCAGATGACATTGTCAGGTGTGCAGAATACACACACACACACACACACACACACACACACACACACACACACACAGAAACACATACAGCAATTGCCATATGCTTTCAGTTGACGCTGTCTGGGCGAGAGAGAGTGGTTTTTGGACGACAGCCTTTTGCACGCGCAATATAGCTCAATGAGGATTCATTAGCCGTTGCCTTCCCAGCACAGAGTCCCTAACGAGCAGGAGAGAGCTCAGCACCTCTCACACACACAAGGCACATGCATGGTAACATGTGTAGCAACACATTTAGGAATGCTCTCGCAACACACATGCTGCTTTTCTCCTGTGGGATTGTGCGAGGCAGAAAATGGAAACATGCTAGAGGCAGGGAAACAGATTCCACTGACTTTCTTATGGTTATATACATTGATGTAATTCTCTGTAATCTAATAATCTAATTGACAGCGAGGGCTCCAGTATAACCAGACTCTAATGAAGAGGAACACCAGGCTCACAGTAAAATACAGGTTACAGTATGAATCCTTGTGAGTCTATGTGGTTGTTCTGAGGACATAGTTCAAGACTGTCTGAGTTTGATCCTACACCTCTTATACATTTGTGGTGTTGCACTCACATGAAGTTGGATGACAGATTTAAGAGAGTGGTCAAAATTAGCTCGGCGGATATTCTGATTTATAGAACCCAGAATGTGTTGAAGGTCCGACAAAGCAACAGCAGGAGCATCTTTCCTTAGACCTCTCAAGTCGCTCATCCCTTACACTCCATGAATGAGGAAAAACTGAAAAATAAATTTTACTGTAATTTCTGTGAACTAACCCTGTGACAGGCCTACTGGTACATTCCCTGCAGAGCTCTGTCGTGAACACATTAGAGACCAATCGCCCAGTTGCTCTCTTATTTGTCTGCAGCTCTGGACCATTGAATCCAGCTTTTTCAGAACACAGATACATAAACACACCAATTCTCTAAAATGATCATAAATAAAACAATGAACTCTGATGCTGGGAACAGTCCGCACATTATCATGATGGTTAATGACACATTAGGTGATCAGGGTGCTCTACATTTCTTGGCCATGAGTCATATCCGACAACATGACCGAACGTTTGTGGTCTTTCACAACCTGCATGATCCAAATCATCACAGGAACAAATCACAAATTCACCGTGATCTAACACCTGGTGTTTGTCAGATTGGGACTTTTGTCATGTTTCTTTTAAAGTCTAAAATCGCACTTAAACATACTGAACTGGATGAGACATGGGTTTATTTCTGGAGTTATGACCACTCTGTCTTATCAATGATTTTTCCTTTAAACTGCAATAAGTTCAACTCAAAGAGATTTCAATTTGAAGGACTAACCATGAACAATTTTCATTCTCTTCTTAGGTCTCATGCGACATCACATAACACGAAACACATGTAAGAGTGAGAGAATACCTCTGATCAGCACAAAGTCACAAGACTTATCGCCTGTGATATTTAACTGCTGCGAGCAGCGAGGCTATTTTGTTCCTTCCCAAAGGTGTTAGGAGTTAATGCCGTCGGTCATGTGACAGCCGTTCGGCTCTGGGTCCCTCAGGATGCCGCGGAGGCTTCAGGTCTGTGAACGAGCAGCCCCTCTGCCTTCATCTGCGTTAGGAATAATGGTGTTAACAGCTTCTCACACAGCGCAGCCATACAGCAACACAGGCTGTGCACAACAAGGGAGGAGGGGACGCCAGAGGAATTTTAAAAAATGTACTTGAGTTTAGTTTTATGAAAGTGAGGCCTGCATTTTTTACCTTTCAGAGGAGTCAGGCTTCTTTTTACTCTCTTGAAAAGAGAACATTTTTACGTGTGGACGGATCAGATTTTAGTGGTGATAAAGATCTATATACAATCACCTGCCTTCTAAGGCTTTTGAGGTCTAATTAGTATGTCAGAGGATTTTAAACAGGAACAAGTACTTCTACCTCTTTGCCATTTAAAAAAAGCTAATTGAACAATAAAGTGAAACGAAGCACAAGATCGCTTTCCAATGATAACTGAGAATCCAGTTAACAGTGTTAAAGGGTCAGTTCACCCGAATCATACACTTTCCCTGTACCTGCTCAGAGTGACCTGTCATTGGATTTGTGTTGATCAATATTTAACAAATGTAAGGGATCAAAAATTTGTACACTGAACTTTAACTCAGAATGTCCCAGCAGCATTTCATTTTCATTTTAATCAACAACTTTAAACACACCCCTGCATCTCCCGCCAGCTGGGATTGGCTCCAAATGTTCATCAACATCAAATGCTCGAAAATATCTGCATCAAATGATACAGGAATTTAGTGATTAGATATTTCTATTCAGTGATTTCAGAGACAAAAACTGCTTGACTCTCTACACAGACATATGTTGTGACTCCTATCACCTTGTAACTAAGCAGTATATATGTGGAGGGGGTGAACTCCTGAGTAGATATCATTTTTAACGATTTTGTCAGCAGTCCCCACGGCAACCCTGGTGTGCTGAGACCTTGAGATGAGGCCCAGTTTTACTAGAGTGTGATACATCATATGGGAAGTTTAGGAATAAACACAGCTTTGTAACCAAGGAACCACTAAAGTCACACAGAAACATGACCGACATGTATTGTTAAATGAAGTTTAATTATGATTTGGTGTTATAGATCAGTCCTATATTATATATTTTTTAAATATGTATACTAATATAGATATTGTGCATACAGTTGCATTTCTACAGATATTAATATGTTATTAATTTAATCATATAATCATTATGTGATTAATTATTATATGCATTAATTAGTTTTACACTAACAATGCATTTGAAGGAAAAACTGTTGCTGTTAAACAGGGAAATACCAACATCACTATTAGATATCGGTGATTGGCTTTGATTAAAGTCCAATTTGGACCAATTGTGAAAAAAAAAATTTAATTTTAGAAATAAGAGGGACATGGAGAAACTACCAAACATTTTGGTGAACTTCCCTGCAGCCCCAAATGTATGTACAACTACAGTAAGAGTATGAGCTGTAGCATAAATACTTTATAGTAGCTACTAGGCATCATCAATAATATCTCACCTGTCCTCCAACACATGAAACGACTAGGTATTTATATTTAAAATTAGAATTAAAGTTTAAATTTTATTTTAAATGTATGCTCTACAATGGACATTTATTACTATTATAATGATAGTAAAATATTTAACTTTGTACATAATCACACAGAAATTAGGGATTTCTTTAGCAAATAAAAAATAACTGTCCTGAATATCAACCTGCATATATATATATATACAGCTTTAAAATTGCTGCTTATCTAAATGCAAAACTTCCTTCAGTGACCTTGAAAGTTGCCTTGCATGGATGCATGTACAGTAGCAGCCACTAGGGGGGAGGTGCGAGTCTTATCCTGGTCTTTCTGCACTCAGAGCTCCAGATGAATTTGACTCTGGACGATGGAGACGCCAGGACGTGTGTCCCATTAAGGTTTGGAGCAGGAATGGGGAAACTACAAATGGCGTCTTGTTTTCGGACTGGAGGCCACACAGCTCCCAATGTTCCCAGCCCTGGGTGCACTGGTAAGGGTTTCCACCTATGCTGGTAATAGCAGCCTTGGCTAATTAACCACAGGCATTTAATTTAAGCCAGAGGAGACCTGAGCCGTGCTCCTAAATGTCCCTGGAGGAAACGGATGAGGGGAAAGGCAGAAGGACCAATAAAAACAGGCAGGATTTAGGTTGGAGGGGGAGGTGGGGGCTGAGCAGAGGTTTGGGCCTGAGCACCTGTCGCATGCAGCCTGGGAGAAATGAAGGCTATTGATGAGCCGAGCAAGGTCAGCGCCGTCTGCACCGGGGCCTCTGCTCAGACTCTTCGGATCTCCGGCATAAAGCCAGGGGGATTGTTGGACACCTGTCAATCAGGCTGCGGAGGGACTTAGCTACTGTGCCTCAGCTGTGAGGCTCATGACATTCTCACAGAAACCCCTGCAACAAGATGATGATCTTACAATATTACACTGACATTGAGAGACATTTTGCACACTAGCACATTATGAAGGGTAAGACGAGTAACATACTCCTCAGCACTCAACACACGCTTCTGCTTTTGCCGGGAAGCTGAACCATCCAACCAAGTGTGTGTGTGTGTGTGTGTGTGCGTGTGCGTGTGCGTGTGCGTGTGCGTGTGCGTGTGCGTGTGCGTGTATTAGAAAGTGTGCGATGAAAGGACAACAGCATCATAAAGTTTTTGAATTCTTCATGGATTTTCTTGTAAAACCTGGAAAAGTTGTCGTCCTTGTAACCTTGCCCCGAAACAGAAGATAAGCTCAAAGGTCTATTTTGTTCGTGATAACTTGATAATCACAGGCTGTAGCACACCAGCATCAAATAAAGGAGGTGTACCTGAGCTAAGTCCAAATCTGCCAGAAAAATGAAACATGTGAGGACATGATTGCAACTTCATTTTTTGTGTTGTGAAAAAAAATATTAAAATGCACAATATTTTCAATACGGACCTTGTTAAAATATGATAAACAGGAAGGCAGAATTTTTCTTTCTCATGATTTAATTTTCCTATAGCACCCGTCTGTCATATGCGTTGGATATATAGTATGTTTCTTTTACTTTATTAAATGTCAAATGTCAATTAGTAAATGTTGTTATTTGGTTGTGATCCCACTCTGCACCATTATATAGTTTAATGTATTATTTGGGAGTACACACCATAACTCATAAAAACAGGTGCACAAGACCAAGCAGGACCCACAATAAGACCTTTAGCATTGAAACTGAAATAATGTTTTTAGACTCAAATAAATAACATTTGATTTGACACTAAACTAATTTATGTAAAGTTCCAGGTTAGGGTTTTCAGGTTAGTGCCGCTAAGAAAATTACTTTCCAATACTTTACAGGAAATCAAGTGAAAACAATGTGCATATGCTCAAACCTCTTGTGTCTTGTGTGTGTGTGTGTGTGTGTGTGTGTGTGTGTCTGTGTGTGTCTGTGTGCACAGGTGTTAAATGTGTGTGTGTGATACGATAGAGGCTGATCTGACCACTTTCACACTGGGGAGGTCTCAGGATCTTGCTCTTGCACTGCCTAAGCTCCCCCTAGAAAACAGCATTAGTTCAGGGAAAAGATGGGACGTCCCGTGAAACCAGCTCTGATCCCATCTGGGGGTGACCCCTGACCTCCTGTCTGGGAGGACGAGGGAGAAAGTGGGGTTGAGAGGGGATAAGGGAGCGAGAAGGACACCAAGATGATTGAATTTTGTTTTTCGGCTCAAGGAGGGGGTTGGAGGATTTAGTGAGAAATCAAAAACCCCTCCCCCCTCTTCTCCTCTTCCCTTCGTCGTCCACGGGACCCTGCAGCTGTCCCTTTTCCTTCTAATTTTTCTCTGTCAGATTTCAGCCTATAATTAGCAGAAAGACCTCAGTGACTCTCCGCACACATGTGAGTGTGTGCCTGGGCAGCCCAGAACTAATGGTCTAAATCCACCCCCTATACACACACCCCTCCTTCCCCACCAACCGTCCAGATTGCAAGAGTGACAGGTTCACATGTAGAGACTCTGAGCTGAGCTTCGTTCCCACTGGCCATGCAGCCTGAAACAGCAGCCCCACAGAGGTCTCCTCCACGGTGCCGATGGGCATCTTTAAGCCCCCACCGAGTCCTTCCCCCTGCTCAGCATTCCTGGCATGGCATGGAGCCCCCACCTGCTGCCCGCCTCGCATTTAAAGACCGGGTTTTATAGAACCGGCTAAGATTCAGCGTCTGTGAAGTTACAAAGGGAAACCAGAGGCCGCCAAGCGCATCAGCCTGCAGTGGGAACAGTGCTGCAGGAAACGCTGAGAACTTTTCCATGACATCCCTCCCGAGGCCATACGTGTCAGGTCGTTGTTGTATAACCGCAGAGCAAGGTTGCGTGGTTGCAGGTCAGCAGCTTGTCCATAACAAGCCGGGGTCCGCAGCGTGCTGGTGTGATTGGGCAGCGCAGTCGGCCCCTGGGTCTTCACAGAAATCCATGAACGTCACTATGATTCAACACCTGTTACTATCCTGCATCCACATCAAGACAAATACTGGATGTTTTTCTCCGAAGTAACTTACTCAGCTTATTAGACACTGAGGTAGCCTACAAATTATTGTTCATAAAACTAATTTTATTATATTCACCTGTACACACTGAACATCTAAGTATTGACAATACACCCATTAAAAAATATTGTTAAATATTATTAGTAACATGTATTTTATTGTATTTTAAGTATCTACATATATTTATAATAAACTTATTTGAAATTATTTGAAATGACTAATTTTAGGAAGTTTTCATTTTGTGCATCAAGATACAAATATTTCAGGAAGTCAAAGGATGAGTTACAATTTTAATTAATTAAAATTAAAAACACCTTGCGATTTTTGCCTGTAATAATGTATGATATTTTATAATTCAAAATCAACTATTTTGTAACAGTATCTATGAAACTTAAAATATATTTAAAATATATATATATATATATATTAAAATAGGATCCTCAATACTAATAAAGTACATATAGCCTACTTCAAAAATAATTGTACATTACTCAAGAGCAGTATGATAAATGTACTTAATTACTTTCTTCCACTGAAAACTGCAAATCCTTCAAAAGAAGTTTCAAGTCATCATTATATTATTATGCATTTATATATAAAAAGTGCAAAGTAACAGGTTCATTTACTGTAGTTAAGGAAAAAGCACAATAATTGCCTCTGAAAAGTGGTGAGGTAAGTGGTGGCAATAAATAAAAGTAAGTTTAAGTACCTTATTTTATTTATATATCCGTATTTTTAGTTACTTTCTATTACTGCAAATCACAGATCGAACTTTCCTTGTGATAATTAATCACCAGGTCTATAAACATGTGCTTCGTGCTGCATAATGTCTCCGACTGTTCCTCGAATGTCCTCATCTTTCCAGTAAACCAAACTGTGGGAGTGAAGCAGATTTTTAACGGAAGGACAAAAAAAAACAAGGTTGGTGCAACAGCACAACAGCTTGAAATCCAAGCATAACTATTTCCAGTGTAATACCGAAGCGTAAGTCAGCGTGCAAAATGAGACAAATGCCACCCCGCATTTCGGACGTGGCAATATTTCCGAGGAAACCCGACACTCATCCTAGAGTAAACCGTGTCCCTAAAGGTATTACAAAGTCATTCTTTACCTCCTTTTTCTCACACTTAATTTGGGCATTACTCTCGTTTACGGAGGCTTTCTGCGGTTATGGTGGATTTATGTGGTTTATCAAGTTTTCCTGGCTTTTCTCCCCTAAACCCACAACACTAAATCACACATTTGTCTAAACACATGTGGTTTCTTAGCCACCATGATGTACGGCTTGTACAGAGCACCTTTTCAGTTTTTGCAACATGCACATTTTGATCGATTTAGTGCAGCGACACTGTTCTCCAGCACCCAAGGGAGATGCAAAGCTATAATCTCCCCTTATATTTGAAAACCAAAGTCATTTCTCATTCGGAAACTACGAAATGTTGCTCGACCTTTTTTCGGTCTTGTGAACATAAAGCTCTTCCTCTTCGCTTTAATTCACTCAGCTGTGACACACGGCGTCGCTTTAATGAGAGCATGCAGGGGAACACTGTAAATGGATAAACAACGATAAACCACAATGTGGGAATGAACAAAAATTAAAATGACGGCACCAGATGATGGGGTGAGACCCCTAAACAATAAAAACATGAAGTCGCTGCAGCTTGACTGACAAGTTCATGTGGGGAGATCTTTACCATAGCAGTATAACTTTGGTTGCTAGGAATAACATCAGCAGATGGATGGAAAGTCTGATTTTCCGCACTGACCGAAAAAGAGACAGCATCTGTTGTGTGTTCGTTTGCGTGTCAGTTGGCTATGTGTGCACTTACAGTACATCAGATTTTTTCTATATGTGTGTGTGCGTGTTTCTATCTTTATAATCGTGCGTTTGTGTGGGGATCTTGATTCGTCGTGCCCAGAGTGTTGGCACAGGGGAAAAGTATTAGATTTGACGTCCTGCCAAAAGATTGCAGACACAAATATAGCTGCATTTATTTTTGTTTTTTTACATTAATCGCTGCCAGTGTGGGCAGAGGCCTCTGGATTGACAGGAAAACACTGCCTGGTATTCACCGCAGCGCTGATTAATGTGACAGAGAGGTCTTTCAAGTGAGCGCTGAAATAGAACATCATGTAGTTCAGACAGCAACAAAACAACACATAACCATAACCTTGACTGATATAACAGGAGAATTGTCTGCTGTCCTGACATGAGGAGAACCACAACCACAACACACTGGTTTTAACTTTTTTGAAGTTAATGACAGGACATTTAGCGACGCTGGTATAACTGAAACCTGACAGATTAAAAACAGTGCAATTTACTTTATGTTGATGCTTTACAATAATCCCAAAATTCTTGGGATCAACTGAATACTTTTAGTTTTTTGCACTTCCATTTATTTTTGGAATGAGAATAATTGTCTGAAGCTTGAGTTAAATATAATGTATGTGATATTTTCCTTCATGCAACAATATAGTAGGTATATTAAAAGGTATTACTCCTGTGAGGATTTTGTACTTTGTATTGTCAGGAGAATTTCAAAGGTCAGAAAGTTTGCTTTCCATTTTTATATTTACATTTACAGCTTTACTGCTTCCCAGGTAAAATTCTTGATAGGTCTACAACTACAGTACAAGAAGTGAAAATAAAACAACTAGAATGAAGAAATTAGGCTAAAATAATTGGGGGTATAACGTACAGGTTTGGCACAGCCTGTTTCTTATTTAAATCAGGTTCCCAATGTGTTATGGCTGATAAAGCAGCTATCAAGAGCCCATTTATATTTATATGTGTGTGTGTGGGTGTGTGTGTGTGTGTGTGTGTGCAAAAAGGTATTTTTTTTTTATATCCAATGAAATACAATTGTATCAGTGAATTAAATTAGTTCGACAGATTTAGTTTTTAAATCAAGTGACATTAATTCAACACAGGACAAGTGATTTGCGTTTGCATTATTATTTTCTAAGATTAAGATTTATCAACTACAAAGAGATAAATAATAATGAATTGAATAATAAAATGCTTGTGTTTAATGCTTGCAGTGTGTGAGTTGTCGCAGCATCAGACTCCTCAGCCTGAGGGGTGACATGTGCTTCACCTTCTCTGGTATTCCAGGAAAGAAAAAATAAAATAGGGTGCGTACACATTTGAAGATTATCAGTAGTAAAAGTTAGTGCGTGCTCATAGTAAGAGTGCTGTGAGAGTGGGCTGCTACAGCCGTGTGACCTACTGTAATACACGTGTGAAGACGCGTCAGTAAACACCTCCACGTATTAGGGTGTTGAGAGACAGAAGTGAGTTGGTCTGGGCACTCAGTTATCAGTCATTGACAGGGTGATATGTGGGAAGCTGCCACATCCGCATCACCGCCACCAGAACCACAACAATCCCAGAGAAAGAAAAAGAAAACTTGAACGACACATTTTTTTCTTTGGTGTGTATTGACAATGAACGCTCTGTCCAGCATCTGCAGGATCATAAAATTATCAACTTTCTAAAAAAGACGAGTGACGTGACGTGCGAGGAGCCGGCCAACGTGTCTGTGGGATGTTCTGGAAGCTGCAACGGTCGTGGTTTAATGACTGAGCTGATATTTCTGCTTTTATTGACCTGTCACTTCCTTTCAGAGACTTTTCTGTAAGCAGCAGTGGAGGTGAGGGAGGGGCTGACGTCCCCGGGCAGACGAGCAGGCCTGCGGTGGTGACAGCATCTATGTATAGGTGTGAACAGACCCACTTCACCCCAACTACTGTGATGACAACATTTTCAATACCCTCTTAAATATATAATATGGAACAATAATTAATTAAAATGCCTAAAAACTATAAAGGCCATACAGGCTATAGAAATAAGATTTGGTCAATTTTTATAATAACGGCTTTATCTGTCTGAGCTTTAAGTTCCAGGACCAACGATGTATAAGTGAGGAAAACATTCTGGGAGCCAGTTAGCCAATCAGCTGTTTTCTCCGTCCACCGTTTGTATTGGTCCATCAAAATGGATCGCGATTATTCGTTGCCGTTTTTGCTGCGTAACGTCAACATGATTTGTACCCGAGTTGCATCATGTAGATGTTCATCAGCAACAAATCCCATGATCCCACGCTGCTTAACGATGATGTCACACTTGGTCTTTTGTTGTTGTTTTGATTGAGAGCCCCTCCTAACAGCAGAAGTTACATATTTTGCATTTGAAATCAACCAGAATCAGTTTCGATCACAGTTGGACATCAACCACTGGCTAAGTCTGCCGACTAAATAAACACTAGTACTGGAAACACTACTGAATTACTCTCAGTAAGCATTTTGTTATAGTATCAAATTGTGCTCTTTTCTATTCTGCTTCAGAAAAACATCAATCATTCAGGCCGTTTCCTGCCAGCGCGGGGCTTGTTTTTTTCTTAAAACTAAAAAAAAACACCCGACACATGTTCTTACTCATAAAAATATCTTCCATTCAATAATAGAATTTTTTAATCACATGTTCAAACACAGGCTAAACTCACGCTCTGCATAAGACACACACACACACACACACACACACACACACACACACACACAGACAAGTTCACAACCGGGTTATGCTCTGTAAACAAGGTACAAATCCTGACAACTTTGCACACAAAGTTGAGCTCAATTTTAGCCTCCAAAGTAAACCATCATGCCTGAGCCAACACTTGGCCTTCACAAAGGCCCACTGTAGTTATCACCTTAAGTGTGAACGGACTGCTCTCTCTGCTTTTTTAAACATTGTGGAAGTCCAAGAAAAACATCATAATTCCATTTATTTGCTTTAAAAAAAGATGTAATCTCTGGCGCTGGCTATCTCTCCAGTGTATCTTTGGCCAAAACAGGGTGAACTTTGGTGCGGCACATTTTTAAACACCTCTTCCCACAACCCAGCCCTCTGATTCCTCAGCACTTTTATTTGACTTTCACATTCCTATGCCGAGGCTCGCTGAGATCGAAAAGATGGGGGCAGCAGCGGCAGCCTAAAGGTTAGAGAAGAAGGCTTGTGAACCAAAGGTCCAAGAACTGAAATCCAGAGAAATGTTGATGGATAACAGCGGGAAGGAGGGAATTAATAAAGCCGCAGAGGCTCAGAGGCCAACAGAGGAGGACTGTGGCCAAACCGGGCAGATCTCAGGTGTGAATGTGGATAAATGTGTGACTGTGAAGAAGGGAGGAGCTTCTAGTGTTGCAGTAACTTAACACTCTGGCAGCTCCAAAAAATCTACAGCAAGAAATAAATGTTAGATTAACAGTATCGTAACCTATATACCATAGAATACTGTGATTAAAATGGTTCATGGTCTTCAATATCAATGTAAAGCAAAGAGATACATAGGTTGTTTCATGTACAAAAGTGAATGTTTTGGCCGAGTGAACAATATCGTAAACTCTGAAGACTTACAGTATATGAATCTGTCGAAATTTATGTATATAAATTTATGTGTATTTATTATCTGGATGTATTTGATCAACTCTCTTGACTTGGATGGATTATGTCCATCGAGGAGGCCTTTACATGACACAAGGTTTGTGTTAATGCAATCAGCTGTGAAGTTGCTGCCGATTGGGTTTCTGTCTCCCAGGCTGGGATGAAACCAACATTATCAGTTTTGCAAGGGTCCAGGTCCCAGCTTTCGAGTTTGGGCTTGGGTCCAGCAATTCTCGGTTCTGTATGGGTGCCAGTTTTCAAATTATTGGCAGGACCAGCATGGTTTCATTTGTGGTTAGGTTATGGTTTGAGTTTCAGGCATAGATTATTTGACCCCTGAAGACCTCTATACTGAAGGACACTTCCTGGGGGACAGACCATACTGCTGGACTGGATCCGGAGCTGGATTACAATGTGGCCACACGGTCACACCAATGCAAATCTCTGCCTCCTGTTCACTTCCAATCTGTGCAAGCGACAATGTGAATAAAACATTTGCTTTGCTTTGCGTGGAGTTCAACTTTGACCCGCCATACTCTCAGGTGATAAAGAAGTGGAAAAGGGTTTTAAATTAAACTTCAGTTAACCTTCATTTCTAATCTTCACAAATCTAGATGCTCAGTTTGTGCATTTGTGGTGTTCATCTTTCTTGCAGCAATAACTTGAACAGGTGCATTTTTACCTAAAATAATCGTCTTGCAGGGGTTAAAGGTCAGGGATAGAAAACACAGCACTGAAAAGACACAATAGGTTCTGAACTCTATAGGTCTGAACACTGCTCTTCAAGAAAACGACAAATTTTCAAGCAACAAAAGACAAGGTCATGGTGAGTCGTCCTGGTGAGAGATTGATGTCTGCGGTGAGGAATCTTCATGTGATGTGACGATATCTGGAACATGCAGCGGCCGCCCACCCGCATGCCGGGCTTCGTTCCCCCTCCCTGCTTTCACATTTCCATTGGTCTTTAATGTGAAAAGCCCACCCCCGCTGTAATTTGCTCGCCGCCAAAACCGAGAAGTGACTCACTGACGGGAAAGGTTGCAGTGACCCCGCGACGGGGCCCCGACAGTGCTGTATTAAAATGCAACTGACCGCGATTGAAGTAACAAACTTTACTATGACCGCAACCAGGAACACGCCAAGTCAGCACAGTTAATCTCTCACCAGATCCCTTACTGCTCCACGGAAACTTGCAACTGTAACATGGAGTAAATGTGCACGGATAACAGATTTATTGTTCCATTATTGGTATTAACTTAAAATGGAGAAAATGAGGCTCACATGACTGAACTTGCATTTCAGAAAAGTAGTTGACTTAAAAAAAGATTTGTCGTTTTGTAACTAAATCAAAGGTATTTGCAGTAAAATGAAATACCAAGTGAATGCATAGGTCATCATAATTTCAAGAAAAGGTCTTTTCATTTCAACTGCTAGCTGTATTACTATGCAGTCTTTCTATTTATACAGCATGTGCATTGTACGTATGCACTGTACCTTGGGGTCTATCTATATCTCCATCTGGCCACAACAGGTGCAACCTTACATGCAGCCAAAGCGCTCTGGAAATGTCTCCTCATAAATCAATTTGGATATAATTACAGACATCACTATTCATCAGTCAGCATGGTCTCACATCGTGTCCTCTGAAATGATTAGCATAGCGAGCTATTTTCACTGATGGAGCGATCAAAGCGAACGCTGCTTTCTTCTCTTTCATCCACGCTCAAACACTATTCATTTGCAAAGAGAATAATTATCAGGCAGGCAGCGATGTGTTAATGCATCGAGCTCATTGTGTGAAGCAAAGTGCAATTTGTGGGATTCCAGCAGGATGTGAAATTAGATCCACTATTGCTAAAATAAATACTTGAGTGTGCTGCACAATTCTCTGTCGTCATCATGTTATGTTGCTCTGCGATCAGATCACACTTTATTTACCTTGACAATATATCCCATCTTGTTTGTAGCTTTAAACAGCAAATGCCATGTAAATAAATAGACAGAGTGCACATCAGACCAGTGTTTTCAGGTATAATTACGTATTGCACCATAATTTTGTGATTTATACAATGTACAATTGATTCAAAATCCCTCACTATAAAATCATTTTACATTTCAAAATGTGGAAAACTTGTAAACTCTTCTTGTCTTTATCTTACAATTTTTAATGAACCACGTTTTAGGTTTAAAACTGTTTTAGCTTTGGTAAAACTTAAAGATAAAAATACGTGAAATGACTGAAGCTTCTTAATGTATCGAAATGTTATGGGGCTGATTCAAGAATCGCATAATTGTTCATCTAATATTAACAATGCAAAACAGGTTTTATATGAAACCTGCCATGAATGATCCAAGTGCATATTTGTAAACGTCTCTATCTGGAACCTCTTGTTAACTCTATTCAACTTTGAATGAACCTGTAGTGTATTCACTCTTGTATTACGATGCACATTCTGTCCTGTAGCCTCTGTAACAAACTCTTAATATATTACTGTAAACATTAGAACACATGTCTCATTAACTGTGACACAGTCCTCTGACGTAGATTCCATATGTTACAAACTCAGTTCTAGGAACATCTCAGTCATGAATTTAAATATACGATCATTTACCCTGAAACCCGACACTTCCAGTGTATTTTTTTATTTTTTGGACCTGGCAACACTTGAGACAGTGACAGTTAACTATTATTAATGAAATAAGATGTTTGCTAAAATTATCTCAGAATCTAAATTTGCATTGACTGATTTGGCAGCTGTTGCTCAAGTGGTGTGGACACCCATTGTGTGTGTTATACCGAACTCAAACAACATGATCTATTAAAACTTTAATTTAACTATCGAAGTCATAGGTGAATAATAATCTACATTTTTACTAGCACCTTTAAAACAAATGTACTAAAGTCATTTAAAAAATAAATTTACCCAGTGACACCAGTTATGTATAACCATCATTGAATATGTACTTTTTTAAATGCCAGGCAGGAAAGTTAAACATAAGAGGAACATCAAACAATGGATTTGTCCAATGTGTTAATAATACTACATACAGTGATTAATGTGATTATTATGTATATATTATATGTATAGTTATAGTTTATCTACTTTATGGTATTTTCTTTGAGCATTGTTAAAAGTGCTATGCAAATTAAATACATTGTTATAATTATTATTATTTGAGCCAATGCACAACTGTATATACACAATATAAAAAAGTAAAAAAAACAAAAAAAGCTGTGCAATATCAAAGGTAACCTAAAATAAAATGAGTGCTCGATCAGAAATAGCTTGTTTACAGCAGCAGCAGTGGAGAGAATAGCTCTGAAGCTCAGCCAGCTCCGTTAGGACACTGTCCAAACGAACAAAGATGGATTGCATGCTCTTAGTTGACAATTATAAAATCACTGGTCCCGCTCCACTGTGCTGATAGACTGAACTAGTGTGACATGTGGAATCAGGGAAAGTGCTGATTAATTAGAAGCTGCCTAATTGGTGGCCATCTGAATTAATCGTAATGACCTGGTGACACGCAGTATGAGTGGTGTAAACGATCAGGCCCATACCATTATGACAGAGGGGGCTGAGGGAGGAGAGGTGGTGGAGAGAGACGGCTCTGTATAATATTACATTATGTGCACAGATGACTGGTTTCAACAGCAGCAACAGTACGAGTCGCTATATATGGATGAGATATCTGTCCTCAAACTGAAGAGGGTCATCGAGAAGTTCGACTTTAGGAGCAGGAGCTGAGTTTATACAAGCAGCTGTTAAAAACGATATACATTTATTGTCTGTGTATTTAAAAAGGTTTGTTTTCCTGAGAAATAGATGGTATGGTCATGTAAATAATATCAATAAATTGATTTGGTTTGGGTCAACATGTCAATGGTCTTTCCATGACCTTAGCCAGGTATTTTTATGTTAACTGTAACCACGATCCCTGTGCTCCTGATGTGCAGTCTGCCCCTACCCGCAGGTAAGTAATCAGTTATCTGCTTTTTAATTTATCTTATTCATATGCACCTAGCTGAGATCAGCCAGGTACTTAAATGTAGTCTTGACCAAAAACACCCAGAAAAGTAACGTTGTTTCTGTTAAAAGACATATTGGCCGTTTGTCGTCTGTCGGTAGCCGACGGGCTCTGACATTGAGTTTGGTGGATCTGTTTGTCTTAGTTTCGAAACCTAATTGGGAACTGAATTAATTTATTTGAAATCAAGGGAATCCAAAAGTGAAATGCATATGGACATTCTCGGACTCTGAGAAACCTTGTTTGGCCCAATGATGGAAAAGTAATTCCAAGTTCTCGCTCTCTCTGGTACTGTAACTCTATCTCTGCGGCACAGCCATCGCTGAAGTGATTAAAGCAAATCCGAGCCAACCGAGTGAAATGCAGCCTGCCGGAATGTTCCACTTGACCATCCAGAGCATACCAAGTGAGAACGAGAGGTGGTGTCTGGGACCAGGTTTCAGTTTCAGCAGACCTTCTAATGTTGTAGCAGTCAACCAAACATTTTAGCTAATAAAAAATTAGATGGGAGGGCCACGTCGGCCAAGAGAGTCGGTCCGTGTGTGAAATGTGGTTGTAATATTAATGGAACCCTGCTGGCATCGAAGCTTCAACATACAATACCCTAATGTCAGCTCTATTTTTTTATTATTGTGAAACGAATTATGTTAGTCAGCTTGTGTTGATGGCAGAGGCCAAGATGGGCATCAGTCAACAAGAGAGGGACAGTAAACATGTAATTCTAGCTAACCTGCAGACAATAGTAATGAGCCTAATGTAAATGTGATGGTCCAGATTTGTAATGGCCTAACAACGCTGAATGTGGCTTGTCGTACATGCTGTCTCCCCAGTTTACTCAAAACAAGTAAGAAAATATCGTTTTTCTTTTGCTGTACACCTCGGTCCCTCTCACTTTGTAATGTTTGGCCTCTAGTTTGTGTTTATCAACAGTTATTGTTGTCTTCATTAAGTAAACTACAATGAGCTGTTGGAAGTAATACAATAACAAAATGTAATATCTCCAGGCCTCGTTTCTTTGTTACAGTTCAGTTTCAATGCTGCATTAAAGATCCGCCTCTGAACTGTGAACAGAAACTGAGCATCTGAAACACACACTCACACATGCTCACCTTCATGCCGGGGTCACAGTCGCATTCTTTAGACAGAGACAGATTGCCTGTCGCACAGGTGTTCCACACACACACACACGTAACTGTCCTTGCACCCTCACAACTACAGATGAGCGTATGTGTGCTTATATTTCTAGAGAGAAATAATATTCTATAATCAGTCCAGGTCACATGACAAAGACAACACTTCTCTGATGTCACATTTAGAACTCGGGAACAGAATTTGAACAGAATAAAGCCGTTTAACTCACACATAAAAGAGAAACATTTCTCACCAGAATCAGTCTCTATACGACCTTTAGTAGTCGTCAGCTGCACGAGACTCTCTGATAACTTCCTTAAACTGCCACAGACGACAGTAGACCAGCACTTCACGGCAAAAATACTTTACAACAACTTTGTTACACTGGATCACCGGCGTTCATCCAACATGAAGAGGATCAACTGCTCAAGCGACGAAGTAAGTTTTATTTTAAGCATTAGAGACTTCAGGTTAAACAGTTTTTAGTATTATACCTTTTCAAAACATAATTGTCTTTTATTTTTTCTAACTTTACAGTAGTTTTACAGACTTTAAAAGCAGATGTGTGTGAATGGCTAAAATTAATCCAGCTGTGTCTCTTTGAATATATCTGAAGTTAGGATGGGACTGTGTGTTATATGTATATTTGTGTCTTTCAGTCACTTGGCCACATGCAGTCTGATGATGCTGCCCAACATGACGGGTGTTGTGTCACCAAAATGCTGCAGGCCCTCCGCGAGCCCTCCTGGACTCAAAGAGGGAGAACAAGGAGCTCGCTGCTGGGATTGCTGCTCTAAAGGAGGAGGCGACTGAAAACTCTGCTCTCAAAAAGCAGGCAGCATTAAACGTTGCTCTGGCTACAGTTAATATTGGTCTGAAAAAGCAGCTGGGTGCTGAGAATGATGCTCTGGCTAAAGACAATGCTGCTCTGAAGGAGCAGGCGCCACAAAACGCTGCTCTGGCTGCATATAACACCGCTCTGGTAGCAGGAAACAGTGCACTGAAGAAGCTGGCTGCTGATAACACAGTTATAAAGAAGCATGTGGCAGAGAAAGCTGCTCTGAAAAAGCAGGCTGCAGAAAACCCTGCTCGAGCTGCAGTTAGCAATGTTCTGAAAACGCTGCTCTGAAGAAGCACATGAACTCTACTGTCTCACATCTGCATTAGGCCAGAGACAACTTGGTCAACAGGAGAAAGTCTGTGGACCCAGCAAGAGCCAGAGAGGAAGAGTTGGAGAGGGAGCTTGAAGATATGAAGACGACACTGATCTTCAGCTCCAGCACCTGGAGAACAACTGGAAGGTAAAATCTGAAGCTCTGCAGGAGAACTGCGAGGAGAAGCTGAGGAGAAGCTGAGATGCATCAGATTACATCAGATTATTTTAGATTTGAATTATATGGATTATAATATTGTAGGTTTGTTTCATGTTTAGACTTTGAAGAAGAAAATGCTAAAACTTAGGTTGTCTGTGTCTTTTCAGGAACTCGCCTTGAAGACCAACTCTTACAAGGAGGTCAAAAAGGAGACAAAAGAGATGAAGAAGTAGGAAAAGAAAGAGCAACTGGAGAGAGAGAGAAGAAGGAGAAGAAGGAAAATAAAAGAGCCAAATTAGATTTTTATGTTCATGATGTTACTCTAGAGCAGGGGTCGCCAAACCGTTGATCGCGATCTACCGGTCGATCTCTCAGTCTTCACTGTCGATCCCCCAACTCCTTGGACTCACTGGCTGTCGTCTCGCCGCAGATCAGCTGTGTGTCGGTTGTCTGTTTTTCACACGCGCTGTGTGTCCGCTACTGGCGGCGGAGATGCAGGTTTATCTACTACAAAATCCTTCAAAACAAGTCGGTTTATGCAGTAAAGTAAATGTCAGGACTCTACGGTCTGTCGATAACAATCAAAGCCCTGTTAGAACAAATGAATGATTCAGAAAGTGAAACGCTTTAGTGCTACATATTGTGCATTGAATAGATAAAGTTGCACAACTGCCTTTCTCTGTGTATATTTACACTCGTACATTCAGCCTTTAACAGAAATTGCTAAAAATAATAATTATGACCCTCCTAAGTGGGTTGTTTGGAAGATATCAGTGTGGTAGATCTCGGCTTACGTTTGGAATTAAAAAGTGATCTTGGGCTCGAAAAGGTTGGTGACCACTGCTCTAGAGCAACACTCTTCATCTGCCCATTTATCTAGATATAGGCCCAACATGTATGGGTTCCTCTCTGGGCCATGTTTAAACATTCCACAAAATTTCCTGGAAGTTTAGTAGTTTATGTGTAATCCTGCTAACTTACAAACAAACACACAAATACTCGCTAATGAAAACATAACCACATTGATGGAGGTAATAATTAATTCATTTATTTTTCTCGACTAAGATCATTTTTTATGGAGAGCTGGTATTTTTATTAAGTTTAATTGACTCAATGACAGAAAACAGTTCATGTTACATAACTTCGTTTAACATTCCAACAATCCTGAAACTTTCCCTCTGCCAAACTCTTCTCTGCTCCCGCCCCGCCCGCCTGAACGGTTAATTAGCAAAGACGACATCTCCAACCAAGACATCATCCTCCGGGGGCATCCACCCTCAGTGCGGAGAATCAAGGTGTTAAAATGAGGAACTGATTTATTAAGTTCTAATTGTTGGTGTGGATGTCTCTCCGTCAGACAGGGGCTGAGGTTACTGACAGACCCTGCTAAATTCTAAGTTCTGTCAGCGAACTGAAAGACTGAAACCTCCCGCTGGGAGAAGGAATATTTTTGGAAAAGTTGCAAAGTTGTTGCCACCGCTTGAAAGTCGTCCCGTATGTCGTGGGGGGGTTAGAGTTTGTTTTCTCACCTCCAGCAGGCAGATGATTAATGAGTTGGGGGAACAACAGAGGAGGCAGAGAGAGATAAGCATGAACACAGAGAAATGGGAGAAAGAGAGAGGACGGACCCGAGTTGAGAACAGGGGGTTGTGGGCCTAAAATATCCCGGCGTGGGGGGTTGGCAGGGGCAGAACCAGGGGTCGCCATGCTCTCCTGCGAGCCGAGTGTGTTCACAGACCACCACTCGCAACGCATGACTTACTGTAGATAGCAGAGGCTCCAAAAAAGTGAGGCTTGTCTGGCCGGGCTATTTGTGGAGCAGAGATTCAGCTACGGACACATACTGTCACCTGATGATGGATCAGTGGGAGAGGAGCAGATCAGATGGAGGAGGGGAGCACGGGGCATCTTGTTGCAACACAGGAGTTTGGGGAAAACAAACCACAGCCGTCGACCTCGTGTCCGGCCGCCAAACACGGTACCATCCCAAACATCCACTGGGATTTGATCACAGCTACATTTATTTGTTTTGGTCTGAATCGTAGAGGGACGACTTGTTCAGTGTTTCTTCCACGTGGACCCACAAGCAGTTGTAGTTACCCGTCATTCTGCCAGGATACAGATTCAAAACAAATCTGACTCCAGACTGAAACTCAACCTGTGTAGCGTGCTCGTCCTTCCATAGTTGACCAACTCTGGTATATATATACCATATTGACACTTAAAACTGCATTGCAAGACTATTCAGCTTTATGAACTATCCTTTCTATTTAATTAGAGGCTCATAGATGCATTTGACGAGATGTTCACCAACCATAATAATCAGCCTAATGTAAATGGTTTTCAAGTCGAATTAACCACTCAAAGCGGTTCATACTACAAGCCACATTCACTCATTAACACTCAGTCATACAGAGCTACTATATGCTGCGCTTGACGGGGCAATTTGAGGTTTAGCATCTTGCCCAAGGACACTTTGGCATGGGAACGGAGCAGCTGTGGATCAAACCACCGTCCTTCTAGTTAGTCGCTTTAGCTCCTGTGCCACAGCCATTAAAGCACATTTAAATATTAATGCATCAAATTGTTTTGAGGGGTCACAGGGTTCACACTATTTACAAGAGAACATTTCCATCGAATTCTGCAGGACGGCTGAGATGTTTAGCTTCTTTTGGCTCATTGATCTGGTTATATGGCCTCTTACTATTATTATTTTGTGCTTCAGTCTCACAGATCTTATCAACCTCATGTTCAACAGCGACAGCAAACAGTTGTTTTCAGCAGAAGTTTGGGTTGGAGATAAGTTTTTGTCAGATTGTTGCTCACTTTCTCTGACCTCGAGTAACTAACTCAGTAACTTGAGAAAAAGTAATTTAATTTTATTACAAATTACTTCATGGGATGATTTTTACACATCTCAACCAAAATGCTTGTTGACATGCATGTTGGACCTGTCTGACTCCCACTCCTCATCTTACCATCAGTGGTTGAACAGCTCGACTGGGTTTGGAATAGCATCATTGACCCCTGGGGCAAAGGTCTGCAAATCCTGTCACGGCTCCGCTCCTGCATGAGGCCACAGTGCCCTCTGTGATTTATATATCTGCTCTTGGACACAGGGAATATTTATAGCTATAATAGCTTATTGAATATCTTAAGTTGCACATGTACATAGTCGTGTGCAGTCCATACACTGTGAGAGAGAGAGGGTCAATGTTTAAGTTTTTGTCCGAGGCTGTGTTTTAATTTGAGGATCCATATAAAGGACATACTGCTCACTGTAAGTTTCTCTTTGTAGGCCTGTGTGTGCATGTGCATGTGCGTGTGAGTGTGTGGGTGCATTCTCCAGTTGGAGCACCTGGCATGGAGCAGAGCTTATAAATTCCCATGATAAGGAGAGGGGAAGTGTCACATAGCTTGGTGTCATTTTTTTAAGATGTGAGGAAATGCCGCCCAGCTTCATTTCCTTTTGAAATACAGAAGCACTGAAAGTAGTAATAATTTTCCCAGGCTTTACTGATGGAGAAAAATAGTTGGAAATGGTGGCGCTGGTCGATCAAATCTGATCCTTGCTGCCTCCATAAAACATTTTTTTCTATTGGTTCTCTACAAAAGTGCAAAATACAAAAACACAGTTGCAGTTAAAGCTGTTAGCGTCAGATATTGGGTCAGGATCAGCTCATGGGTTTGCTGTTGCTTTATTTATATTTCACAGAAACAAAAATTAAGGACATCAGAGGACTGATGCAAAAGTTGGGGAAGAAAGTGCCAAAATAAGTCATTAAAAATCTGCAACAATTGCCTCGGAGACAACAATGGATTAAATAGTTTTGCCAAACCCAGGAGGCACAGAGCAACAGAAACATCATCTGAAGACATGTTTCTGTTTACCTGATGAACGTAGGATCCATTATTCACTCAAATTTAAATATTATAGCAAGTTACAAAGACTCATTTCAAAGATTCGGATATTATTTTTCAAACTTTGCTTTAGGATCATTGCAGGTTAAACTCGGCTCACTCTCTAACCAACTGGACGTTTAACAAAACTTCAACAAACCTTCAAACCTTGCTTTCTGGTGCTTTAGGTACAGTAGAGATTGTGTCCTGAAAACGGCTCCCGACTGAAATGAGGTGGGAAAACAAAACAATGCATTAATAATGCAATTGCATTCACATGTACTTTACTAACCCTAACCCTTAAATCTCAAACGATAAACCTGGTTCTGAGAATCCTGGTGTAGGGGATTGAATAAACCTGAACTCACCAGGTATTTTTCTCTGCCATGCAAGCAATCAGGTTTCCAGTCAGCTTTTTACAAATGTGAATGTGCATCTTTTCACCTCGGTAAATATAAACGCATGCATGCATTCTTAAGTTGTGTTATTACAGCATAGTATTTGCTTGCTAAATGTGTTTAATCAAAAATAAATAGTTATTAAAGTTACAAACAGAGTTGTATTTTAAAATCAGACATAGAGTCCAGGCATAAAAGCACTACATCTGAAATACTGAGACAAAACCAGTACAATAACCAGTTGCTGCTTGAGTTAATTACCAGCCAATAACCACAATACATATCATATATACCAGTACGTGTATTGTAGGTAATGACAGAGTTGGACAAAGATCATAGAGAAAATCAAGCTGATTATTTGACCTGAAGTACGACAGAGAGAATGGTTATCTCTGATCCCAGCCGTGACTTTGTATCGTGAAACCAAAAATTTCACAGTTATTTCCGAAAGGCTGCTTCCCAAAATAATCTGTGCGGGCTGCCTCCTCTGAAACCTCCTCCCAACTGCACCACGCGGCCCTCCTGGTATTAAAGAGATGTTCCACGTATAATCTTATTGATTGGTCGTCAGCCGAGATATTTTGTCATTTCATTCCCTGCTCAACCGAGACGTTGCTCACTGTGTAATCTTTAAATCAGTCTGTTCATCGTTTCCATGTAAATGATAGGTTTAGATAATCTCTTTTAATTGGGTGACACAGGGTAGTGGGAGGGGGTCTGGTGGATCTAAGAGATCAGGGGCTATTGAAAAGGAAAAGTCATCATGGTGGGTTAAGTTGGGGCAATGGACACCACACATAGTAAGCAATGCTGCAATATATATCAGGGAATAGAGCCATGGTATCGAAGTCCTGCCTTTATACATGCTCAACCAATCATGAGTCTGTTTTTTATATCATGAAATAACTAATAAAATCAAGTATACCAGGAAAATAAACACTCAGCCCATGTCCCATCTGCTGACATGGAGGAGTTGGGGTATATGACCTATACTGCAGTCAGCCACCAGGGGCTTTTCAGTCTCAAACATTAAAAAAATATCTGTATGAAGTATGGACGGGATATGACAGATTTATTTGTGTCTGGACACTTAATTATATATAATCTAATTATCACAGGGACTTTGCTGGATAGTTTGAAGATTAACTTGTGATGGTGAATCCCCCCCAAAAATTTTTCACAAACAATCAGAAACTGTATCTCAGCCACTCTATGAATTTTCACTAAACACCAGACTGATTATCATTTTACTAGACGTGGTAAAAGGGGTGGTGTGGACGTAGCTAACTGGTGTGTGTTGGTGTGGGCTGGAAATCCATCCTTTGTGATGAAAGTAAAGAGGTAAACAAACAAACAATTTTGCTGAATGTCATCGTCTCCCCGCTGGGTGTTTGTCAGTGGGGTTCAAAGGGGTGGACGGGAAAACAGGAGTGGAAATGTCATAAATCAGGGGGATTTTAGAATCTGATGACAAACCTAATTCCTGTCTGAAAAGATCCGAGCCGCCCCCCCGACTGTCATCGAAGCTGGCCTATAAACATCGCAGCTGTCAGCCAAACTTGCCCGGACCGCGAAGGACATGCCATCGTGCCTCTCACATGCTCTTTCCCTGCGCCAATTCTGGACTGGAGGGGCCGGCGAATTCCACTTTGCATTTTGTCACATTCGGCCGCAGTGGGAGCCTGACCAAGACCCTGACTGTAACCCCCCCCACCACCACCACCACCAGCACTGCCCACTATCCGCTGTCATGTCTGACCATCTGTTGAAGGGCATTTACTGCAAAATCACTTCATCCTTCTATCACTCCCAAAACAGGTTGTGAAGCGATAAAAAGGAAATGTGGATGGGGGGGGGGGGGGTGGGTGAGAAAGGGGCAGCGGGTGGGGGCGGGGGGGGGGGGGGGGGGTGGTTTCGGCACACCGTGCTAAATGTTGTCACTGCGAAAGGTGAGTAGAGGAGCTTTAGAGGCCATTTTCCACTCAACAAACGCTCCCCCTGCCCCTCACCACCCGCCTTTCTCAACGCCAAACACACACACGCACACACACACACACACACACATACAGTGGTAACAGGATAGCTCCTAGTGTGCCTGCTCTAACTAAAGCTGGCAACTCGCTCACTCCAGATAAAAAAAATATATAAAAGTACATTGGGACATCCAGACAACTAAGGAGCATGTGTGTCCAGAAACTATTGCATTAAATCAGGGGCCATTATACAGCCAGAGAGACAATTTATAATTACAACAAAACCTCAAAAATCTAAAATGACTCTCACGACACAGATTATGTTTTCTGCAGTGACAGAAAATAAGATAAAATAGTAGATTAACTAGTTACTTTAGGGTGGTCTCTTTCAGCTGGATGCCTGTGTGGTCAGGGAGAACGAAACACACTTCCCCGTCATCACTGAGAAGCATCATGGCAACAGTCAAGGAAACTGAATTAAATGCACAATCTCACACTTCCAAAGAAAAATGGACAAACTATTATTTTGTGACATTAAAAGACAAAGCTGATGTGTCTGGTTTGTGAGGACGAGCAAACTCATGCATCATCACAGCTGGAAACTCTCAACTAAACTGGATTTGTTGTGAGAGCCTTGAAGGATGTTATACCAGGTTTAATGGCCCTCCATACGAAAAAGGTTCCTTGACCTAAAGAAAGATGAGACCTTTTACTGTTTTATTACACAGGACTGTGCAGGATGTTTCTGCACAGTCCTGAGTTCTGCTGATATAGACGTATAAACAGAATGTCTCCTGATTTCTACTGATGGTGGGTGAACTGGTTGATTCACAAGCTTTGCCACATGAAGAAAGCTGCTCTCCAAGATAAATAGAAATAGTTGTTCTGGTTACCCAAGTAATCTCCAGCAACATTTGCATATACAGTTTTACGCTCACTGTTACTTTTTAAAGTAATATTGCATAAATTTGAGATGCAGCGTTAAAAGCAGTTAAAAAGAAACCTGGCTACGGGAGAAGCAGAAGAATTGGAGAAGGCTCCTGCATCATTTAAGTCACATGTACATCATCATTTTTGCATCCTGGGTAAATATAGTGATGATGGAAGAGTGATAGACAAAACCATAATGGTATGTAGGCATTGTGCCACCAGAAAACCATATGACAATATAAAGGGCCACACATCACCCTGTATTACCTGGCGGCACACAATAATAAAGGGTATTTTTTATCCACTATTGTTCATATTGCACTTCAATCTGTAAATATTTTACTTTGCTTAAACATTGAAAACCTGAAATGCTGCAAAGCTCACAATTGTTCTTTGAGTTCTTTAATTCATAGAAAGCAATATGTTGAAAAATGATCCGACTGACAAAAACGATGATCTGAACTGAAACCGAGAGTTTATGGATCCGTTGCACCTCCAATAACCACCATTCTAAACCTGTACACAAGGAATATTAAATTGTTTGAGTCCGTAACTCTGACTCAAACAATAAAAAGTGTGACACAACAGAGGACACATACCTCCACCAAGGCTAAGCTCTATCTCTCCATGTAAATGTGTATTAATGCTCTCCATGATGTCCTGCTCATAGGTCAAAGGCATTACTCTCTTACATCAAGACGCCTCATGGGGCTTTACTGCACCTGTAAATAAAAACAACTTCACCGTACCTATAATCATTCACTTCTCCCTGCCATTGTTTTTGTTTTGATAGTTTTCCTTTGTTTTCCCGTCACAAGCGGTTTGAATTCCTGACTAACTGTTGCCCTGGGTTTCCCCCTCTCAGTTGGTTTAGACATAAATGGCTGCAACACATCATAAATAAAAAGAAATATGTTGCGGGGCCGACTTCCTGTGTAATTAAATCAACATGCTGTACTGTATGTGATGTTGGAGAACGTGTGCGCGTGTTCACCATATGTACAATGACACACACACACACACATACACATCAAATCTGTATGTATGACTGAGTATGAAACAGTTTTCATTTCTCTTAACAGACACTGAGACTTCACATGCAGCTGCTGGATTTATTGACCTTTAGTAATTTCGGGAAGCATCTCTGTGGTCGTTTGCAGTTGGATTTCAAGAGTGACAACGTGGAAAATATCAACTTTGAATGTCCTCACTTTTATGAAAGCTGTTCCCAAAACTTTTTCATTCAGTAGTTTCAGATAAATGAACATTTCATTTATCAAATCACAAATTTCTTCATAGCGTACAACTCCATCTGTCCATCAAAAGAAAAAACACTCACAAAAAAAAGCCCCAATAATTTAAGTATTGGTTTTCTTTAGTTCAATCAATTGCTGCATCAAAGGTTTTTGCTGTTAAGAATTTGTGTCTTTACTAAGCTGACAGATTGGCTTTCACTCATCAGTGAGCCGAGCTTCAATGCAAAAACAATTATCTTGAATTCTGATCTAATCTAATCATGTATTTAACACTGCAGCAAGTCTGGGGTATTAATGAGCAACAAAACATGTCATTGTTTATGTATTGCAGCAATAACCTGATGTTTATTTTACATTTGAGAAACGTTGTGCTATGTTTGAGGACTCTACCTTAAATATCCAAAATAGCTGCTATACCTGCTCCCTTTGTTGATTTGAGGCTCATACACAGCGAAGAAAAACATAGCGATTATTTTCACGTGATTAAACACTAATTAAAACATAATCATGAATATAATGTAAAATTTTTGCTGATATGTCTTCAAAAATCCTACAAACTAGACTTTACGAAAAAAAAAAACCTACATTTCTGCAGTCAATCTTGATTACACTTGTCTATAATCCCCCCCCCACACACACACACACACACACACTTTAGGAAGAGCACAAATCCAGCACATATTTAGATGATTCACTGTGATTTCCACCTCAGTGATAAATATAAATGACCACAAATGCTTTGTTCTATCAAGTTGAGTAAAGAGAACTGAACAGGAGGATGGTGTTAGGATGGTGTTCATAATTTTACAGACTCGGTGAAATCATTTGAAATCCTGTAGAAGCAGCTTAACACAAACCTATTGTTTTATGAAATGTGGGTAAAATTAAAGCGTCAAAGGGCAGCACTTTCTAAATCTCTTTTGTCCGACCCATCAACACCGTTTTACTTCTCTCGCCAAAACAGTGATCATATCACTCTCGACTGTGACTAATGAACATAACAGTGAAGTGTGAGGGACAGAACTGAGTCCAGAGCTGCTGGACGAGGACGAGGACACGACCAGAGCTCAGGGCGTGTCCTGCCATCTGCTTCCCTCCACCGCAGACTCCATTGTCATTTTCTGGAAGGCGATCACAGTAATGGTGTTGTGATTGGCTTTAAGTGGATTAGGTGTCAGACGGGGCAGAGTAGCTGTGGCCAGAGATGTGTGGTCCAAACACAACCTGTTGTCCGGGCTGGGAGTGAGCATGAGGTCTCAATCTGGACAACAGACATGGCTGCTCCACTTGTAACGCACATCCCTCGTTGTAAAGCGTCGCTCCAGTCCACACGTCTGATTGGCTGAGTCACATTTGAAGACTTTGTAAAATGGCCCACCTGTGACCACAAAACTTTATACACACCAGCACCAAGGTTTTACATAGCAACCGCTTTGTTTAAGATGCTGTTTAAGAACAACAGTGTGTGCCAGAGGAACAGCAAAGTAAAGTGTCATCTAAAATATATATGGATCAGTAAATATAGTGAATATAGGTCATGTATTTATAGAGCTCTTACAGTCAAGCCCATTACTGTAGAAGTTGCATTTACCCGTTCTCAAAAACATTGTCCTACTACATATACTTATCTCCAACCATTCATGAACTGTCGGCACAGGAGCAATTTTTGGTTCAGTATCTTGCAAGTACACTTAATACAAACTGGAGGTTTCCAGGAATTGAACCGACCCACTCTACCTACCGAGCCAGCGGCACCATTATGTTATATACTTTTTAACCCCATAATAATTATTTTTATTATTCATTTATCCCCATTAAGTTTTAAACCTCTTGACATAGTTGTACAAAAATGCAACATTCATTTAAATTAAAAACATGCACAAACAATTAGTAATAAGAGTAAAAATTTGTAATGGGACTATTAGTGAGGTGAGAAACCAGGATGTTATCACACAGCTAATATAATGCAGGATTAAGAACATCAACATTTTCCATAAACATGTTATGCAACTATAAACTCATGACTCAAATGAAAATATAATAATTTACCATCAAACACAATATTTACTTCCATGGCCTCTGCTATTTTAAAAATCATCCACAAACTTGTCACAACTCATGAACTGAGGACAACTGTCATCAACACCACAAGAGACAAAGGTAAAACACAACCTTGTTTGACAGCAGTACCAGTTTTATATTTCTACTACTACAGACAATGTGACATAAGCTAAACCACATGTTTCCCTAAAATGTCCAAACTACTCAATTTACTGTTTTTATTGATCCTTTAACTTTCCTCACTCAGGCACTGACATAGAATCACAGGCTGCAACTGCAAAGAACTTTAACCCACTTGTTGAGACTTCACAGTAATTTTCAGCTTATTTTAAATCTACCTCCCGCAATTAAGACTTCATTTGAAGTGGGCAGATAGATTACTGCAATAAACTGTCAAAGCAATTCAAACAACTGTGTTATGAAGTCCCAACGTCAGCCACGGTTTAAAATCTTCTTTCCACTGGGTCTTTAGTCGTGGTTGTAAATTTAACTTTACATTCCTTTATGGAGCAGGTGCGAGGGATTAGGCCGAGGGAGGCGTTCACAAACTGAACATGTGGTGAGACGTCTGAACTGTTTCACACACTCCTGATGTGTGTGTGTGTGAAGAGTATGCTGTGCATAAATTAACAGATACAGTATTAACATGCAGATATTAAAAGACATGTGTAGATAAATTGCAGCACGAGAACGACATGAGGGAGTAACGCGATAAAAGAGCTGTGTCCAAACCCATAACACATACAAGTCATTCACATCCTTGGTCTCTCAAACACCTCACATCTTATACAAGTTTCCTTATAAAAGTTATTTGACCAAATCCAGAAGTATGGGTCTAGCATGAAGACATCCTGAAAAATAAATTCTGGAAGCAGTGATGAGCATGATGGTGTTTTCTGGAAACTTGTTCAAAACGCTGCAGCCAGAATTGAAACCAAAACCAGGAGAAGAACGGGACACACATCACTTCAGTGTTAGCATCACAGAGTTAGCATCGCTGGCTGTCTGTAATGTTAAGGTCGCTCTGAGCTGCTTCACTGAATGTGCCACATGCAAACTGCAAAAAATACTGGTAAAGCCGGTAAAGCAGCTTTCTATCGTTAAAGAAAAATAACCTTCATTTATGTGTTTAAGAAATTGCTCAAAATGTATTTCATTGTCTTGCTTTTGATTAATCTCAATATTTGTTTGGTTTTATTGCCAACATTGCTTTTATTAAATATTGGATTGTTTCATTATCCTTTATCGTCTCATTACAGAGTACATTCATATTTCTCTGATGCCAAGACGTCAGCGAAATAAATATGTCCATAAATAATGACGAGCCAACTATATATCCATGAAGTGCACACATGTATTCTAATGGAGTGACTAATGAGGTTACCCAACTTTACACAAACACACAACTTCTGTGAATGATCTTCTAGGCTACTGTATTTGTAACTTACACAGTAAGCCTCTCACAGAGCACACACACACATCCACAGGCTGCTTTTGTCTTCCAGCTGTGCATTTCAGGGACTTAAAAGAGGGTTTGGCAGAGTTCAAGCAGTTGGCCAGTGTGTGTTTTTGACACACGGGTTTCATGCACTTGCTGAACATGTGCAGCCACTCCAAATTCCACCAGGGAAAAGAAAGAGGACCCCGGCTTCCTGTTTTCCCCCTCTCCGCACACGTCGCAATTCGACCCCGGCTGGGCTGCAGAATGAGCACGGGTGTGATTCAGCTTTCAGCAGGCCTGTTACCAGGGATTACCCAGCGTTGTTTAATAGTGTTATCCGGGCCACAATAGAATGTTGTTTTATCAGAGTAATAAGTCAGACACTTTGCTCACTGAAGGCCTCAGAAATGTCACCGTGAAATTTCTGCGAATCTGTCCCTGGCCTCTGCCCAGCCGGTGCAGGTGAGGTGCAGGGGAGAGCGCAGCTGCCACGCTCAAACTCACATTCAGACACGCACCAGCAGGCATGTATGGCCCCCATAGATAGATTGATGATGGCAGGGGGGGTGCAGGAGCTGTGTAGTTGCACTGGCCAGCTTTAACACAGCGGACATGCTCTCAAGCCCACACTCGTATAGTAACATTTTATGTGACAAGCATTATAAAAGGTGATTTATAGAACGCATGTGTTCTTCAGAATATTTCGGTCTGGGATATTCGGGCTGCATTTTCAAATCTGCCTGCTTGTTTGCATCATCCAAACATTAACAGCTTAAACAAACTTCCTGTGAAAATAACGAGCGCAGCAAATGGAAAACTGCGAGTGACCTCTGAGGGCCTGACAAGGACAAGTGAGGCACGCCGCTGCTGCAGGCACACGCTTATAAGCATTGTTGTTTTTATGGGCTGGCCCGTCATGTATGGCACTCACCTCTGGCTCGTTCTCTTTTGTACTCGTTCAGTCAGAGCTGACCTGGATCCAGGAGCAGACGGTCCCGGCAAATAGTTCAGAGCGTTGATGTAAAATGCACGTGGGACCAGGTGAGTGGAGCTTAGTGCAGGGTACAGTTCAGAGAGCTCCAGCAGTAAATCATACAAAAAGGTGACTTTCAAATATTGTTATGATACTTTGTACTTTGAGATTTCCTTTGTCGGCCTGAGGAAGAAAACCCTGGTACAAAGTCTATTACATCAGTTTTCGGCAGCTAATGTTCCGATTTTGGGTAAAAATGCTGCAGAGCATGTGGGCCTGAACCTCTTAAGAACATTTAACATTTTAGTGCAAAAGGGAAATAAACCATGTCACCATGTCGCTGTGAAAAAACACCAAGGAAAAAGCATTTCTCATTGTAGCTAATGCAACGCAGAGATAAATTCATTAGACACAACATGATTGTGACCCCGGTGATACTCAGCACAAGATGCGGAATAAACTAGACCGATATATGCAGATATCACTCTGATATTTGTGTCCACATATACAGCCCCTCCTGAGAAACTCCAAAAGAGCTCTAGAGTTCAGTGCATGTCTGACAGCAGCTTTAGAGCCATGCAGGTGACTGGAATCTACATTTATATATAGCCAGGTTCATTTTATGTTAAAAGGACTAAACATCTACTTAAAAGCATCTTCTTTAAGCTTAAGCTAACTACTTGGCTAAAAGGCTGAATCAATCACTCCAAGTCACAGTCCCCCACCAAACACGAAGAATCGAACAAACACATTTCTAATAATCATTCAACAAATCTTTGATGCAACGAGCAAAAAATGAAATGGCACATTCCACAGCTTCACTAGCAAAGTTGTGCATTTAAACAGATTTTAAAAAGGGATCCTGCTGAATCAAACACCAAACCAACGCTGTCTCTCTCTCTCTCTCTCTCTCTCTCTCTCTCTCTCTCTCTCTCTCTCTCTCTCTCTCTCTCTCTCTCTCTCTCTCTCTCTACCTGAGTTGCTGGACTTCCTGTTCCCTTCCTCTCTGCACACACCTAACCCACCCAGACTGTATGTTAGATCGGTCGCAACAACTGTAAAGGTGTTGACTACTTGCACTGCCTCCATACACACACTTATACATGTTTTGTTTTCAGGGTTTGTCAGGGTTTATTTAAGATCTTTTTTAAAAGTATATAATAATTGACAATTTTTGACCATTTACTCCAGAGAAACACACTTCTAACCATACACAACATTTTAGGTCATGTTTCATTCACTTAATAAAATAATTATATCACCCATGCAACAAATAGCAAATTGCAGGATCTTTTCTTTTACACATATTTCCAAATTATGCACTCTTGTATTTGCCTTTTTATTACTTCTCATTCTAAGATAACAACATGCACCCATAAGAAAACATATTTTTCTCCATAACCTCCAAAGTTGTATTCACATTGTTGCTTCCACTGAAGATGCAGTAGCTCAAGAAATATGTACAATGTTCCTTTAAATACTCTCTGCACTTAAAGATTCAAAGTCCAGTATAGAAGCCATCGGGTATCGGTACAAGAAAGAGAAAACAGTCCAAAACCGTTGCTAATTTGTAAAACCTGGGTGGTTTTGTGTGATGTCACCTCTGCTTTAACGGAGAAGAAAAATAAAGTGCAGGACTCGTCTGTGCTGAACGTGATTTGACATCTACTCTCTGGTACAAATAGTGGACGTCTGGAAATGCAGCGCTCTTACATTTTAATGCCAACAGTCATCAGACACAGATCATGTGCGAGGCCAGAAAACAAGCCGTCGGTCCTGATTTCTGTCTCAGCTCCAGTCATTGGTCGTCAGTTTCACTCCACCCGCCCACCAGACAGCCCCGGATTTTCTGTCTGTCACCAGATCCACCTGCTCGTCTGTTTTCCATTTCCAATCACTGAAACGTAACTGCCTACCATCACCTGTTACTCATTATTCTCATCTGCTAACCAACATTTATACAGCGGCTGCGTTCGGAAAGTCCAAATAACCTCCTTTCCTAACCACTATTCCTTGACCCCGATGGAATACGTCACAAGGTCATGGAAAGAAGTGAAGGAGAAGATGTAAGGAGTTAGGAAAGCACAAACTTACATTCAGCGTTATTCATACCAGAGGATACACACAAAATGTGCAGTACTCTGTGGTGTGCACTGACAGTTACAACAAAGTTTCCTGTAACAGAATGACACACATCCTGAGAAAAGATGTTTTCAGTTTACACAGAGACATTTAACCATCAGTTACTCACAGAAATAAACAACAAAACAAATTAAACAGAACTGAAATGTTGAAATAATATAATAATGTGAGGAGTATATGAGGAGAAAACCTTATGTAAGTGGAGAAATAAAAGGATTGTGTCCATTCCACAATCAGGAGACTCGAACTACTTTTAAACAAATAATCATTTCTGATGACGATGTTGGGAAAATCTGTTTTCAATTAGACAAAACAAAGAAAAGTGGTTCATTTCTGATATTTGAGTTGTTAAAAGTAACTAATGAATACACTATTTGGCTTGATGAATAACTTGATGCTCCATTGCCACTTATTTTACCTTTACCGCTGCACAACCTTCTCCCTCTCCACCTCTCTGGATCTCACACTCTAATACCAACCCTCCACGGGGGTCTCAATATCCAGGTCACCTGCCCAGTCAGTCACACTATCCACTGGATCTCTGAGGAACTGCCTGCAAAGTGCTGCACGTTACCGGACCTTCTCATTTAGACACAGGGGTTTCCCAGTGGGGAGTCTTTGTACACAGCAGGCACGGAACCATGGGACAGCCTGGGACGGGCCTCTCTCCATCTGGGTTTATCAGAACCACCTGCCTGTGGGGGTCAACTATCTCAAACATCTCTTTTCCCTCCTGAGGAAGAAGAAAAATCATTTAGACGGTTTCCTGTTGACCTGCATGCCATCGCTGAGGCCTTTTCTTCTGAGATTGTGGGGATGTTTGTGTGTTTTACTTCAACTTTTCATGTGTGTGTCTGTGTGTGTCTGTGAGTGTAATATACTCATCATGTCTCCAAAATGAGCGTTTTACCCAGTTCTGTTTGTTTGATTCAGATTTCTGTTTCAAAGTTTTGTTTTGCTGTTGTTCACAGAACTTGATAGTTTCAAGTGCCAATGGTGGGGTGGGTGAAGTGTTTGATTCAAAAGTGTAGCAGCTGAATCCAATACAACTGAAGATATTAGTGAACTATCGTCAGACGTTAAAAAACAACAGAGAAAAAAACACAACATGCCTCCATACTGCTTCTGCTGTGTCACCTAAGTGTCGGGAAGCCCAGACATTCATATTTGACTCGAAACGGCTCAATTTACACCAAGTTTTAAAACCTAAATTCTCTGATATCTTCCAACGAGGTGCATTCAGGGACCGGCAGAAATGCTATGTCCTCTAGTTTAGCCAAATCTGTCATTAAAGTAAACACCACATTGAAATCTGTCATGAAGCAGCTGGTCCAGTAAAAGCTCCTGAACCAGTGATCCTCACCAGGTTCTCCTGTCTTTGTCAGTGTCGGGTGTATGGGGTGGATGGGTCATCCACATCAGAGCAGAGCAGAGCATCATTGCTTGATGTTGATTCCATCAAGAGGATTGTCAATGACACATCTCACATTCCGCCTGAGTATGAGCTGCCTCTGGTTGGAGGTTTAGAGATCCTCACTGCAGATTGAATAGATTTAAAAAGTAATTTATCCCTGTGTCTATAAACTTTTTAAATGGCGGGAGATGAAGCCAGGCACTGGAGGATGATTTCTAATTGAAATACTTGATATTGGATTTTAATTTTTTGCTAAATGTATTCATTTGAATCATTGTACTTGTACACGTACATGTATTTGCAATATGGTCAGGTACACACAGTACAGTAGCCCTTATGTTATGTATCAACACATCTTCAGGGTAATTACTATGATGTTTATTGTATAATGTGGATTTGTGCATGTGTACATGTTTATGTGTGTTTTTATGGCTGCAGCATGGTTGAAGAGCCCAACACTTTGTGGGACAATAAAGTTAATCTTGAATCTTTCTATTCTATTGATTTTTTAAAACAATTTGATAATTTACTCATTAAATAGCATTGTGCTTAATGGGATAAGTCAGGCCTGTCAAAACTTGCCTCTTAATTACTCATTATTTGTGCCGTTCATTCATATGTCTCCGATGATGTGCAAAGGTCTTGAGTAATATAATATATATATTAATATTAACTACATATACATAGGTAACTCTTGCTGTGAGAAATTGCATCCAACTCAATGTAATTTTATTTTGCTTTACATTATTGTATTATAAAACTAAATATATCTTCAAGGTAAAAGTGTAAAATTTAATAAATTCATAGTCGCAGCATTTTATTAAATCTATGTGTTTTGCAGAATAATGTAATTATTCAACATATGAAGTTATTATTTTGGATGTTACATTTCAGCATCACCTTAACTGTCATCATGTGACCATTTAATAAAATGATTCAGGTTAAATTCTTCTGCAATCAGCAGAAAGAAGAAAGTAATTGTCACAGACTTCCTTTTTAAACTGTTCTGTGTGAAGATCACAAGCAGATTATCTGTGTTATTTTGAAGGTTAAAGGAATAAAGGTTGTGTCAATCTGTCAGAAAGTCACTGATCATCAGAAAACTAGTGTCTGAAACCAACTTTTATCAGAATAATAATAGTCATGATTAGGAGTCATCATATATTAAGCAGCTCATAATTGGAATAATTGTGTTTTCTACTGGATACAGTTTTAGTTCAAAACGCTGGCCACATAACCAGCATCTGTCTGTTTTTAAGCTTGACATCTGAATCATGACTTTATCAGTCTGGAAATAGTTTCAAGATGTTCCTTGAACAAGGGAAAAAAGAAAAGTACTGGTGTACGGCAGTTGAAGGTATGTGAAAGCCCTTTGTGAAAGAGTCGTGATTTAGTGCTTCAATAGGCTACACATGTCAGGCGCACTGTAACACCTCCGAAAAGTGGGTCCACGTCTCCTGTCAGCAATAATTTATGGTGGAGATGAGTCGAGCCGAGGAATCTCAAGCATAAAGAGAGGAATAAACACAAGAGGGCAATAGTTTACCAGGAATGTCTGATTGGAGCGTCTCATACAAGCTCACACTGTCGTATCAAAACCAGATCCTCACATCCAAGGAATTAAAACAATATTTCTCCTCTTTTGTTTTTTGCATGTGGTCACTGAACCCCCCTGGGCTGGACTTGCACCCAGAAGAGTTCTCCAGAGAGTGATTCTGAGTCTGTAAAAACGTCCAAAATGTGTTCGGAGAGAAAGATCAATGGTTGAAACGGGGTGGGGGATTATGGGATGCCCTCCAGTCAGCGTGCTGTCACTCACACTGGGCCCGAAGCAGCAGACGAGGCACCGGATCCCTCTCATCTCTGTCAGAGCGTCTCGTTAAAATACCCGGTCCTGTATCGCACATTGTTGCAGTTTCTTGTTTTGCGGCAGGCCGGCTGCTCTCTGCAATTAATCAGTCGATGGGATTGTTTGCATATTTTGTTTCTAATGAAAGACGATGAAAGGCAGCGAGTGGCTGTTACTGAAACCCAGCCATTCTTTTCCACTTAGGGACCTGATGGACGGTTTACGGTATAAAGACAGACCTGATGTGCATTATGTCATACAGTCGCTCTGTGGATCCATGTGCATGGCTCCTCTTTACAAACACAGCTCCTAATCTAACAAGCCCTGAAGTAAATTTGCGGTGAAGACGGAGGGGCGGGGGGGATTTTGGATTCTGCTGGAACAAGAGAGCATGAAGTGTATCAGACATATAATGTGAATAATTATTGATAATATTGTCCAGAAAGATGGAGCGGGGCCAAATTATGAAATCATGCGCTTCTCTCCGCTGCATCACCCTGCTCATTATTTGGAGTCATGCTTGGAAAAACAGGTGTTTCCAATAGCGAGTCGTTGTCTCCACGGTGCTGCAACTGTTTAATTTTCTCATGATGGTTCAGATATGATATTTCATGGCTGGAGCCCTACACATGATAGGAAGTGATTGGGGGGAGCTGCTCAGAAGACGTCCGTGTAATGGATGCTGATTGGCCCCTGGCTGAATCCCCTCCCGAGTCTGTGTAACAAGAGGGGAACCACAAAGCTGCAGGAACGACCCTAAATGCTGCATGTTTCTCCTTTTCTGGGAGGTTCATATGATTACAAGGGGGATTTGTCTGTCTCTTTAAACAGGTGCCATGTTTATGTGCGTGGAGGACAACAGCCGTGCCCCTGGCTTCATTCTTCATTCTCTTAATAAACAGAACCAGCAGGGAGAAAATGTGGGTTTTTTTGGGTCCATTTCTTCCAGTTTGGTTTATGATCGACACATTGCATCAGCGTTTGAAGCCCGGGCCTGTGATGTGGAGCAGAGCAGATGTGTGAGTTTTATAAGCAGCAACCTCTCATGTGATTAATAATCATGTCAGTTGTTGGTATTGAAGCCTTTAGGCTGCGACTCATGGTACGTTAACTTCAACCATTAGAATCTCATATTATTCTAAAGGAATCATTTTCCAAAAGTTAATTAGTAAATAGTCATAAAAGCAACATTATTTTGTTGATTGCCTATAATAAATGTGCTTCAAATTATTTTGTATGAGTGACTCCTGTTTCTTCTGAGTTTGGGGATAAATATGTCCACAGTTAATTACTTAAATAAAACCAGTATGTTCTTAATTTTTGCAGAGTAATCATCTTCAATGTCAGGGTTTCTGAAAATCTACGACCAATGAAGACGAGAAAATCTGTCATCATGGTGACATGCTGACCCCGAGTACTCAGGAAGGATTTTTACAGTATAGACAGTTTTCAGAAATGACTAATGAGGATCAAAGATGTAACTGTTTCCTTCCCTACATCCAACCCCTCGTTCTTCCAGTGCTTGGACATCACAGCTGAACAGTTGTGATGACAGTGCAGTGAGGAGATCTGTGCACAGACATGTAAACACCTACCAGAGTGACAGTTTGTCATGATGACACACAAACACACACAGAGTCGTGTCTGCACAGCACCTGAGAACGTCACGTTGACTTATAAGAATTTAGAATTTCTATAATATTACTTTGTAATATTGTAATTGTATTGTAACTTACATGATGGGGACTTGCTTTTATTCTGAGGAAGGCCCTTGTGCTCGAAACGTCTCTACTGCAATACATTCTTTAACTGAAGCTTCTAGTCATGTAGATTTTCTTCTTTTTTTTAAATGTTTTATGAAATTTTGTTAATCCTCATAAAGAAGAGAGGTTCCCACCACATGAGTAAATCCCTAACCTACAACTAACTCTAAGCATGGCCCTATAAAAGCAAGTCCCAACCCTTTAAGAACCCTTTGAAAAAGTGAGGACTGTCCAAAATGTCCTCACTACACAAAGTCTAAGCTGAAAATGGTCCTCACAAAGATACAAGTACACACACACACACACACACACGCAGCTGGTAATCAAAGCCATGTACATGAATTAAAACGTTTATTGAGCTTTTTATGTGCTTGGCACCTGTATTTACATTTTTTAAATGCCTCAAAAAAAGAATCATTTAGCTATTTCCCTTTTTTTCACACATTTTATCACCGATGGGCCTGTAAAATCGTTATATTGCTCAGCACTTAAATACACATCTCTACAACACACCAAAAACAAAAACTCTGTTTTGCTATTGCTTCTTTTACAACTTTTCACACAACAACCTTTAAGCTTATGTTATTGATTGCATTTGCCATCTTATTTATATATAATATGCTTTAAAACATAATCCACTCAAACCTAGTGAAACCATTCCAGTCTATGAGGAGAACAGGTTGATGTGGTGGAGTCCTTGTGTACCCGCCGCTGGGAGTTTTCAGGATGAAGACGTAATCCCTCTGTCGACCTGACCTACACTTCTTTGACTTACTGCGTCCATGTGTTGTGTTCAGCGTGTTTGGCACACCGACCCGGGCCGCTGCAGCGCACAGATACCTCCCCGTGCACGCTCCTGCGTATATGTAGAGCAGTGAGTCACTCTGTAATCTCGTCCAGTTGTCCCTTTCATTCCGGCCCAAACTTCAGACCATGACGGACGTAGCGCTGACCCTTTGACATTTCTAAAACGATACGACTCAAGTGCTGCGTGAAGTCAAAAACTTCTGGGTCACAGTGAAGACTCTTTGGTTACAGGATGTCGTGACCCGATGGCCTTTGAGTCCCCAAAATCAAGAGTGAGTCACTTGAAGAGGCTATTGCTGCTATTGCACCGCTACATATTCACAACTGATAATCCTCCTGAAGCAGAGCGTGTGGGCTCCTCTCTCTCCTCACACCATTTGTTGTTGGTTTCCTGTCAGAAACTGTAAGAACATTAAGTTGCTCTCCCAATTTTTCACTTAGTTAATACATAGATAATTTAATAATACTTTGACTCCCACTATATTGCTTTGTAAGTGGCGGGGAGTCTTTAAAAACAAAAACATGAGATGATATCCTTTTCTGAAAGGTTTGTTTTGTACTTCAGTACGTTAACATTTCATGTGAAAACACCTGTTTGACTTTGACGCCAAACTGGGTTCATCGATGAGGGATTTGCTTCTCAACTGAAAGACTTTAGAAACATGGCGGACTGTGAGGTTCGATGTTGGTTTCTACACCATGTGCATGGACATCTGAGAGGAGGAGCCATACTGACGACCATCACAGGAGCCGCTGCCCTGCTGGCCACCGGTGGGGTTGCCAATCATGTGCATCGTGTCCATGCCTCCGTTGGACAGGTACTGGCGCTCAGCGAAGGCCCCGGCAGGCGAGGAGGAGCAGAGCAAACCTCCTTGAGGCTTCTCCGGGCTGGTGGCCAGGCGAGGAGAGGTGGGGAAGTTGTATCCATACAGGTTGTAAGGGTTGTGCAGGGAGAAAGCATTGTAGGAGCCCTGCTGCACGTGGTGGTGGCCCCCGCTGAACATGTGGGCGGAGGATGGGGAGGATCCAGATGAGGAGGATGAGGCACCGCTCGAGCCGCCTCCGGCTTGCATCACGTACTGAAGCTGCGAGGCTGGGAAGGAGCCGAGCTGACCGCCGTAGGCGTCCATCTTGCCTCCGGAGCCACTGCCGCCACTGCCACCGGTCAGGGATGGATGAGTGCTACCTTGCATACCAGCAGCAATCAAGGAGGAAGTCCTCTGTGGGAGGAAGGATTCAGAGGGCTGAGCAGAGGCCACAGCGCCCCCTGCAGCCTGGAGGCGTCCGTAGGAACTGTCAGCCAGGCCGCCATAGCCCTGCAGGGCCGCCATGTTGCTGCGGGCACAGGCTGGGTACTCAGACAGGCCCAGGTTACAGAGCTGACTTTCCCTGCAGCCCACATTGAAGGTGTTGGGAGCCAGGTGGAAGGTTGGAGGGGAGCAGGAGGGGGACAGGAGGTGCGCTGCACCAGAAGGGGAGGGGGTTCCTGTGCTGGAGGTGGTGGGAGAAGTTCCTGTGCTTCCACCTGGAAAACACACAAATGCAAACAGAATGAAATACAGTGACTTTTACCACTGACGCCAAGGAGGTGTGTTTTCATGCCTGTCTGGTTGCTTGTTTGGAATCAAAATTACACAAAAACAACTGAAAGGATTTTCAAATCAGAGGGCAGATCCAGGAAGACTTGATTTTAAGTGTTTTTCAACCCCTTTAAGTTTTCCCAGAGACAATTCGTAGATCTTGGTGAAAGACATATATTTAGTGGATTAGTATCTATGAGTGTTTAATATTTAAAGTTTGAATCAGGACCAGAGCAAAAACGCAAGGATCAATAGAAAATTAGACTTCTCAAATAAAACCTATATTCTCAAGCCAAAATATTAAGTCCGTAGTCCTGATTTGACAACTGATACCATGATGTGGGGCATTGTTCATATTCAGATTCAAGGTTTCATAAAGTTAAATCATTAATTGTAAAAGAAAAATGTAATTTCTTGAACAGTTAAAAGGGCACTTATCATTTCCCCATGTTGGCAAGAGTCTTCCACGTTAATGTGGAGATCATAACTCAAGTAATCTCTTCCTTTATGTATTTTACTAATAAATGAGTTTAGCTGCCGTATTCCACCACATGTCCACCCACTCTCTCTTTTTTCTTACAAGAAAATTTGATATGATGGGAAAGTGACATGAATCCGAACCCGTCTACCTCTGACCTCCCCGTGGAGAGGAGCGAGAAACAAACAGGATTTCCCTGTGGGGAGGTGTTAGTATACATCTCTCATTTCAAGACCTCCACATTCTCTCTACCATGTGGCCGTGCAGGAAGAATGTGTTCTACAGATTTTGTTTTCTAATATACACTTACATGTTGAATAATGAACCAAGAAATCTAGTTTTCATAAAGGTGTCTTTTATGAAGCCGTCACATCGATACCGCCCTTATTACTAAAATATCTTGATTCTCATTGTCTGAAATATTTGTATTCTTTTTGTTTTTGGGGTATTGCTGTATTCTCACATGGCCTCACTCTGAAATTCTGAGGGGTTCATACTTGGGACCTGGCAGGAAAAACTGCGAGGAAAGTCAAGAGCAGCTGAGTCGGACACCTGCGTTCTGCCATTCAGCCCCTTTGGATATTTCAGGAGAATATCTGGAGTTGAGTGCACATATCTGAAAGCAGCTATAGTTTGAGCATTGTTTTCATGCACCGAGTCAGATAAATAAAACAAGCAGAGAGCCACATTATCAATTCACCCGTCGCCAATTTCATAGATAACCTCATAGATCCATGTGGACTTTCTCAAACTCCTATACCTTTGGACTAAATTCAGACTCTTTGAACCTGTGCTGGGTACGAGATCGTGGACCATATCATAAAATATGCTGCTGGTATGCAGAGAGAAATATGGATTCAGTTTTGACCATGTCTGGTCAACAGAGCCCCCCCACCCCCACCCCCCACATCCCCAGTTGGCACAAAGCGGCTCCACTAAGTCAACCCTTTCATAGCGAATTGATAGCTGTGGGATATCAATTGCATATTTCTCGATTAATGAGAATTTGGCCCAGGTTCATCTTGCTGTTGGAGAAATTCAGTTTGAAACCATGAGGAGGCATAACTAAATGATCCAGGACTCGCTTGGCTGGGGTTCTGATTTTGCACCATATGCCTTCGATATATTGCCGCAGCGCTCCGCTCTGCTCAGAGAGATGAGGAGGGGGGTTCACCGAGGGAAGAGAGGAAGGTAGATATACATGAGGAAAAAAGAGAGAGGCGGGAAGAGAGCACGATAGTTTGGTGATGTCATGTTTTCCTCTGGTTAGAAGGGTAAAGGTGCTTCAGTGGAATAGTTGATTACTTGAAGGGAAAATGGTCCAGGACTATCAGGGCGTAGCAACACACTCACATACGGTCACTAAACACAGCGCCCGTACTCCACAGTGTCCTTACAGCGTGACGCAGGGTTCACCACCGGCGCAAGGACCCTAATCACTCTGGAGGAGTTTAATGATAACAAACACATGTTTGCCTGCTCAGACAAAATACGCAGTGTCACGTCATGCTGACCTCCAGAGGCGACTGCGATAAGGTCAGTGAGGAAGCAGAGGTGCTTCAGGGCCTTGATAAAAGCCATGACTAAGATGTGTGCTGACGCTGGAAGTCATACAAAGTGAGGTGTGTCGCGGAGCTGCAGGATTTGTTTAACGAATCGTTAAATTGTATTTAACTGTCGAGGGCTGGTCGAGGTGTGAAAGGCTCATGAGGCGCAGGCCAACTTGCAAGAGTAACAACGTATAAGGCCAAGCTCACATGAAGGACAATGATGACTGTTGCATTGAGTGTTGAGATAAACAAGGACAATATGCAGAGAGTGGTCCAGGGTGGGACGGCACATGCAACAAGGACGTGCAAATTACCACTGTGCACGACTCTTAGTGAAAAAATATACTCGACCTTGTCCTCTAAACTTTTAAAAAATCGCATTTTGTTGAAGATTTGATTAAATAAACTTCACTATTAAACAATTAAGACTGTTATAGTCAATGAGCAGAATAATGTACATGTGTCTACTCACTGGACAAAATATAATAATATGGGGCAAAACTAGAACTAAACATATCTCCAGCAGGGCCCAAACAGTCCTTCTTATGAAACCACATTTGAATACAACAAATTACACACACTCATAAACACCAGTCCCCTAAACATGTCTGACTTTTTTACCAAGATCCATGAATTTTGTTTTAGGAAATCCCTTAAATTCTGAAAAATCTCACAATGTTGAAGAAAGTGATAAATAAAGAATCCTGGGTCTGCCCCCTGATCCGGATTCTGACCCATACAGCATCCCTCCCCAGGTTCTGTAATCCATCCACTAGGTTTTGCATACTCCTTCAAAATAACAATAAACAAACTGCCTCCTTGGCAGAGTTAATATGTGTTAATAAAAATGCATCAACACCAACAATGAGCATTGTGTGTGTAACCAGAGTAGATGTCAAAGTGGCCTCTGAAGATTCAGAGCACATATGAAACGAGGAATCATTTTATTTCACTCTCAGGTTTCAGGTTGAATTAGTTTCTCTGTTTTAAGATCAGACTGAGCTTAACTCGGGGATAAAGATTCACCACATGAGTTGTGTTTGATAGAAAAGCTCAGAAAATCTATCAGGTGTTTGACAGTGAGCACTTAACTTACAATATTATTAATAATAACTTTGATATATATGGTGCCTTTCAAGGTACTTCAAGGCCTCTTTACAGAGTCAGGAAGTGAGAATAAAATAATGAATCAACTCTGAATGTCGGCCATTCAGAATAAAACAAAGGAATCTTTCCAGAGAATTGGCAACTAGCTTCAACAATAAAATAATCAAAAGTCCATTAAAATGGAGACACAGAGAACAGTTTTTACTTTGAGGAAACTTAAAATATGTTTGTCCTTTGTTGTTACTCTAAAACCCTTGTCTATAAAGACAACAGGGGAAGTGAGAATATGAAGTAGATGAGTAGGACTGGAGGGTTATTTCTGTCGCACCTTGCTGTTTCTGCATGTTGGTGAAGTCTTCAAACGTCAGGGTCCTCACAGGAGGTCTCCAGAAAGCATAAGTCTCCATGATGGCCTCCAGGCCGGTCCTGACAGAGAGAGAGAGAGGAGGGGGGGGGATTCAGAGCACAAAACAACCACAGCAGAAATAAAAGAGGAAAAGAAAGAGGAACAATAATGGCCTGTGCATGTGTGTGTTGACCAGATGACATGAACGCAGAGAAGAAGAGACAGAGAGAGTTTGATTGGGAGTGAGATGAAGAGGGGAAGCTTTCACGTTATTGGCCTTAGAGTGCATGGTGATTGATTTTAAAAGATTTTATTGCATGTTTCTAAGCCTGACATGGCCGCGCTCCCACTAATATCTGAGCTGTTTAACATCTGAGCTCCTCTGGCAGACGAAGCCACGATAAGATGTTCTAATATCTCAACATGTCGCCAGAGACGTTGCTGTTCAGACCCTCAGCTGCCTCAAGTCCTCGAAGAGGCAAAGACTCACATCCGTTTTGTTTGATTTATCATTTTCATCAACTGGATTTTATTCATCAATTAACCTTCTATTGTCAGTGTTGTATTTTTTTCACCTAACTCCCAAAGGAATCATAACAAAGAGGAAAAATTAAAAATGTTCTATCACTGATGTCGTCCTGTAGATTGAGTCATGTGTGATCGAAAGTCGCTTTTACTGAAATGGATTATTTACACAATACTTCTCTGGTCTTATCGACTACTCAAAGCTCTTTATACTATGAGCCACATTCACTCATTCACACAGTGCTACTATAACACTTTTTTCTATCATTCACTGAAGCCGGGGGATCGAACCACCAACCCTCTGGCTAGTGGACAACACGCTCCATCTCCCGACCCACAGACCCTCCTGCCATAAAGTCGACGCATATGATATCTATAATGTTTAGATTGTTTTCACACTGTCATAGAAGTAGTGATGTAATTATATATTTGAACACAAAATTGTATTTATACAACTCATATTCACATATCACAATTTGCCTCATAGGGCTCAACAAGGTATGACACAATATTATATCATTATTTTATATTCTGTCATCTTCATGTATGTCAATAGGGAGAACCTAACAGCATCATTTTTTTAAACTACACAATTTACACATTTAGAAAACATGATCATAATAATAATAAATAATAAACTTTATTTAAGATGCCAGAGCTGTTTTTAGTGCTTTAAAATGGATTATATATCACTGAGTGTAAGTTATTGATTCTGAACAATCACTTTAAAAATAAACTATTTTTTTATATCAATAGACATAAAATATGTAACAAACTGTATGGGGATAGTTACTCATGTACTGATGGGAACTGAAATTTGTTTACAGTGTCACATTATGGGGACAAAAAGCAGGTCCCCAGAAATAAATCGTTACATTTTAAGTTTAAAACATGTTGTTAAGGTTAACGTTAGACTGGTAGTAGCAATGGTTAAGGTTAAAGTATCCAGGAACTGAACGTAAGTCAATGTAATATCCTCTGAAGTCATGGAGACACATGCATGTGTGTTTATATTTGTGTTGTGTGTGTGTGTGTGTGTGTGTGTGTGTGTGTGTGTGTGTGGATAAGGAGAGAGCTGGATCTGAGTAACAGATAGAGTGAGAATAAATGTGTATAAATAAGAAAAGGCATATTGAGAGAGGCCTGAGGTAAATGAATCAGACTGGCTGAGAGAGCATCAGAATGAACAGAGAGAGAGAGAGCGAGGGGGCGGGAGAAACTGGAGTCCTGCTCGGAGGAAACTGGAGCCATTAAAAAGGAGCAGGCTTTTACTGTGCACATAAATCTAGGTGACGTTTCATCTTGAATCTGTACACGGTTCTCCTTCCTGCTTGATTTACTTCCCTGCACGCCACTCGGCCCCGTCCCAGGGAAACCAGTGCCGGTCGCCGCTCGCTCGCCGTGTTATTTTAGGGCCACTGACTCCCAGCCTGTGGCAGCTCGTTAGTGTGCCATGCTAATCGGGCCGGCCCTCGCCATCACTGTACTCATTCATACAGACACACTGCTGCGGGTCCAAAATCCAACAAATGAGCTGTATCCCTCTGCTAGGCCATAAAGGCCGGTCACCAGACACAAGCCACTGCACCACCATAAGACCCGGGGAGGCTTCTATATTAAGAAGCTATTAGGAACATCAGGAAAACAAGCTGGTGCTTAGTGCGAGAATTAGCAGTGCAGATTTGCCCTTTCTGTTAATTTTAAATTTCCCCTCGATGTGGAATTAGTTGGTAATTTTATCACATTCACAGTCAGGTTCTGCCAATAAACCAAAGAAAAGTAACTGTGGCTGTTAATGTGGCTCATATCCGATACTAATATAAGCAACAATAACAGAAGATGTCACGCCACTTTAAATATGTTTCCACCACCAGCCTTCCCCTTCTGTATATGAGCTGAAATTACTGCAAAATATTAAAGGGTAAATGGTAATTAAGCATGATCCATATTTTTTAAAGCAAAACTTTCAATATAATAATAAAATAATATGAATACTTTTTTCTTTATTGTGCAGAGTTGTTTAAGGCTCAGTCTTGTGTTGATGTATTGTTTTGTGATATTTGTCCTTTGATATTTCAATATGGTTCTCATGCTCCCGTTTTGTTTCATAATCTGTATCTTCTGGTTTTCTTTTTGATAAATGTTACTATGACCTTTTACCTTTTCTTATTCTCGTCAGTATGTCCATCATTCCTGTGTAACATCAATCCCACTTTCAATTTGAGCAAATATTTTTTTTTGTAATCCAAAGTATTCTAGTATTGGTTTTAAATATTTCAGTATTAAGACTTTAAATGTTATAATTTTGTGCATTATACAGATACAAAATTCATGTTGTACTGAAAGACTCTTTGGAAAATCTTATTATCCAACTAAAAAATAAGAATTATTGGAAATGAAACGTGTCATTTCCAAACTCCAAAAAGAAGCTGATTCTGAAGCAACTGCAATGTGAATCAGAAACTGAGCTCTGTGAGACACAGCGATGACAGAATATGAGTAGACAGCAGCTGTGGGGAGTATCTTCATGTTCATGTTAGTTTATAATCATTTATAATATTTACTGGTACCAACATGATTATTATTATTATAACCTATACCATTAACACTGGTTTATTTTTACAAAATATGATCAGGTTTTATTGTGTCAGCATTAAGAAATAACTGGTAAACCCACCCGCGCTTTGAAACTGGCCAGACACTGAAGAGTCTGTGTGTGTGTGTGTGTGTGTGTGTGTGTGTGTGTGTGTGTGTGTGTGTGTGTGTGTGTGTGTGTGTGTGTGTGTGTGTGTGTGTGTGTGTGTGTGTGTGTGTGTGTGTCTGTGTGTGTGTGTGTGTGTGTCAGAAGAAGGAGGATAAATTTGATACAGGAACTGGAGGCGACTCGCCCCCTTTCCTCAGCAAAATGAAAAAGCAAATGTGCAATCTACTGTACACAGCAGCCAATCACAAATCAGATTATCCTTTATTAACTTTATTGATTGGCTGCATCTCACACTGACATGTAACCATCACTGAGATGATGATGAGTCACAGAAGGTCCTGATTCTCTTTAATGTAGATTTGAATTGTTATAAATATAATTTTTATCTTTTTCTTCCCCTCTTCTTACAATTATTGCAAATGTCTTTCTTTGTGTAGTTTTCCTCCCCTTTTCCAATTCCAGAAGTTTTTCCAAATTTTAAATGTCATCAGCAACACTTTACAAAAAACTGTTCTTAAAACCTTCCAGCTTTGGTGTTACATTTAATAAAAGTGAATTACAAACTATATTATCTGCAGTTTTCTCTCATGAGCAGCAGACACCCTTATCCAATCAAACCCTACGTCACCAGAATTCTGCAAAAGAAGCAGAATGAAAAGTCGAGGGTCAGCAGCTCGCCAACAACATCCAAGAACGATCAAAGATCAAAAAGCAGCTTGAGACATGAAGCGTGTAATTCAAAATGACTCAGAGGGATTTTAAGGTGACAGAATCTCAGAGTGTCCGCGCTCCAAGTTCTCCGAAGCTCTGACTTGAATCAGAGCTAAATAAATCCCAACAGGGCTGAAGGGACGGAATCACAAGCGATACGTGATGGTAAATTCATTTTCTCTCTCCGCGGACAAATATCTCATTCTCCTTATCTTTTCATCTGTAGCCTTTTTCTGCAATGAAATTCTAATGCCACTCCATAAATCAAACGGTCTATTGTTTGAAAAATGAAAAAAGATGTCTCAAATATCTGCATGCCAATAATGCGGACCAGATGAGGGGGCTTGCTTTCATGTGCGAAGGGGTCTGGTGGCTCAGTGCACTCCCGCCTCTCTCTCCTCCTCAAACGTTACATATGATAATTCAGAAACTAAGAAGACGAGGGAGGAATCGAGAGAGAAGAGAGACCGGGAGAGGTGAAGGAGAGAAGGAACAAGGTATGGAGGAAGTGAGGAGGAAACTTGAAGAAAGGAAATTCAAGAGTTTGTTTTTATTGACAAAAATTAAGCTCATGTATTCATATAATTAGCTTATTAAATCAAAAGGTGCATCGGTGAGTGTGACGTGGTTTTTGGGGGGGCGGCTGTGGCTCAAGAGGTATAGGGATATTCAATAGTTCGATACCCGGCTCCTCCAGTCTGCATTCCTAAGTGTCCTTGGGCAAGATACTGAACCCCCAAATTGCCCCAGACGGCTGTGCCAGATAAATACAATCAAGTTACCATTACAGTCCAGTTTGGACTCTACAGCATCAGCAACCATTAGGAGTGCTCACTCTGGTAGCAAGAACAGAACTCATGCAAAAGCTGGTGACGGACGACAGGATCAGACCAGACGCGCGCGTGTGTGTGTGTGTGCTCTGTCTTTGTGACATTTAAGGTTGGGACAGGACGAGTGGAGCTAAGAGTCAACATTTCTTACAGAATCCTGCTGGAGTCTTAAAATGTGTGATGTTGCATGACTCACCGAGTGTGTGGGAATGTGGAATAAAAAGCCATTACCTCAGACGGAGCGTTAATAAGCTCGTAGGCATGGATTTGGTGATTTGCAGGTTTAAAAGATGTCTAGACGTCTCGGTTAAAAAAGCCTAAATTACATTCAAACCATTGTTCCAGCAGCATTTTACGACTACAGTATATTTCAGTCTGAAACACGTCCTAAGTATGTGTTGAAAAAAATTCAATAGTTTTATGTTCCTGTGTAGAAAAAAAGGGTCTGTAAAATATTCAGCCCACCTCTATGAGAAGAGGGGTCATGGAGATGCAACACAAACGTATTGATATTCACAATATGTGTGAACAAATCTTGAAATCTGATCCAGGAACTAATCATTGCCTCCACCAAGGAGCATTACACAAACACTACTGGACAGATAATAGGATACGGAATGGGCCGGAGAGAACCAGTTCAATTTGGGTGCAGATCTGGATCAAAAATAGAAATTGTGACCTGGGGCATTTTTGATATTTTCGTTAATTCCTCAGAGAATAATTAATGGATCTTGAAGAAAAAAAAATAGATATATTTAGAGGACTGATATCTACGAGCGATTTGGTGCCACAGGATTGAATGTAAGGGAACTGTTTGGCCTTGGTGGACGTATCCGCTCAACTGGGACGTAGACAGGGAAAATGCATGGATTCTAATCTTCAACCGTGAAAAGCTCAAATTCAACAGGACTTTCTTATCATGTGAAAACGTGGCAAGAAACAGTTTACAGTTCAGATTAGAGGTGGATATTTCAGATAGCTGCAGCGTAGCAGTGGTGAGAAGCTACTGTACATGAAATGCTGGAGCTGAACTGTGCATTGTCAAAACTGTAACTACAAGTTGGTAAATGGATTCCATTCATACAGCACTTGTTCTTGAACACGTTAACATGCAGACTGGAGCCGAGGATCAAACCACCGACCTTCTGATAAGTGGGTGACCATCTCCACCTCCTAATCCACAGCTGTCCCCTGATTCTAAAACTATTAATAAAATATCATATGCAGGACTCATGACCTTCACTCCTTTAAATTTCCTACACATATCACCTGCTTCCATCGAATGACTTGTGGTGACAGGGACTTCAGTCTGTGTGTTTATGCACTTTACTACATTCATCCTTTTACTGTGTATATGTGAGTGTTTGTTTAATGTGTTTACATTTGTTTGGTTTCTAATTGCTTTCCAACTTAACGTTATTTTCTGACTTACTTTCTAAAATCAAATAATCAATAGAAGGACAGCAGCAGCTACACAGAGACCATGGGATGGATCTGCTTTTATTCCTTCTCCGAAAATAAAGACTGGTTTGGAGTGAAGCGACATCAAGGATGTTAAGCCCTCATCACGTTGAATCATACCATACACACAATTACTTTGAGAATTGTAATTAAAGGGCATTTTATCAGATGAATGAGACATAACAGAAACAAAGAGAGAGAGCAATACATCCACCAATCACTCTCTGTCCTGCAGATCCCACTCCTTCTTGGCAGCAGACGAAGCAGCTGTTTTTATATAGAACAGCATATGGTGCTAAGTGCTAACTTCAGAGGATCATTTCCATATGAAAAGTCACACAGAAAAAAAAAAGATACCACTTTTGCTGGCAGCGTGGAAAAGACTGTAACAGGATGAATTATGTGACAGATGCTGTCATATTGTACCTGTTTCTGCCGGAGTCCCGAAATCCTTTGGCGAACGGGTTGCGATCGATCTTTAGTCTGGTGATCTGCAAACAAGAAGAACGTGACAAGGAGATTGTTTTGATTACTGCATTGTATTGTGTAATATTTGTAATTGCTTCCATAATACAAATGGTTGGTTTCAGAAATGAAAGTAAAAATAAAATAAGTTTTTAAATTCAATAATCCCTCCCCACTGTAGTTAAAGCGAAAAGTATAACTGACCCGAGCTCAATTTATTTAACTTTAGCTTGTCAAGTTATTTCTGAATTGCATCATATTTACACAGAAAACTGGTGATTGGTAAAACTAACTAACATTCCTGAAATTCAATCTCAATTGCTATGCAGGAAAAGTTGTATGACTTAAAAACAGAATGCAGATTTTGAAGGATTACTTTTCATTCATTTTGGCATTTGCAGGGATGGTTCAAATTTGTGTAGCAAATGATGCATGATTCATTTTCTTGTTTGTAAATAAAAGCAGAGGTGCAGACCTGTTGGTTCTGGTAGGCAGTGACGGTGGTGAAGACGGTCTCGGGGAAGCTGAAGGTCTTCACTCCCTCGCCGCTCGGCACAGGCTTGTTTGGAGAGAGTTCGCTGCTGAAGTCCTTCCTGATGACGTGAACACGAGGCTGATACTTGTGCATGGAGTGAAGGATGATCTGAAAGTATAAAAAGGGAAAAAGGTGAAGTGCAGCCACTGTCAATATTATTAGAACTGATGGTGTCTGAGAAGGCTCGGCTCAATCATGTAGGTAGCACCAGAGAAAAGTCTTTGAAGTTTGAAGGGAAAGAAAAAAACACCAGTCCTGAAATTATTATCTCCCTGTTTGAATCTATGAGTGAGTCGAAGTTGTGTCTTTTTGAGGACATTTGGAAAAAAAGCTAAAATGATGTTGAACATCTTCCAACTTGAGAATATTTGATCAGTCGCCTGTTTTACCTGAAGTCAGTAGAGCTTGACCGATAGGGAGTAAGAAAGTTCTGGTAACGATATAATGGCTGATACACAAATGGTGATGATTCCTAAGATGTCGGAATCAAACCCTTGATATTTTTCAGTTTAACCATATACTTTTTTGTAAATAACTATAAATTAAACAAATATAACCAAATATATAGAAATTGATTCAAGAAAATAAAAATAAAACATTTGGGGGGATAAAATGTATGTGTAATAAAGTTTATATCGGCAAATATAAAAACAGATACTGATATGTCTGTGAAACACTCATAATGGCAAATTCGTATTAGCTGGGTCTCGTAGTAAGATGTACAGCCATAATAAATAACTGAATAGACATAAAGAAAGAGAAAACATGGACAGTGCAGATTCTAATATGAAAAGATCTTGGCTTGTAGTTCAGAAGGTGAATTTGTTGAGTGATGGCCTTCACACCTAAAGTAAAGTGTCTCTACAAGCATGTGCGATATGAGCTTGTGAACTTTGCAGTTCAAGGCAAAACACAAAACTCTAACTCTCTGCCTTTGATAACCTCTGAGTGCAAACACACAGAACATGCACTTCCTTCATAACATCAATTAGCTCCACAGATTCCCTATCAGAGTGACTCGACACTGAGTTCACATTGAGATGACGCTCGGAGGAGGGCCGAGGATTATTTCACAGAGGAGCGGAGGCGTCAGACGGTGTCGGCCCCAGCCTCGCCTCGGGGCCTCGGGGCCTCCGTCTGCTCTTGATTAATCCGAGAGTGAGAAAACCTCCCCAGAGCCGAACAACCCCCGAACTCCGCTCTCTTCTACAACAGAGGGGGTCTTTTCAAACCCGTTAGGGGGGAAAACAGCTCAGAGTATCAGAAACATGACATGTAACGTTCCAGACCTCGAATCACACACTCAGGCTAACGCATGCGACATCAAACGCACATGCACATCAGGAGTGGGGCTGCGGAGTCGTAACACACAGATGCACGCTCTGATCTGCAGAACTTTGTGTTCATTAGAGCTGCACTGAGTTCATTTCTTTAGTGTTTTGGCACATTCTGCTGAGATCGCATGTCAATCAAAGCATGTGGGTGGAGCTGTGTCTTTTTCCTCGAGTAAAAAGTGCAAAGTCGCGTCTCCCATAAGAAACAAGTGTCTCCTGGCTGCGTTTTCCTGCAGCTGTTCTCTCAATAAGCATTAAATGACTGCAAATCCAGCCAAACTGTTTATATGTATTTGTCTCTTTATGTTATTTTGACCATGATGATTCATTCTGCAAGTGAAGGTAAACACATTTTAAGAGGATACAGATTTTCAACGTCTGTTTGTGGCAATTGGTGCTCAAGCAAAACCCCATCTCCTGCTCTCATGAAGCAAGTACAGGCTGAATCGCAATCATGTTTTACCAATAAAGATTTCACATTTGATACACACTGCCTCAGATGCCTTACGGCCCAGAGGAGTCATGCTTTTAGTCCCAGGCCAGCCCGAGGTGATGTGAAGTCAAATCTGATCGCACATCAACACGCTGAACTCACAACATCAACCCAGAGAGCGGCCAGAGGACCTCGGTCGACAGTTGTCTGCATTCAAATGCAATTACGCTAAATAAGTGATGTTTTCTTTTTCATGGTCGGTAATGACGTTGTTTTAATCCCCCTTTGAAAGTCATCTGGACGTTCTCACCGGAGAGACACCGACATATCCTGCAGATGTCGTGTGTATCTCCCAAGAAAATCAGCTCACGTCAAATTTTGCTGATTTTCAGTTTTCAAACATAGATAAAAAACACTTTAAAGTCCATAAACGATGAAGAATCAAAGAGAGTCATCACAGCCTGTGGTTAAACTCATCGTGTCCCCTGTGAAATTACTCATTACAAACTGGAACGATGCAGACTCTCACTTGGACGCTCACCAGCAGCGACAGAACTTGAGCGGGGCCACAATAACACTGCTGTCATGTGAAAGACCTCTGAAAACAAGTGCTCAAAGCAGCCTGTGTTGTATCCACCGTGTTTTGAGCGATCTTGAGCAACAGCAGTGACACATTACAATGCTATCAATCATGAACAACAAAGCAAAATGGAAGCAATGAAAAAAACAGCCTCTATTGGCCAGTCCAGGCTGCTTCAGCGTTTTATTAGATTTTCCCATAGAGCAGCGGGGAGAGACAGGAAATAGACGACAGGCCAGAGTGACAGCATGAGGCCGATGTGAACCCAAGAGGACGGAGATGAACTGACCCAGTCGGGCACAGGGTGTCCCAAGGACAAAAACGTGCACTGTTAGCTTACAGTGTGATCTCCTCTATTTATACAGATGACACCAGAACGCTGAGCTGTGAACTTTGGTCATGTTGTTCCAATCCTTTCCCTGAAGCAAAACTCTGGTTTTATGGACAGTTGGTGGAGCCACTTTGACTTTTTGTTGATGCATGAGAAAGAACACATGCTGCAATATTACATACTATATATTATGATACTTTATATCTCCTAGTATGACCTAATATGTTTTATACTTCAAACTCTTCTACACTACCGAGGGAATATTCTCATTTTACTTCACTGATCACTGCAGTCAAAGTAGTTCATGTTTACTGGAAGCAAATAATATATATTATATAAACATTGGACCACAGTCAGTGATGTAACAGTCCCGCCTTTAAGTACAGTTTTATTATACTTATACTTTGAGTATATTATACAGTGAACTCTTCTACACTGCAGAGGGGAAATGTTCATTCACTTTGTAATTCACTTCTACTTGACCCCTATAGTCAAAGTAGTTAAATATTTAACTTATACATGATCTGATCATGAAAAACACAAAATATAAAGTATTTAGAATTAGCCTCACCCCGACCAATTGCTATAATGACACAAAGTAATTAAGAATGTGGTATTAATAATAGTCAGCTGGGATCCAGACACCACTCGACCCTCAATGGATGGATGGATGGATGGATGATGGATGGATGGATGGATGGATGGATGATAAAAACAGTCAAAGGAGTATTTTTTTCTGCATGAGTAATTTTCCTTTTAATACCTTAACTTTTTGTAATAATTGTTTATTTCTCTACGATGATATTTATACACAGTTGTAATGTCATTTTTATTTTGATCTTCTAGCCCCTGCCACAGTAGAAATAAGCCATTGTGCTTTATTGGTTTGTATTTTCTATGACTGGACACCCTGCAGTACAGAGTGCTGAGTGTTTTTCTTTTAAATCAGCAAATTAAATCATACGATCAATCATAATCAAAATCATGTTTTATGAGGTGATTATATGATAATTTTATATGTTAAGTCAATTGATTTTTTAAAAAGCTTGTAGCGAACATCCCACATAATATGGAAATAGTCAAGAAGTGTAGAATACAGATAAATACAATTCATAAAGCTGTCATGTTTATTTTTGTGTTTTTGTTTTGTTTCCTGCAGATGCTTTGATCACAATATTTTTAACCAGTAAAGATTGTGTAGTTTCTTCTGGAATTCTTTGGTTCAAATGTAGTTAAACCTGCAGATCTCATCATCACTAACTAGTAGAGGCACAGTTTATCAGTCTGGAGGAGGATGTGCTGTCTGAGACGCAATAAATATTGTTTTTCACGTAAGAATCTGCTTCTGTTGTGCACTGGGACGCCTGATGATTCACGACATGCAGCGCTCTGTCTGTTTCTGATGAGGCAAACGATTCATGACAACTCGAGTCAGGAGGATGAGCGAGAAGTGGAGAGTTTTCCCACACAGGAAGCTCAAAAATTAATTTCCTTTGGCCTCCAACACCCTCCCCCGGGGAAACAAAGAACTAAAACTGAGCAAAAACAGAGGAGAGACGACCTCCCTCTCGCTCTGAGAGAACACAGCATGTGAATCCTCGCCCAGCAACGCCCATATGTTTTTTTCATTTGTCACCACAGAGATGATGTGCAGAGCTGTGACAGCTCCACACAGCTCACTACGACAAACTGGCTGTGGCCATTTTGTCACAGGGCTGTAAACATCTCTCTTCTGGTGCCGTCACTACACTTTTCTAATCGCTCCGTCACCTGTTTGCACCAGCATTTTCTCAGTTTATAAAAGTACTTGGTTTTTAATACAGAGGTGGATTTGCCATTGAGTCAATCTTTTAATTTCCACAAAAAGTCTAGAATGAAACAGAAATTCTTACCCTGAGTGGTTTTACACGTTTCATGGTAAAATTGCAAGAAGAACGCTCTGAGTTTTAAACCTTAATTTCACTCAGGGTTTCATGATCTTTAACTCATTCACCTTCCAAGAGTATAATGTTAATTTTATGAGAAGCATTTGAAATTAAATGCAACACCTGCACCTTCCTATCTTGCACACGTTTACTTGCACGTCTTTTTACATTCAATTCCTACCATCTCTGGTTTTACCTGGCTACACCAAAGCCAACACCAAACAACAACTTGAAACAAGCGCTTCATGTGGCTCTGTGATTACGCAGTGACGTCCTGAACCAGTCATGTCATTTGATCACGCCGGTGTGACCGGTAATTCCAGAGGGTTCAATTTGAGCTGTGTATTCTCACTGGGGAACGTGTTGTGTTTGAGTTTGGTGATAAAATCATGGATTTTTGAGATATAATACATTTTGCAGTTCTCTTTAAGGATCCATTAAGTAATCCCTGGTCTCACTGGAACAAAGAAACATGAAGACAAGCTGACAGATATATCTTGGCTTTTTAAGCTTGTTGCTTCTTTACACATCTGTCAGACATTAACAAATATTATTCATTTTATTTATTTTTTGCCCTGACGTGATATCAGCTTACTCCTGACAAAAATAACTTTAAATGTGGATCATGTTTACGTCCATTCTTTAACTTTATCAGACCTTTGCAGCAATGCAGCTGCACAAATGTTTCTTATTGTACAATTTGGTAATTCTAAAGTGTTCTTTTTAGCATTTTCTCATCTTTCTTGCAGCTTTGAGCTATAAGAGGCCAGTCAGAGTCAATAATCAAAGGAACATGTCCCTTTTCTGTTTATAACTATACAGAGTTATAAAGTCAGGGTCTCACTTGCTGCCTGCTTGCTAATGATACATAAAGAAAAACAGTAAATCAAACAAATTGTGGAGCAACTTGTTGCAATATACTTAAATAATTTCATCGAGGAAACCCACATTTCACATTCAGAGCAGCCGAGTCCAGTAACAGACTGACTTTACCTCCCCACTTCTGATACTGACTGGAAACAAGCTCGGCAGTAAATTAAACCAATTGTGGTCGGACCTAAATTTAAGCTCAGTGCTGTGGCTGCTGGAGCAAACTACAAATCAAATGCAGTCATTAGGTGCATATAACGTAACCGCTTCATTAGAAAATGCTTGACAGAGCCATGAAGGAAATGACCATTACATAGCCTATTAAAACAAGGGCATGAGTTCATATCCCTCCAACACATCTAATACCTTACCATGCTAATTTAGAAAGCTAATAATCAGAATGGACAAATCTTCAACATGTGTGAGTTGTGTATTGCAGAAAATCTATTCTGAACAAGCATCATAGCTCATGTGAGTCATGAAACCAAAATGTCCGCAAAGAACCTCCTCAGTTTTCCTTTATAAGCAAATGCATAGAAAAATCTTCAATCCGTGTGTGCATGTTTCTGCAGCACAAGACACGAGGTTTAAAGCACAAAAACCACACTAATGAATCACAGCCTGAGCATTTCAGCCCATAGTCAGCACTATTTTTAAATACTGACATCCGAACACGATGTAACATTAACATATTTCCCATGAATATACAGGTCTTTTAGGATGCTCTAAATATTTTGCCATCGTCTTGAGTCATTTGCAGATGTTTCGTGACAACATGTAAAACCAATGAGTGACAGAGAAGCTGTGAAGATGAAGAGTTGTCTGCTTACGTGTCCCTGGTCGTCCAGTTCGTTGTTGGTGAGTTTCAGCTTGTCGAAGCTGACCACCTGCCTCATCCAGGTGTCTCCTGAGGCCAGGGAGTCTGGGTGGATGTAGACCCGCGGAGGCACCGGAGAGTCGGCGTTTCCTGCCACCATCCACTTCGAGCTGTGGTACACATACCTGCAAGACAAGACGGGGGAAGAACAGCTGGTGTCACAAACATCCAGTAACAGAAGATTTTATTTTGGGCTATTTGTCTAAAAAGGAGCAGAAACATTGTGTTGCACAGATGAAACTTCACACAAAGTTTGACCATAAAGTGCAATTGTGCTTCACACTGTGGCAGAATTCTTTTCACACACAGAAAGCGAAGATACATATTGTGGTCACATTATAAATGGTTATATTATAAAACATACAGGTTTCTTTTTGTACAGATTTTGTTGTCAAATTTGGCTATTTCATTGAGTTTTTCAGTTTTTCAGCTTGTGTAAATTGTTCCTGATAAGAATGTTTCACCGTAAACCATAGCTGGGATTTTGCTTGATAATTTCATGTTAAAACTTGCCTGTTCGAGTCGTTTTAGTTTGAGCTGCAAATATCATATAAACACTGGATGTTCCTTCTTGAACAGTTTGCAGGAAGATCGGGCTCAATTGTTTTCTGCGTGTTGGTAGGAGAACTGAGCACAACACTATTCTGAAACTATAATTTCTGTTTTCCTCTGTTTTCATGCATCACACATCACGTTGTTGTTCTGCAGAAGTTAAATCAAATCTCCAGGATTTATAATCATTAATCCCTTAATTTAAATCTCTGAAGTTACTTCAGGGTTGAACGCCTCTGCTTCGTTCACTACGCTGGAAAACAAACTCCAAACACTGGAAACATGTTGCCACGGCGCCGACTTTTAAACCTCATCTGTTGTTTCTTCATTGTGCTTGAAATTTCTAACAACGGCGACATAAAATATTTCATATGCACACACGCACGCACACACACACACACACACACACACACACTCAGCTGTGCACTTTCAATTTAGCTAAGCCATAATATTTGATGATGTTGTGTGTGAGTTTGGGTACTACGGGGCGTCCCACCCATTAAACAGCAGGGAGAGAGAAGAAAGAGAAAAGGAAGTAAGAAAGAAAGAGAGAAAGAAAGAAAGAAAAAGAAAACGACTTTTACCCTCCTTTGTAAAAAGTCCAGAAACCACCAGTCGCTGCAGTATGCACCATTTAAAAAACAAACGACAAAAGGAAAAGGCTGGAGGCAGGGAGCGAATGAAAAAGAAAAGAAGAAAAGACAGAAATGCACAGACAGAGACGGTAAAGTCAGATGAAGAAAATCAGCAAGAAAGATGAAGAGAGAGACAGTCGAAGGACAGAGGGATAAAAGAGGGGAAGAATGGGAGGAGAGAGAGGAGCACAGAAGGGGAGAGAGAGGTAGTGAGTGAGAGGGGGAGAGAGAGAGAGTGTGAAGCACAGCTGTTTGCCTTTAGTTCTGGCCATGCGCTCCGTCCAAAGTGTTTTATCTGCAGCGTCTCTGCCAAAGTCATCACTCACTGCTGAAACATGGACAAAACTCTCATTTGGTCCTTTTGTTATTGCCACAAAGGGCTGCACCACCCCATTACACACACACACACACACACACACGCACACACGCGCATGCACGCACGCACACATAAAATTTAAGTACATTCCAATACCCACAAAAATACATACTCAGCCTCTTTCTGCCGCAGTGAACACAAATACATGCACACATTTAAAATGCATCGGGGGGCGTTTCGCGGGATGTTGGCAAACTCTGGCGGCCATATTGGAGGTCAGGTCAGCTCTGAACGGATGTTTTCAACATTACATTCATGCACAAATCTACATTATTACAGACTCTTCGGATTAACAGGGAGGATTTAGTGCAAATGTTAAATTTAGGGAGCTCAGCTGGGGCTGTAATTCTTCAGGCTGGTGCCTCTATGTGTCTGTATGTGTCTCACATATCTCGAGGATCGTTCGTCTTATCAGCTGCACACTTGGTATGTTTATTGTAAAGGGCTGCATGAAGTGCAGTGTTGAAGAGGCGTAGCAGGACCGGCTGAGACTCATCGAGTGACGTTATCCATCACAGCAACTAAGACAGATTCTCTATTGGTTTCATGCATTGTAACAGTCCCATTATCGCTCCACACAGATCTGATGATTCAGGGATTGAGGTCGAATGTACCATGTACATCATGATTTATTCACCAAGTCCCTTTCTGTTGCATTGTGTTTTGCATGAATGTTTTTGCAGTAGTTCCAACTGGCCCCACCAAAATCCAAGGATTAGACACGTAACTAATCATGTCCACAATTTCCACTCATTAGCTCAGTATGACTTTACTTTGGCTCAGTGTAGAGTCTGACCTGATACTTGGTCCAGTGATGGATCGAAAGAAAACACCAAACCAAATTTCCTAAATTACATTTTAGGAGACGTGTCGTACAGGACTCCTACGCTCATGGTATTTTAGGTTGAAACGGAGAACTTGTTAGCAAACAGCTTGTGAATACAACCTGATAACTTTTTAACCTGATAACGTTGTGTCTGCTTCACGCTGATCAGATTGTGCCAAGTGTTTTTTAGAGCTTCTGTAAAGAGCTGCCTACTTCAGCCGAAAATGAGACGTGAGATTCAACTCATTAATCAACTCATTAGTTATGAGCCAGACAGGAAAATATCAGGAATGAAGCTCCTCAAAACTCCTTTCTTAATGACATATAGGCAACTTCTATCATTCAATTCTGTATTCGGACAACGACACATTCCTCAAGTAAACATTCAATGAGGAAAAACAAATATCTCTACACGTTTCAGTAATCCGAAGCACACACCTCCACACACACCAGACGTATACAGCCATAAAGGGTGCCGGGCGTTTCTGTAATTTCCTGTTTGGAGCCCTGTTTAGGGTTACGCTCGGCATAGCAGGGAAAGTGTTAAGGAACGAGGAAACTTTAGCCCCAAACAGGACTGGAAATCTGATTAGTCCGCCCGCTTTCATCTTCCATAAATCTGCCATCTGGCACCGGCACGATCAATAAAGACTGGACTTTATGTGACACTCTTACTGGACGGACGGGGGAAGGAGGAGGTGGGTGTGTGGTTGGGGGTGAGGGTGTAGGGTGGGGGGGGGTTGTTTCCCTTCCTAGCCGACACCAAAATGTACAGCTGACAAAACTGAACTGCAGCACACACCCCCGATTCTCTGTCTTTCTCTCACAAACGCACAATTACACCCATCAGCGTGATGAGCACACAATTGACATGTAAAAACCCTCATTAACACACAACAAACTGAAAACAGCTCATCAGCGAGTGTGTGTGTCTATGTGTGTCTGTATGTGTGTGTGTGTGCTCAAGCTCATCACACACACACTCCAACACAGGCAGGCATGCACATAAAAACACACATTTACACACTTGCCAAACCTAGCCTGTATATTAGGTTACTGTACTGAGAGAATATTGCTGTTGAATTCCCATTCAGGGTTGACTGAATGTGTGTGTGTGTGTGTGTGTGTGTGTGTGTGTGTGTGTGTGTGTGTTCTGTTTGTAAGAGAGTCGGCTTGCGTGAACACGTGTCCATGATGGAATTCTCATACTTATGAAGACCAAATGTCCTCATAGAGACAGATAAATGATGACATTTTGCCAATTCTCACACTGAGTCTGTTTCATACTCACATATGTGTTTATTAGATAAACGTTAGAATGAGTGATAGGATCAAGTTGTTTTAGTGTGTCAGGGTAGGATGGCGACAAAAGTTCCTGTAGGTGTGTTTCTGTGTCTTTGAATGTGTTTCTAATTTTAAATGGGTTCCTATGTGTGTGTGTATGTGTGCGCTTGTATTTTTCTATACATTCAAAGACCAGATGTCCTCACAAAGATAGTTAAATGAGAAAAAGATTTGTTTGACTGTCCTCAAAAACAAGGTCCCTGGCTATTCCCTGTTAGGGTTATTAAGTCTGTATCCAGGTGTCTTCTATTTATATACTAATTGAGATTAGGTAACGTTGTTTAAAATAACATTTAGGCTAAAGGGTTACGATTAGGTCGGGAATAGTTGTAATGACTGTGTGCAAAGACTGTCCTCATGAGTATAGTAACAAAAACGCCTCTGTGTTTTTGTGTGTTTTATCCTGCTTAAGAGCCACCAAATGTCCTCACGAGAATACATCATCAGTAATATTTTGCCAGTTGTCTCTTACACTTAAACTATGCGATTAGATTTTAAATTTAAGATAAAAATTGAGGATTATCAATGTGGATCAATTTACTGTCCCCAGAAATAGCAACGTAGAGGCCTGTGGGTATTTTTATGTGTTTTAAATTTGATTGTGTGTGTGTGTGTGTTCTTTTGTTTCTATACTTATGAGAACCAGGTGTCAGCACCCAAAATGCAACAATATTTTGCAAATCTTCACATCTTCACCGGGTCAGTTCCAAATTAGATTAAAGTTCTGTTTGTACCAGTGTGTGTGTGTCTGTGTGTGCGTGTGTGTGTGTATGTGTATTTCTATATTACATTGTTTCGTGAAACCAAATGCCCTTGTAAATATAGGAAAATAAAGACTTAAAAAGACCAGTTTAATATTTGGCCTTGTGTTTATTAGTTACAGTTTTAGTTACAGTTTATATTTGAGTTATGTTTTGGTCAAATAAAGTCAGTTAAGGGTTAACAAGAGTTTGTTTTGAATGATTGTCCTTACAAGTATAGTTCCACAGCTGTCTTTGGTGTGTGTTTTATCCTTTTAGAATGTGTTTCTAATTTTGTAAGGGTATCGGGTGTGTGTGTGTGTGTGTGTTCTTTTATTTTTATATTCTATTCTTATCAGGATCAAGTGTATGAGGCAGAAACAAACATGACAACATCAGATGAGAGTAACATTAGATTAAAGATTAGCTTTTGGTTTAGATTAACTTTAACAATGTGGGTTCAACATCAGATTTAGGTTTGGGTCGGGTTGAATTCAGTGACTGACCTCACATGTATAGCAACCTTAATGCTTGTGTATGTACTGGTGTGTGTGTGTCATGTGCTTACTTTTATGTGTGTGTGTTTTTGGACTTGCAAGTACCAAATGTCCCTATGAAGATAGATTTAAATGTCTAATCTTTTACTTTGATGCAGTTTTACGGACCTGAGTTTATTGGATAAAGATTAGAAATACACAACAAGATATCACCATATATGCTCTATCCATTTTCAATATGTTTATGTGTGTCTCTGGTACACAGTTGAAAGAATGAGGTAAACTGTGTTCAGCGTCCTGAGCTCAGAGCAAACCGAGCGACTGTCCACATGAAAGAACTGTAATATATGGAGATTTAATGAGACGTTCCTAAAGAGGGGCAGGAGGCCCAAGTAAAGTGAGTTGATTCCAATAAAGACCGGATTTCCAGAGCCCAAACTCTCCATGACTGTGAGACACACCACGACAGCCTCCAGCTCAGTTTGCAAAGCCCTGTGGTAAATTCCCCAGCCAGGAAGAAAATCCTATTTAATTTTACAAGATCTTATGGCCTCTAAAACTCCTCCATGATGTCTTGGTTCGCTGTTCGGAGAGCGTGGTGAGGCAGCAGGGCAGAACGTCTGCTGCGCTCTGCTGGAAAACTTTACAATAATGCACAACGATATGACATGACAGAGGAAGGAAACCTGAACCAAACCCACACACTGCAGAAGTCACTTTGTTTTTATTAATCGCTTCTTTGTATGCAGACCTGTGTCTTCAATTTCTTTTGTTCAATTTGTTTTTCGTCTGATTTGACAGGAAGGGCTCTCCGTCTCCCTGTGAGATGACATGATTTTGTCTTGCAGATGGAGGGAATATTCGCGTGGCACACTCACGTCTTTAATCAAATAATCACTCTTGCGTAGCAACACATGAAAATAAAACACTGCAAAGCAGCTCAAAGAGCTCTAACCTCAGTACAACATGCATCTTCTGCTCCAGGTCTATAAACTCTATATTCATCCTGAGGATTTTCAAACATGTGGTGAAGCTTGCATCTCTGCATTAGTGACAACCTGCTGCTCTGAGGAGTTGTTTTCAGACAGACTCTTGCAAAGACTGCAGGTTTCCAATCAACACTGACAGACCCAAACCTGGAAAACCAGCCGATAGTAGCATCATCATCACATCCATCTGACATCAGATGCCTCACCTCAGGAAGCAGTTCCATCCATTGTTTTATAGAAGTCAGTGTGATATTTGTGTTCAATTATTCATTATGGCTGTAAAAAGAATGCCAATAAATTATTCTGGTCACACCCACATACACTGTCCTGGTGCTTTATATACATGCACTACATACGTATCAATCCACGGGTGAAAATAGTCCCTAACAAATGAATAACGTCTGCTATAACCTACAGTGCCCAGCTCTTCTTGGGAAATTACAGGGTTAAGTAATGTGGATTTTGTTCAGACCAACACATTATTGGTTTTCGTGTGTTTTCATTTTGCAGGATCAAAGAATATCACTAGCCTGTTTCACCATCTCATCTGATCTGAATGTTGTTTCTGAGGTCATTTAGTCTAAATCTTGTAAAACCAAAAATTAAACCATCCACTCCAGTTCAGAAATCCATCTACTGGCAGCTTTGATACAAAAAAAACAGCAACAGCTTGTAGAAGCCTTAACTGGTCAAACGGTTGTGAATGAAATGAGGCAGACTCTGGGTTATTTGCCAAATTATCACTTCATAACACAAAGTAACAGCCTGTATCTGCATCAAATACACAGGAAAACCTCATGATTTCACCATCTGCATCTTATACTTCCTCATTTCTGCCATAATACCTGAAGAATGATGATACTGAGCCATGAAAGTAACCAAATAAAACTACTACACTCACCCACTGCAACAGCAGCTCCAAAGCCTTTTCAGTATCACAAATTTTCTTTCCATCTCAACCTGTTTTTTTGTCATATCCGTCATTTGACCTGAACGCTGAGAGTTATCCTATTTGCAGGCAGCCTCTGGCTCTGCAGCTCGGCCTGTGGGATGATGAATACATTTCAATCTTCTCTCTCTGGCTCCAACTTCAGGCACTGGGAGTGTTGGCCAGGGATATCAGTCTTATTGCATATCCAGAGAGATCCATCATATACAAGCTCTCCTCCAGCACATGCACACTTTAATCACTTTCGCTTTACGTCACGGATGCAAATGATGGGAATAACTACTTTCAATGGATTGCGATAGAAAAACACTGCAGCCCTGTAGCAGTTGTATGAGAAATCAGAGAAATGAAAAGAAAAGCTGGGACATCTTTGCTCGGTCCAAATCCTTGTTATGTACGGGTCTGACATGAGAAATGGCGTAAAGATGAGAACAATCCAACTGGGTCAAAATGTTGGTCTGTTATTTGAAAATTGTCCAGGAAAATAGAGTTTAAATCTTGCTCATGCAGATATGACCGTGCTTGTGCTTATTGTGCACAGCTGTGCATTTATTAAAAGGACTTCTGAAGCTGGATGCAACTATTTTCAGAGCGAAGCTGTCATTTCAGGCTGGTGTGCAGCATCTGTACATTTGACTTTTTTTGTGCCAAAGGAAAAAAACACAATTACTCAGCGTTTTCACCGCAGCTTAATTGTTGTCGTGGCTGAGAAGCATCTGAAACAGCTTTCAGACCATCACAGGACATTAAATTTCCCAGTGAAACCAAAAGGAACAAAATTTTGTTTTTTAACAGCAGTTTGCTGAAGAAACAGTGGGACACATTTTTGTATTTGGGAGGCGAGTAAATGGAAAGAACCATCTATAAAGAATGCCAAGACAATTTGATTTAATATCTGATATGTTGCACTTCACAGTCATTCATCTCCAGTCATGTTATTTGTGTGTGAGGAAGATACCTGTATCTCTTGTTGTCCACAGGCACAATGTCCATGGCGATGTAATACTGCTGATGAGGGTCCAGTCCTGCGATCTTTACCCTCATGGCAGGAAACATCCTCCTGATGAGGACAAAACATAAAAGTTGTGATTTCATGTGGGTTTTCTGCAGCCACAGGAACCTGAGGTGAGCTTCAGCTGAAACTGGGATTGTTATAATTAACTACGAAAACAAACATTTATCAAATGTCCACATCCTACGTGTATTTTTTTTTGTTGGCTGTGACTCAGGAGGCAGAACAGGTCATCCACAAAACAGAAGGTTGTTGGTTCAATCCCCAGCTCCTTCATTCCGTGTGCCACAGTGTCCTTGGGCAAGATGCTGAACCCTAAATTGCACCATTTACATATTGAAATGTGTTCAAATTTAAACTAAAGGATTGTTTGTGCAGTGAGACTCGAAATGAAACAGGACATAACAAACATGATGCAGCAAAAGTGTCTTTATCATTTTGTATATCTCTGAGTGCTCCGAATTTTCATAATGATAATCCAGCATGAAACCACACAGCCGGTTACATCATCATACAACTGAAAAAAACAAAACTATCTGTGTTTCCTTCACTGTATCCACTGGACAGGTTCTCTACTCAAACCAGTGAGATTGTGGTTTTAACACGTTATTTACATTCACACAGAAAACTTTTATTTGAGAGGGATGATGTGAGATAATTTGTATCTCCCTCCCAACTGATGTAAACAACTGACAATCTGTAATGATACAGAGTAAACCTATCAAACAAGTATATTTTATATGATTTCGATAAAAATACTTTGAGAATATGCTGAAAATAGATTCAAAACATTGTAGAAAATGTTGCCTCTCTGTTAGTTTTTAAATTTTAAGGTACATTTCCATTTTTTGCATGTCCTGATTTACTCCTTTAACGGATGACTTGCATCCAAAAAGGTCAGTTTGCAATTTTAAAACTGGAGCTTTGGTCCACAACAGTTTAGTGTTTTGAGGACATGTGCTCTTCAAATTATTAGTATTTGTTAATCTATAAAATAAATCTTGTTAATCTCAAAAGCGTCATGATCCTGAATCCAAGTCTCCTTCAATTGAAATCCATCAGCATTTGTAAATCCAAAAAAACAAGGCATCTTTCCAGTCTCTTTTCATTTTTAACAATTTCCATTTTCAGTAAAGTGAATATTTGTTCCATGCCACTGTGACCTCTGACCTTTGCAGGAATTTATTATAACTGTTGTGTTCAAGTCCAAATCGTAAAATGCGTTTCATGTGCTTTTATATAAATCAGCAGAACTTGATATTTATGGATAAGATATTTTCAGAAACCAGCCCCAAACGTTTTTTAAGCTTCAGACCAAAGTTTGAGGCTCAAACCTCATGAAAAACAACAAACTGAAAAGAAAAAAGGAATAAAGACATGACCATCTATGTTAAATAACGGTATGTGTATGGAGCGTGAGACATTTCAACTTAATTCCTCGTTTTGCACTTCAAAAGCTGCATTTTTCCCTTTTGATTAGGAGCTCGTAAATCCGGGCCTGCCTAATGAGAACAGAGGGCTGTTTTCTTGCTTCCCTTCTCGTCTGGATTTATGAGCTTATTATGAACGGGCCGTGAAATGCACACGGAGACGTGCGCGTCCGCGTCCTCCTACACTTTGCTTCAGCGCAAACTCACTGTTTATGAGCTGATCGACCAATTTAAAACTAATTCTTTATTTTGTTTTAAACATATATATGGAGAAGAGGGAGAGAGGTTGATTCAGTCTGAAGTCAGATATTAAAAACAGGTTTTGGTTTTATTTGGAAGAAAAAGAAAAAAAAGTCTGGCTTTAAAATTTCTACATCAGAAAATAATATTAGGTTTAAAACGCTGGATGAAGCATCTACCACTGGTATTTTAATAAATATCCTATGTCCACTAATAAGCTCAATTCATTTAAAATTAACGTCGCAGCGAAATTATAATGGATTATATTTTCATATATATATTTTTTTTTTTCATCCACTTAAACAATCATTCCTTTGAGTATCAGACTATACAATCACACTCAATTACAAATTTGCTGCTAAACTAGATAAAATAGATTAGGCTACAATCAAAGTATTCTGTGGTGTTTGGTTTAGTCTCACATCTGTGTACAGCCACATGAGTTTGGTCCTCTATATAGACTGAAAGACTTTTGCTATATCCTTCTTTGACGGATTCAGCTACTGCACCAGTTCTGCAGGAACAATCTGTTGCACAAATAAACCAAAATATAAAGAGCTTTTTTCTGAATAAAGGAAATAAATCTAAACAAAAACACAACGTAGATTTATCAAGTACCAAAACTAATGAATTAAAAAGTTATTATATTACTGCGTCACTTTAAAATGCGTTCAGTCTTGAAGAGGTTCCAACACCTCACTATAAAAGAGAACCCCTTGATCCATGAAATATTTACAAGCAAACAGCTGATGTTTAAAATGTAAATACTTATATCATCACCCCTCTGGCTACTTTTATTTAGTTATTTAAACATTAAGCGCTTTAAAGACTCTGAATGATAACAAATATGCTCTTAAAGGAGGAGGAGGGGGGGGGGCATGTTAGTGGATACGCGCGGCGCTCCTCTGGCGCACGGAGCGGAGCAGACTGCGGGGAAAAACTCCCGCGCTCGGTCTGGGTGTTGACTGTTGGCCCGAGAGCGAGGGTGAGAAAACCCGGAACATGTTAGAGGGAGATTAATTAGAATCAGAGTTGCTCATGCTCCGACATCAGGAATAACCTGCAGCTTCATGAAGGCCTGAACACAGCGGAGCGGCCTGCATGTGCAACACGTTAACACCCTCCAGACAGAGCTCTCTGTGTGTGTGTGTGTGTGTGTGTGTGTGTGTGTGTGTGTGTGTGTGTGTGTGTGTGTGTGTGTATCAGAACCGCTGTGTGTTTCTTTAAATTTCGAGTGTGTGTTTGTGGGTCTGTGCGTCTGCGGATCTTTTAAATCTGCACAATGTTTTATTGACTTCAGTATGAGCTGTCACAGACTTACCTCATTAGAAATTATTTGAATTATTTGAACTGACAATGCAATGAGGAACATGGTTGTCAGTTTATTTTATATATTTATTTTATATATATATTTATACAGTTTAAATATTTTTCTAAATCGCCTTTTACGCACAGCTGGAGTTGTCTTCCACCAACATAAGGCACCGCAGGGCTGCACGTAAAAACCGCCATCTCCAGCATCTCAGTTTTGCGTGTGCGTGGGTGTGTGTGGGTGTGCGTTTGCATCCTACCTGCCGGCCTTAGTGATGATCATCTCTGTGCCGATGTCATGGAAGCGCTTCCACAGGTCTGCGCACTGCAGCTCCACCTGGATCTCCTCCATGGAGGCCGGGGGCGACGGGTCACTGCAGGGGCCGGGGGCCAGGTCGGCGGGTGAGCCAAATGAGCACGACGTCCTCTCGGCCAGACCCTCTCCGTCCGAGCCGGGACTCGCCTCCGAGTCTGAGGGGGAAATGAGGAAGATGATGAGAAAGCGGCACTGAAACAGTCGGATTAATGCGCTTTGGGGTTTTACGCAGGAAACTTGGCGAGGGAGGAGAGCGCAGCGGTTCTCTCCACTGACTCCAAATCACCTGCCGTCTGCAACTTGGACAGAAGCGGCCGAGTTTGGCTCGTTGGCTCAGCTCGTCATGGAGTTCTGGTTTGATGTCAAAAGCAGAATAAATGTTGCGTAAAGCCGTTTGAAATGCGATGTAGGGAATATTACATTTTAAATTGGGCCACACAATGAAGGATTCCGATGGGAAACGTTCAGCAAACGAAGTTTCCCCTCAAGAGTTCCTTCCGAAGCGAGTTTAACAGACTGACCAGTCAGAGTCATCAACGCAGTTACAACGTAGAGCAGATTAATAAACCTGAAACACATCCAGACCTACAGGAGAAGTTTCCATCCGGCTGAACCCCCAGACTCCAGCAAGACCCCAGACTTTTTTAATTTGACTAATTCACTGTATTTCAAAGCAGATGCCCAAACTGCCTGTGCATGATGGAGTGGAGAAAATAACAGGAACCCTTGAAAGTACAACATCCCAAATCCTCTGTGTTTTGAAATGGAGTTAAAATGTTGAGTTTGGATTACCAAAAACGCATCAGAGGATATTTGCATAATTGTGTCAATCACTTACAAATATTTCCCTAATCTCAAGGTATTTAGTAAAATGAAACTGTCAACTATTGTCAATCCACTTCCACTTAAAGAGAAATGCAGAATTTCTCAACAGAGAATTATTTAACTTGAATTTAACCTTTAAAAGACACTTAATACATGTGTGATGTAATTCTAAAACAATAGCGGTTAAATGTGAAGATGTTTGATATTTGTTCCAGCCTGGATGTCAAATCTTTATTCCTCAACACCTCAGAGCAGCAGATAAAGTTCTCATGAAATCACCATATGCAAACTCTTATTTTGTCTCAGAAACAGTCTACAGTTGAGTCTTCCACACCACCACCACCACCACTACCAACACCGGCCCCAAAAAAGGAAAAGAAAATCTAATCATTTATTATTTATTGAGGACCCTGACATGCGGAGGTTGACTTGGCAGACTAAGGGCACCCAAATATGATTATGCAAATGCTGAGCTGCTGAGAGGACTGGACGGCTTCCCAGGCGAACCGCCGGAGTGCAGGCTGAGCCAACCCCACTGGAAACACAGAGGAGAGATGGAGATAGGAGGAGCAGAGGGAGGAGAGGAGTGGAGGGGCGTAGAGAGGAGAGACACTTTCCATCATCTCCTCAGGAGAGATTTCCAATGCCACTGCAGCCAGAGAGGACTGTCACACAGGATTACGCTGCCGCATCTTCTCATCTTAACTGTCCACACACACATTTATACGTTCAGCTGCCTCCTCACTCTCTATAAAAATACTTATTACTACACACACTGCAGTGTTCCCATTCAGGGCCAAGAGATTAGATCATGCAAACGAAGACATTTAATATGAGTGGGGAGATCAGGGGTAACTGATCTGTTCTGGACAGTTTGCCAAATATTTCACATAATACACACACAAAGTATATGTACACATATTGTACACATATTAAGGGGAATTAGTCTCTATATTATTAAAAACATGGGTTGGTTTTATGTTGCAACCAAGACTTAAGAGTGTTGCATAATTTTATAAATATCTGGCTTATCATACAACAACAGTCCATTAGTGTAATGGAGGCTTGTTACTGATCAAACCAATATAAAATAATGGGGTCCTTTAAAGGCCTAGAATCAGTCTCCTCCAACTGATTAAATAATGTCAGCGTGGTTTCAGCAAAAATTTGGTTTTATCGTGAACTAAATCTTGCTTTTCCACAGTAAGAAAATTTGACGCTACATTTAAATGAATGTGATGTTTCTGGCATTGGAACTGAAAACTACAGACACAGGCTGAAAAGCAACATTGAGCAAACCCTCATATCTACTGGATGTTGGTGTGTGAAACGCAGGTGTTCAGAGGAAACGGCGAAAGCGGCTCAAGCCGAGCGGGGGTCGGCTGACTGTGCCTGGCCGCCCTGTCATCAGGCTGAAGGACCTGTCCTCCCCCACTCACCAGTCACACACACACACACACACACACACACACACACACACACGCACACACACACACACACACACACACACACACACACACACACACACACACACACAGGTGTTCATGGAGTTCAACACCAAGCGTCATTGCCATAATTCAAACACTTGATGAAACTGTTAAAAAATATAAAAACTAATAACATAGAACCAGATATTAAGTCCAGTACTCACAGCTTTGGGTTTATATCAAGGTCAAATGAATATCAATACTCACTTATGAATATCATGGTTCTGTTTGGGTTTCCAAATGTAACATTCACTTGTTTTTTTATGCTGAATGAATAAAAACTGGTAACAATTTGCTCACAGAAGAACCGCCCTGCTATCTCCTGTGGTTAACACACACACTCTCTCTCACACGCACACACACACACACACTCACTCACATAGGGGGCCTGTGGTTAAGAGCTTCCAATCAGCTCTCACCAGGACTTCATTCAACTTAGTACATTGGTTGTGGGCAACTAATTGGTCTGAATTGGTCACTCACATCAGCTTCATTCAGAGGAGCTGAATATTTCCCTAGTACCTGTGATGCATATATACATTTGATACAAACATTACAGGAGGAGGAAGAAGCTTAGAATTTGAAATGTTTAATACTTTGGTAAGGAAATTAAATGAATAAAATGTACAACTATTAATTTAATTGTGATTTATACGTTATAAATTCTTTATTTTTATGTAGATAGCTCAGTGAGGTAATGGATTCATTTATGCCATGGCAGAGCTAGAAATTGGCGCTGCAGATAGATATTTTATGTGCTACACATGTATATAGAAAAATTATGTCATTATGGGAATCATCTGTAGCATTAGTGTGACATGCAGTTAATGGTTTTCAGGTAGAAAGGTCTCTAATAAAGAAGATTCAATTCTTAAAACCTTTTGTTTCCATCTTTCCAAACATTTTGGACAGACACTGTTCTAACGCAACTTATTAAAACAAAATCGTAAAGATGTTTCCAGACAGGTTGGAATTTGAATAAAGTAATTTCATATGTAATATGCAATATCTTCATAGATGGTGCAGAAATGAAGTAGTATCCCATCTTGGTTTTCCGCACCTCAGACATTCAAATAACACCTTTCAAGCAAATGCAACATGCACAGTAGACTGAATGTGCATTTTTCCATATTGAAGGTAGGGAGGTTAACACATCTGGATATGGCTACTACATTGAAGTACAGTATTTATGTTGAAATTATGTTTATGATGTTGATATATTAAATGAAGTTGCAGCAGATTTCTGAAGAGCATGGTAGCAAACTGCCAACCCTGAAATTACTGAGTAACCCAATCCACACGTGAGAGCACCTGTTTCAACATTGATGGACACTTCAATCATACACGCAACCCTGTTATCAGCCTCGAAGAAATTACTCTTGAGAAAATAACTGAACGCAATTAGCAGTGTTTGGATCATTTGGTATTAGTGTAGGCTATTATTAGACAGACAGAAATCTGGATAGATTTTAATTAGCAGGGGAAAAACTCGATGTTTATGGCGGATTTGTTCTGTGCGTAATTTGCGCGTAAAAGTTAAAATTGTCACCTTGTAAAGCACATAGTTTGGGTCAGGCCTTTGATACGTGGCATTAATTTTTAAGTTATACTTGATGTTGTTGAACTTGTTAACTGGCGTCTTAAGGGTAACTGTTATGGAGATGTGGTTGTCGTTGTGTTTGTGAGGTCTGACAAAACTCCTTTTTTTCAGCAAACGGTTAAATGTGCGCCTGTGTCAGAGTTTGTGCATTTCTCAGTCACTCGCTTGTCTTTGAGGCTAATAAACATTCTACACGACCAGACAGCTTCCAGTCTTGCCCAGGCTTGAGTAAAAATAAAATCACTCCGTTAAGGATTCCACTAAACCGCATAATCTGACCACAGAGACTCGATGTTCTCGGTCACCGCTGCCCGACGCGCCAATGCGGAGGCTTTAGGACCCGAGCAGCGGAACCTGCCAGGAACCAGGCCTGCTAATGAGTCCGACCACGTGGGGGGCAATGACTGGGAACTTGGTTATCCATTCAGGCACAGATCCTGAAATTACCCGGAACAAAAAGCAGGGAGAAGACGAACAGAGAAACGTCTCTTCGTCATAGTCTTAAAAATAGAAAAATCTCCACATGGTCGTTTAATGATGTCTAAGGTTTCTTTTTTGAAGATTATCTATGACCTTTTAAATGCACATAAACAAGTTGTTTACCACTGTAAACCGTGTAATGGGCGTTTAGTTTCATCGTCCTCGTTTAACACAGATATAATATCAACAGTTACAACACACCTCCCATGAGAATTCCTATGACCAAACTTCTCTCCTAAAACCTTCCATCGTAATGATTTGCTTTTCTTTCTCCGTTTTTTTTAATGTTTTGCTTTTCAATCAGTGGCAGCAGTTTCACACCGGAGAGGAGCCGTGCGTAAAGGCGCTGCGCCCCGGAGGTCAGGCTTCAGCCGGCAGCGGGACTCAGCGTCGGGCTGTAGCTGCCTGAGCAGCACACAGACATGGAAAAGCTCCACTTCTGCATGTCTCTATATTTCTACACAGATTTCATTAACAGTGAATTGCATATTAGAAATCATGATTTGTTTATTTCAAGCTAAATCAAGTGTTTAATAATGAAGAGTGGGCCTCTTTTGGATCCAAAAGCGTCACGAGGATTTTTCATTTTCACCTAATCCAGATTTTTGTAGAAAGGCGGCTTTACTTTTAATTTATACACAGTTTAGACTGAATGACCTTAAATTCCCATGCAACATTATTTCTTAATTTGGGACTAAAGTAGAATCTCAGCTCTGTAAAGTGTCAGTCTGAAAACGAAGCTCAGAGCGAAGCTTCGAGGTTAAAAGTCAAAAGTTAAAAGTTTATCTCTGATCAGTTCATCTTCAAACACCAAAATCTGAGTTGTTTAGGTTTGAACAGCGAATTGACAGAATATATCATTACACTTATATTTAAAGAGCCTAATGCACTAAATGATCTAATAAATATGTCTCCTGCTAAAACATTTAACCACCGTTTGAATTGAAGAAAAAGAGCCACGACAAACATTTATAGAAATTAATTACTCACACAGAAATTGCAGTTATTGAAAAAAACTGTCTCGATTTCAAAACTGACGTGTGTGCTATGGTTTCAAGAAACAAACTTTAAAAAACAAAATGCTACCGGTTTTTATCTTGATTCCCATAATTAGGATTTTCTTTTGCGGCATTTAAATACATTTTTAATAATAATTAAAAAGAAACCTCTTACCTGCCTTGTTCATTTTGTATTTATTTTATCATAAAGCCGAAATATTGTTTTGTGGGATTATTTTTAACATTTGTGCATGCTCCTGTGTTCAGTGTTTAATTCATTTCCCTTGGATGACGGATGATATTTTTCACTACATAATCAAACCAATTACACTTTTTCTCCAAGTGATCGAGAGTTAAACCAACTGATACCTTCTCAATTCTCTGAGCGCTCTCCTGCAGTACCTGGAAAATATCGGAGGTTCTCTGTATGACGCAAAACGGACGCTGCCATTGCGTAATTGCAATTTTCCGCAGGAGCATGCAGGGTTTTGCTGTGGAGGACAATCTAATAAAAACTATCTCCAGTTTGTTTTCTCTCTCTTGCGCATTGGGCCACTGACAAGCCGAGGCCTCCATCCAGGCCTGCAGCCACGTTTATACTGAAAGCAAACAGCGTCCAAACAGAAACGCAACTGTGTGTTCTGGCCCATTATTTTGATTATATTAAGTGTTTTGACATCAGTGTAATCCACCAGTCCAGAGTCAAAACTTGGACAGGCCAACCCCCCGTGACCAAAAGACACATGTTATCTCTTTGTCATAAGTTAAGTCCTAAACTGCGCTTTAGGTTGTTTTGATGGTTTGGTTTGTGCGTCTTGTTCAGAACAGACCAACGTGACTGACCTTCTCTGCAGGCCTGCACCCACCAGGTCTGTAAGATACACCTACAACAGTAAAACTGATTCTTCTGTGTGCGGCAGAGCGGAATCTCTGATTTAAAGAAGAAACACTGCGCACTGACACAGAGACCGTGGAGCTTTCAGCTACATGTCTTGGGTTGGGCCACTGAACGTGGAGCCATGTTTTGACTCGGGACTCGTGGTTTTGCTTTGCGCTGCAGTGATATAACGGAGATCCGGACGTGTGAGCGGTGTGGTGCGTGTCTGCAGCACTGACCCGGGTCCATATCCAGACAGTGCGCCGGGTCCTCTCCGTCCGTGGCGAGGCTCTCCATGGACAACTCCAGCTCCTTCTCCTCCCAGCCCCGGAGCTTCCTCTTCTTGTTGGAGCCGATCAGGGCTTCCACGGAAAAAGCGTGGGCTCTAGAGCTCAGAGCTGCGGCAGATCGCCTCCTCTCACTCATTTCTCTCAAATCCACCCGAAGGGGAGGACGCGGCGAAAAAGCCTCTCCGTCAGTCCAAAACGCAGAGAAGCAGAACTATAAAAAATGCACACGTCAGTGTTTACAGCGCAGCGCAAACTCACCAAGTGTCCAAAGTAAATCCAACTGTGACTAGAAACGCCGCATCAAACTTCTGACGGCAGACTGTGCCATCCTGGCTGCGCATGAGATCAAGTCCGGGAGGGTTGAAAGGTTCGTTTTAATGCGGTGTGCCGCTTCGAGCGTCTCTCGCTCCTTCCACTCCGCTTCTTTCTTTTCTCTTTCTGTCCCCCTAACTTCTCTCTGATTGATACTCACTTCTGGAGGAGTTTTTTTCTCCAGGCGCAGAGGGCGGCCCTCCAGCGCCCTGTCAAACCCGCGCGTCCAATGAGAAGTAAGAACAGACAGCTCGACAAAGTGTTCCGGCCAATGGCAGCTGAGGGAGACGCGCGTCTTAGGAGAGGAACCGTGATCCGGACTGAAGCAGCTTAATGGACAGACTCCATCATGTTGACTATGGAAAAATACTTTTGTTTATTATCTCTTCTCTTCGTTATAACACTAATCAAGCTGCAAACAAAGCATTCAAATAAGTAAACTGTGTGTGTTTGTGTGACCTCATTCATCCTGTCCCTCAGCTCACTGATCCACCAGGTCTGGAACCACGAGGCCGACGCGAGGCCCCTCACATCCCACAGTCATTTAGATTCCACCATTACTGGGGCCTGCAGGAACAGTCACATTACAGCTTCATTGTGTGGGTCGACAGCTGAGCTGCAGCGGGACAGGTGGGCTGATCTCAGAGCTGCGCGCTCGGACACACAAAGGAACGGAGAAGATTAGCGGGTGAAATGGTGTCACTGGTTTCTCTGGATCCGCAAATCTGAGGAGGGCAATGAACTGGTTTGATTTAAGGTCAGATTAGAGGCTAACAACTCGGGAGCTGATGTAATGATTTTAGATTTTAAGGGTTTCCCCAGAAGGCCCATCGCCTGTTTATTCTAATAGTCTATTAATTATTAGACTCATTTATTTACATATCGCTGCCAAATCCAAATAAATGTGGCTCAAACCAACCTTTAAAATCACCTGTCTCTTAATTAATTAGGTAAATAACAACTTAGAATGAAACACTATTTTTAAAATGTTTGTCTAATGCAAGGAAGACTTATTCGACTTGTTACGATAAAATATTTAAATAACATTGTGGCAATAGCCTAAAATCGTCTATATTACAATTTAGCTAATAATTACAATAATAATAATGTTAATAATTACAATACTAATAATAACGCAGACATGTCTAAATGGTGTTACAGTTTTTGGTCATACTCGTCGTAGATTATGTGTTAGTGATCAGAAATCGCTTTTTAAAAACATATATAGAGACTGCGGGCCTGATGCTCGGGAAAAGACGCACAGGACACAGAAGACGTACAGGACACAGAAAGCAGAGAAGAGACAGATCTCGATCCACCTTGGAGAAAAAAATAAATATGTCACGTATTCTGTCAGCGACAGAATCAAAGGAGACGAGCAGAGGATGAAGGTTCAAGATCCGCCAGAGGAGAGCGGCTCCGGGACGCAGCTTTCCAAAGGTCACCGCTGCGCATTCGACATTCAAATCTGGATATGGTACTGCAGAACTGGATTATGACGCAAGGAAAACTACAGAAAAGGTGGAAATAAATGTTAAATAAGAACTTAGAGGATGGTAAAATAAATATTCATATATGAGTGTGAAATATATCAAATACAAAATGAATTACTGAAATTCTTTGGATAAACAGATTTGATTGACACATTTTTTTACCGGCATGGTTAAGTCACTATGTGGAAATATTATTAAATGTCATTATATTGAACTGTGTTTTCATTAACAGCTTCTACGCGTTGAGTGAGACTAGAAAAGTGCTTTATAAATAGAGACCAATTTAACATTTCTGACGCAAATAGTGCACGCTATTTGGTTTGAGATGAAAACTAACTCTCGAGAACAAAAGCAGAGAAACATAAAGGAACAAATATTTATTAAAATTAAAGCAACTGTATTCCGTGCATCGTTTATTTGGACCGTTTCCTGCTTTTTGGGCGTAAAAGCTTGTGCGTAAAGTTATATCAAAGCGAACAAGTAAATAGTGTGGGTGCGCGCGTGTGTCGGAGGGGTAGGTGTTGAATCCCCTGCGGGGGGAAACTCGTTAAACACCCACAGTAAAAACTAAAACCAACTGTTTGCTGTTGAGATCCAAATTATAGCCCGGGTGGCATCTGAGCCATCCCGAACTAAAACACGAGCGCCACATCTGAACGGGCTGATCCTCACTGAACCAGATGTGTCCAGAGGTTTGCATGGAACATTTTAAATTCATGATTTAATTCAGCTTTTAACGTTTTCTGAATTTCTCTCTCATCTAAGCACTTGTAAACACACCAGTATTTCCTGTTTGGTTTTCTTTTTGCATTTTAAATGTAAACTGGCGGCTCGTTGGAATCTTTACGCATAAACACATGGTAAAAAAGTCCCGTTTGTTGTTTTGACCTCAGACACGTGGAAGGTGGGCGGACACGCTCAGACGTGTCGTTAATATTCAATTAGCGAAAGAAAGCGTCTAACCTCGCCTGACCCCGGAGGATAAAGCAGTAAAACACCCAAACACCCAAACAGACAGACAGCAGCTCTCCGGCTCCTTCTACCCCGGACAAGAGACTGATAACCCCCGCACGGGACTGAGCGCATGAGGAATGGTGTGGAGAGAAACTGCGGGTAAAGATGTGAGGATTACGCCTGGTTGGAGGGTTTTGGCTGCAGGGTGAAAGACGCTCCATTCACCTGATGCTGCTGCGTAAGAAAACACAAACTCAGCTGCATCCGGTGTTAAATTATGCATTCAGTGATAAAGTGTGTGACCGTGATGACCACAAGCAACAAGGTCAGAGTTCACGCTTTAAAGTCTCACGTTGCCAATAAACCAGAGGACACATGAAGGATGAAGAGGCCGCTTTGTTTCATCGAGATTCATTTCCTTCAGAGTGGAAGACCCCAGTGAATTAAAAATGTAGATATTGTGATCATGTGAACTGATGAGGAGTCGAAGATACGTTGGCTCATCCTTTAGGATATTCCTGATTTACATATACCAATAATTATATAGATTATATTTAATAACTTTAAGCTCCCAGATCAGCCCCATAAAGGAATAGAAGCTTAATATAAGTTTACAATAATCGTTTAGTGAAACACGTCCAATAATGTCTATATACTCATAGTATACACTTATCACTCTATAATATTGTATTTATTACTATACATACATAGTAGCCTATATATAGTATACCTTTCATATATTTTTTCTCTATTTATTCTTACCTTATATTTCTTATAACCTTGCTCTTATAGCTGAGCTGGCCTGTCCTCTTGACCTTGTGTTAACTTATGTCAATACAACATGAAAAGTCCAAATTGCACTTGTTTTTGTTTTGCGAAATCGCAAATTACAACAAATTAGAAAGTAATACTTTAAAGATGTAATTGTACAAAATAATGCTGCCACACTAATTGTGGTTAATTACTAGAATATAACGCTTTGATAAAAAAAACATTTATCTAAAGAGTCTAACTTAATACAATGTCATAGGTTGTCACTTATTCAATTTTATTCAATTTCATGTATTCGTTAAACTGCTTGTTTCATCCGTTTTAATGTTGTTTTAAACGTGTAAAGCATTTAGGAACGTTGTAAGAGCTATAGCCCAAGTATTATTATTATTATTATTATTGGTTTAGATGTGCCTGTGTCTCTATAGTGTGTACACCATGGGTCCAGAAGAAAAAAATATATTTAAGATATTATCGGCATAAATTGCCCCCCCAAAAAATTCTATAACAAATATCCCCTGTCCCTTTTTCCTTCTCTCACGCACACGCACACACGCACACCCACGCACACACAGACAGGTTTCGTTTGATTTCATCCTTAAATTAAATGAATTGCATCTCGTTGTGTAAAAGCGCAATAAAAACCCTAAATCCTCCATGATAATGTACATTTAACAGATGAATTACCATCACTGTGTTTCAGAGTCAGACCAACACATGCACGTGAACCCTGCGTATAACAATAATAATAACAATAATGCTAATGTGTGAAGGTTAAGAGGCTTCAGGTTTACAGTTTCCTTCTCTGCTCAGCGACACAGTCTAAGTTCAGGATCAGTAAAACACAGAAACATTTTTAATTCTCATTCATATTACTCTTCATTTATTTAGTCTCCACCCGAACTGAAGCAGTTTCCGTGCACACCGTTTCCATCCATTTACCACGGTGTCTTTAAAAAGTAAAATTTATCACCGCTCTATTAAACCTTTTACTCCTGCGCGTAAAACGGGTCAGTTGCGGTGGCGCTTTCATATTAAAACCAACTTGTTCCAGCGCACCGGTATCTCTGCTGCGTGTCTGTCTCTACACAGAGACAAGTATTTGTCACAATGCTGCGGTCCTGTGATTTACAGCCCGCTTCTCTGTGTATATGTAGTCTATATATTTATATTCTGTCAGCTGCACAGGCCAAAGGGAAATAAACCGAGTGAGGATACGCTCTGTTCCCAGGTAAACACCAAGATGGAAAAACCACAGCAGAGTCTACATCCACAGTATATGTGGGTTTGTGTGAAAGTCCCTGCAGGATTATAACAGAAACACAGAGATGCATTTTCAATTAGAGAAAATGTGGTGGCACAGAGCAGAGTTAAAACTGTGCAAGGAAGAAACTTCAGGAGGGGGAGGAGCTGTAAGGAGAGAATGAGTGGGGGTGAGGAAGAGGAGAATAATTAAAAGATGAAGGGGTGAGAGGACAAATGATTTTCCCAAATACTCAGAAAGACACTACAGTCCCCTTAAACTCAATCGAGCTGAATACACATTCACAGTATCAGTCTCCTAAATATGTGGGGTTGTTTTCATCAAGATCCATGAACTGTTCCCTGGGAATTTGGTAAAAATGTGAGAGCAATGCCCTCATCTCACAACTGCCCCTTTGTGAGGATCTGCCCCCAAATTTAACGATTTCTCTCTTGGACCATGTTCATTCCTTTCACCAAGTTTCCTGGAAATCCGTAAAGTACTTTTTGCATAATCCAAACAAACCAACCAACCAACCGAAGGGATGAAAACACAACCTCCTCCTAACAAACAGAATTCCAGGTGACTCCCAATCATCCTCTCTTTTATCACCGTAGTGTTCAAGTTCAGTTCTTTACCTCTGGATTGCGATGACGGGTCTGGAAGCAGTGGAGCTGAAACCATGTCCTGCAGCAGAGTTGAAAATCAGCAGATGGATAATTGCTCAGCAAACAGGAGGAACTTTGTGTGTGTGTTGTATTAACTTAAAGATGTGACTCTGGTTATTAATATTTATTTCATTCATTGCACCACAGAACCTCTGGAGTCATCTCTCTCCATCTAATAGCTTGTATACCGTCTGCAGTGCAGGAGGAACACAACATCCTGCAGCCACAGCAGCTTTTAACTGTCTCACCTTTGTATTTTCATGCATCTGCTGCCGTTCTGGTGCATTTTCTTACATTTGTCTATTTATTTGTATTTTCACAGTTCTCCTGTCTTGAAAATCACTTCTGATAAACTGCTTTTCTGGGTTCAGATTTCCTAACTCTAATCTGCTTCCAACATCGACAGACAAACCTGACTGAACTGTCAGTGCGAACAGAACCACAGACAAGTGTTACAACATCAGATCTCAACACCTGTGCTCAAAATTCAACTCGTATTCGAACAATGAAATCAAGTCAATGTAATTTATTAAGTAAATGTTGCGTCTTTGAAAGAAAGTAGGTTACAGAGTTTTGCTGGTGCTGCAGTTTGGCTGTGCTACTGTTAGCGAGTGAGGACAAGAAGACAAAACAGACAGTTTGTGTGGTCACAAATAAATAAGATGCAATGTCTTATGGTCTCTTATAGTAGATGCCCTTCTTGTCGTTGTGTTCTCATTCTGATGCATTTACACCTCTGCATCATTAGAAACAGCCTCCTCATTCATTTCAATGAGACCAACACAGAGGTCAAAGTCTTTAAGCTTGTCCACCAATGAGTCTTTTGTCTAAACATGACAGGAGTCTGCTGTCGAGTCTTTTCCCCTTAGCTTTCAACACCCTTTCTAATAAATACGTTACATCCTTGACTATCCTGGAAATGTAAACAGTCATTGGAATAAAATGTTATATCAGAAGCAGTTAAGCACTGAGCGGGCCCGCGGTATAAATGTGGCTTTATTTTCCAGCCGAGCTGCATCTCAGCAGAATCCCACTCGCTGTCGGACCTCTCTGAGGACCGGTGCAGCCAGTTCCTGCGCCCGGTGGTTCCCCCGAGCCAGCACTCCCTCCAGGTGAGCCTGGTCCGACTTCAGCCTCTCGATTTCCTCTCTGATGGGCGTCAACCTCTGGATCACAGCCTCAGTAACAAGATTCTTATAGGCTCCCGTGTCCAACCCTCTGGCCTGGGACACCGCCTCCTCCACGCTGATCATCGCCATGGCAGCGTGGATCGTCACTAGGTTGGACACTCCTGGACGTGTCTCTGGGTCAAAGGTGACCTCGGAGGTGAAGTCTGTGACGGCACGGCGGAGCTTGAGGGCGATGTCGTCAGGAGAGTCAGTGATGGTGATCGTCGCCATCACTTGGGGGTCGGACTTGGACATTTTGGCGGAGGGGTTCCGGAGGGATTTGACCTTTCGTGTGGAGCCTGTGGAAGGAAGGTAGAAAACTATCAATATAAAAATATATGAAACAAAACATCTGACATCAAAGTGAAGCATGTGATCGGATTGGAAAAAATTATTTCTGCTGTATTTATAAATCTCACAAAACTAGTGAAGAACTAGTTATATCTGATAACCCCCCAAAACTTATGTTAGAGACCACTGTGCTAAGTTGCTTTATCTTTAATGTTTAATTCAAGAACCTTTGTTCAAGAATAATCACGATAATGATAATAAATAAAATGTAGCTCCAGAGTCATTAAAAGTGTTAATTAGAAAAACCAATCAGAAGTCAGCCTGATTTAGCCTCATAAATAAAAAGAGCCCACAAAGCTTCAACAGCTGAAGGTATTACCTGTAAGAACAAAGCAACATTTAATCAGTTTCCTGCTTTGTGATTTTGACACATGGACTTTAAGTTAAAATTTTAGATATTTTAGTAAATAAATCTAATAAAAAAACTCTCAGTAGAGCACAAACCTCAGCCAAGGCCCAACAATCCCTTTAAATTCAATCAACCTGCGCTAAATTACACACAATCGTAGATCAATCCCCTGAATGTGTCAGATTTTATGCATCAGCGTCCATGAATTATTCGATGCAATGTTAACAAAGGTTAAATAAAATGACCCTTGAGTCATCCCTTGGTCAGGATCTGCACAAAAATAAAGTCTGTTTATTCTCAGACCATCGTTCCACTAAGTTTTATGGAAATCTACTAAGTAGTTTTGGAGTAATCGTGCTGATAAACAAAACGGACAGGGACAAACTCATAATCACTTAACACAAATATAAAGGTTGGGAATAGAAATACAACAGGAATTTGAAGAGTGAGGACTGGTTCCCCATAGAGTTTTTATTTTTAAATATTATTTTGTTGAGTAATTAATTGATTGTCAAAATTGCTGTTGACTTTTATTTCTCTCAATGAACTTGTAAAGGCTCTGAACTCAGATGAGACATGTATCCAGATGTGGATGACCTGCTGGTTTAACGCGTTGTGACACAGATGTGGATCTGAGTCCCTTTAATGTCAGAGGAAGTTAAATGATCAAATCAGAGAAATGAGTGACGAGGTTCAGTTTCATTACTGGAGCCTGAAGTGATGAGCAGGAGCTGAGATTTCCTTCCCGTCCTTATTTATGAACACCATCCTTCCACCATCTCACAATCTGCAGCTCTTTCCCCCCTCATACTAACAGTCCACATCCATCGTGTCACATGTTGTTAATCATCCTGAGACGACTTCATTTCAGACAAATTAAAGAGAAAATCTTTGGTGTGGTTTCAAAAGGAAGGTGGTGACTGGCAGCTGAGCTGAGCCAAAGATGACAAATAAAGAAGGGATCCACCAGTTGGAGCCAAATACTGTTGGTGTCCTGTCTACTCACTCACACTCATACTCACACTCACACACACACGCAAACCTGAAGTCATCCCGAGGACACCCCCCCCCCCCCATCTATTATCACTGTTATTATTTTGATACAAGAGGAAGAGAATATTTCTTTAATCAAAGCTGCACTGCACACTTGACTGACTCCATCTTGTGCTGTTATGATGCTGATGATAATCAAGGAGAAAGTGGGCGGTGGGGTGGGGGGGGGTTGTTCTCCGAACATGTTGGCCATCTATGAGAGTGTGCATGTGTCTTTTCAAAATAAAATAATACAATTTTATTGCACGTTAAGGCCTCAAGTGCCGTTTAATGTAACATGTGGTGTGTCACTTTACTTTAAATGTATTCTTTTTAATTGTATTTACTTTGGTATAGGCCTGTTTGAGGATGGAGACCGGGCTGGAAACGGTTCAATGTTGCAGACAAAATGATACAAAGTCAGTTGGAGAAAAAACAATCAACACATCTAAGGCAAAGTAAAAGTCATAAAAATGACAAATTAATCTGCAATAGTCTTAAAACTGGCCGGGGATGAGAGTTCCCTCGATTTAATATCCTTCCCGTGACTGAAGCAGAAAACATGAAGCCATTCCGATTCATCTCAATCCAAATATTGGCGACAGCAAATATATATCCTGAAACTACAGTATAGCCTGTAAAATGAACTGTGAAATAAGTTTGAAAAAGAACGATACTGTGGCCGCATCTGAAATCCAGCTGCAGAACTTTGTTGCATGTGATTGTCTCTCTGTTTTTTCCCCCCTCTGATCTCTCTGCGACTGTCAATATCTCATAAAAACATAAAATTGACAAAAAAATAAAGACTATGAAAATATCATGCATGTTTACAAATATGAAATAGCTTAAAAATACTGAAAACACAGTTATAGCTGTTTATTACTTTGTTTGCTGCATTCTTCTTATACCAGCTGGACGACATCAGTTGATGCTATATCATCCAGATATTTCCTGTAACTCCAACAGGGTTTGATGTTAGAAAGTATTTTAGTGACATAAGGCATCTAGTGTCTGGACTGAAATACAAGGAATTTGAATTTTTAGTAAGCTACCATTTAGTTTTTTAAAAGCTCAATTAAAAACCCAGCTCCATGATAAAAAATATTTTTTATTTTTATTAAAATGTACAGAATCAAATAAAAGTGCAAAGATCTAAAGTCTCAGAACATTTAAGGAAGTATCCCATTCAATGCCATTTGTTTTCTCCAGTCTTTTAATAGGAAACTGATGAAATCACTGAATAAATCTTGTGCATGAAAATAAACTATTGAATGCCGGCACCACTCATGTTTGGGCAATATCTGAAACTTGTGTATGTGTGTGCCACCATAAGTGTGTACAGTGTGTGTTCTTACTGAGCAGAGCACAGGGTTCAGGGAACATGTCTCCGTAACAATTGTTGAAGATGCGAGCGAGATCCTGAGCCAGCTCTAGATGCTGGACCTGATCCTCTCCGACGGGGACGTGAGTGGACCTGAGACGAACACAGAAAACAACGTGAGCTTCCTGAACAACTGCACATGCTGAAAACACAGCGAGATGGGAGCAACATATTGGAGACACTCTGTGTCGCTGCTGGAGCCGTCTACAGAAATGGTTTCACAACTTTACAGCAGTCACTCGGGAGGAAGCAGTCCATTAATTTCCTCTTTAATAAAATCCACAGAGCATTAGAGATGAGGTTTTATCTGCTGCATCACAGGAAATTAAGGTTTTGGCTGTTTGATGGTTCAAACAGAAACAGCTGAAGATAAATTGTTCAGAAATATGTGGCTGAAGGATTAATTTTCACTGAGGAAACACTAAATTACAATGATCCGACCACCAACTGGGCTCAAATCTAAATCTACTGATGCACCACCGGCACATTTTCACTTGCAGATCGTCAGACAGTTTTCCAGATTTAAAATCTCACACAAATGTTTTTTTAAAGGAAGATGGTGGATCCCAAGTAAAACAACTTGTTTTTCCTCATCTGTGAAAACTAAATGAATAAAATAACCTGCAAAAGCCCCGGGAGGCAAGTGAAGTTTGTTGTTTGTCTTGTTTTGGCCACAAGAGGCTGAAGTGCACGACTACCCCATTCGAAACAGAGCACATGATATTTAATTTCTCTGCGGACTCCAAACTCAAGGTACAATTTTTGTCTGTTGGCAAGTTATGTTACGTTACTGTCATGTTTTTCCATTGGCAAGAAATTCATTTTAATCGATGAAGCGGTTTCAGGATGTCAGGTGAGGTAGCGTAAAGGAGTAACAGAATTTAGTGTAGGTTGATGTGGATGAATGGGATCAAATTCTATTCTGAGTTAATTTGGGACTTAGTTGGCTTTTTACCAGAATACATTTCTGCTATACATATGAGCCATTTCCCAGTCGTCATTACAACCTGGGAGTTCACGTGAAGGCTCCAGATGGAACTTTTGGTCAATAAAAACTGTAAACTAAAACATTTCTATCCAGAAACAATGTCTCCATTATTCTGGATAAACCACAAGAAACACAGTTTATTAATAGTAACAAGAACCTTGATGGTGGAAGATAATGCTGAGGAATTTTTGGTTATGTTTCGTGTGCCAGAAATGATCAAGAAATGTTTCTTGTATGGGGACAGAGGCAGACCAAAAGAAAAGTAGCTGCACAGGGAGCTGAGTTTCATTATAAGTGAATTCACCATTAAATGTGGGAATAGATTCAACTGAAGTCAATAGAATGATATTCTTGGCTAATCAAGCTTTGCCCCAGGAAATATCTCAGCCAAGGTCGAGAGTCACAAACAGACACGTCTCTTGGTTTGATCAGTTTAGTCAGTGAACGACAACCAAAACAATCGTCACAAAATATGTGGCATTTACCCTACAAAGAAAAAAAGTAACTTCAGTTGATTCAGTTGATAACTTTAAATTGAAAAAAAAACTAAATTTACAACTATTTTTTAGGTTGCATGAAAAAGTGCCTCTTCTTCCTGACATGTTGTTGAAAACACTGCTAACACTTGGCAAGGTTTAACACACATCAATAGAGGGATGTAAATTAAATTAAATGGACGTTAGACTTGTACAATGAAAAGAAACCGTATTATTAAAAATGATAAACTCACTTTATTAAATCCAGATTTCAGTTTAAAATCATGCAGTCGACATCTCAGCAGCTTCTCTTTGAGATTAAATACAGGCAATCGCTCTGCCCCTCAAATACGAAGATTAATCTTTTTGAAAGCTCTCGAGCACAGGATGGTTCCAACAATGAGAATGGCTGTAAATCATGATTTCAACCTGGATGTATGAACTGTATTTCTTCTCAGCTTCATCAGAGGCAAAGTAAGGCCAAGGAGAAAACTGTGACCTGTCTTTCAGAAGGAGAAAATATAGAAATGGGAAATATATATATGGAAGTGGATGTAAATTAAAAAAAAAAAAATAACAGTAAATGCTCTACCTTGAGCCACTTTTCCGCAGGTCAAAAGACCCACTAACATCTGGCTATTGTCTGCTATGGGAATGGATACAATCTGCATTCACTCTCTGGTTGAAATGACACAGGATTTAATTGTGTCCCAATGGCAGTGATTGGAAAGTTACACCCAGGTTAAAACGCTAATTTCTCCTTTTTTTATTTTTGGCTCGACAGTTGCAACTTTTTTGGCCCAACGTTATGATGCACATTGAACCTTTGGGCAGTGGCACACAGATAGCCACTGACGTTTGTGTACTTTTATTATTGTTTTTAGCATCGGAGGAGCAACGTGCAACATCAATTTTCTTTCTTCTTACTGTGCAAGATGCAACACTGGCAAGAGAACAAGGGGAGAGAGCCTCTCGGTTTGCAGCATGGTCATGTCGTCTACTGGCAATGGGGAAAAAGGGGTCAATCATCGTTTGTTACCCACGTGTATTAATTAATGTTTAAAAACACTCACAGAGATCTGTGCTCTCTGTAATTGTTAAGGTCTCCACCTTCTATATAAAGTGCCATGAGATAATGTTATGATTTGGCACTATACAAATTGCATTGAATCTCACTTGTAAAGGAGAATATCTGCAGCCTGGAGAACAGGATACGTGTAGAGGCCGACGCTGCCTTCGTTCTTCTGTTTGCTCTTTATCTGGAGGAAACGATGGAGAGAATCAGGTTGAGACAGAGGAAACAAGGAAATGAAAAGGAGGAAAGAAAAAAAACTAAACACATGTAAAAGTGAGAGGGAAAGACTGAGTCACGTCGACCTATCCTCTGCCCCCTGGAAGAGCCTTTTCACTTTTACGACTCATCGGTTCTCAGACAAATGGGGTGCGGATGAGTTCACATGACATTTTCCACCATGTTTGAGATCAACTCATCTGTTGGGTAAACAAAAAGGTGTTTTCTATGAAGCAACAGAGACGGAGAACAGGGAACCGCTGTCTCTCTCTCCGGGTTCCTCTCATCACGTAGAACATGTGGCTGGAGAAAATGACCTAACATTGAGACTTATGAAAACCTTGGCAGGTGGAACATGAGAAACAAAACCATCAAACAGACAACAGGGATGCTGAGTAACTGCCAGACATTCAGAGGGAAGAGGAAGAATCTTAATTTGTGACGATCAAACTGAAGTTAAATGCACACGTGGTGATAATTAAATCTCTATAATACTAAACTAGTGAGGGAGGATGAAGAGATCAAACATTTAATAAACATTATAATCTCAATGATCTCAATATATGTAATTTAATATAAAAGGAATCATCTAAATGTTTACATTAATTGCTACAAATTTTGCAGGCATAAAATTTCACAGAAATTCAAGCTGTCTTTAAATATTTAATAATTTAATTGTGTTCAGCTATAAAATGAATACTCTGAGTTGAAGAGTCGATAGGTCAAAATCGATCTAACCGACAAGTAACGAATGATGAGGTTGGATTAATTTGATGTCACAACAGCTGATTATTTATAATATTTGTTATCAGATTTTACTTTAATAATTTACTTTAATAATGTTTATTATTTGGAAACTATTGCAGTTTATAGAAGAAAAAAAACACAACTGTAATTATTGGCCAAACAAATAAAAATAAAGAAACAGATTCTTTGTATTTTGTCTTTCAGAATAGTCTTTTCAACAATAATATTAATATTCTTTTGAACAATAATTTTCAATGTTTTAAAGGTTTGGTTATTAGGTCACTTTTCATTGGTTATTAGAGGCTTGTTAAAAGATGATTTGATACCTTTAATCAGCAGTGTGCAATGTTTATACACACACAGGTTTAAATACTTTATTACTTAATACTTAATTACTACTTTAATACTTACATTTTCAAAGTCAGATAATTACAAATGTCCATAACATAAATCATACAATCATATTACTGAATCACTTAAAAGACAACATTGCTGTTTCTGCAACTGTTCTATCATAATTCTTTTCTATTTTTTGTGTACATGCATGTGTGAGCATTTGCAGCAGGAAATATAGAGTTACCTTCCACTGCGGCAGGTGTCGGAGGCGGGGCATGCTGGTCAGACAGCCGAGGATCCAGGAGAGCTCAGCGTGCTCAGACACCTGCAGGATTCAGACAAATGCAATATGAGTTTTATGAATAAATTGACCTGTTATATTCTGCTTCAAAACAAAAGCACACACACCACACATACTACACACATGTGAACAATGCATCTCTCTGCAGCTAAAGATCTAACAGCAACAACAAATAATATCTTGAAGTGAATCCTTTGTTCTTGATGCAATAACTTGGTTTCACTGGGTCATTTCTTCTGCTTTCATTCTGAATCTTTCATATTTTACTCTAATCAAAAACTTAACTTATTGTAATTAACTTACAAGCATTTAAAAATCATGAATTAAGACATGGCAAGGATGGACATACATGTTGAAAAATCAAGAGAAGGTAAATTACACACCTGACAAATAATCACATATGCAAACTTCAGAAGTCAGAAGTCCAGAGATAAATATTTATTCTAAATGGAATTAAGCAGAGGGATGAAACACAGATTCATGGATGGAGAGATCTGGGTTGGGAAGGAGAAAGAGGAGTGTAACTCCCTAGTGCCTCCAAGTGGCAGAGAATAGTACTGCCTTTCTACACCTCACTTCACCACTCCTGACACAGACAGGTGCACCAACTCACGTGTGTCCGATGAAACATATATGTTATTAGCTAATAAACACTGATCCATGCAGTTCAGACATAAATACACGTTTCAGCATAATGTTACTGACGTGTGTGTGTGTGTGTGTGTGTGTGTGTGTGTGTGTGTGTGTGTGTGTGTGTGTGTGTGTGTGTGTGTGTGTGTGTGTGTGCAACAGTAAACAGCTGCTTTTCAAATCTCTCAGCAGGACGCAACTCAAACTTCCTGTAACTTTTACGCACCATCTGCTTTTATAGGTTTGTTGGCAATTTGTTTATTGAATTAGTTAATTAAAAAAAACTGTTGTGCATGTGGTCAAATAATAACATGTTGTGGAGGAACGAGGAGGTGAACTTAAAAGCGGCGTAGGCCATGCATCTGGCTGTGGTAAATTAGCTCCAACGTACTGTATCTGCTTTCATGGAGGCTGTGGTGGATGTGAAAAAAACATGCTAGTGTGTGTGAGAAAGAGATAAAGTGTGTGTGTGTAGGAAATAGCCCTCTGCTTCAGCAAATTAAAGTTTATGGACACTGGCTATATTGCCATCCTCTCTTCGTCTTGCTGCTTGAAAAGCATTCTGGGGAGCGTGACGTCAGCGCCAGACAGCACGGACATAAAGCAGGATTTCGGGCGACCATGCAGGGGGTCGGTATTCATTACACGCTGCACACAGACAAGAGATGGGACAGATGTCGATGACAGCGCAGGAAGGGATGGATACGATTTGAAGTGCAATAGAGAAAAAAAAGTTTGATATTTAAAGGCTTGGGAAAAACAAGGCGTCTATTCATGGTGCACGGCAAGAATGCACTGCGACAAGAGGTATGCTAATGTTACGGATCAAATGGGCATTACACCCATTGTGAGTTATCGTACGGCAATCACAGCAGCTCCTTCAGATTATGAATGGATTTTAGAGATCAGCCAACAGTTGGTCCCACACAGTAACGCCACTTTTCTCCCTGATACTTTTATAAAACCCAAAGGATTTGTGGATCTGTAGATTCATTCCATTCAATTCATTTTTGATACCACCAAGTTCAGCTGGACGCTAGTTCTGCTCTTTTTTTTTTGTGCATCAAAGGCGAGTATTTTCTTTGGGCGGCTGTCGTATTTTTACATGTGGAGCAGGCGTGTTCGACAGGAGGGTCGCCACGCTGCCAAGTTATGTGGCATGAAGCTAAACGGGAACAAATATAAGACTGGATGTGTGTGTGTGTGTGTGTGTGTGTGTGTGTGTGTGTGTGTGTGTGTGTGTGTGTGTGTGTGTGTGTGCAGGGGAAGAGGTGGCAGAGAAACACAGATGGACTGAACTATCACACAGTCTCTGACGCACAAACACACACTTCAACCTTTAAACCTGTGTGAGTAAGAAAATAAAACACTCACATTATCATGGGAAAACCCAAACAGCTGTGATCTCTTTCTGTCGACACAGTGAATTTAAACCTAAAACGTGGGATCAGCTGTTTGCTTCGAACCCTGAATCTGTCATTATCCTTCTCAGCTCCCCGAAGCAAAACTTGATGGGTTTTCATACAGTTAAGATAACGATCAAGAGCCATCATAGCTGGCCAGCATGTCGGTGGATAAACACTGCAGCTTCAGCAGAAGTGAAATAAACATGAACAGTTCCTTCACGAATAATGTAAAGCTTCTGTATAAATTGTGTTAAAGAGGTGTTGATTCAATTTATCATAATTTGAACTGCACTGCACTTTGTTTGTGTTGGCAAGTGTCCCTATTGTCCCATTCTAAGCCATGTGAGCTAAGTAACAGACATTTCAACAAAACTGAACATCTCAGGCTTAATGAAGAATTATTTATGCTACTTAGTTTTAGTTGGTGTACCTAATAAACTGTTCACTCTTAATTCAATCATTCACACTTTCACATTAGTCTAATGATGCACTGATAATGTTATGAACAGATACATACAGTTGTTATTCTATGCTAATTTCCTACTTAATGTTGATGTTGTCATTTTGATTCATTTTTAACTCTACCAAGGTCAGGGAATTCTGTACTTCTATTAGTAAGCTACTACACCATCCATCCCTCCATCCATCCTTCCATCCCCTGCTCACCTTAGACTGCTGGAAGAGTATCGCCCTCTCTGGGTCGATGCCACATGCCAACAGACTGGCTGCCATGTCCAGTATGTTGCTCCTCAGCTGCTTCGGGTCCTGAGGCTGGGTAATGGCATGCAGGTCCACAATGCTGTAGAGCACCAATGGATACTGGTTCTGCAGGGCCACCCAGTTCTCCAAGGCACCCAGGTAGTTGCCCAGGTGGGGCACCCCGGTCGGCTGGATCCCAGAAAATACACGGCCACCTCCTGGAGGCTCCTGGAGAAATAGCAAAATTTGCTAGGTGTAGTTTCATTTGCACAATGTAAGTTTAATATGTTAGTTGCCAATTCTCCAGATTTTACCCGCAGGTCATGTCTGAAAACGGCTTTTGTCTTCTGTGCCTTCAAAACCTGTAATAGTACAAGAGACTCATCTTTGGAGAGTGAGACTCAAGGTGAAAAGGTGAGAAAGTCACAACTCGAGAGAAGCCTGCAGAGACTGAAGTGTCAGTAGTAAAGTATTGGCAGGTTGTAGGGCCAGCTGCGGTCATGCTTGTATTACTGGGATGCTAACTCCATGGCTAGCACCTCTGTTCTCTCTCATACACATCCAGCACGAAGAATGCATCACCTCACGGGCCAACAAAAACATTTAACATCCAACCAACCAACTCCAAGGCCTCCATTACCGCAACAGGGAAGGAAGGACACTAAAAGAGGAAACGGGGGAGGTAGGAGAATAGAAATATGTCAAATATAGCATAGTACCACAGTGTCACCAACATTAAAACAAGAAACTTATCTAATAGAGTTTGAGCTGAGACTCTAAACCAGAGAAGGAGATCACTCGTAGAGTTTGTAGCGTTGGGCAAATGTTGTGTTTCTCTTTCTGCAGAACCTGGCCAGGCTGCCTCATTTCTTCTGGCATTGGCCTTCTCAACTGAACCTTGGCTTTCACTTGGCACTGCTGTTAGAGAAGTCTTAACCACTGCTTGTGGTGGCACCACATGATACAATTAGAGGGCAAGCAGGGCGGCACCTGTCAAGAGACACGAAACCGCAATGACATATGGTATCCAAGATCTATGGCCGTTACACAGTAGATTAGGGCTTTAACAGGGCAGAAAACACAAAGACGGAGATTGGAAGTTGTGTTTTCCTTGGGCAGTTAGAAAGACAAAGTGTTTGGCGCCTGGGTAACACACATGGAGATCCCACAACAACACCATGAGTCAGTTCCCGCCAGCTCACAAATGAGAAGTTGATGATGCATGCATGTCTTTGCTGTGATGGGTAGATGGAATATGTCGGTGAGAACGAAGCTTCACTAGGCTTTGGTCTACAATGAGGTCAACAACCGCCAGAATTAAAGAGGGGCCAACAATGCCAGGGTCCTTCGTATGTGTTGTAACAGTTGTGGTCACAGGTACCAACAAGATGATGAAAAAAAAAAACACAAGGTCCAGCTCTAAGTAATAAATAACATCCATGAATTGGAAGGATTCACATACATCAACATATTTCATGTTAGATGCAAGCACATAAAGAAATTCACATGTATAAATAAACTTCCCACACTTTCTCGGCCGCCTGTAAGAACTCGAGGACTGGTTTCTATAAAAGAGCTGGCGTCAAATTTTCTGCAAAAATTCCTAAGGATGTGACGTTTATGCTTGAGTGCCTTGCCTCAATGACTAATGTTAGCCCTTATGTTAGCCTAGAAATGGAGTCTGCTAACGTCAACAAACAATCTGCTCCTGCACAACACAGACTCCAACACAAACTACACATTCGTCAAACTTTCGTCTCACAAGGCCAGAGTCAGGTCTCCACACTTCTTTTAGTACTGTGCCAGAGCTGGACAGTCAAATACAGTCTTTAGTGTCAAATATAGTTTAGAAACATATATATATAATTCAAGTTCTCATCTATCAATATGTTCCCAGTCAATTATGTTCAGTCTAGTGCACGTCAAATCACCGCTTTGGGTGATGCCAAAGATTCTTGCTTGTGCCAGCCTACGGAGTGATGACTTCAGTTCACTTATTGGCCACCGGTGTCAATGATGAAGTGTTTTCTAAATGTTGCATGTAGAATTATAAAAATACAGTGACATGGAACAACTCTGGAAATGTATCATCCATTGTTTTAAGTGGAAAAAGTGGCATTACACGCCACCTTGGAATTGGCCATCAAAAAAGGAATCAAGGTTTAATAATTGACAAAATGATCTTACTGCAACAAGCTGTTCTGGAGCTTTCTACTGTATCACAGGATACTCTTCAGCAGATTGAGTTTTCCTGTTTGTCATGAACTGCATATGATCAAAGTTTCGTCCATCAATAACCCATTAAAACTAAACTTCTCTCACATTCTCTGACTCAACAACCTGTCCAGATCTTAACGTCAAAGTTGATACCGACATGATCATACGATTGCGTTGAGGTTAAGTTTGTTTTAGCTCGACGTGAGATGTGTTGCAACCAGCAACACCTGGACATTTCAGCAGTGGAGCTCATTTTTAAACCTAAGCTCCACAAAACCCCTGAGATCTCCGTGTTATCACCTCAAAGATGACTGGCGATCATATGTTCCCCGGCTGCACTTTTCAAGGTTATCACAACTATTCATTAAAACCTGACGCTTTCAGAGGATATCCTCTTCGCTCACTGCTGGGAAATCGGTTATCTTGACAGCTTGCTGAACTACATCACATTCAATCTGACTGAGGGACGGGCTCAGCACAGCGTCTGAGATCAGATAACAGCTGCTCGGTCACCGGCGTGGCCCAGAACTTCTCCCTCTCTCAGCCCTAAGGGATCAAATAACGACTGCTCTGAGGCCAGCATAGTCCACAAAGTCTCTGTCTACTGGCCTGAGGGAGCTGGTCACTGCTCGGCAAAAGAGAGAGGCAGGAAGGAACTGGGTGCTTATGTCATTACCTACAGGGTAATTGCACTGGAGTGCCATTGATGCTGAGAGCCTCTTAAGAAGTGTCAGGGTTGATTTGGGTGTGGACGGGGCCCTGGGTCTGGCTCATGTGTGTTCTCACCTCGAGCTGACACGCCAAACGCATGTTCCCCTTCTGCAGCAACCCCCAGGGGAAGCCATTAGCCATGCAGACATGGTAATGGTGTCATTTGAGCCAATCGAGTGTTAAATGAGAGTCAACAGCACAGCTAACTAGCCACTGGGCAATCAAGGGTTATCACGACACCTCCACGTTACCTTTAGTTAAAGGAAAGTGTCTTCAAGGATGTGCCTCTATGATTGCTGGAGGAGAAAGTAGCTTACACAAGGAAATAAATCAACTAGCGCATGACGACAGTGGAGACAGTAAATGTTGTAAAGCAATTAATGGTTGTAATGTATACTGCACTGCAAAGCCAACAGTAATAAAATATCACCCAGCTTACTTTTGCCACGGACTATATTAAACCTGTGCAAGTGAATTTGTGTCAACATTAGTTCTCGACTTCATATCTTAAAGGTGAAATGACACCTTGTGGTCAGTAGGATGCATCGAGTAAAATAAACCAAATGAATTTCAAAGAGTTTAGATGACTAAATATTTGAAACCAGATTTAAACATGTTAATGGAGAACTAAAACTATACAAGCATAATTAAAAGGCAGACATTTGAACTTGCACTAAAATTAAATGACAGTTTAGGCTTATGGGAATATCAGTTTTGCAGGTATTGTTCAAAAACAAATTGGGCACATTCAAAATTTGACCTGATGATGGCTTTAGATCAAATGTTATTATAGTTTATACTGAGGGAGTCATGAATGTCTGTGCTGAATCATGGAACCCATCAGTTAATCCAGACACATCTGTGACATCAGCTGTCACAGATGTGTCTGGCGCCGTCTTAAGCCTGGTCAAGAAAGTCACAACTACTTAACTAAAATGGCCGCTGGTTTTAACACAATGCTGCTGAAAAGTTTTCGTTAACCTTGAGATTGCTGCTGGTGGAGGTCTGTAAAATCTGCAATATCTGCAATCTCACAATATTACAACAACCTGACCGTATTCATTTTTTATAAAAAGGTAAAATAGACAACTGCACGTACAGCGTTGATTTGCTACATCACATGTTTTGTTGCTCTGATTAATTAATTATTTTTTTTCCCAGTGGTTCATTAAATTCAGAGAACAACATTGCCATCCCTTGGAAAACAGCTAAGATAAATAATGTTTCTGATTTGAAGAACAATTTTTGAGATAAAAACATGTGCAACAGGAACGTCAAGCTCAATAGAAGCAATAAGAACAAAAATACTATCTCTGAGTTTTATGATGAAGCCACTTTCCATCTCTTGCCTCACTGTCGTTGCATGCCTGTACACACAGGCAAGGAGGGAAATTCTGGTGGTTCTCTCATATTTTACACTGACAGGCACGGCGTTGTCCTACTATATCGTCGCTAATGTGACGAAAGCTTTCTTCATCCACGTCTGCCATATGTTGAATACATTACAGCAACAGCTAGAAGGTTACGTACACTAAAAGGCTTGGTTTTCACACTTTCACAGCCTTTCCTGGAATAGTGTTCATTTGTCAGTGTGTGTGGTACTATTCATGGGGGTAGAGATCATGTGCAAACACAGACATATGTCCGCAAGTGTTGTAGTCTTTGCCTAGATCAACATCATTGAAGCTGTGAAGGTGTCTGTCCATGTGAATTTGACAGCTTGCATCAGAAACAACACTGGTGGAAAGAAAACAACCAGACAGTCCAGTAAAAAGCAGTAATTTGATCTGGTTCTACAAACAAACTGCATCATTAGATGGAAACCAGCAGGCAATTAGAGCGGATTCACTTCATTTGAGGACAAAAAGGGATCGACAACCAGGTTTCCCACAATTCTAGATTAAGTCTAGTTCCAGGAAACATTTCCCTTTTCTCTCCAGCGTCTTTCCAGAGCCATGGAAACAACTGCACAGTGGGTAATAGAGGAAAAATGTTGAATTGTAATTTGAGGGAGAGCAAGATAAAATGAAACTACATCCTCACAGAGGATTGTGCAGCGATGACAAATATAGGCGGCAAAAAACTCATTGCATGAAAATTATTTTTAACAGATTCATAAAGCAATGCATTTCTCCAACAGTGAGTCAAGACTGAGACTGTACTGAATTGTTTCATACTTTACCTTGTTGGTCAAAACATATGCTCACACTAAATAGTTCAATATATAAACATGGACACTGAGATGGTATGGAGATGATATGACTTAAAGTTGTGTAATTTAAATTACTGCAAATTGTGAATGATTGCATATTAGATTACATATCCTATGTTATATTTAATTTGATGAATAACATCATGACTGGAGAATCTTAGTTTTATTCTTTGTCTCCATTCAGTATTGTTTTTTGTTTGTGCTTATTGGACTGTAAACTTCCAGCTGTTACTTTAGTAAATGGTGGAATTCAAAGGGTTGCCTGCTTATGGGGGGAAAGAGACCTGAGATTCACCATTATTATTATTACATTTGTTATTATTGAACAGTTACAGCTTATCCAGCCCAAGTCTGTAGCCTCAGTCTGCTCAATGTTATTAATCACATCCATGGCTTTGGTTGAGCCAAGACTTTCAAAACAGTGGACTTCTCTTCTCCGATCTGTTCTGGGCTGCTTTTCAGGGCTCATACATCATATCAGAGCCCAGGAGTCCTGGAGTGGACCACTGACATCTCTCTCACCGAGGGGTTGATGAGCGGAGCCGACAGTCGCCTCCATTTTACCGCGCCAATTTCAACAAGTCTCAAAAACCACCTCTGGGATCGTCACCGCTTGCCCCGCTGTGAATTACCGTCAGCTCTTTGTGGCCCGGGTAAGAGTTCCAGATCTGACAGTGGCTGCAGAGCATTTGAGACGGGCCTGCAGACTGGAGGCTGTCCGACACACAGGATCCAGTGTTTTTCTTCTGTCCTGAGCGCCCCATGCACCCCATTAACACCGGCATCCTGCTGACATGCACCATGACATACCATTCCTCTATATATTTCTTCATCTCTGTCTTCCTCTCACTTTGGGACCTGTTAACGCAGGCGACCAACAGAGCCGCACTTCAGTGAGGTATCGAATAGGAAATGGGGTTGACTGTATAACACCCCCTCCCCCTTAAATGTGTGTGTTTGTGTGTGCGTTTGACCAGTGTGAGAACACACCACAGCTTGAAACAAAGTGCATGACCACGGAGGATAAAAACAGAATGCATATGAACAAAGAGACGGGAAAATTCAGGAATGCAGCCGTGGACAAAGCAGGAAGAAAAAGAGAAAAGAATGTGATGGAGAAGGCAATGTGATAAAACCTAAACTAAATAAGTAAGAATAAAAGTGTGACTGAGTTCAGTCAGGACTTGGTAGGGTTTTTTTTCCTCCTGGAGGGGGGGGGGGGGGTGGATGCAAAGGCCCAAAAGGAGCGTTTGATTAAATCTGCGGTTGACGTGTGGGACAGGTGAGATTGATGAGGTTCCTCTGAGCTTCACACTGTGCAGAGAGCAGGGGTACAGGAACAGAACGCTGCAGTGTGGCGGGCCGGGGCTCGGGGCCCGCTCGCGCCGTGGGGTCCCTGGGCTGATTAATGGGACTGGAGGCCCTTCAAAAACACCACTCCCCGCAGACAGGGCCCAACAGAGCTCCAAAAATAACCAGGCAGCCCCAGACTCCAGCCCTAACAGGCTGCAGCTTCTGACGGATCCAGACTTCAATACAGTCTGAGGGTGGAGGGGGTGGGGGGGGTAGAACCAAAAGAAGCAGCACATACTCGAGACAGGAAACTGTAATCTGGCTCATTAGAAACTAAACATTTAATGACTTCTCTAGTTTATGAGAAGTGACAACTGATATTGCATCAATAATAGTATTACAGTACCTGTTGATATAATTATATTACACAAGTGTAAAATGTGCAGCGCTAAACCCAAAGAAGTACAAACTTTACATCATCTGGCAGCAAGGCCCATAATAAAATATCTCAATAGAAACAGGTTTAGAAACTATTGGAGTTAAAACTTTCTTAACTAATTAGTCGAGTTGACAATCTAGAGCTGAAGCACTCAGAGGAAAATCATTTTTAACATCTTAAGTAATAAAACCAATGTGTAAAATCTCGATCTGCTGAGGAAGACTGTGTTAGGATCAAAAACAATATCAGTTTCTGATCCATTTGTTATAGACAGTTTCCATAGCACTTCAAGGTTATTATAATACTGTGTGACAGGAGTTTGTAACTCAGAAAACTCAATCTCGAACTATCACAGTGGACATATCAATAAGTAAACTACAGTAATTGTAAGCTTGCATCTATTTGATTGGTCAAGCAGGTGTTTCTGCCAAATCATTCAGCCACAGATCATCTTTTTTGCAGACGACTCAGAATTTTTGGGGGTCAAGCTGTCCTGCTTGACCAACAAGGTGGCCTGGCTAAAATAAGTCTGAACACATTTAAATATTTTCTGCAGTTGAAAGTTTTCGCCAACATCCATCCCTAAGTTCAGCAACAACATCATCATTTCCAAATGTTTCCAAAAATGTCAGCAACACTTCCAAAGTACTCTTCAATTCTAGGGGCTCAAAAACTCCAGAGACTTGTGGACGGTGTCAACAACTAACCAATGTGCTTCAATAATATTTAAGAATTATAATGACACCACTGTGAACCTGAACAAGATTTATCAGACAAATATGTAAATAAGCATTACTGCAGTTACAACAAAGTTCTTCATCACACGTCCCACTAGAACTATTGACTGTCACCAACAACGTACAAGTCAGGTCTGATAACAGCTGTGTTTGAACCAAATCTGCTTAAAACCAGTGTCACTGACTAAAACTAGTTCAGCTCAAGTTCAGACTTATGCAGTTTTTCTATTACATGTCCATGATCACATGTAGAGCAGCTGTGGGCAGCTGGAAAATTCAAGGCTAGCTTAATTTCTCTGCAGCTTTTTTCACCGTTGGATAAACACATTCATGCCGGAGCTACTTGTTACTTACACATTTTCAAATATTTTCATTTTAACCACTTCCTCCTTCGTCTGTGTTGACAATGGGGCATGTTTAATTTTATTTCACTGGCAGGAAACAAGTGACTGACAGGAGAGCTAATAATATCAGAAACACACACAAAAACACAACGCAGCAGAAAATAACCGACATACACTTCATAAATGTATCAATATGTAATTATGGTAACACTCAGGGCAAACCTCCACCAGCAGCTTCTCTGAAGAGTCCGCTCATTCCCTCCTGTAAAAGCAGCAGCTATTTACTTGAGTGGAGCTCAAAGCCCTGACACCAGATACTTGGTGCGTTTTAATTAGAAATGTCAGATGCTCGGCTTAAAGCTACGGATCAGGCAAAAACTAAAACATGGTAAAACGACTAAGAGTCCCCAGGCACCACTGCGGGTAAATGTCCACAGAGCGATTCTGTAATTCAACTTAGCTTTACATGCATTTTCAAAAAGAGGAATATGTTGACATATGGCATAGTTTTAAGAAGCAGGTAATGTGCACAGAGCCTGAGTGAGGGCCCTGGCAGGAGAATGACTACGACAGACCTAATTACGCAGAGCGGACTGCTGAGAATTAGCGGGCTTTTCTGACAGTTGAAAATAAATAGGGCAGTTAATGAACATCCTCGAAGGGGAGGCCATGTTTCCTCGCTCTCGCCGGCCGCTCCCATGTGGTGCGGGAGCAGCTCTAATGGTTTTAGCTGACACCCGAGTAAGTGAATTTGGAGCTGAGGAGAACAGAGAGGCAAATTAGAAGTCACTTCCTCTTTCCTGGAGCCCGGGGCTGACATGAGTGATATCAGCCAATAACAGGACCACAGGCGAGGGACCCCTGGACAGGGAGCCCAGTATTTACAGCTGACATGAGGCTGAAGGGGCTGCAGAGCTGCACAGACAGATTTCTGCTCTAACCAAAGACTAGAACAGATAAATTTCACCACGCAGGTTAAAGTAATTCATGAAACGATTCTACCATTTAGAAATGATTAGCTATTTAGTACAACATTTAATCCCAAATATCTGCTTGTTTTAGCGTTGTAGCTTTATCTGTTAATACTTTCAAATGATGTTCTTATATTGTTCTATTGGTCCCTGTCTTGACCCTTCTCTTTGTTTTTACAGTACTGTCTCTTAATTTCCTTTATCCTTTTTTACAATTCTTCATATATATTGTTATGCAAAACCCCTTGGCAATAAAATAGATTCTTCTGTAAGACTAAAAAAAACTTCAGTCAAGCACACATTGGGTCCCTGATTGTAGATAATTACTATAATAATAAAACTACTACTATTGTCGTTGTTTATTTTAGCCATTATCAAAGGTTGAGTTGTACAATAAGTATTTGAAAATATATCCCTTAGCTCACGTAGCTTGTTAATTATTTCTGTTGCTCCAGTAAATCATATATTATAGAGAAGTTGAGGAGATGGGTCAAGAAATAATGGATCCTCATTTTCTAATTTTGTAACTAAATACCATTTTTAATTTGATTAGGTTCAACACCCATGTCTTCCAGAATGCACACCCTCACTTTGCTTCCATTTAAAATGTGTAGACTGTAAGAGGATTGACATTAAACATGAACAGAGTAAGTACAAGTCTTCATTACTTTTAAATTGAAATATATCACATTATTTATATATGTCTTCCATTAATAGTTGGTGTAAAACTGTTTTTAAAAACGCATAGAAACAATGATTATGTACCATCTGTCCCTTTATGAAAAACAGCTGAAAATAACCAGCCGACCTCACTGCAGTCGGTGAAGCCTTACTGCTCATGTTTCCCTCTCTTCCTTTCTTCCCTCTTTATCGAATTACCGCAGGTTATCTCACCGACATTTGCGAATATGAGTAGATATTAACAGCAAATTTGAACCACAAGTGGCAAAGGCGGAGCCCTCTCGTAAACAAAAGTCAAAGCGTGAAGAAGGTCACACTTCATCTTTGAGCCCGTCGAGGTTCGGCGACCTTTTAAAAACACATTTTCCAGTTTTCCAGGGCAAAAAAAAAAAAAACCCTGCAGAAAAGCGAGTTGTTTGACGCACATCACACCTTCGGGGCATTGTGAGCGTGCCGGTGTTTGCACTCGCCCGGCCACATTTGGAGAAAATTAAAACAAATGAAAACCAACACTTCATTTCTGATGTTATTGCTGGTAATGAAGCACTGCTGTGATTCCCCCTCCCCTTTCCACCCTGTCGTCCCGTCTAGTTGCTCAACTCTCTGGCTTCTCCCGAGACTACGTCTTAGCAAAACACAGACGGGACAGTGGTGAACACACATACTGTATTACAGCTCGTACATCAACCAACAACAGTGCTACGTGGGCAGATGGGTGAGGTTTTCAGCTGCACTGTAATGCAAGAACAGCTCAGTAATTGGGATCTTTGTCACACTGAAACACACCGGTGATTCTTGCGTGAGCCAGGGGACTCGTTGTTTGCCTTAACACCCCATTTGCTTCTCCAAGGCAGCCAAGCAATAATAAGAAAAACCCTCAGCTGAGTTATAGGAGGCACGTTTCTTGAATTCACAGTAGAAGTCACACTCAAGGAGCACTACAGCAGATATCATGCCAGGTGCCAGACCCCGAAGACAAACAGCACAAAATAAACTCAATTAGACGAGGAGAAACATTTTAGTTGCAAAAGGAAGCTGTGAAAGTTGAGAATGAACAAGGTGTGTCATTCAGAGCTTAGAGGGAAAAGCCCAAAACAGAATAATGTCTCAAAGTCTAGCAGAAAGCATTAAAAACATCCTCCTTAAGGAATAACAACGCCATCAATGACATTTAATTCACGTGACGACTTGTTTTATATATGTAGAACCACCCTTTACTTCAACATGACTCGTTTCATTCAACTTCAGTTTCTGATTCCTTCCATTTCCCAGAATTCAACTTCCCCGGGGATTGGGTGTAACCATGTTTGCTTGAATCTGTATCGAAGACAAAAAAAACACCTTCACTCTTTGACTCGGCTGATAACAAACCTGACAGGGACTGTTCTGCTCTCCAGTCTCTGAAAACACTGCGTGCTGTCAAACTAAATGCAGCTGCTGCAGATACCAAACGTTCCTGCAGCAATTCCACAAGTATTCTCTATATACCTACATTTGTTTTAAATAATAGTATCACAAAAACAGTGACAGGTTGAGGAGACTTGTTACAGTTGAAAGTAACAGACTCATTCAAAAAGTACTAATTTCAGCAAGAAGCAGGATGATTGAATTATTCTAATTCTGAAATAAAACTGCAAGAGCAGCACATTTGTACTTAAATGACCAGAGAAAATGATTGTCCTCTTGTTTTTTAACACAAATGCTAATTTAATGAGAAGTTCATATCACATACTATCGTATATAAATAGTATTTTTACTTTCAAATATATGACATAGGATTTATCAGCTCTAGAATTAACTAGATGTGGTAAAGATAATAACAATCTTGGGCAGTCAATTCAAGCAAAGATGTGAAGTGTTGTTCAGTTACAGCTTCTAAAATGTGAGGCTTTGCTTATTTTCTAAGTTTTGGATAGTTGGGCTCAGGTGAAAGGGTTGTCCACTAACCAGAGGAATGGTGGTTCGATCCCTAGCTCCTCAAGTCTGCTCGGCTATAAGATTAACAAGTTCATTATTTTAAGAAGATGTTTGTGTTTCAATCACTCATGCACACAGCCACCAGGTTTGTACCATAGATGGAGAGAACTCAGCTGATCTAGTTTTATTTTCACCTGGAAATGTCACACAATGAAATTCTTGTTGCTCTTGCACAGGGACACAGGATTGTCGGGAATCATTTGCTGTACTGAAGGAAAACGGGCTCAGCTGATGGAAGGACTATGTTTCAAATATTATACCTGAGAAATTAACAAACTCTTAAAAGATATTAACGCAATTTAGTGTGTCTTTACTACGCAGATATTAACTCTGTTTGCACAACTTATGTGATCCAATCAATCAAATTGTATTTGTAAAGCCAATATTCACAAATCACAATTTGTCTCATAGATCTTAACAAGGTGCGACATCCTCTGTTCTTAACCCTCAACAAGAGTAAAACTACCAAAGACAACTCAGAGAGAGCCCCATGTGAGGGATCCTCTCCCAGGACGGACAGAAGTACTATAGATGTCACGTTTAGCTGAGAACATCAACAAAACAACAGTATTTACAACATTGATTAGTAGAAACAGTTTGTGACATAATGAAAACGTGTGTCAATGTTTAAAGTATTTATGCATAATAAAATGTCCGATGGAGATGAAGGGAGCAGCAATGACAAATGAATTGAGGAGCTATTGTCAGTAAGGGTACAATATGTGAGCAGACATTTTGTATATCAAGCAGTTGTAATAAAGGATCAACAACAACCAGGATCCACGATCACATCTCTGATCCACGATCCAGCATCGTGATCTATGGCCCATGATCACAGGGATAAGATGATAACTTGTTCCTACAAGATACTAACTTGTGAGCACCAGATAACAAACATGATATTTGTTATCTGGTGCTCACACTTTTGGTACCTCACGGTCTCCGTACTGACGTGCAGTCATGTCTCATAGTGTTCCAGATGTTGTCTCTACTTCCACATCTGCACCAAACTTTTGCAAATGACACAACTGCTGTTTGTGGGTCTTCTTTAAGCTCTTGGAAGAAAAGCAACAGATCATGAACATGTTTGCTGCAGGTTTTGAACCTGTGATCTGAAGGTGAGACCTGGATTCAACAGCCAGAGTTTGAATGAAACCTTATGAGAATTAAAGAAATAAGAAACATATGAAGCTGGTGAAACGGTGCAAACAGTGTGAGACTGTTTAACACACATCCAGTGATATTCCAAAGTGTGTGTTTGTGTGTTTGTGAATGTGTGTGTCTGTGCTCGTGCAGTCAGGATGTTGGAATGTTTCCTTCCAGCTGGAAACTAACTCCCTCGGTGAATGAAACACTTTGACCCGCAGATCGTACCTGGTTCTCCGGGCTCCTGGTTCCAGCGCAGACGGATCTGACAGAAGAGAAACGGGTCCGGATGTATCTGGAGACATTTCTGAAGTTTGTCCGCACGGGCAGCGCCATCTTTACTATGACGTCACGGTACGGTGGCTTCGGGAGGACAAAAGGAACAAATGCGATCCAGCGGTAGGAGTAAATGAAGATGACAGGCAGCATTTATTAACTCACAATTAACCTGATATGTAAAAAGATATCAAATAAAATAACAACAAAAAACATTACACAAGGACATATCGTGTAAGAGCCAGAATAATAATGTAGAATAAAAGTTGAATAGTTGCATATTGCACCTGCCCTGAAAACGCTTAAAAATGTAACAAACTAAAAGGATATAACACATAAAAGATGAAATACAAAAAATGGCATTAAAACCTAAAAACCAGAGTGTAAAAATGCAAAGGTTATTGAGATACATGGCTGAGACAAAATAATCAATAAATCTAATCAATATATGGTGTTGACACCATTGTTGAGCCAAGCATGTTTTTGTCTTCTCTCTTTTCATTTCACAGTATTGTTTGATAGATGAGAATATAAAAATCTTAAACAATGCTAAGACAATAAAGTTTGCTGTGTTTTCCTGAACAGTTGTAGCTGCATGTCGCCCTTCAGACAGTCAGTCAGAGCGAAGAGGATCTTTGTAGCCTGAGAGATTAAATGTCCGCGGTCAATGACTTCATTATCTGGAAAAAAGTGTCAACCCTCTCAATATGTTGGTACAAAGATTGTATGAGAAGATTTTGTGAATGAATCAAACAGACACGATAAATCAGAACGTTTTTGTCCATTTTTTTCTGTTTTCCTAGATAAACGTTGTGTAATTGATAAAATCATTTTCATCTTCTTATTTGCTAAACTTTTTTATTTGTGTGTGAATTTGTGTGTGAATCAGAACAAGCAAGACAGAGATGTGATTGGTTATCACCTATCACTGATTTAGTTCTTGTTTGTTCATTAAATGGTGAACACTTTGAGTTTTCACAACATGATGAGAGAACATCACAGCTTTCTCATTGACTAAGTTCAACTGGCAACTGCTAGCTCTAAATACACATGTTTCCTTGTTGCCTACAGAAAGTCTGTGGAGATTAAAACATGCAGAAAGTTTCAGGTTTAAGTTTTAAGTACCAATGTGTTTGATTGATAAATATCAGCTACAGACTCTGGATCCCTAATTGATTTAACAGTGATAATAGGTCTTGAATTCCAGTTGCCTGGTGACTTAACGCCCAAGTCCTTTCTATTAAGAATTGTGCAGAATTGCCAGAATCAATTCTTCTGAGCACCGATAAAATGGAGTCGGAATGGAAAAGAAGCAAGAATCTTGCAGAAGGTAGCTTAAATTAATCTGTTTGAAAGTTTAAAACCAACAGTAAACTGCTCAGGATCTCCTGCTTTCATCCAGCTGCACAGTTCTCATGTGTACATCTGAGCCTATGGAGGAGGAAGATATGCGATCACTCACTATCCCACCACCACATGTACAGTAGGCTGCAGAAATGTGTCAGACACTGGTTGTCAGAGGTCTCCATGTTAATTGGGCGGTGTTGTGTCTAGCTCGGCCGCTTCCTCAGCGACCGAACTTTCCCAGGGAGCAGCTGCAGAACTACTCCATACCTCCCCTCATTACAAAGTGGCGATATACAGACTACAAGTGATTATTCCTCACACTGGCTAAGGTTACAATATGTTTGCAGGGCACGCTGGCTGCTCACAGTACACGAGACTTCTTGTTTTTCTCACACATCTGCTCCTGATTCTTTTTCCCTCCACCTTCTGCATCTGGTTGCATTTGCAGCACAAAATACAGACTATCATTCCATATTCATTATTATTTCCCGAGGCCCTGGGACTCGGCTCTTTGGTGCGTCAGATTTTTAGAGACCTGAGCTGGTGTGTTCTCTCACGCCTGGGTGATGGGAGATGAGGTCGGTTGAGCAAAGATGGGTGTGTGTGTGTGTGTGTGTGTGTGTGTGTGTGTGTGAGTGTGTGTGTGTGTGGGTGTGTGTGTGTGCCTTCAGCTCCTGTTTCCTGGCCACCCTGAAGACTGTTGGTCCTCCTGTGCTTCATCTACTCTCTCCTTTCTCTCTATGCCTTCCTTTTATAAAAGTTCTGCTGTTTTGAGTCACATGATAAATTATCTGGGTAACACAACAACTGTGAGGTCAGCATGGTAAAGATTTCTAATACTGTCAATTTCCTACTGAGGTCACCACTAATAAAAACTTAAAGGGTACACAACATGGCGGTGTGAGGAAGGTCATGGTTGTATTAACCTACTCAGGGGCCTAGTGTGAAAAAGAGCTGCATGCTTGCTGTGTGGGGATTTGGTTGTACACATACGGAATATTGGATATGCAGTAAAAGTACAAAACCAAAATAATCAATGTGTTATATTTTGATGATTGACAATTTTGATTATTTAAGTCATTTAAAAAATAAATGATTTATATATATATATATATAATCCGGCTTCAACATCTCAATGTGAAGATTAACATTAAATTTTATATCAATGTAAATGTAAAATGTAAAAAATTGGGTCTGTTGGTTGGACAATATATTAAAATTACTGTTGTCCTCACAGTAACGTTTTATAAACAATTTGATTGATCGTAAGAAAGAACTGAGTAAGTCATAAATCACAGGGGTAATTATGATGAATCAGAATATATAAACTGATGCGTTTTTATTTCCAGCCCTTATTTTGTTATCCTGAGTGTATTGTTTGCAAAACGTGTGTTTTCTAAAATAAAGGGTTTGAAGTGAAAGTAAATTTACTTCAAACAGATGCAAAAAGTAAAAGAAAAACACTATGAGCATCAACCATATAAGGGTAAAACTAAAAAAGTTTAAATACAATTTAACAAATGAGAAATGTACTATTTACAGGATTATAAATAATATCTATAAACAGAAATCATCACAAATATATAAAGGATGTTGCAATAAAAAAAATCTTAAATTTGGTTTCTGACAATGTTTTAATTTTGTCTCTGTGTTGTTTATTAAAGTCTCTGTGCAGCACCTTGACTTGACCAGTGGTTTATAAATAAAACTGCCTTGCCCTGAGTCATGTTTATTTCTATGATGCTTTTCACGTAATTTTAGCATTTATTATTTTAATAAATGGTAAAAAAAAATCTATACTCTATACAACTTTAAATCCACCTTAAAACATTTAAGTGCTAGATCATAACATACACTGTGTTGTATTATACAGCACCGACACTGATCCTTATGCTGTTTTTAGGAAGTAAATGTGTTGAGGTTATTTCAGGCGTCGTCTTCTTCTTCAGTGGGAATTCAAGTGTTAAAAAGTGTCCTGTCACTCAGTTTGAGAAGAAGAAACAGAAAGTCAGCAGTCTGACCTCCGGGGAGGAGGGAGAGGCCGTCCAGGTGATGAGTGAAGATGTTGTGTTTTCATCACGAAGCCTCTCTCCTTTCACCGTCAGAGGCGTTCATTTTTCATCCTCATCAGACTCTCTGCTCCTCCTTCTCCACCCTTCAATCCTTCCAGTCTCACCTTCATCTTCATCATTGTCATCATTGTCTTCTCCCTTCGCTCTGTCCTGCTCTTTCTCCTCCTCTTTCTGTTTTGTTGCTTACATCTTCATCTTTCGTCTTGCTGTCCTCCTCATTTCTTATCTCTCCTTCTCATTTACTACTGCTCATATTTAAAACCTGTAATTTCTAATTTATGCAAATGATTTTTATGAACATTTTCAGTATACATTAATGCAAATTATGCAAATATAATGAGTTTAACTTCTAACCATCACACACACACACACACACACACACACACACACACACACACACACACACCCTGCAGCAGCCCTCCTGAGCTGAGGAGAGATGTTGGTAGGAAAAGACCGGCTGGTGGCGACCGACGCTCCACCTGTCAAAATACAGCCAGGCAAGGCACTGATGGGAGGGTGGTGGGGGGTGGTGGATGGGCTGCTGAGTGAGGGACCAAAGATGTGTAAATGTGTGTGTCAGAGTGTGTGAGTGTGTGTGTGTGTGTGTGTGTGTGTGTGTTCCCTAGACTCTGTATCCTGATGCTGAAAGACAGGATCTCCCCACTGACATTCGAGCCCACAGGACTACACCACCCAAGTGGATAGACGGATGGATGGATGGATAGACAGACAGATGGATGGATGGACGGATGGACAGAGGGACGGACAGATAGACAGGACAAACAGAACAACATATCTATCCATGGACAAGCGAGCAGACAGAGACACAGATGAGTGTATAGATGGAAAGATAGAATTTGGATGAATGGATAGAAATAATAATAAAGTGTGATAGTGCAGAGCAGAGAATGTGTCAGTGATTGAATTGCCGGGCCGACCGCACACAGCCTGCAGCGCTGCCCCTTCACTGGCCCGCTGTTCTCAGAGTGGGAAGCCTCAGAAATCATAATAAACACTCAGGACAAAGTATTTTGTGTAAAACGATGTTTTCATCCCCGAGGACGATCTGGATTTCATTACTAATGTGTGTGTGACTGTGAACAGAGTGTTTCTGTATGCATGTCTCTATGTAGGTTGGGTGATATAACATTATATAGCATGAAAGAATTGAATATATCTTTTACTTTAATGTTATTTTTACAGAGGTTGCTATCATTTTATTATCTCTTGCTGGTTTAGGCATTTTGGCCCATGCTGTAAAATATTCTGTATTTTGGCACAGATGGAAATTCCTACTGAATTGTTTCATCTAATAATGGTTTCACAACTGGCTTAAAAAACGTTTTTCCAAATTTATATCAATATTCTGAGGCATAAAACTACACATGCTGTGAATGAAGCTGAATCAACAAGTGGAAAAAATTAGTCTGTCGATTAAAATTAATCAATTCGATTAATTAATTTAAATATATATTACATTTATATCAGGTTTCAACATCTCAATGTGAAGATTTACTGTTGTTTAACTTATATATCGTAAAAAATAACTACCTTTTAGTTCATGACTGTTGGTTGGACAATATATTTAATTTACACTGTATTATTATTACTATTTATAGATAATTTGATTATTCATAAGAAATAACCGACAATTACATTACCCGGAAAATTTGGATAAATCAGAACCTTAATTTAATATATAGACTTCGTCATAATGCATCATTATCTCATATTATCTATTTTGTATTCCTGAGTGCATGGTTTGTGTAACCTGTGTTTTAAAAAGAGATAAAGTGAAAAATAATTGACTTTAATAAAAGTTAAACATATGAAATAACACATCTACATACATTTTTTTTTTTTAAATGAGCAATGCTCTATTTACATCATTATAAATTCTAACTATAACTATATTTAAATGGAAACAATAAAGTAGGAGACGTGGATGAATGCATCTTAATCACAAAATTACTCTTGATAAAGTGTCTTGCATCTGCAAATAGAAACCTTTTGTGATAATAAACAATTTATCTAATCAATTATTCATTAGTTAATCTTTATTGAAAACAACAATTCATCATGTAAACACATTTGCTGTTTTCTATTGTTTTATTCTTTCATTTTGTCCTGGTCTTCCTGTGCGTGCTGTCAATCAGATGAAATGTGTGTGTGTGTGTGTATGTGTGTGTGTGAGTGTGTGTGTGTTGTTTGTGTGTGTGTGTGTGTGTGTGTGTGTGTGTGTGTGTGTGTGTGTGTGTGTGTGAGATCGGGGGTTCAGGGTGGGTGTCTTGGGGTCCCCTCATGGAGCATGGAGGCAGTCACCTTCAGCACCTTGTCTCGTTGCCTGTTGTAGCGTTGACAGGACGAGAGTCGGAGGTTACACAGGGTGAAACACTGAATTACAAGAGATCAAACGGACACTTCCTCAGCCTCTGTATGAAAATCAGACATTAATACCAATGACACTGATACCGGAGGTCGCACAACCTGGAAGGAAGTGGATCAACAATTGTTTTGTATTGTCTATTACACAAAATTCTGAACCTAACCTCTACATGTGGGTCTTTTTGTTTCTAATCTCAAAGTAATGTAAAGTCAGTGTTAATGTAAAAAGCTTGACTTGACCATGAAGTCAGAAAAAGGTCACACAAATTGCAATGAGTTGAATATTTGCATTAAAAACAGTGTCGGTGTTCCATCTCTCAAGTTGAGTTGAATTGTGTTTTTAAGGCAGCAGGTGAACTTTAGTGTCTGTTTTTACCAACGTGCAGAATAAATGCATTCATTGTGTTTCTCAATCATTTTAAATTCCCTTCTGTCTCACATCAGTGCTGTTGTGTGTTTCTTAAAATTACAGCCACATTTCTCATATTCTTAGTTGCTTCCTAAAACGAGGAAGATGTCTTTCCCAAAAAACTGATCAGGTAATGAGTAAAGACAAAAAAATGGGTCTGAGAAAGACTTTATAACATTAAGTGTACTTTAATGTCATTATTAGCCTCTTTAGCACAATGAAGGAAGTGTAACTGAGAGCGTTCTGTGCATTTTTCGGGAAACCAGACTCCTGCTTCATTTGTGTGTTCTTGGGTTTCCACCACGAAGCCTCTGACTGAGCCGAGGCCACAGTGAAGTGTCAAACCTGATGAAGACTACAGAGCGGGAGGAAATGTGTGTATCTGCATGCATGCACAACTGTGTGTGTGTGTTTCTGTGGATGCATGCATGTCTGCTGTATGAGTGTTTATTACACATTTCCAAAATAACAAAGGGATCGGGGGATGAGTGGATGCCAGCGTAGCGTGTAATCAGAGCCAGATCCCACAATCCATCAGTGCCAGGGTCCATCAGAAAATGACTGACATCGAAAGATGGAGGCTCTCTCCTGATTCCACTGCAGCAGAGCCGGTCATTAGTCAGCCTGACAACGCTCATTTATTCCCTGTGAAGTGAAAAATAATGACTGTCTCTTTGGATGTGAACTCGCCCTCCATCTCCCCCTCCTCCCCCGCAGCCGCCCACCAAAGAAACTAGCAGACAAACTCGATTTGGACGACAGTTTTCCCTTGTTTTCCCTGTAGTGTAATTCCTCCAGACTGCAGTGATCCCACAGTCAGATGCCTCCAGAATTGGTCACATTTTCCTTCTTTCATTAATGTGGAGTATGAATAATGTTTGTCAGTTTAAAGCAGAAGCCTCGATCAAAGCAGTTATCCGAACAAACACTGTTTTCATTAAAGAATTTGATCTTTTTTTGATTAATCTTCTTCTTAATTCAATGTTTTTATGTAACGTCATTGAGTTTCTGTTTTTAATTTGAGTTTTTTGCAAAATAGAAGGACAGAGAAAGTATTGTTACATTTTTACATTGGACTTGTGCAGCACACACAAAAACAAACACACACTGCATTGATTCACTGTGTAACTGTGCATGTAAACCTACTATTCACTTATACACAGAGAAAAATTATCATTTGTAAATCCAGTTATTGATTCGATTCATACATTAACACCAACACTGAAAGAATCATGCAGATTTGTTTAATTACTTACTTTATTTCATTTTATTAACTAGAATTTACTTGAATATAATAAAAATAGGGATGTGTGTTTACTTTCCAAGAACAAAAACACAACAGTAAAAAGTGTGTTGATGACAGATTGTTAAGTATCTCAATACCTACAGTAGTAAATGCCTCCACAACAGACCCAGCATGTTCAAAATACTATGATCCCATAAATTAAAGGGTGATATATATTTTTCCATTATAGACAATTAATATCATAGGTTCTTATAATAATGCCCAGTAATACAAAGCCCACCTGCTACCCTGACATTGCTTTTCTATTACTTTCACGTTTTCAACATGTTTTACTCGCCATCTTTATTTATTTATTGCATATATATGTTTTCTTTGTGAATAAACTGAAGCTGTTAAATGCATTTCTAAAATTCTTTTGCCAGGCTTCACATCTTTCTATTATATTTCTATTGTAAATCTACAAACATAATCCCTTTACACTCCATAACTGCTGAGCTGGAACACCAACTGTAACAGAGAGACGCAGAACCTTTCAAAAGTGTGCAACATAAATAAGATATTCTTGTGTGAGTCTATAAATAAACACACATGTGCATGTGTACAGTTTGTACCTGCGCTAAATACACTGGGCTACACATGTGCTGCCCTCCCTCACCCTCGGATATGTGCTAACACAGAGAAATGAAAGCCTGAACCAATAAATGATTTAATCGTTAAAGACTTACAACATGGGCCAAAGAAAATCCTGAACTATGTTATCCAGTTAGTGTGTGTGAGTGTGTGTGTGTGTGTGTGTGTGTGTGTGTGTGTGTGTGTGTGTGTGTGTGTGTGTGTGTTTGCTCATATCGCCTACTTCCCCTTGAACCTGATGACGGATTAAGAGCTGGAACACTGAATAAACATACAAATATGCGTGTTTGTCCATGTGCGTTTGCATGCGTGTGTGTGTGTGTGTTCTCAGCAGGCACTAAAAACAGCCACAACATTGTAACACCTAATTTACTCTCATTTAATAGCAGGAAGGAGTGAACGAAGAGGTCGGTGGTATTTGCTCCCCATGCAAATGTGAAACAGTCTGTATTCTGTTTCAGGAAACGGCTTCAGATGAACACATCTGAGAAAATGATACCTGCGAGGCTGTAGGTGCAACACTGGCTCCGATATTCAGATTTTTCTGGAGGAGACATTTTTGACATCTGACGGTTTAATCAAGAGCAGCTTGCAGGGAGGTAAAAGGCAGGAGATGAAGGGCGCTCTGGCAAGATGGATGGATGGTGATGGTTATATAGGACAGGCTCTCTGCTCTAATTTTTCCCACAGCGATCACCAAGGTTTCATCTGGTTTTAAAGCTGCACACTCACAGCATGGAGAGCTGAGAGGGGCTACAAGTGGAGAAAATAGGCTTCATGTCATTTGCTGTGACCTCACTGAGAGTCAAACCCCACACCTCCCAGTATCAGAGGGGACATTCACCAGTGAGCCATCAGTTATTACTATAATACAGATTTCATTTCATGTGGTGCACTCAAGTAACACACTTCAAGCTGACATATGCTTCTGCACAGACACATCTGACTTTCGTAGTGATGTCATTCCTACCATCATAAAATATGTTGGTATCTATACAAACTTTATGTCTAATCTGCAGTGCTATACGATACAGAGATACTTCTTTGTGATGGGGAATCCTTTTCTGAAAAATTTGCATGATGTGATGTTACGGAAGCCAATCAGCTTTGACAAATGAAACTCACTGGGGACAGATCCTGGCCCCCCGAATCCGAGCAAGCAGATCATCAACCTGGCCAAACGACAGCTCCTTGAGAGGATGGTGAAATTCCCAGAGTTGGCTTCGCCAATATTTCCAGGCACAACATCAGGAGAATACGTCCCCTACTCACTCAGAAGGCAGCACAGCTTCTGGTCCAGGCCCTGGTCATCTCACGCCTAGACTTTTGCAACTCCCTCCTGGCTGGTCTACCTGCTAGTGCCATCCGACCTCTGCAGCTCATCCAGAATGCAGCAGCTCAACTGGTCTTCCACCAACCTAAGTTCACTCACACTACTCCGCTCCCTTCAGTGGTTACCAGTGGCTGCCCGTATCCACTTCAAGACACTAGTACTTGCATAACGTGCTGTGAACAGATTGGGCCCAGTCTACATCCAGGACATAGTCAAACCTTACACCCCAGCCAGTCCAACAAAATTATGACTGTTTGCTGTCCTGGCTCCTAAATGGTGGAATGAGCTCCCCAATGACATCAGGACAGCAGAAAGTCTACACATCTTCTGCCGCAAACTAAAAACAACTAAAAATCTGTTCTAACTACTAAATTGGTTAAGAAGATGATGGTCTCATAATCATTGTCAGTTTTCAAAAAATAATAAAAACATAAAGTTTAGTTGCACTTATTTATTGTACTTACATTAAGTACTTTGTAGTTTGGCTTTTTTTAAGCTAATGTACTTACATGATTCTTGTTGTTGAGTTGAATGCACTTATTGTAAGTTGCTTTGGATAAAAGCCTCAGATAAATGATATGTAATGAAACCACGTTTGGTGAAAATCTGTCCATGTGCTGTTGAGTTATTTTGGACGAACACACACAGACAGGGGCGAAAAACAATTGCACAGCTATATCGGCATGCAAGGTAAGTAGCTGTAAGACTTTTAATCTGAAACATCTGTGCAGGAAATGTGTGATTTCATTGACAGGAGCTTAACACTCAATGAAAGATGTGCAAAGTAGAACTGACTGCAATTAATTAGTGGTGAGAGAAAACAAAACAAGAACTTGGAGCAGCAGAGCATCATTGTAGTTTGGAATAAATAAAAATAAATGGTGAGGGAATTTACAGTTTAACAGAAAATAAGTGGATTTACTGAAATGTACTTTTAAAAACAGGAAAATTTGAAACAAGAAATCATTGTTACCTAGGTTAACCCAACTAAAGCATGTTGAGAAATATTTTATACATTTTTCTCATGGTTTCTTATGTTTAGTTGGTGCAGTTGAAACTTGAAAGTCTTTTAATCAGATGCATTTACACTGGCTGTATGCACAGTAAACTATTTTCCATTTCGCCCCCAAACTCAGCCATCCCTGTCTGTGAAGTATCCAGTGTTAACCCATGTGTGTGTGCACATGTGAGGAAGAGCCCAGCACACAGATAGCACATATGTGTGTTTTAGTGTGTGTGTATGGAGCTGCTCACATGTGTAATAGATGTGTAATATCTGTTCCCAGGCCTCATCACCGCTGTCAGCACGTCAGATCTGCAGTGTGTGTGACGGAGGATTGTTTTACTGAAGTCATACAGCTGGAACCGCTGCCGTCTCTCCACAGAACCTGCTCATTTTCATCTGCACTCCTGCCCAACTGCACAATCACTTCGGAAAAACAGCAGAGCCACAGCCTGACAGCAGCATGCATGTTAGTCTGTGGGTGCGATGGTGAATCCATGTCTGATTGTCTGCTGGAGTGTGTAGGTGTGTGTCTGTGAGGGGGAAAGTAGAGTATGTAACAGTGTATGTGGAGTTTCGGACTGTGTAGCAGAGGCCAATATCCAGTGGGGTCCCCTAAGGTTCCTGTGGGATTCCTGAACAACAACACAGTTATAAAGTAGCAGGGCACTTACCTCCACCAAGGCTGTGTCACTGAGGGGAGATACATTCCGTCCCGGTGGCTGCAACAAGGTCTACAGCCCATCGTGGCGCTTCAGTTAAAAGATATCAGATATAAACAATAAATGGGTGTGTCTATGTTATATGTTGTGTGCTTGTGTGTGTCTCCTCAGCTGCAGCCCAGGCCGAGGGGATCTGTCCCAGATGGATGTTGGGTTGAGTCCTGCTGGAGCAGCAAACACACTAACGAGCATGAAGAGACACAGTCAGGATCAGGTTCACCAAACACTGAGCCGCGCACAGGCAGAGCTGAGCAGCCGCTGATAAAGAGGTATGGAGGCCCAAAACGGAACAGAAACCAACTGTGATCATAGATTCAGAACTCCTTTCAATGGAAAATATACAGTATATACTGTATATATTCTGTTTTATTGCTACTTCGCTCTATGTGCAATGCCCTTGACGTGCTGCTGTAACACAATCATTTCCCAATTTGGGTAAATAAAGTACATCTATCTGTCTATCTATCTATCTATCTATCTATCTATCTATCTATCTATCTATCTATCTGTCTATCTATCTATCTATCTATCTATCTATCTATCTATCTATCTATCTATCTGTCTATCTATCTATTGGTTCCATTGAATCACATTCATTTAAATTCAAATCTCGTATTTTATTGTACGAGTGCAGCACCCATTTTAAACAGTCTTGTTTGAAATGGGCCATTTGCTCAACCTCCAAAGTGGAGAATCAGTTGTTGTCTGCACTGCAGGTTTGAATCCTGCATCTGAAATAACCGTCTCCATCTACATACAATGACACATCTCAGTGTGTACTTCAGGCGGGCCAACTAGCTGTAAGGGATGTCAAATTATAAAGTTATTTCTGAGTGTGGCATATTTTCCTCCTGGTTCCATCTGGAAACAACATCCGACGACATGAAAAGACCTGAGTAATGCCTCACTGCCACGAGAGGAGACACCAGTGCTTCCCAGCAGACATGTTTATGAGCAGATACATGATTAAGAAGAGATGGTGTGACACAGAGACGCTCTTCATCTGTGAAATTATAGACCATCCAGCAGGAGCTTCCTCTCATTTCAGTCTCTCTTCTCTCCCGAGCGACATTCCCACTGCCGGCCTTCATGCTCAACTCCGAGCTACAGTGTCGTACTTTTTCATTTCTCCCTCAGCGACTGTTGTACGGCAGCTATTCTAGGATGTAACCAAAACCAATGGTTACATGACAAATGTCTACTGTGACCATAAATGTTTACATGTGCAACAAACAGAAGAACAACAGGAGTATTCAAAAGGTTAATGAGTTACTCTGCTGCTTCAACATAATCTTCTGCTGGGTTTATTCAGCTGCCTCAGCAACAAGGGTTTCACACCCACAACCATCCAGGAGCCGACTGACGTGCCTCTGCTTACTGTCCGTACTCACCGGCCTCCCACCCACATTAATTATAATTACATTTCCAGCTTCCTCCTCCTCGTCTTCCCTTGCATACATCGGCTCGCCGTCACTTCATATATTTGCCTGAATCGTGCAGCGATCTGTCACTGAAGGATGAGAGATTTATTCCTGTCAGGCAGCTCCAGAACAAACAATGTGCAGCAACTGCTCATTGTTGTTTTTTTAATTGAGGTATTTGTGGAAGTGGGGGACTGTGGGCAGCCACTTCTTGGCAACGTTTTATGAGTTTTTATCGCCACAAAGAGAGGAATGTGTGCAGTGAGAGAAAAATGACAGCACAGGTCAGAGGCCAGGAATCGAACACATGCAGTCAGAGTACACTTTTCCAGGAGAGAGCGGGGGGGAGGAGTCAAGTTTTGGACAGAGTGATGGACCAGGGGAGTTCATCACTGGCTCATCACTCTGTATGTGTGTGTTCCAGCTGCACGGTGGCAAGTGATGCACATTTGCTTGTGCGCTGGACGGTGATTTTGGGTATCTGCAAACTACGCATGTTCTTCTGTTAATCTGTCAACAGTCATCATGGTGAGTGTGTTCTGAGCCCAGAGGAGCTCTATATAGTTGAATGATGAAAAACTAATTATCCTTCATTCTACAGTTTTCCTCTTCATGGATCAATAATGTTTATCCCAACTAAAGCTTATTATGCTCATGTCATTAATTTGTTTTAATAAATGCTGTATATTGTCTTTCCAAACATGAGGCACATGCTTCTTAAATGTTTTTTTGATGATGGCTTCAGTCATGCTCTCGGTTTTCATTTTATTAGAATGTTTCAATTGAACTGAATTCTTTGTCACATGATTTCTTCATTTTGTTAACCTGCAAAAACTGACATTTTCACCAATGACGGTTGTCATTTTAATCTCAGATGTCTTTAAACATCTGTTCAACATCTATTTACATGGTGTTTGTCAGCAGGATTACACACAAACTACTGAATGGATTATCAAGAACTTAAAGGTGCAGACCTGGATCAGGAATTTTTTTCACTTTCTTCAACAGATGGCTTTTTTCTAGATTTTCCCAGATTTCCCAGAAAGAAACTCATGGAACTTGATGAAAAAAAAATCTGGCATATTAAATGATCTGGTTTCTAAGCGTTTGTGAAATTTGGTGCAGCTTGATTACATTTAAGGGGAATGAGAGGCCTTGGCAGAGGTATACGCTCTTCTGAGTTATCTGCTGCAATAGAAAAGCAAACTATATTTTCATTTAACAATCCTACTGGATAATATTGGTATAATATAGCACAGAAAAATACTGAATTATCCACCTGGATTAGAAGACAACTCTGGGGAAGAACCATACAATATCTTTGGTGTTATTATTTTTCTTTTACATTTTTAGAGTCATCAAATTTCAAAATATGGACGATTGCTTGCAAATAAGGGTAATTTTGGCAAATAAGTTGATTTAAAATAACCATTCACAAACCCATATCAATCAAATCCAATGTGTGTTTATAACCAACACACACACACACACACACACACACACACACACACACAGTGTAACTGGCAGTAACACAGCAACAAAATGTACTTAGGCAAACCCAGACTATATGGAGAACTGCCAGATCTTAACATCCTCCAACTTCTTTGTTGTTTTTTTTTTCCCTGCTCACTGAAATGGAAAGACACGGCCTGAAGAAGGGTTGACTCCCGGCCAGATGAAGAAGACAGTGACGTTTGGCAGACGCAGGGAGATCTACGCAATCGATCTACGCAATCGACTACAAGACAGCTCAGAAAGATTCTCCTGAGGGGCAACAACCTTCGAGCTGTTTTTTTTCAGGGCTTCAGAGATGCTGTATCCAGGCTCCACAGCTGATTAACAAGCTAGAGATACTTCTGGCAGCTGAAATCCTCAGCGGAACCCCCTCCCTGCTACCAGCAATGAAAACGTATCTGTCTGTCGTACGTCCTTTGACCTCTTTTGCTCAGTGTGAGATCCTGCTGTCCCTGAAGCATTGCGTTGGTCTGTTTCTATGTCACCACAGCTTGGCCGTATATGTTCCCTGGTCTCTTGATATCAAAATGGCTGAAAAGAGGATGTTACAAACTCACAAACCAAAACTGGCGTAGAAGCATTATTTTTTTCTTTTCTTCTGTAGACGTCTCCGCCTGCCGGGGAGATCTTGCAGCAAACATCATCATCCACACAGCTGTTCATCTTTGAGCAGAAAAGACAAGGAGAAACAATTAAGGGTCATGAACGAAGCAAACCACCCATAACCGCACCGAGAGGGCCGTGGAGTAATGAGTCCCAAATACTGCACCGCAGGTCACGGGTGAACGAAGGGGAGCGAGCACCGCGAATGGAAACGATGCGCGTTGATCAGTGCATAATGCAAACCCAGCTCGAGGATTGAATATCATAAGGAAACCCATATGGGGCGAGGTGGGAGATGGTAGGTTTATCCTCTGGAGAAGGTGCTTTGGAGTGACACCACATCTGTGCATCAGTAGCGTCCTTTTCCACGAAAGAGATCCATCTTCTGCACTAATCAAGACCCGGGATAAGAAAAGAATGAATACAGAGAGGATTCAGGTCATTGAACCAAACGATTGTAAAACGGAGCAGTGTTGCCTTGGGAACCCGAACACAGCCGATGTAAATAATGTGATCTATTGGTGCCATCTGGAAAAGATTGGGCCGGAGTGTGCCTCATTCTTTGCCTCCTCTCGTTGCTGTATGTGAGGGGATCCATTACCGTATTTATTTGTGCAGCTAAGCCTTGGTCACCGAGTAGGATTATGTAGTGGGGGATTGTGAGCAGATCCTACACAAACACTGCTATTAAAGCTGGATTTCTGATATATCCTCAACAATAATGGATTTACAAGGCGGGAGTATTTTTTTTCCCTCTCTCCGTCTCACAACCTCTTCATTTTCCAGAAATTGAAACCAGACCCGCAGAGAGGAGCTCTTCTGCTGTGTGTGCAGTGAGAGAGAGAGGAAACAGGCCGGATCAGTATTTATTACGCCTTTAAAACACGTATATATTGCAGCAAGAGAGGAAGAGGGAGAGCCTGCACTGTCCACTGTGTGAAAGCTCTTCAAAGTCCTGTGTGGCAGGAGGAGAGAGTGAAAGGAAGACAGAAGAATGTGTTTCTATAAAGTTTCAAGCTGCTGCTATTTTGCATTTCCGTTTTTGTCAACTAACCAATGAAAATGGCAAAACCAGCAATGCATTCATTTGTTTCTAAATTATTTTAAACTGTCTGTGGCCCTCGGTCTCAAACTTACTGATTCCTGCTGGAGACAAAATCTTCAAAAATATTTTAATTTAGTAAAAGAGGCAGCATTTTCCCCCAAACAGCTGACTGGCTGCAGTATATGTCATAATCCCATGACCTATACTGGTCAATCAAAGTACACTTTAAATACATTTTTGTCATTTAAGGTATTTTCATTATCACACTGATTCAAGTGTTTATTTTTCTAGTATATAATATGTTATTTGATGCTATAGAAATGGGGTGAAAAGTCATGATTGACAACTGACACTGACTCCTGATCGGTCGACATGTGTCTCGTCTGGAAAATTGTGTAGGGATATTTTAGGAAAAAGTTTGACCATACAGTATAATAATGCAGGGATCTGTTAATATTGCACTTTAGTTGTGCACAGTCCCTGACAAATTTGCAAGTAATCAAATTACCCAAAAATCTGCTGGCTTTTAGGGCCCCCGGAGGTTTGGGGCCCCCGAGTAGTTGCCTGCTTTTCTCACTTATAGTAATTCAGCCTGATTGCATGTCAGACCCACTCATGTACTACTTATACGCTGCCATCTTTATACTGTATCTGTGTGTGTGTGTGTGTGTGTGTGTGTGTGTGTGTGTGTGTGTGTGTGTGTGTGTGTGTGTGACAAATCTTAAACCAAATTCAAGAATTAAAAAAAAGTAATTATAATAAAACAATGAATATCGCCAGACAAATCCAGTTCTGCTTTCAATTCACTTCAAAACCAATATGATAAGTAAGAACCACAATATACAAGAACTTAAATCAAGGGAGAACACTATGACATCAAATAGGTACAAAATGTCAACAACAAAGGAAAAATATTTTTTTTGAAATGAAACTGAGCTGAAATGACATTATTAGACAAGTCAAGTTTTTGAGAAGAAGAGGCTGAATGAAAGTAGCAAAAAAGGCTGAGTCAGGGGAGAAAACACAAACCTGGAAACTGTCCATGACTCCGCAACCCAGTGCAGAGGTTCGACCTGTCAGAGCTCCTCCATGATCATCAAACCAATCTGTGTAGAGCAGCGTAATCAAGACACACACACACACACACACACACACACACACACACACACACACACACACACACTGATTATCAGGCATGGTGATTTCTGGCTGGCTCCCTCTGCTCTCCAGTGATCTGTGGTTAGCCATCATCTGGATTATATTTCTGCACTGTAATCCAGTAGAAGGCGAACAGGAGGAAGAGGGAGCGCCGCTGCGAAGGATGGAAGAGATGGAGAGATAAAGAAGACAAAAAGAGTGAGAGATGAGAAGAGTATATGACAGATGATGCAAGGCTCTGCTTGCTCTCTAATTTGGCCGCCCCAGCCGAGCCAAGAGGAAGTAGAGCTGCCATGTCTCCTTTCCCTCCTGATCCCTCACCTCGGCTGGCAGCGGACCGCCCGGGGCTGGGCCTCCTTCCCTGTGGAGCTCCCTCTGAGTATGAGGTGCCAGCTTCAATTGCATTGATCTCTCAGTGACCAGGAAGAGATTTTTTTTTCTCCTACCGGTGGGAACCAGGAATTCCAACAGTGGTTATCCCTCCTTAGCAGTGTAAATGAGTTGGGATTGACCTCCCTCCTGGTTTGCATTATACTCGAGTTTGTTAATTTGATGCCTTTATGCTGACAGAGAGAAAAAAGATGGCGGTTCTTGAAACAATGTGCAGAAGTTTCTGTAATGACATGCTAATATTCAACACAGTGAACACAGTAAAGCCAAGTTGGAATTAAAAGGAGAAAATTATGGTAATTTTGGAAATAATAAAGTAACAAGTGCATAATACTTACTGTAAATCATTCACTGTTGTGTCCAGGGTGAATGTATACTGAGAAGCTATCGGGAAGAGTCTGAATGAGTTACGAAGAAGGTGTGAAGGAGGATGATGTTATTTTACAAGACTTTTAATGATCCAAAGAATTTTTGATGTGTTTTTAATGGAGAGAGACGAACCTGGACAGGATGTTGAAGGATAAAATCCAACTGACTTCTGGACAACTGTTAAAATACTTTTCTTTACCAACTCCGGGTGCTGCTGGACTCTCTTTGTATTTAGTCCATCTGTTTCGATGCCCAAGTAACTGAGAGCCTGTCAGTTTGGAAGTAACAGCCTAATGTGTTGAACGCTGCCACCTAAGAAAACATGCAAACATAATCATCTCACTATCAAATAAATAATAATAAATACAGTTATAACATGATCTTTATAACGCAATTTGAGGGGAAATTATGTAATTAAACAAAACAATTTAAAGATATAATTGTATATGGACATTAGCAATGAATGGCATTGTTAAAAATGCTCTACTTGAAAATATCCATCATTGCATTACCAGTTATATGTATTCAGTATCAATGTTGTTAAAGACTTATTCTGCCCATATTCAAGTTCATAGTTTTAATTATTGTTACTTAATAATATTTACATGCTCTAATGTTCAGCGAACACATCACTTTCCTCGAACTGTCCATTGCTGTAGCTCCTCTTTTCAGCCTCTGTCTCAAACACTTGGTTTCAGATCCTGTCTCTTTAAGGCCCTCCTCCTGATAAAGCCCAGTCTGCTCTGATTGGCGAGCTGATCCCCGCTGTTGTGATTGGTCAACCACTTCTAACATGTGTAGGAAATGTCAATAGGTCAATAACCTATTAACAGGTGTTAATATGTGTGTGTAGGGATTGCACATGTTACAGTTTGCATCATATCATATCTTTCTCTCACACACCGGCACTCACCTAATATTATTCATAACGCATGCCCACATATTAACACCACCCAATACATCTTCTGCACATGTGGAGCAGACTTCTGAGGCAGATTGATGTTCCTCATGTAACACAGTGCCCTGAATCTCAACCTGCTCTACAGATGGATGGATGTTGGGGCGTCTGTGCAGCTAAAAGAACTGCAGAAGAGAGGTGGGCGGTGATGCAGCATCTGACACTTTTGCAAGCTCTGCTATAAAAACCTCAAACTGAGATGCAAACGTGGATAAAGAGATGATGTGGAGAAAAAAGCCGGGATAACATCACAAGGCTCGACCATAAACTCAGCTGTAAGTGTGTACAGCAGTGTTATACCATGCAGCTTAAAGTGATATGCAACAGTGTGTTGATACAAAACCGTTGAGCATCATTTTGAAGCCCACAGCACCAGCTGGTTTTATTTTGTTTCACTCTGCAGACAGAGAATTATGTACAGACGTCCATGTTCATGATGGGATATACTGGTGTTTGTTTTTCTTAGAGTGATGTGAGAAGATATTAATACATCAGAATGATAATATCTTATATCTGTGCATTAACTCAGGTTGTTAACGTAAGCTTTCTTAAGGGAGTGAGAAAAAAAACTGTAGTCTGGTCTGATCTATACCTTGTTTGAAAAATCTATAAATGATTAAAATAAAAATAATGTATCGTGGAATTTGGAGTTAAGAGAAGGGAACTTTATCTTGGCAAACAACTGCCTGGTTTCTAAAAGCCACAAGAGGCCTCAGGGTTGCCAGGTTTGGACAATGGTGCCAATACAACAACTGTATCTGACAACCTACACTATACCCCAACAAATTCTTAATTACAGGTTAAATAAGTCAAATTTCAAGTTTTTTTTCCCTTCCAGTCATTTTGTTAACTACGATATCCACATGAATGACTCTGATCTCTGAACTTAAAGCACTGATATGAAATCGGAATCAATTCACCCCTCAAGCTTTTCTGTCTATGACAAGAGAGTAATTAGTAAACTAATTAAATGTCATGGTTAGGTGGATAGAAACTTGACTCCACTACAGTTTGATAAGGCAACATTAACACAAGGCTCATCTACTCACAAGCTTTTCCAAACTTTCAAATACCTATCTTGTCAATGGATGGAGTAGCTACATTCTGTGTTAGGCATTATCAGGTAATGATCAATGACTGTACATAAAGATGGATGGTCAATCATGATGTAAGGGAGTGTAGCCGCGATATCGTTCTACCCAACCAATTGCAAGTCAATTTCACATGTCAATCATGATGTCTCTTTCAGTCTGATAAGAACTACCTACCGGAGTTTATCTATTCTGCATCTACCCCATTGTTTTGGGGGTAGCTGTCATGCAGTCTTTATATAGGCTACAGTCAATGGTAATAATCAGTTACTAGACAGCACAACCATTCTTATAGAAGGCGTCGTGACAAAGGCCGAGGTGTAGTTTCGTCATTTAGCCAGCTGAGCACTACAAGTCAACATTTCTGAGCAGAAGTTAAAAATGTGTTAGTAATGTGTTGTATATATTTCTACGATCTTGTAATGAATGACTTACAGCAGAACTTCCAAACATTTCCTCTAGGGGACAGTTTGGTGGTCATATACCTTGCTCCTCATTGGCGGAGAGGTAAAATGTGGAAAATGTTTGACGGCTACATCTGTGGATAAAACAGCAGTGAAAGCCACAGCACTTCTGCCTGAAGCCTCCGAGGCTGGACCGGCTCCCGTCGAGGAGGAACCGTCACTCAGACACCTGGCACACAAAACCACTCTGTGGTTTCTGCACCCTTGATCCTTTTGAGCAAGCATCCACATCACACCTCTTGAACGTATAATAATTAAATGACTGTCCCATAAGTATTTTACAAGGCAGTTCAATAGGGACTTTTAGCCTCTTAACATTTTAATGGAGCAGAGATTTTTCGGGGCTCTCTCTGTTCTCACACACATGCGCATGCACATTGTTCGATGGGAAACAAAGATGATGAGATGAAGAGGGGAGGCAGTGAGAGGTCAGGGACATGAGTACATTTCATCTTGAGAGCGCTCGAGAGGCACTCTATCAAAGCCGCTTTCCTTCCGTCCATAAATATCAGCTCAATGAATAATATCGAGCCCCTCCCCCACCATGCCGCAGGCATCAAATCAGATTCACAGATCTGGTCAACACATGAGAGACGTGAACATTCAAAAGAAGCTCAATGGCCCACGCATTATGTATGATACAACTGTACTTACAGAGCCTGCCTGGTGTTTTACTGCAACAAGGTGGCCTGATAGTTAATAAGAGACTCAAAGTTTCCATCAAAACCTGCTGGTTACATCTGTCCTGATGGTTTACGTAAAAAAACAAGAAGAAAAGAAAAGAAAATGAAAAAAATATTCCAGGATCAGCCCAATTGTCCCGATCGAACCCAAGATGGAATGTGCTCTTTCCACGTATAAAAATGGACATTGTACTCTGTCAAATGACCAGCAGAGGGTGACTCCACTGGTTTTAAAAGTCCTTAAAGTTCTTAGGAGTTGATGCATGATGTTAATTTTATAAATTATGGTCCAAATTAGTGTAAAGTAGACCGTAAAGCACTGTTCGCATTGTGGCATGGATACAATGTGATTGACAGCTACTACCATCCAATGGGTGCAGGTTGCATGTGTAGGTAGGCCTTGTCCTCAGCTCTCAGTCAGGGCTCCACCCCCCTGCTCCTCCAAATGTGGTTACTTTTGGTTTCAAAAAACCAAGATGGTGCCAAAGTCAAGGCTTCAAAACTGCAGCTCACAGACTAATGGGTGACGTCACACATTCTTGGCCCAAATGCCGTCCTTCCACCAAGTTTTGTGGAACTCTGTTCAGTTTTGCATAATCCTGCAAACAATCCGAATAATTTACCTCCATTGGTTCATTGCTACAATATCAACATTATAAACAGTCATTTCACCCACTATATAAATTTAAATAGTATTTTCAGAGTTATTTTCTCACACTATCACACTGCTGCACCATGTTGGGTTAAATGCTTTGCTCAGAGGCAAACTGAAGCCAAATGAACGGAAACAATTTCTTCTTCTGTTTGGGCCCAAATAAAAAGGTTTTTTTGAACATGTAACCCAGATTATGAAGATTTTCTTGTTGACAGATGCATTGATCAAAGCTTTTATTGTGGCGGAGTCGTGATGATTTGTGAATACTTTTTAAAGGCAGAATAAGGGGCGTTTGTATGTGCAGAGTGGCGACTGAGCGATTTCCAGCAAACTGTTGATTTAGAAATGGAAGAATAACGAAATTCTGTATATAAAGGTGGAAAGCGAGGGTTCGCAAATGATCCTTCTGGACCATTTTTTCGGATTTTGATGAGAGCACTTTACATACATCTTTGAAGAGCAGGGCTGTGGACAGATCTGTCATTTCTGTGTTTCATATGTCTTTTATTAAGCAGGACGGTGTCTTGGGACAGAAGTTATGGCCAAAATCTCCCTGAGCATGAGCTGCTTGTATTGTTTTATTTCACAATCATACACTTGTAATTCATTAAATGTTAACACGCCTCATTGCAACCACAGTCTCCTCATAAGCAGCTCTGCACGATCCACCTTGCTCATGGGCATCTCCTGTAAGTGCTCCCAGGGAACGGAGCTGTTTTTTCTCTCCGTGGGCAGAGGGAAGGGATGTCCTGAAGAGGGATTCACCAGGAAACCACAAGTCTTAAATAGCCTGTCGGAGGATTACTGTGAGATCTCGTCAGAGCCGGACTGACAGAGAAATATGCCTCCCAACACAACCGTGCAGCTTTTATCAGCCGTGCCAAGCAAGACGGTTGGCCTTTTTTTCCTCTTCTCTCTCTCTCGTTTTTATGGAATAAGGGAAGAGGAATGAGGAGGGCAATGTTCCTTCTTTCCATCAAGAGATGCGGAGCTGAGGACTTGTGCCAGCGAGCAGAGCTTTGAAAGTGAAACGTAAGAATGGCAGATCACAGAGGCCAAAGAAAAATGATATTCTCCTTGTTACGACTCCCCCGGCCAGAACCTTTGTTGTGGGGGCTTCTGCTTTTAACTGGAAACAGGTCCAGGCGCCTCCTGTGTTTCTGCTGCATCCAGCACCAACACACACACACACACACACACACACACACACAAACAGTCATACACATGCTTGCGTCTACAGTACATTCGGGTACACTCGCACACACATGCATTTAAACTCTCCATCATCCCTCCATCCGCTAAACCCTGGTGACAGCTTGTTAAACCTGATGCCACGTGCAAAGCCTCGCTCTCTGCAGGGTCTTTGTCCTCACCTGTCAGTGGAGACACCAGGTGGCCAGGTGAGGGGCGTCCTACTAGATGGCAGGAGGAAACCAAAGACCACGTTACAGGTACTATAAGATAAGAGCGGGCAGGAAGAGAAGGAGTCTACAACATCCCTCTTGAGCATATAAATCTATCAGCACCATCCTGTTCTCACTCTCTATCTCCTCCTGAAAAGTATTTGGCAAACTTTGAATCTGAGTGCGTCAGTGAGGTTTGGTTTTTCAGATTTGTTGTCAGATATTTGTTTTTTATTTTTAAGAGAAGCGTGTAAAAGACGGAGGATGTATCTCACCTTTTTCTAGTTTGTTGTAAACCCAGGTTGGGGTGATGATAAATATTCAAATGAAAAGATAATTAGATTCACGATTTGACAGGGTTAGGGTAAGGGTTTGACATTCTGTAATCTGGGGTCGACGTGGCAGAGTGGGCCCTCCACTCTCTGCTGGTTCCCACACAGTTGTAGTTCTGGTGCTGGAGCAAATGTTTATAGGCGAGACTGAGTCCGAATTTCTGGTTTGGATGTTTTCCCTCATGCTGCAAAAAATGAAAATCATATTAACGAAAGATTTTGTCCCGTTTGAAACCAGAAATTGTATCACATTATGCCAATGAGGTTAAATAATGTAAATAACTTTATTTCAGACCCGTTTTTACCTGTAATAGAATTTTTTAACGACGTCGACAGGAGGATTTGATCAAATCTCTGCAAAAAATTTGGAGAAATCTGTTTTGCATTTGATGTTTTCAATAAAGTCAAATTCCAGCTCTCTGTATTGGATTAAACGGTTTCTAATAGTGGATACTCTTAAATGAAACACCCCAGAGTCGTCACAGCACAACCATCTTCTCACTTCATCCCTCGAGGGTTGCCACCCACACACACACACACACACACACAATCAAACTAAAAATACACTACGATTATGGTTTGACATGATATCTGATACAGCTTATTTTTATGGATTTAATGCTTTGTTGAATCAAACTGAAAATGTGTAAAACTAATGTGGCGCCACTTTTCATTTGGTAGATAAGCTGTTTTGTGCCCGTCACGCTGTTTCCATATTTTGGGGTGAGGGGAAAACCAACAGGCTACAGAGGCAGAGCCTGTGGCTAGGTGGGCGTTGCTTTAGCGTGTGAGCACTCATCTTTTTGGAATTAAAAGAGGAGGTGATTGACAACTTTTCGTGTTGGCCGAAGGGAAGATTCAGAGACCTTGTTTTGACTGACACACATACACACACACACACACACACACACACACACACACACACACACACACACACACACATGCATGCATGCAAATAGAATCACATGTGTGCTCATGCAAACTTTTCCCAAAAGCCCACAATTTGTCCAGTTTTCATCAGAGGGGGAAAATGAGAGTTTAGCATACTGACTATAATCCATAACAAATCCTTAGTTCCTGCTGCCAAACCAAAAAATCTAAAGCCCAGATTTGAAATAAACAACTGTGGACTTTTACTTGTAAAACCCAGTTATTTGAGGATGAAGGAACTTGGGTTCATACAGACAAGAATCCCAGTAAAACATATTTACCCTTTAACCTCTTTAATGTGAACTTGAAAGTCTGCTATTGTCTCTCGTTGCCTTCGTATTGGCAGGGACACAGTCAGTCAGTGAAGTGATTCCCATCCCTCTCGCCTCGTTCCACATCTGCTGCATATCATTAGATGGAAAAATCCAGTAAAAATATTTACTTGCCGCTCGGCTCTTTGAGCTAAATATACTTCTCCAGTTGTCTTCGGATTGATTGGACTCTGAGAGATGGTGATGGTGATGGCCTCTCTTTGAGTGCAGCTGCCACAAATCAGGTGTCTGATTTTCATCAAGTGTGTCCGTCCTGCGACAGATTAGAGCGGCGAGGACCAGCGAGGAGATTAATGCCTTCTGCCGTTTAACCTCCAGAAACACACGCAGACTGTAGAGTTTAGAAATCTTAAGCTCCCTCGACTCTGTCTGCCTGACACGTATCTGTGTTTATAGTACAGACTCATTTTCCGCACACCGTGTTGTGGCTTCCACCATTCTTGACTAATTTCCACAAACCCTTAATTGATTCTCCTAAATGAGGCGTGTGGCTCCTCCATCACTTCAGTAATGGAGAGGATTTGGCCAAACTGTTTTACTCTTTCCCCTCAACTGAGTAATGTTGTGTGCAATTCCACGAGGAATAGATTATACCGAGCGTATTCTCAGCTGTAATATTTATAGTTTTTTCCCTCTTACGTCCACAGATAATTAGTAACAGCATTAAAGTGCTTGAGTTTGGGTTTTTTAATAGACGTGCCCTGCAGTCTGCTGGAAGTTATTCTCCCAAAGTGGCAGTGGTTGGGAAAAGGACAGTGTATTAGTAATAACACAACATAATTAGAATTAAAAGAGAAATAATTTAATAAAATTGCCAAAAGCTTCAGATAATTTTGGCATTTGTCAAAACAAACATATCAGATTTCAGTGTTTAAATTGTGATTTCAGTAACTCAAAATGTAAACATTGCCAAACAAATTACTTAAATGTCTTTGTTTAAGCAACATCAGCAAATATTATCTTCGAAGTTTTGTACTGGAAAACATCTTCAGTAGAGACCAAACCTCATCCTGCCAAATGTGCTTTAAAACATTGTTGGAGCTGCCTGGGAAAGTTCAAACTTGCTTATAAAATACTTCAATGCATATTATTCCATCATTTTTCACCTGAATATAATTGTGTGTCCTTTTTCCAAAGCGTTGTTCGTCCAAATTTTCAATTATCTCATATCCTTAAGCCTTGGATTTAAAATCACGAAACCAATCCCAGTGTTGTAAAACCCCTGAAACAAACCAGACCTTAAATGATGGACAGTTCCTTCAACTTTTGCTTCAGAATATAAAATAAAAATTATAAGTAGGTTTCGACTGTTAAATCCCAGACCACTTTGAGATAGACACTATAAAACTTTTGTATCCAAAGCTAAATCTCTGGCAGCTGCAAATTTTAAAACTGAAAAACAGCAAGAACTATGCATTTATCCATTGGTGTAGGGGTTATTTGTATTTGCGTGCATGTTGCTTTGGGAATATGCCTACAAGTGTCCACCCGCAGATCAGCGTACCTGCCTGTCCCTATTCAACGTCCAGTTTTCAGCCTAGCACTGGTGCAGGTCAGAGAGTCCGCACGTACGTACCAGATACACACAAGCACTTTGAATGTCGGCATTGCTTCATCCCGTGTACTGTGATGGCCTCTTCTTCCCCTCGAGAAGGAACCAAAAAAGACCACGGGGATGAGTGAGGGGTTCTGTTTGATTCTAATTGGCCAGGTTATTGCGTTGTGATTTGCATAATGTCCAAGAGCAGGATGGCGAGGCTCGGAGAGAGCTGATTAGAGAAAATGTCACAGTGGATTTGTATTTCCGCAGCGACTGATTGGACATGAAGTTTTCCAAATGAGCCCCAAGGACGCATGAAGAGTCCTGAGACAACAGGCTATGGAATGAATGAGAAAATGTGGGAAGAGAAAAGAAAGCGGTTGAGAGGGCAGGCTGGAGAGCATTCTTATTTCAGAGAGGCATTAAATCAAAGCTCGCTAGATTTTCAATGATCAGAAAGAATCATTCCGGAGTATTTATTACACATTATTAAATAGAATAGCTGCACACCATGAGTTTTATGTGTTTTTTATGTGTCTTTTTATTTTCATAAAGCCTTTGTGTCCCCAAGGCAAGTTCAAGCATTCACCCCAGTAAAAGGGTTCACAGATCCGGGTGTGAGGATACAAAGTTTGAAGCGGGTTATATGACACAAGTGAAACCCCCACAAACTTCAAAGTGTTTATCATCCATTTTTTCCTCTCGGGAAAAACATAAGTGATTATTCTGCAGAGGGTGGTTGCTGAAAGTCAAAGAGAAACATAGAGACAACAGCACGCATGCAAACAGTCCCTGCAGCTGAAAGACACGAGTCACCCTCTGCATCTGTGTATCAGCCACGGTACTTGCAACAGTGAGTCCATATCAGTGGGTATATGTGAGAACGTAAATGTCTTAGTCAGTTGCTCTGGACTTTTCCAAAACTTTTCCTGCCAGTCCCCTTGTAAAATGTCCAGGTGAGAACACAGCAGGATAAGGTCCAGAAAACAGGCTGGTGGGTGAGTTGATGACATTCCCAACACGCAATAGACGTGAAACTGGAATTAAACAAATATCTCGGGATGAAAAAGACGAGCCATACACGTTATGGATGCAGATAAAGGCCGACGACGGTTCTCTGTTTTCGGTTCTCTGTTTTCACAGGTAAGTGCACATTTGACATTTCTCACGTTTTCTGAAACAGGCTAAATCAAATGTGAAAGTTTTAACACACAGGTTCATCAGTAACAAACCACACACAAAATCAGAGCAACAGTCTTATACCTCCTGTCTCCTACTGAGCTAAGCGCAGTCAAATTACCCACGTATCTGTTGCAGCCATGTAACATGTGCATCATGTTGCTTACATCATGTTGTTCTGTGCACAATATGCTAATTTAATATCTCTTAAAAAGACACATTTTTATAGCTGTTCTTCTCCTTGTCTATTTGAACAATTTAAGTCTTTTGTTTTATCTTGTTGTTACTTTTTTCACAGCTTTATTATTTTGTATTTGTCTATCTGTGCCTCTGTTTCATCTTTTAAATAGTTTATTATTGTTTGCTTTTGTTCACCTTCAATTTGTAATTTTTAACGTGTAAAGCAGCTTGTGTTTTGAGAGGTGCAATTCATCATTGGTTTAAAAATAATTTCCATTTCCATTGTATTCCATTGTTTGTAACTGTTCTACAGATTCTCAATAAAAACCCTGTATCACTCAGTTTCCTGCTGTGTTCTTCATATGTGGTAGACAAACTCTAGAAAATGCCCAGAAAATGGGAATCTTTTTAGGAACACATTTTATAGGCGAAGCATTAGCAAGGAAAGTCTAAATACAAACTGTAGCATGGCAGGAAAACAAGAAATAGCATTTGCTCAGTTCGGATAGATTTCATAAAATACTTACTTATACATAGATATTTTTTTAATCTCTAGTTTTTGTTTTATCTCCCGACATAAAGTCCAAACTCTCGCAGAGAGGACCAGTCACAGATCTTTATAGCTGAAGTGGAGATTTATTGCTCATGAAAAACATCAGCACGGTATCTGATGAAGGAAAAACAAGGAAGCACTCGATTTACTGCAGAAATAAAACCTTGCCATCTTTGTCCACTTGAAGTCATTATTAAATTGGCTCTATGGTTAAAACTGAAGCCAACACTTATCAACTGGATCTGGTCCTCATCTGGGACATTTGGCAGATGCACGTTTACAGTATATCCCCTGGGTGTTGATATTTTACTACCAACAAGTCTTGAATGTTGTTGTGAGGAAAACCCAGAGATAAGATCATGATGAAGCCACTTAAGTTTTCATCTTAATAACGTTTGATGTGTTGACCGTCGGCTTAGAAAATTGAAAAAGTCGTTTTTCTCTTTGTCATTCATATTCGCTGTCAAATAAAGCACTGAGTGATGATGTAGAGCTGCTCAACAGTTAAACACATGCAGACACACACACACCTCCCTCAGGCTATCATGTTACCGTGCACTAGTTAGATTAGCAAAACATAATCTCATTCATTGTCAGTTAGAAATGTCAGTTAACTCCAACAACACAAAACAAGATCCAGCAACTGTCTCGACTTTTCACCGTTTGTCGCCACAGATTTGCCTTTCAAAACTCAGATGTCAGTTTGTGTTTTTTTCCTGCAAAATAATTAAGTGATCATTTATCCGATTTCACACTTGATCACAATTGATGAAAAAAAAACACGTACAAAGATACCACAAACAATGACACACACACACACACACACACACACACACACACACACACATATGAAGCCAACACCATGCAGTTTTCTCAGATATGTTTTTTATTTAGTTCAGGTTGGTACATGTCTTTACACGAAAAATACGTTATTATCAAAAATGCTAATCCAACTTCAACATCAAATTCCATTTGGGTATCATTTCGATAAGCACATCTTCACGCCCTCATCACACATCAAATGCAGCCTCGTGAAATTGGACGACCCACTAATCATGAGTAGCAGAGGCCAAACCGAAATGAGATGGTCTAGCAACAGAGGTGCAGTGGGACATGCCAAGAATGTTTTTGAAAAATAATCGGGCTGTTTCAATTCCGGGTCTGCATCCTGTGGAGGCTGCATTGGAAGATTGATTGCATCACAGCGGCATGCAGCTAATGTAGGATCCTCCCCAGCCCAATCAGATTTATCGTGAGACGAGACGTCCAGGGCTCGAGTGTCACGCTTCATCTCAACCAAACTAAGGGGCCGAAAACTTGAATTGGGACACAGCTAGTTTGTCAACAAAGTTCAATAATTCCTAGGATAGATTAGGCTGGGGAGGGTCTGTCCATGGGAGCCTTCGTTGCTGGAAGGATGCATTTGGAGGAGCCTTTGTAATGGAACAGCCCAGTTGCACTGTCTTCAAACGCAGCCACATTTTGGGTGAGTTCACCAAAACTTCACATCTAAGCAACATGAAATAACAAAGTCAGGGTTGAGTTTCTGGTCGTGCTCGGAGAAAACATGTTGAAAATGAAATAAAAGTTGATTGAAATAAGTTAAATGTCTCCTCTCATCACACCAACTAGTTTTCCACAAGTCATTCTACTTCCTGTCTCATGTCACGTCCAACTAACCCATTTCCTGGAAAACACAGACTCCTGCTCTGACGTGTGCGTGGGAACGTGCGTTTGCACTTTGAAGACGTCGAGTTCCTTTAATGTAACGTCACCGGACAGGACTCCAAACTATCACTGCACACCTGAGTGAAGAGAACACTCTGACTCCCACCACAGAAAAGCCAAACTTAAACAAACTACAGAAAAAGGAAAAGTGTAGAGGAAGTGGTGTTCATGTGCAGTGAAGGTTTTAATGTCTCAATGCTCCAACAGAGTTCACAGTCGTCACCGTGGAGTTTTCGCAGCTTCAAGCACACATCAGGGAGGAATGAATCCTTCACTCAAATCATGATGTGCCCCTCCCTCGTTCAAACCGAGCACAAATAAAACTTTCACACAACATCACCGCCCGTCGGTAGATGTGAGCAAAGCATCCGTGGGTTGAGCATGGATTGAATCATAAGAGTGTGATATGGCGTGACTGCAAACTGTGGAGTTATGCTCAGATCTCTCCCAGACATCAAATGCTCTGGACATCCATCACTCAGCCGCTACATGACATTTACAGCCACTGATGTGTTCACTCCTTTGCCTTCGTTTCGGTGCTCAGAGCCGAGCACTGACACACACAACTGCAAATACACACTCAGAAAATAGAAACTCCATAAAAGTTTATTAAATGTCCTGAATGGATTTATGATCGTAGCTTCAGAAAGTCTTTGGCCTTTTTTCTTTTCATATTTCATAAGTATTTTTACAGTATTTTTTTTTTACAAAAATAAAATGAAATATCAGATGTAAAATTATAAAATTACAACAAAATGTCTATCAAAATTGTAGATTTTGGAACAAAATCCACACAGCCAGTTGATAATTACAACAAATGTCTTGATGTTTTTCACGTCTCCACTTAAGAATGCTTAAATATAATAGGTTTATGTGTCTAAGTTATCGCAGACACAACAATTAATTTCACCTCTAATTTTTAAAGAGCTCAAAAGTTTCTATTTAAAATTTTCTACCTCAGAATTGTCATTATTTTGTCTTCATTCAATTCATACAATTCAACAGTTTTTTAACGAACCATCATTTTTATATCAGCCATTAAAACCCCAGTTGTGTGTAGTGTCTTTCACTGCTTCTCGTTTGGTATTTTTAATACACATTAGTTAAATTTAAGATTGTCATGTTTTTTAGATTTCTATCTGATTTAATTCTTAACAAATCTTTACACACAACAGATAAAAAAAAAAATTGTATTCAAAATATTAAGAAGGTCTTAAAATTTGATTGCATTAAACCCAATGTAGAAAATGTAGCTTTTTATCACGTGGGGTTTTACAGTCAATATAACTCACCATCTACCCTGAGACCCTCGGGTCAGATAATCCATTGTCTAAAACAAACAGCTCTTATCTTTGGCCCCTTTCAACCTGTTGTTTTTCGCTGTTTAACCTATTTAATCATTTCTGCCGTTTTATTGCTCCTTTGTTTTTAACTATTGTGGGAGAAAACCTGCTAAGAACTGTTTTAAATTGAGTGTGGCCCCCAGCAGCTAACGCCTTTTCTTCTAACATTCCTTTGCTGGAAAAACAAAAAAAAGCATAACCACAAAAAAACTGCAGCTCCATGATGGACAGCCGTCAGACTGGGCCTCGCTGCAGAGTCCAATGAAAGCCTGCGTGGATTTGCGACCCATGTCCCTGTCTGTATTTAGTCTGATAATAAACCTGGGAAAGACAGAGGTGGAGGAGCTCGGAGCCTCGCCAGGGCATGATAACACCTTGGCAATTCAACACACATGTGCTGCGGCGTGCTGGGCTGCAGCCCGAGGGTAGAGCTTCGACCAGCATGTGGAAGAGGTTTTCCACTCAGCTGAACGTCCAGCACATCCAACACGGCGGCCCCAGAGCCAGATCTAACTCTGTGGTGTCAGGCATCCAGGCCAGCTGTGGATTAACACAATTTGCACCTCCTTTCGGTTCCAGGTAACACCCACACCTCCCCGCGGAGGTCCAGCTCGTCAGATTTAGCCCTTGGCTCCACCTTCACAGCCCTTTGTGTGAAAGCCAAAATAAAACACATGAATTCAGACACACACACACAGAAAGACAGACGTCTCTCAAGAAGCCAGGTTTTGTTACCAAAGATATTACATTTACAAAGAGAAAATTCAATTCAAACGCTGTAACGAAATAAGAGCGAGAGAATCTAATTTAGAATCACTGCACCCCACTGCTGTTTTAAAACGCTTGAACAACTTCTCAGGGCGTTTTGTTGCGTCCACGGCGAGCGGAGACACTGTGACATCGCCATCTCTCCATCACTTACATGGGGACCCTAACATAACAAGCTTGTGATATCAAAGCTCAGGACATCTGTGTTATATATGTCAAGGCCCTCAAAACACCTGTCCAAGTCCACAAGTCTGTTTGACAAGTCTGACATTTGGAGACAGAGCTAAAAAAGTCTCGATATTTTTCAATTTTTTTGTGTTTAATCTGGACTGATTCACTGGAGCTGTAGTCGTGTGAATTTCAGACATATCAGATACCAGCAGCCCCAAGCCCCTGCTAAACTGTTCATGCATTCACTGGTTTTCTCACACTTATCTTATTGTGCTGCAAGCCGCTCACAGCCAGGTGTGATGACACTAAAGCCATTTCCCAATCTGTGAAATAAGGAACCATTATTCCAAAGTGTGATTCATTAGAGCTTTGACCATTTCCTTTGTTTTGCAGATATGTGCCTGATTTAGAAATGAATTCATGATCTTACACCACCACTTAAACACTGATTACATTTACATGGACACCAATATTCAAACTGTTAACCCCATTGGGAATAAGGGCCTGGTCCCACATTTGCAAATGCAAAGCTAATATCGTTGAACTCAATGCGACGCCACGCTGCGAATGTTTTATCCGTTTCCTCGCTCGCACAGATCAGAACAGGAGGCGAAGGTTCGACATTGAAACAAGGTCGTATTTGTGATTATGACGTTTCCATGAGTTGCTAATAGAACATTCCATTCATATTCCTGTTTACATGTTACAGATCTGATTATGACACACAGCTATGACTTCTTTCCACTCGGACCTGAGGCATGTGTCGTCAAGCATTTGGTAACTCTTGTACGTCGATGTCTCAAAATGCTGGGAAAATTCCAACAGGAAAATTAGGTTGTGTGTTCATTACTACATAACAACAAAACTCCACGTGTCTTAGTTCAATTATTGATTTTTGTGAGTTTGACCTTATTCTGGTTTATGATCAGAAAATATGGTACTCGGTACTCTATTGTCCTAATCAGCTCAACAGTCAGATTATCGGTGTCCATGTAAACTGATGTGGGTCAATCTGCAGAGAGGAAATACTCGTAGTCTCCAGAGCATCAGCCTGAGGGGATTTAAGGCCCAGTGTGTAAGATTTAGGTGAAAGGGATCTATTGACAGAAATTTATTATAAAATAATCCTATTGATGTTTTCACGATTGTTTTTCATCTAAACTATACAAATTGTTGTTGTATTTACCCTAGGGTGGTCCTCTCTATGGAGGCCGCCATGTTTCTTGTAGTAGCCCAGAGTGGACAAACTAAACACCTTTTGAGTCTTTATGAAAACTGAAGACTACCTGGGAGGATGAGGGGTGTTCAGCTGCAACATGACACTTCACCACTTCATGTCACTAAATTCTACAGACAGCTACTTTAAGCAACTAAATTCAGGAAAAAAACACTTTTCAATTAATTTCGAATTACATTCAAATAAATTTGCATAACTATCGCAACCACAGTGAGAGCAGCAGAAAAATGGAGCTAAATTCACACGTTTATCAGAAAATACACAAGCTTCAGTATTTTTAAAACAAAACGTTAAACATGGATCAAGACGAATCAGTCATGTGATCATTGACCTTTAGAAACATTTTCAGACATGGAGACTATATTTTGTCTGATGCTTTACATGTGATGGACTGTTTATAAATTCTGTATGAAAATAAACTCATAAACTAAACTAGCTAAACTAATCTGAGTTGGATAAAGTCTTTATTAGTTTTAGACTCCTGACCTGTGACTGCAAACTCCTGCTCCAACACTTAAAATACAGAGTAGCGGAATGTGCCCTGAATGCTCTGCGGGAAAATTAGGCAATGAGTAGCCCAAAAAAATCTAAACTGCTGTTAACTTTAGTTTTACAGTGAGGATTCATTATTAACCAGGATGAAAACTTCATTTGCATTTGACAAATATTGACTGACCCGCTTGGACAAACTCACGCGGACAAAATACTTTCAGGTGTTAAGGAAGGGGAGATCACATGAGAAACTGAAAGGAACAAAGGACAAATTGGTCATATGGACGGGGATGAAGGGGGATTGAAAAAAGTGGGAGGAAGTAGAGACAGAAGGAGGACAGGACAAGAAACCATTGACCTGCAGCTTTTGGTGTGTTTTTGGCACAAAGAGAGGCCGGGGTTCAGAGTGCTGACGTGACGGCTTATAGCTGGTGCCGAGCCACCGAGGGAGGAGCGTCACACTCTGTGTGTGTGTGTGTGGGGGGGGGGGAATGGGGAAAGTCGTACAGGGGGGTCAGGTGGGCCAGGGGGGCTGCCCTCTGACATGACCCTGTCACATGAGAAGGGAGCCAACACGCACTGTAAGCTGGACAAGTAGCTGAATTTAAGGTAAGACAATGATTTTATCCCCTTCACTGACTTTTATTTACACTTTGCTGAATTCTACTTATCAGCTTATTTCACCTTGTTCAGCCAAATGTAGACACCTACGGGTTTTTTTCTTCTTGCAGATATTTTAATGGCAGCAACAAGGTGTCAGGTTGTGTTTATTTCCTGGTGATGAGACAAGGTCCAGGCTAACTATAGGCCCATGTTGAACTAATAATCTATAACAGAAGCCGATGAGATCTTATCCTTGTTTTTTTGCATTTCACACTAAATGCCAAACACCAGGTATTCTAGAAACTCACCTGGACAATGTGCTCTCAGCAGCCATTCAATGAACGTCACCTTTCACAGCCGACACAGGACAGAGCTCTCATTCACCACACACATCCAGCCACACTGGAAAAAACGATTTACTCACAGTAAATAAACTAATTATATTAAAGTCAGAACAATTTTGTAGCTGTGTTGTCTGGTGGAAAGATAAAGATTGTAAAAATGTACTGCAATTTGAGACAAAACGTTTTTATTGCTTCAATTTTATCAATGTATAGTTTTGTAAATGTTTAAGTACAAAGATGAAATAATAATTGCAAATATGTCAAATGTTTTTTTAATACATTTTAAAGCTCACATGGGCCTTCTTATTAGTCGTTCTTAAGTTAAGAAATATAGTTTTAAAAAAAATCATGATGTCACATCAATTACATTACAGTTTAAATATTAAAAGAAAAAAGCAGGTTGGTACAGTTACAGTGTTACAGTGTTGTGGAGTGTGTAGTGCAGTGTCCTGTTTACTACAGTAAATATTACTACAGATATTATTACTACACTACTTACTTACTACAGACATCAGTGGTCATTTATGGTTTTTCTATGAAGTTTTTAGTAGCTGCAGTACTGACACACACAGACACAAACACACACATTAACTGAAGCTTGTGTTTACCTGCGTTACAGATGTTGAGTGTCTCTTTAAGAACAGACGTCAGTCTTTCAGACTCAGTCAGTGTTGTACTGCCCTCAAGTGTTCACAGATGAAAACTTATACAACAGGATTTGTACTGGAGAGATATATTTATTTTATTTGGTCCCACTGAGATACAACATCTCTTCTCTCCGGAGTCCTGGTCAAGATGGGCATCAATGAAATAAAAAGTTTAAAATATAAATACAAGAATAACAGATTCAAAAACAGAACAGACAATCAATGGTAAAAACACTATAATTATATAGAAGTACTAATTGCAGCAGTAATCAAATTCAACAACGTATTACTTAGTTTTTTATTTAGTTTGTCAGATATAATATGAGACAACTGCTATCACAAATGTGTGTCAAAATCTAACACTTATATAAATATATAATATAGTAGTAGTAGTAGTAGTAGTAGTAGTAGTGGTGGTGGTGTTGGTTACAGCAGTGTTTATCATTTTACAACCTGAAACTCTAACAGTAGCTAGAGGAAGCTCCACAAGTATTTTTTATCAATATCTGGAATATTTTTGTGATAGTAAGCAGCCTCTAACTTTAGCAGTAGTGGTACTCCTATTTATAATATAGTTTTGTCATGGTTGTAGTGTAATGTTTGCAGTAGTAGTACCACCAGTACTGGAGGTAGTAGCAGCACTATTAGAAGTAGAAGCAGTAGCTCTGGTCATATTGGTCAAAGTAGTACTATTACTCTCAGTATCATCAGCAGTAGAGTATCTGTATAGTCTGCAGTGGTGATGTAACTCCCTGTGTTTTATTCTCAGGTTATGAGTCTGACAAGAGGGAAAATCGTCTGAGTGAGAATGAACATTTGTAATCGGTGAGTAAACTCAACTAAAACACAACAAATGTGCGTGGCCATACGTGCACTACTGTATGTACTGTATTTGTTAGCATGTAAGATTGTGTGTACGGAGCGTGTAAATGTGCGTGGCCATATGTACACTACTGTATGTACCATCATTACCACGCTGCACTGTGTCAGACACCTCTTGTCCTCACTATAGCTGCAGTCACCATCAGCACATTTCCAGCTTGTGGAAACACAATAAGAGCAGGGGTCACCCTCGGGTCACATTCACTGTCATTGGCTTTTATAGCGGCTCTATGAAAGTTTGATTCTGTGTGACACAAAAGCAACACAGTCCACACAAGGACTCACACACACACAAGGATTTAATCCTGTTTAAAGGTCAACATTGACAAAAGTAAAATAATCATTTAAGTTGCTCAGCTTGAGGCTTGACGGATTAGTTTGTTGGCCGCGTGATGGTTCCACATTTGCTGAGGGGTGTTTGAGTTTGAGCGGTGATGTCGCAGCTCCAGTCGTCTGTGGAGGATGTGTCATGTGAGAGGGACGGACTTTGTTTATGACGGATCGATCGTTTGGGGTAAGTCTTGATGGTGTTTTCTGTTGGTGCCTGTCGTGTCATGAAAAGTGACAGATCCTGTTTGACACTGGAGGAGAGATGACAGTTTGGGATGAAGAAAAACAACTAAACTGTGTGTAACAAGAGGGAGTTTACATTATAGCTATGATCAAGAAATATTTTGGATATTAAAATCTATATTTTAAGCGAACCATCATTATACGGCCTGTGCATGTGGTGAAATGTATCTTGGAGGAGGTTGTGTTTTCAATGGTGTTTGTCTGACTTTTAGTAGGATTAGGCAAAAACCACATAACGTTTTTTTATAAAACTTACAGGAATGTGACATAGACCGGAGAAGAACCCATTAAATTCTGAAGTGGATCTTAATAAAAAAAATCTGGCATATTTAGGGGACTGGTGACTGTGAAGAATTTGGTGCAGATCCCCCAAAAAATCCAGATCTATTGAAGTTAAGTCTATTGTGGTTTCATAAGGAAACTGTGGGAGTTGTGTTTTCAACCCTGTCCATGTGTTGGTTTGTTAGTAAGCAGGATTACACAAAAATTACAAGATGGATTATCACGAAACTTGGTGGAAGTATGTGGTACAGGTCAGGGAATGACCTGGCATTACATTTTCCATGAATTCTTTTTAAGATAAGGTGTTTTTCTGACTTTTTACACTGATTTCTCAGAGAATAATTCATGGATCTAGATGCAAAACAGACATGTTTAGGGAACTGATATTTGTGGGTGTGTACAAATTGGTGCAGCTCCAATATAAATCTGGATCGTGAATTTAAATGGCTGGCTGTTGGGCCTTGTCAGAGAAATGCGCTCTATTGTGTGCCATAGTTTGTTTCTTGTAAATTCCGTTCTTGTCAATGTTAATAAGCTTGAGACTGAAGATGCTGTGATCTATGTCCCCCCCAACAGAGAGGGGGGTCGCTGTGCAGAGATGGCAATGGTATGCCTGACAGATTTTGAGGAGTATGCCAAAGAGCATCTCTCAAAGGCTACCTGGGATTATTACGCAGCCGGAGCAGACGAATGCTGCACCAGGGACGACAATCTGCTGGCTTATAAAAGGTACAGTTTACAGTTTCATCACAAATACACAACATCAGTGCACCAACAGTCCCTTTTAGTACTTGGATACTTGTATTTATGGTAACATGCCGGGTCACCTCCACACAGCACAGAGAGTAAACAGGATTTTTATTGACATTTTTAGTGCCATCAGTGTCACCTAAACTCATTTACACATACTGACATGCTGAATAAAGTACTTCACCTCTAGAGGTTGACATGATTTGTGTTTCAACTCCTGGTCGTACGAGGATGCAGCTTGTAAAGGATCGTAAATCAAAGTCTCCTGTAATTAATTTCAGTTTAAACAGTTTTGTAGCGTGTGGTTGATTCCTTATAATCACAAACAGACACCGGAGCTTATGCAGTGTTGTTGTTCCAGCTCCTTTATAAAGACTAATGATCTGTTTTGAAAGTTGTTACCAATGGGACAAAGTTATTTTTGTATCTTGTCAGAATGTTTTTCCTTTACGTGTCTCCTTGTGCATTCCTCTCAGCTTTGCTCATGTCTTTCTGAAAACTTATAGACTGTGCTTTTCCTCTCTGCGATGATGTGTACATACATGTTTTTGCTACAACAAACCTGTTACCAAGGATTTATTCACCGGTGCATTTGGCGTCAGGTTGGAATTTCTTTCTCCCAGTAGGAATAAAGGTTGGGTTGTGTCCTGGAAAGATGATGTTACGTCCGAGGTTTGGGAAAACAGAATCACAGCTTCTCCTGATTCCAAGAAATATGGTGTGTCTCAGAAAAACAGAAGGTTATCATCACAATAAGGATTTGTCTTCGATAGATAGACTTTCTTTGACTTATATATAGACTTATATAATATTAGATGATGATTTTGCACTGCTGTGTCAATACTTTGATTTGGTTCCATGACAGGTCAAGACTTTTTTCTCTCCAAATGAGAAAAATGAGGCAGTCAGTTTTATAGACTTTTACTTTACGTAATTATATATTTTGAGATTTTAAACATAACAATGTTATGAAGTCATTGATTTTCATAGATATGTGCCATTTTATAACATAACATATATGAGACAATATAAACTTCCCTACCATTACAGACATACGTATATGATTCATACTATGGCAGCTTTCATTTAAATAGTCTGGTTTAATTTCTGGTATTTAATACTATAATATATTTGTATTCAGACCTTTAGATTATTCTCTTAAAAACAGAAATCAATCAGAAGCTATTTTGATTATCAATTAATCATATCATTGTCTAATCAATCAGACAAAAATATCCATGGTTTCAGCTGTTCAAATGTTAAAATTAGATAATTTTGTGTGACTGCAGTGAAGTGAACTGAATTATCTTTGGTTTGTGTTCATTATGCAAAGCAAAGCATTTGAATAATTGAAATAATCAATTAATCGACAAAATAATCTGGACATTAATCAATTATAAATGCAATAATTCTAATCGTCCACTTCAACCGTCCGAAGATCGTTAGTTGGTCAAAAGATGCTGTTTTCCTACAAATTCCCCACATTGTAGTTTTCAACCGAGTGAACACCATCATCTACCTGAACCTTCACCCCCTTCATCATGTTAATATCACATGTTCATCTGCTCTCCACACCCAGGATCCGTCTGAGGCCTCGTATCTTGCGGGACGTGTCGGTGAGCGACACACGGACCACCGTGCAAGGGACAGAAATCAGTTTTCCAGTGGGCATCGCACCGACAGGCCTTCCACTGCCTGGCCTGGCATGAGGGAGAGGTGGCCACAGCTCGAGGTGAGGACTGTGTTTGTGTGTTTGTTGGTCAGCGAGGAGTGTCTCTTCATTTGAATTGAACTGAATTGAATTGTGGAAGATTTAATATAGGAGCCCTTAATAACTTAGTTTGAGTTTGAGTTTTTGGTTCCAAACTTGACGAAACCCTTTGTCAAATGGAAAAGATCATGAGATTGTTATTTTAACAAGCTTCTGTTTATCTATTACTATTATCCAGAAATAATGTAGCATACATAGCCAACACTAGATGGAAGCATATGACTGAAATAAAGGCCGACATGTTGTACAGGACACAAAATCATTTCCCTCATATTTTCTTCATTTAATCTTAAACTGAACTGAGCTTTCAATAATTGAGTTGATTAATAAATGCACTGCAGATGCACTTTGGTGGATCTTTTCAGAGAACCCAGAGCTTTTTTAGATCTACATATCAAATGGTAAATGTTAAATGGTTTTGTATTTATATAGCGCTTTTCTTCAAGTCATTGATCACTTCTCATCTTTCTCCACACAGCCACGGAGGCCTTGAACACCTGCTACATCACTAGCACCTACTCCACCTGCTCGGTGGAAGAGATCGTGGCAGCAGCACCGAACGGATACCGCTGGTTCCAGCTGTACGTGTACCGGGACCGGAAGCTCTCAGAGCAGATAGTGCACCGTGTCGAGGCGCTGGGATACAAGGCCCTGGTCCTCACCGTCGATGTGCCCTACACCGGAAAGCGCCGCAACGACATCCGCAACCAGTTCAAGCTACCGCCTCACCTCAAGGTCAAGAACTTTGATGGAGTTTTCCAGGTGACAGTACTTTTATTATTATTATTATTATTATTATTATTATTATTATTATTGCATTTAAAATGTACAGACATAACAGATAAGGTCAAAGATAAGAGTGAACATGGTAAAATCACTATTTCAGTCATATCGCTTATTTATATTCAGTAAAATATTCATATTGAAATGGCAATTTATATATTTTCATGTTCAATGTATAATTCCAGCTTTCCTTTTCATTGTAGGACATTCTTTTAATTATGTACACATTTTTTTTAACTTATTATATTGCAAATATATTTAGACTACTTTCTGTTGCATATTAAATCTTTTGTATCTTAGAATTAAGCTCATTATATAATTAATAATTTCATTATCAAATACAATTGTTATACATATTGCATATCATTAGATTCATTTATATGTAAATATGTGTATTTAGGTTGTAAAGGTAACACTGGGGTTTGCACATCTGCTGTTGAGGGATTTAAAGTTGCTGTATCAGAACTGTTATAATTAATGAGACTGTGCAAAAGAAACTGTAACCTACATGTTACAGTTATAAATTACATTTTCCTGCCATATGATAAATATCACATCACATAATCATTGATTTAACTGCTAGGTTTTGTAGTATTTTATATAGTCAAAGCATATACACTGAAAAAAGAAACTTTTTGGACCAACTTAATAAAAATCAGTGTTACTGGTAATTAGTAGTACACCAAAAATATTCCATTTTTATATTAGATTAAAGTTAACAATTGAGTTACTATAACTTATTTGCGTTAATTACTTTGTGTGTTACCAATTCTATTTATATATTTAAGTTGGTTAAGGATTCTGTTTTGTGCATAGGAAATTATTAATGCATTTTGTGTTATTAATCAATAAATTAAATATCACCAAAGATCAACTCCATGTACCAGTAGTATCAGACCTGCCCCCCCCCAACAAGAAACAGCAGTGGTCCATTTTTATATCGACTGCGTGCTTAAATCAGTTGTTGTTTAACTTTGTATACCAGCAGGAGACTGCAGGCCCAGAGGATTATGGGATCCCAGCCAACACCTTGGACCCATCTATCAGCTGGAAAGACGTGTACTGGCTGCAGTCCATCACCCGCCTACCCATTATCATCAAGGGCATCCTGACCAAGGAGGACGCGGAGCTGGCCGTGGAGCATGGCGTCCAGGGCATCATTGTGTCAAATCACGGAGGGAGACAGCTGGACGGAGGACCGGCCTCGGTACTCACAGACCACATCACGTTTTATTTCATATTTAAGAATTGTCCTGTCCAAGTTATTTAGTGGGTATCACAGCCTGGGGATTGATGCTGTAGACGTAGAGGTTATGCTCCTACACAGTAGAATAAGAAGTATTATAGCACCTAGAGCAGTTGTATCATGTGGCTTTTGTACTGCTGTTAGCTCTAAAAACACAAGGCAAGTAACATTACTGCAACTGGAGTCTCTCTCTGATGAAATCTACTTATTATAGCTTTATATTCAGGACAAAGACATGAGGGAGGTTTCAAACCTCAAAATATATAACTATTCCTCTATTGTGACGGTGATATTGCAGTAATAAAATTGTAGTATTATGTATTTTGTTTGCTGTCGTTCTGGTTTCCTGAAATGTTTTTCAGTCTGTGGCAACACACACAGTTAAACTTGAGGTGCAGTGGAAAGCCAGTCGACATCTCTTTAATAAAGTGCACTGGCCTTACGTCTCCGCCTCTGCTGCCAACAGATCGATGCGCTGTCAGAGATTGTGGACACGGTGCAGGGCAGGATCGAGGTCTATGTGGACGGAGGCATCAGGACAGGAAGCGATGTTTTGAAAGCGCTGGCCTTGGGCGCCAAGTGTGTTTTCATTGGTCGTCCAGCAGTGTGGGGCCTTGCGTACAAGGTAGGAGAGCAGCGCTGATATGACCGTGTGTGGTACTCTGTGTGTCTTTTGATGCATTATTGATTGAGTTGTTTCTTCTCATTATAGTAGTATTACTGACTGAGGTCTGACTGTGTTGATGTAGTTCTTGGATTTGTTAAAAGCTTCACATACTAACCACCGTCCTCCACCGTTTAACTTTATCCTTGAAAGTCGCTGATATTGTAGAAGCTGAGGCCTTCGTGTGATTTAAACTGTTCTTGACCTGAATACAGTTTGTGACCTGTAACACCGTCTAAACTCAATGACGTCCATTCAGTCAAGATCACATAAATTAAATCAAACTTAAATCAATGGATGATCCATACTAATTTTATGGATGATAAGATATTTTGTATCTTATAATAATTAGGGTTTCTGTGTGATCTTCCAGGGAGAGGAGGGAGTGAGGGAAGTACTGCAAATCCTGAATGATGAATTCCGTCTGTCCATGGCTCTATCGGGTGAGTCGGGCCCTGCTCGTGTTAACACACGTTAAAACACGTTACACACGTGATCACAGGGGACTCATTGTGAATGCATTTGAGATCCAATAACTCACAACACATCAGGTGGTGGTGTGGGTACTCTGGAAATAGGGAGCTGAGGGGGCCAGTAACTGCCGGGCAAAAAAATACTACAAATCAAAATCAGTGGAAGAAAATTGTATTTAATTTTCTACAGTGACATTTTGAGGGGAGCAAAGTAATAGGCCTACTTTTTAAAAATGTTATGTTATATAACATTTCGTTTTATTTGAGAACATTCAGTGTATTTTCTGATGCACATATGTAGAACACGACACAGATAATGTTGGGCATGGACTGAAACTGCACTCTGTCTGACATCCAGTGCTCCTGTGTATGGCCACTGTCTACGTCCACTGAAGTTCTCTGTGCAAGCGAGAGTACGTTCTCATTCGTACTTATTCAGTTGGTTGTGAAACTTTGCTAATGATTTGGAGCCGACTCTGCAAACCGGTTTTCTGCAAACAGAAATCTTGTGCAAGGAGATGAAATCAGATCCCAGGAGAGAGACACATTTGGCCTGATGTGAACGGGGCCTTTGAGATGTCAAGTCACTGAAAGCAGGCAGAGTGTCGCTATGTGAATACATGTTGTGCACATTCAGCAATATTTAATCTCAACAGTGTCATTTTGTTTATATTCATATGATTCAGGCTGCAGGAACGTCGCTGAAATCAACAGGAACCTGATTCAGTTCGCCAAACTGTAACTGGCCAGCAGAGGACAGCAGTGTGGATGATGACGGCAGCCCCTGAACAGGACTGAATCAAACCAGAAGAAGTTGAGCCACAGACTGAATCGTATGATGAACTGAGAGATGTTCACCTCAAACATTGTGTATTTATCATTTGAAGGAAACGCGATACATTTGGGGAAGCTTCCATCATTTGGAAATGTTTTGTGTCTGACATCCAACATGTGTTCAGAGTGAAGTGAGAGTGTCTGGGGGAGGCTGAGCGTCAGTGGCAGATTTAGCAAGTGAATAATGAAAGTATGTTTGCGTTTGGAGGGGATGGAGGCACTGGTCATGAAAACAACACATTTCTTTTGGTTTTATTGTAATGAGTACGACATATAAGGATTTACGCTGTGGTTTGAAAAGCTGCCAAATGGTTTTGTGCCATAATAAACACCTGCTGAGAGAATGAAGATTTGTTTTTGTCAAAAGCAGGGAAACACACGTGTAGATGTAGCAGAAGTCTTTTACACTCAAGGAATTACAATTACTCTGTTGAATACAGGGAGGATTCGGTTGTACAAGTCTGATCGAGAGATGCAAACACAAATGGCCACAGTATCTTTACAAAAGTTTGTGGCAATTGTAAACATAACTCTATTGTGTTTTAAATCCCCAATGGATCTAATATAATCGAATCAGTGATACTCTGTAAGGTTTTTGAGTAGCAGGACCCAAATGAAGGAAAAGCAGATATGTCAAACAGGGCATTTAGTAACTGGACCATGGTGAGACATAGACAGGTGTGAAGAAGTCATGGATCTAAAAAAATCATTTCTCTGAGAAATAAACAAAAATGTAAAAAAAAAACATCCTATATCTCACAATTCTGAATTTTTTTTATATATATTATATTTTATAAAATTGTATAATATTTATATATAAATATATAAATTATGTGCAGAGTCACTGTAATGCAGGGGGCTTGTTTGTGAGCCCCACTGCCATGGGGAAAAAACTGTTCAGGTGGCGCGAGGTTTTGGTCTTGATAGCCCGGAACCTTTTTCCGGATGGAAGTCTCTGAAAGAGGTGGTGACTGGGATGGGAAGGATCAGCAATGATCTTGCCTGCTCTCTTACTGGTCCTGGAGTGGAACAGGTCTAGGAGAGTCGGCAGGTCACAGCTGATGGCCTTCTCAGCTGACCGAATGATCCGCTGCAGTCTGCCCTTGTCCTTGGCAGTGGAGGCAGCGAACCAGACGGTGATTGATGAGGTGAGGATGGACTCAATGATGGCCGTGTAGAACTCGACCATCACTTTCTGCGGCATGTTGAATTTCTTCAGTTGCCGCAGGAAGAACATCCTCTGCTGGGCCGTCTTGATGGTGGAGGTGATGTTCTCCGCCCACCTCAGGTCCTGTGCAATTATAGTCCCCAGGAATCTGAAAGACTCCACTGTTTTAACTGGGGAGTCGCACATGGTGAGGGGGCGGTTTGGGCTGGGCTCCTCCTGAAGTCTGCTACCATCTCTACAGTTTTCAAAGCATTCAGCTCCAGGAAGTTCTGGCTGCACCAGGAAGCCAGGCTGTCAGCTTCCTCTCTGTAGGCGGCGTCGTCCCCATTGGAGATTAATCCAATTAGGGTTGTGTCGTCTGCAAACTTCAGGAGTTTGACAGAGGGGTGGCTGGAGGTGTAGTTGTTGGTGTAGAGGGAGAAGAGTAGAGGGGAGAGCACACAACCTTGTGGGGCTCCAATGCTGATGGTCCGGACAATCTTGCCCAGCCTCACACGCTGCTTCCTGTCTGTCAGGGAGTCCACCTGCAGGTGGGCTCAGGCACGCTCAGCTGTGTCAGCTTGTCTCGGAGAAGAGCTGGGGCGATAGTGTTGAATGCGGAGCTGAAGTCCACAAACAGGATCCTGGAATAGGTGCCGGGGGAGTCAAGGTGCTGGAGGATGAAGTGGAGTCCCATGTTGACTGCATCGTCTACAGACCTGTTGGCTCTGTAGGCAAACTGCAGTGGGTCGAGGAGGTGGTTGGTTATGGCCTTGAGGTGGGTCAGCACGAGGCGCTCAAAGGTCTTCATTACTACAGAGCTCTTTTTGGGAACGGGGATGATGGTGGATGATTTGAAGCAGCAGGTACATTCAGCCAGTGAGGTGTTAAAGATGTCCGTGAACACTGGAGACAGCTGATCCGCACAGTACCTTAGTGTGGAGGGGGAGACAGTGTCTGGTCCAGCTGCCTTGGAATACTGTCGTTTGGTCTCCTTGCCAAACAAGTCTGAACCTGTCCTTGTCCCACTCTTGAAGGCCACCTCTTTCTCCAAACATTATTACTTAATGATGCCTATTTCTGACTCTTGCTGCTGTAATATTGAAAATGTCCCCATTGTGGGACTAATAAAGGATTATCTTATATTTTCTTATCTTATCAAACAACTGAGAAGTAAATACAAAAAACGAACACAAGGAAAGAACATCGCTATAAATACAAAACAAGTCCAAACACAAGGAGAATACAAGTACAAAACCAAATATCACAAAGTCTATGAATCAAATAATGAGTCCAACACAAAGACAAATCAAAAGTCTGTAACAGGGAGAAAACTCGAGAATCAAAAAATCCAGAACTAAACTAATCCGTGTTTGAACCTTGAACAGGCCGGATTCTCACCAGCATCTAGAAAACACAGTTCATGTTTTCAGCTTCATCAAGATAAAGATTATAATTAACATTACAAATGTAAGAATCAAGCACAATAGTTCCACACACTTAATCAAAGACCTGAAAAACTCCTTGTCAAAGTTAAACTTTCTGCTCATTTCACCCACAGTATCTGACACACTGTGGTGTTGAGCGTCAAGGTGCAGAAAGACGATACACAGAAGTAGAACAGGAAGTGGCTGAGGTCTGTGTTAAGCTACAGACACGATGATGCTCGCTCAGACGCCTCAGATCTCCAACCAGCGGGTGCAGTGCAGCAGATGCTCTCTCTGCTCAACTCTTCCTCTCGGAGCTCTGGTTGGTCCCACTGTCAGGCTGGAGCGGGGCCTCGGGTCCAATCTGCTGAGGAGGATTTCTTCCAGGTAGGTTTGGATACGGCCACTGTGTGAGCCGCCTGCACTTTATAATAATAGAGTATTGCAAAGCTGCACAGGAAGGTGCATTTAGCCTAAAGAGTGCAGTGTATAACTCATTTTATTTCTGTTAAATATAATGTATGATATTAATGACCCTGAGCTGTTGTGTTTCTTCATTATGACACTGATGAGTTGAGAAAGAATTAGAATGTGGTAACTCTACTTCACTGTGCTTTATGTAAGAGCTGATTTAAGGTGGACCGGTGAAAGACAAATTGCAGAGGAGCCCCTCAACTATGGATCATACCTTAGACAATTTACCCATTGATTCTGAAACTCATTGTATGTTATAACCAACATTAAATAGTTTTAAATGACAGATCATGGAAATTCTTTATCCATTATGGTGGGGCTCTAAAAACACAATTGTCTAAGTTCAACATTTACACGTCAAAACAACCAGAAGAAAGTAGAAGAAGTATTTCAGAAGGAGGACACCAACATGCTCTCATATGGTACAGTTACGTGCTCCAGGATATTTTAACCTATCAGATTAGAAATTGAAATGAGTAAGACCCTACAACTACACACACACGACAAACGGTCATTACAGATTTGTGTGCTGTTGTTATAGACAAACAATAGAATAGAATAGAAGCAAAAATCAATAGTTTTGGGGGGGCTCAGCAGACAGTAAATAAATGGCAGTGACAATAAATGATTTTTGGTAAAGACTGAACTAGAAGGTTTAAAGTCAAGGTCGGTGAAGTTTGTACTGTCTGCAAAGAGGTTAGGTCACGTTTATCACAGAGTCATGTTGTGAAAAAGATAAATTCACTTCAGGAAAGTTAAGAAAAATCGGACTAACTTAGTGTCGAAAAAGAATCATCGTACACGGGATGTAATAGTTTAGCTTTTTGCATGGATGAACTTGCACATAAACAAATTGTCTCCTTCCTCTCGGGACAAAACATCTATAGTTACAAAAAAACTAATAATATAAATATATAATTTTTTTTTGTCCTCAGGAAGTCTCGCCAGCGGAACGACAGTCCTCAAGAGCCCAATGAGATGGGGTATTTTTCTATTTTTATTCAACACCCTTAAAAGACAGAAGATAAATTCAGGGTGTCACTGAATGCATCACTAACTGGAGCTTTATGTTTGTGTCTTTATGTTTGAAGTTCAAGATAAAAGTGTTTGATTTCCATATCTGTAATCATGTCCTAGCTGTTGGTACTTTACTTAGGTACTCTTGAGACAGTTTTGCCAAAATATTAAATCATTTTGATTCTTGACTTCCTCATGTTACATTTTAAATAATGCACAATGAATAAAGCAGGTAAGAACAACATTTCGGCAATTTGAGTGAAACTGGTTTTAATTCTAATGTCAGATTAATACTTAATTACAATATCTAAATTTTTCTGAAAACTGACAGTTTATACATTGGTTTTGGTTTATGAAAAGTAAAATAATATTTAGTTTTGTTTGCTAAGTATTTCTCTTTGTTTTTACTTTAACTTGGACTTACTGTATGTGAGTAGTTTGGCAGGAAGCACTTTCAAAAGAAGTGGTTTAAATAAAAAACGTTTGCTAGTTCCTTCTTTTTAAGGTCACACCCACACACACACACACACACAGTAAGAAGAAAGTTGTACACAACCTGAAAGGAAATAAAAATTAGAATCAAACTGAATATACAGTTAATTAAACTGTCAAAATAGATCTTGTTTTGTTTTCATTTGCATTAAATTGCTTCTATGTAGCAGGTTAATAAAACCAAATCCATGAAGCAGTTTTTAATACATCTTAATCTCTATATGTTATTAGCTTTAGGGAAGTTAAATGTCACAGTAATACACCTCCTCCTCCTCCTCCTCCTCCTCTGCAGGGGAAGCGGAGACGACAGCGGCCCTGGGAGGCTGAGCCGCAGACTGTCTCGTCTGGGCAGCAGGCATCAGTCCAGGGATCCACCGAGACCTCCAGCTCAGCCGGAAAGACCCCCGGCTCCAGCTGAGAGACCTGTGCACCAAGGTGCGTGGTCACTGGCTCGCCTGCTCCTTCCATTTCACTTTTCAATTATTACAATACATTTTTTCCAATAAGAGTTCTCCTTACATCGAGATATTTAAGGTTAAAGTCAAGTCTCACATGTTTTCACGATGAAATCTGTATCCAAAGTATTCAATGCAAACACGGAACAAATGACTAAAATGTCTAAGGACTCGATACATTTACTCTAGTGGTGCTCAACAAGACTAACAACATTTATAAAAGTAAAAATATTTACAACGTATGCAACATTTCACCAGGAAACACTGAACCTTTAAGAACATCAATCTAACAATGTAGTGCAGAGACTGTTGCTGTTGAGAACTTTTACCTTTGATACTGGCAATTTGTGGTTATTACTTCTACACCTTCTATATAATCCATGCACCTGCCTTAAAAGCAGTATCATGACTTTAATCACATCTTTGGTGCTCTAGATGACAGGCCTCCTCCACCAGCTCCGGCTCCATCTCCGGCTCCTGCCCTTCCCTCGCCGCCCGTGGAGATGCCGCCTAAACGCCCGGACAAAGCAACCAAGCCCAAGCTTCCTCCTCGGCCGCTGTCCAAGGTGTTCAGCAGCACTGACCATGGAGCAGCTGTGTTGCAGGTAGACGTTGTGACTGATAGGCAATACCATTCATCACCCTTCTTAATCCACAGCCACCTTGACACCTTTTCTGCAGTGTCGGTGATCTTCTTGGTGGCTCTTCTTTTTCTTCTCTTTTGTTCGGTTTAATGGCCGCTGGCAACCAACGTCAAGGTGCATTTCAGGAACATGGCTCCTCTCCCCTGCAGCCCAGGTCCATGGGCTTGCAGCGGGCCTTCCACCAACACCCCCTACATTCTGCCACCAGCTCCAGATATTTAGATATTTTACATATCTAGATATTTCAGAGATGTTCAGGTTTTGTTTTCTCTGTCGCACAGGGCTTTGATCATTTTCGGGCAGATAAGACTCTCTGCGACGTCATCTTGGTTCCAGGGGACAGCAACAAAACCTTCCCAGTCCACAGAGTCATCATGGCTTCATCCAGTGACTATTTCAAGGCCATGTTCACCGGTGAGTGGTCGTCTCTCAACAACATACAGCATAAACATCCATTATAGTGACCTATTCCTTCTATGCTTTCATTGTATTTCTCCACTCTTTTATTCACACTTTACTAACTGTAGCAAAAGAAGAGGAAGTGTGTGGTGGCCATCTTTTCTCACTTCTGCATTTGGTCTTTTGCTGTTAGATTACTTGACTTCTAAAATTTACTTCTTGTGTATTGAGCAACTGCAAACTTTTTATAGTCAGCTTTGTCTTTGTATCTTGCTGACGGTGCCGTTTCTGCACTGGACAAATCTCCAGAAATGCTGCAGAATAACTATTTCACCTTGTCCGTGTCTCTTTGTACTTTTTTTTGTCTTTGCTCAGGAGGCATGAGGGAGCAGGATATGAAAGAGATCAAACTGCATGGGGTGACTCAGTTGGGTTTAAAAAACATTATAGACTTCATTTACACATCCAAAGTCAGCCTGGACATGAGTAATCTCCAGGACACCCTGGAGGCTGCAAACTTCTTGCAGGTCATGCCCGTGCTGAGCTTCTGTAATCAGCTTCTGAGCAGTGAGGTGAGAGAGGTTTTTTTTAAGTTATATGTCACATTCTTTTGCCTCTGCACTCATCAATTATATTCAAGGGTACTGAAGGACAGAGCTCATTAAACTGTCCTTCCCCTACACCTTTTCTTTGTGTTAGCTGTACCGTAAACCATGAAAAACGTCATGACTCAGCCAATATGAGAGTGATGCAGAAAGTAAAGAAAGTAAACTATTTTCTGGGTTTTTGTTCACAGATCACGATTGATAACTGTGTGGAAATCGAACGCATCGCCACTGACTTGCTTCTGGAGGACGTTAAGTTAAATATAGGTAAGAGAAAACTATCTTTAAGCTCGGTAACCAAGGAACAAGGTGTATTATAATTGTATGATGGGGGAAGGAGCAATTAATGTTAACAATATAATATGTAATGATTCTTCATTAAAATGGCAAAAAAAAGTGTTTCCAGCAAGTTTAAACACAGAGGAATCCCCAATTGTATTCAAGGGAACGTTTAATTGTGTTGGCTTTTAATTGCATCATATCCTCTTTGCATGTGGCTATGTCCGTCTCTGCTATGACTTCAAATATCATATGATGAAGGAAAAACAAACTGCTGGCTAGTTCGCCTGTCTGCTATTTTTTCCTTCCACTGTTTGTATTAGTCACTTGAGAGAGATCAGGATTATTCGTTGCTGTTTGCTATGTAATGTAGATTTTCATGGTTATTGTTTTGATTGAGAGACGCCTAGTGGCTGAAGTGTCATATTGTCAGTTTAACAACTTGAGTATCAAGAGTTTTTTCTTCCAAATTCACCAATCTGAAGAAACAGTCCATATAATGGACCCGATTTAACCAACCCATATTTAAAACATAAAGTAAGATCACTGAAATTCATCGTACCAATCTTTTTGATTCAATAACTCAAACTAGAAGGACACTCAGAAGAGTGTATACCTCCCGCACACACAGATATCAATCAGCTATTTATGTCCGATTTTTTAAATCAAGATCCATGAATTATTCTAAGTGTTGAAAAAAGTGGGGAAAAAATCTGGATCCGTCTCTTTGTCCAGATCCATTAAGCAATGTAATACCCATGTCCCATAATTCCACCAAGTTTTTTAGCAAATCCATTTTTTTGCGTAATGCTACAATTGAACCAACAGACGGGGGGAAACGAACCTTTTGGTGGAATAAACTGAAAGATTAATATTATTCTTTTTTTCTTTCAAACCAGGTGAGTTTGTGAGTCACAACCTCTCCGCGATGGTGCAGAGTGACCGTTACCTCCAGCTCTCAGAGACCAGCATGGCCAACGCTCTGGCCAGCAACTCGCTGGAAGGTTTCCCTGAGCTGGAGCTCTACAACATCGCCAGAGGATGGCTGGCCCACGACCATCCCAAACGTCGCTCGTCCATCTATGCTTTAATGCGTCATATTCGCTTCCCACTGATGAGCCCCAATGAGCTGATCCAGATCTCACAGGACGATGAGGAAGGAGGCGACTCCATGATGCGCTCTGAAACGGCCTGCGTGAACCTCCTGCTTGAGGCCAGCAACTACCAGATGATGCCGTTCATGCAGCCGGCCCTGCAAACTGAGCGGACCCAAATACGCTCAAACTCCACGCATATTCTGGCGCTGGGCGGCGTGATGAGGCAGCAGCTGGTAGTGAGCCGTGAGCTGAGGCTGTATGATGAAAACAATGACCACTGGAGGGCCCTTAAACCCATGGAGGCTCCACGCTACCAACATGGTGTCGCTCTTCTGGGCGACTTCCTGTTCATTGTTGGAGGTCAGTGCGACATTTGTAGAAACTAAACCGTAGACACTTTCACGACAATACTCACATCACATTACCTAGATAGTAAGCGTTCACTACTTCAGGTGTTTGGGTACGAACAGTTTGACACCAAAACATCTGATTGAAACACTGGAAATACAAGAAAAGGAAAATATGGTCATATTGTCTTTAGAAGTTGTAAAAGTGTAATTAGGCAACTGGACTTAGTTGTTGTGTTTCTGAAAAGACGTATTCTAACTGACTAAAGTTGTTTTCAGACATGACCTGCGGAGCAACTCTTGAGAATTGCGTCCGGACTTTCTCCGCAGATTGCCTTTCACACATACACAACGTTTTCCTCTCAGACGCGTTCAGAACAGCAACGAATCCTTTGCAGGATTCAGGTTAAGGGGTTGTGCAGCAGGCAGATGCAGGAAGTAACATATTAATTCCGCTGCATAGATCACGTGTTTTCGTTTACATCACATCAGCATCAGCACACATATGCATTCACACATACATCATCTCCAGAGAAACTGGATTTAACTGTATTTAACATCTGTTGGTCAGTACCTGTGTTTGAGGGTCGTTTGGAGGTTGTTAACTTATATTCCCCACAGGCCAGAGCACATACGACACCAAGGGTAAGACGGCAATCGACAGCGCGTACCGCTACGACCCGCGCTTCGACAGGTGGCTTCAGATTGCTTCACTCAATGAGAAGAGGACGTTCTTCCACCTCAGTGCTTTGAAGGGGAAACTGTTAGCAGTTGGAGGAAGGAACGAGTCAGGAGAGATTGGTGAGCTGCTGCAAATGCTTCTTCTACCTCTGCTGTCAGTTTGTGCACTGATGATTCATTTCCATCATTGTTTCATATATTATGTAATACATGAGGAATTGCAGTTTAAATTACTGAAAAGAAGGATCAATTTCAACTATTGTACTAATAGATCAAATAATTGAAAACTACTTTATGATACTGTGAATGTGGATTTTTCAAATGCATGTTTGAATAAAGTTTTGACCCAGTTGTGTCTCTGTGCTCAGACACAGTGGAGTGCTACAACCTGAAGAAGAACGAGTGGACATTTGTGAGCAACATGATGGAGCCTCACTACGGTCATGCTGGAACGGTTCACGGCAACCTCATGTACATCTCAGGTAAAAAAGTTTGTTATTCACACTAACTTCACGAATTTCACGCAAATTAAAAGTCACTTTCTGATAAACCACAATTCATGATGCGTTGGTAATCTGAAATGAATGGCTCTACTACTGCTTAGTAACAACTTACTAATACGTTCTCTATCACTTAATAGCCATTAATAACATTTGGGTTCCCTTGTAAAGGTAAATCACTTTCACTGTAGTCATTTCATTTCACATCCACCTTCTGCAGAGGTAGGATTATGGGTAACATTGTAGGACATCCCAAACAACATCCATTTATTAACACTTTTAAGCACATAGATTATTTTGTATAGCACATTATTACTCATTGAATGCACAACATGGCAACAGAAACGTTTATCACTGGATAAGTATTAGTAAAGGTATTATTAACATTAAATAAAGTTGTCGAGTGAAGCTTTTGAATAATGGTTTTATAAATGGTTTATTTTTGGAAAGTGAAAGGCTATGGGATAAAATAACAGGAATAAGGTAAAAACATTAAACATAGATAAAGATTAAAGAGGTTGTTGCTTCAGATTCAAAACTTTCAAAACAGAAAGATGGAAAAAAAAGACACAAGACACAGTGGAGAAAATGTGTGATTGGCCAACAAAATAAACTTCACCCGTTACTGTTTAAAATGTGATTCAAATTATGTTTTTGGTTCCATAAGATTTGTCGTTCAAGGTCTGTCAAGGTTTAGGAAACAAAAACGACGGTAGGGGAAAGATCGTGGACATGCTTAGAGTTACAGAGAACTTGTATTTGTGGTCAAACGAAACACAACACATGCTTTGAATTCTCAAACCATCCAACCAGACTTCCTCTTAGGTTTTTTTGGAGCTGTGCAACATTGTTGTGCAGTTTCAGGGCAGGACTTGTGAAGAAACTCTACACACTCATTTAAGATGTTTCAACAAATGACTCATAAACAGTCATCACATGTCATCCATTGTCAGATGTACAACTAGTCTCCTCGAGCTAAATACACTGACCTACGGAAAGCAGCATTTGGGTCAATGTGAAAATGCTCCACAAAGAGTTTAAATTGTTGATAAAATATATAATTCAATATCTCACAAGCAGAAAAGCCTTGAGCTGTTCACTAACCCGAGAATTCAGACAGAAATATAAACCACAACTCTGGGTTTACTTATAATATTAATATCAAGCAGTTGTGCAACATCTGAAATAAATTGTGATTTTCTTGCCCACTTTGACTTGTGCCGTTATATATATTGTTTAGGAAGATGATACAAAAATGTGGACACCCTGTCATTCATACAGATCATGTCCATCACCGTTCACATATCAACCTGGTCAGGCAGATTTGACAGCAGTTATCTAAATATGAGAAAGTTCCACCTTGACAAGAACAGCACTTGCAGGGCCGACCTTATTTGGAACCACTTCCTGTTTAGCAGCAGCCTCAGCGGCTGCTCGTTGTCTGATCTGAGGCAAGTTTCTTAGCAACGTTGGACAGGAAACCGGCCTCTTGTGGTGAGAACAGAAATATAAGTATCACGCATAGGACGGAGAAGCAGGAAACACAAAGACCTGTGGTTGAGGCGGCCCACTGTGTTTTTCAACAAAGTTAAAACCCAGAAATCGATACTGCTGCACAGTGTTGGGGTCGTGGGAATTCTGCAATCCCACTCTGACAGCGAGGAACGACACACAAAGCTGTAGTATTGTCACACTTTAATGCTCAGAGCATGGTTCACAAGACAAAGGTTTGTTTGTAATATGCACCCCGATGGGAAGCTGTTCTTTCTCTTTATACATTTGGCTCCTTCCTCCCCTGGTTGAGGTTGTTTCTAAGCCAAAGGTCAAGATCTTCTGATGACATCAAGGCCTTAGTTTAGGCAATCAGGTCAATTTCTAAACTACAGGCAATTTGATTTAGGATTGTATATTTTTCCCGATCTACATCAAATATATATTTATTTATATTTAAATATATGTTGGCTTCTGCTCTGTCCCTCAGGTGGAATCACCCGTGACGCCTTCCAGAAGGAGCTTTGGTGCTATGACGCTGTGGCCGACACCTGGAGCCGACGTGCCGACATGAGGGAGCTCCGCGGACTGCACTGCATGTGCACCGTCGGAGACAGACTCTATGTCATGGGCGGGAATCACTTCCGAGGCAGCAGTGACTACGACGACGTCCTGGGCTGCGAGTACTACAGCCCAGACACGGACCAGTGGACGGTGGTGGCGCCCATGCCACGGGGCCAGAGTGACGTCGGAGTGACTGTGTTTAACGGGCAGATCTATGTAGTGGGAGGATATTCGTGGAACAGCAGGTGCATGGTGGACATCGTGCAGCGGTACGATCCAGAGCAGGATGCGTGGGACCGAGTGTTCAACGTGCTGGAGCCTCTGGGGGGGATTCGGGCCTGTACGATGACGGTTCATCTGCCGGAGGGGTCAGTGGACGAGGCTCAGATACAGGACTGTCCGCTGCCTACAGCGAAGAGCTGAGCACACACCACAGAGCGGAGGTGTTCCCTCTGCTACTCTGACCACCATCGAAGAAAAGTGGGGGGAAAAAATAGTGGGGGTTTGCAAACTCAAGCTGCCGCTACAAGCATGGCTATACAGCAGTACAGTACAAAAACTCTGCATCTTTGTTCAAGCACCATCTTTAGTATCATTTCCTTTCCTTGCATTCACTGTCAGCCATGCAGCGTCTCTCAGACTCAGCTCCTTGTGGTTCTTTCTCTCTGCAGTTATGTTAAATAAAAGGAAACAGTCAATGCATCCTGACAGAGAGGTCAAACCCACGGAGTAGCTTTGTTTTATACTGTAGGTCAAAGTCAGGGGCGTTATAAGAGATGAGACAAACTATGTAGAGATTTTTTTATAAACTGCAGCAGGAATGAGTCCTGATACACAGGAAAGAGTTTGCATCTTTGCACTTCTCAGTTCCCCAATCCGGAAGTTGAAGTGTTTTCAAATGGGATTTAGAGACGTCTAATATATAAACTCTGTGGGAATCACAAGCTCAAGACATTTTCCTTTTTTATTCCACAAAATAAACATCAGTAAATACAGACTATACAGAGGTTGTCTGGACATGAAACATCATCCCACAGAACATGAATACAAATCTCCTCTATTCCACCATTACAGCCTTAATGTGTGCTCGTCCAAATTCGGTTTCTAAGAGGAAAGGCTTTGGCAGGAGACAAGTTGGAAGTTTATCGATGATGGCTAATGTTAGCTTTTTACTTCTAGTGATTATTATTTTTCAAAAATCACAAAAGTGGTTTTCATTTGTGAAGATTATCTTGCTGAACGTACTCTGTGAATGTCATGAATTCGGTTTTTCGCTGAGCTTATATTCTGCAACAGACAACAAGTTCTCAGCTCACAAACCAGTGGGTGACGTCAACATTGTTCTTACTGTGGAATCAAAGATATTATTTTGCAGCCCACACAGCTTATCATGCAGTGTGTAGGAGAAAATACAAAATAAAAGCTGAGCTCATTTCCTCTTGATTACAGAGTTGTTCCCCGTCGTCTTGTTTTCTTCCACTGTACCTAAATTTAAGTACAAGCAGGAACCTGAAAGTATTATAATGTTATTTCTAGTAAAACAGGTTGGTTTTCAGTTTGGATTTGGACCCTGGGTATTAATGTGTTCATGAATGTGCAGCTTTATTCATTCAATAAATATCCTGACTTGTGCTGTAACGTTGCCCCAACCATGTCATTGGGAAAACTGTTTTTCCCACTTGGAGTCAGGGTTGGACATGTAATAAAAAAGATATTTCACCAAAAGATGAAAACATAAGCAGTAGTCATTTAAAAAAACAGTAATGTAAACAATGAATTGATTGAATTATTGCAGAACTAATGAATGACACAATGATTTAAGTCAAAAATGTGTATCTCCATGTTATTTTTTATTATCAGTTAATGATTATCAATACATATCAATACATATATAAATGTATATGCCTTTCAAATTAGCTGCAATCTGGTGACTTAGAAATTATCCATCATGATTAATTTGTTTTTTCTGACAGTTGAACACTTCACATTCACACAGGAAGATTAAGCTGATTGTTATCAAACTAATAAGCTGAGATGGAAATGTGTCGCAGCATCGCTCAGTGGTCAAAGACAATTTCCTGTAATGCATTTTACATTTTAACAGCATTGTTCTCTTCTTTTCTTCCCTTCTCTCAGACCCAACTGACAAATATCATAATAAAACCAAATGCATCACTTGTGAACTTGACCTTTTTGCTCTTTTTGCAAATTGTTCTTTGAGATTTGCAGCAAACTTCTTGCAGCTGAGGGTGTTTTATTTTTTCTACTGAGGTTTTAAACACAACTAAGCTCTAAATCATGATTAACACATCCTGACAGAGAGGTCAAATGCACGGAGTAGCTTTGCTTTATACTGTAGGTCAAAGTCAGGAGCGTTATAAGAGATGAGACAAACAACTAGACTAATATATAAACTCTGTGGGAATCACAAGCTCAAGACAATTTCCTGTTTTATTCCACAAAATAAACATCAGTAAATACAGACTATACAGAGGTTGTCTGGACATGAAACATCATCCCACAGAACATGAATACAAATCTCCTCTATTCCACCATTACAGCCTTAATGTGTGCTCGTCCAAATTCGGTTTCTAAGAGGAAAGGCTTTGGCAGGAGACAAGTTGGAAGTTTATCGATGATGGCTAATGTTAGCTTTTTACTTCTAGTGATCATTATTTTTCAAAAATCACAAAAGTGGTTTTCATTTGTGAAGATTATCTTGCTGAACGTACTCTGTGAATGTCATGAATTCGGTTTTTCGCTGAGCTTATATTCTGCAACAGACAACAAGGTCTCAGCTCACAAACCAGTGGGTGACGTCAACATTGTTCTTACTGTGGAATCAAAGATATTATTTTGCAGCCCACACAGCTTATCATGCAGTGTGTAGGAGAAAATACAAAATAAAAGCTGAGCTCATTTCCTCTTGATTACAGAGTTGTTTCCCATCATCTTGTTTTCTTCCACTGTGCCTACATTTAAGTACAAGCAGGAACCTGAAAGTATTATAATGTTATTTCGAGTAAAACAGGTTGGTTTTCAGTTTGGATTTGAACCATGTTACCAAAACAAAATCTCAGTCACTTACTGTCATGTGGTTTTGCTGTTATGCATTGTTTTATTGCCTGGGTGTGGTTGGGTGTGGAGCTGTCTGGCAGTAATATGCACTAGCAAGGTGGGTTCACAACTTAACACACACATTCACAGCCTTTTTCTTCATGTGTGATGTAAGTGAATGAAGATGAAGCCGCTGTTGAAAATGCATCCTTCACCTCCAGATAAGACAACACACTGCTGTGATATCCAAAGTAGACTAATACTATGCATGATTGTGTTGAATAACCAAAATAAAAATCACAAAATCAGCCATATTTTGGGACAAAAGATGCCCAAAGCCATTTTGAATCTGCTCATGTAGTTATTTTTATAATACAATATACAGCGAGTAAAATAAGTATTGAACATGTCACCATTTTTCACCAGATGTCGGTAACAACCCAAGTAATCCATACATACAAAGAAAACCAAACAAATAAGTTCAGAAATTAAGTTATGTGTAATAAAATGGAATGACACTGGGAAAAAGTATTGAACACGCTTCTATAAACTCTGATCTTTAGTTCTTTCCATAGATTTTCGATTGGATTCAAGTCAGGTGATTCTAGCAGCTTTATTTTCTTTCTCTGAAACCAATTGAGAGTTTCCTTGGCTGTGTGTTTGGGATCATTGTCTTGCTGAAATGTCCACCCTCGTTTCATCTTCATCATCCTGGTAGATGGCAGCAGGATTTTTATCAAGAATGTCTCGGTACATTTTTCCATTCATCCTTCCTTCAATTATATGAAGTTTGCCACTGCCGTATGCTGAAAAACAGCCCCCCACCATGATGTTCCCACCTCCAAAGTGCACTGTTGGTGTGGTGTTTTTGGGGTGATGTGCAGTGCCATTTGACCTCCAAACATGATGTGTATTATGGCATCCAAAGAGTTCAATTTTGGTCTCATCTAACCAGACTATATTCTCCCAGTATTTCACAGGCTTGTCTAAATGCTGTGCAGCAAACTTTAAACAAGCTTCAACGTGCTTTTTCTTCAGCAATGGAGTCGTGGTGAGCGTGCATACAGGCCACGGCGGTTGAGTGCATTACTTATTGTTTTCTTTGAAACAATTGTACCTGCTAATTCCAGGTCTTTCTGAAGCTCTCCACAAGTGGCCCTTGGCTCTTGGACAACTCTTCTGATAATTATTTTCACTGCTCTGTCAGAAATCTTGTGAGGAGCACCTGGTCGTGGCCGGTTTATGGAGAAATGATGTTCTTTCCATTTCCGGATTATGGCCCCAACAGTGCTCACTGGAACATTCAGAACAATAAGGTTGCGAAGGTCTTGAGAGAGCTCTTTGCTTTGACCCATCATGAGATGTTTCTTGTGTGACACCTTTTCATAGGCCATCGGTTGGGACTAAACAAGCTGATATTAATTTGCACTGACAAGGGGCAGGATTGCTTTCTAATTACTGATTTCAGCTGGTGTCTTGGCTTCCCATGCCTTTTTGCACCTCCCTTTCTTCATGTGTTCAATACGTGTCATTTCATTTGATTACACATAACTTAATTTCTGAATTTATATATGTAAAGTACCGTAAGATGTTCAATTTTGAAACCGTATGATAATATAAGGTCAGTGTGGTTATAACAATGAGTAGGTTGGTGTACACACTGACTGAAACCAATTGAGTCTAATATCGAAATAAATGCTATGCTAAGGCTATCTTTATTATTGTGAACATGAATATTAAAGTCACCAACAATAATAATTGTATCGGTCTTTAGGACTAGGTTTGATAAAAACTCAGGGAATTCCGTTAAAAAATCAGTATAAGCCCCAGGAGCACGGTAAACTACAGCAAATATGATTGGCTGTTGGTGTTTCTTAGATTGGTGTGGGAGACTAAGAACAAGACTTTCAAATGAGTTGTAGCTTAGTTTAGGTTTAGGATTAATTGATAGACCGGAGTTAAAAATAGCAGCAACTCCACCTCCTCGACCACATTCTCTGGGAACGTGTGAATTTACATGACTGGGGGGAGTAAATCTTCAAAAATAAAATAAATAGCAACAATCCTACATGGCCTCAAAATATAAATTCTGAATTCAAATGCAGGAGGTGAATTGATTAAGAGAGCTCCTCGTCCTCTGTCTTGTCCGCCTGCGTGTTATCTGTTCCTCGTGGTTCATAGATATCCTCAGGAGTTTGGCCAAACCCCGGGGGGAAAACTCCACCAACCAGACTTCAGTGTTATCATATTGGTATATATATATATGTAAGACATGATCTAATATATACTACGTTGTTTGGTCAAAATGTCCACAGTCAAATGTAATTCTAACTGTTTACTCACAGTTTCCATCACACTCACCATGTACACGGCCAAATGAAATTAATCACTGCACAGGAAAATAGAATTGGCCATCTGGCAGACTCACATCACCTTGAAACTTCAAGTCTTGTTTTATTTGGCTGATCTGGCCTTGTGGTTTCCTCTAGAGTGCAAAGTATTTAAAACACAGAGATTAGATCGACCCATGTTCTCTTTTAAGGTAATACTGTAAAACTGTTCATCTTGATTTCTGAACAGAGCAGAAACAAACGGGTCTGACCTTGTAGAGTCACATTATTAAGCTGGCGTCTTGTTTTGTCTGCTGTGAGGCAAAGATTTAATCTCTACAAAGTATATACAGCAAGCAGCTGACAAAAAATAAAAAAGTCTCCAAATCTCTTTTTGTTGAAATCAATGAGCCAGCATTTTATATCTGTTGGTGTTTTCCTGACAATGCCAGATTCTAAAATTTTAAGTAAAACAAACTATGCATGATAACTTGCAAATAAAAGCCTTGAAAAACAGACTTAAAAGTATCGTCAGCAAAAAAGTTCTTAACCTTCCAAAGATATAATGACCCATGATGCAGAGTTAAACTATTACATGTTATTCATATTATCAGATTATTATTAATTTTAAAGTAGCTTATCTCAATATGGAGTTAATTTAACTACCCCTTGAAAACAAGATTGATCATCTCAAGTGGTTCATCCCATGATAATAAATCGTTATACTTCGAAAACTGGGTGAAATATTAAATGACCTCTTCCTCAAATCATTCATTTCATTTCAGTGAGTAACCCTGGTCTTGTTTTCTAAGTGTCCCAACCTACGCCCACCCCCTGAATCAAAGCAGCATTAACATTAAAATAAAAGATTGTATCTTCCAACAGCAACTGTCCTTGGCATATAAAAGGTCCATCCCACAGTCAGTGAAGCTCACATTCCTTCATCAAGAAGCAGAGTCCATCCCTGTTTCTTCACACTCTTTTTTCTGAAAAGAGAGAAGAGCTTTGGAAGAGGCAGATTTTTTGTTTCTCTTTAACCCGGCCATGTCTCTGGGAGGTGATGTGTGTGTGGTGACGGGAGCCTGTGGATTCCTGGGAAGGAGGCTGGTGAAGCTGCTGCTGGAGGAAGAGACGATGGCAGAGATTCGGATGTTGGACAAACACGTCCAACCTCAAGTTTTACAGACTCTGGAGGGTAAAATCTGTCATTCTGCAATTTCTAAAAAAATGTTTTAAATCTTTGTAGCTTTGTAGCTGTAGATTACATTTTCTTATAAGATATGCAGCACATGAAAACTGTTGGATGAGGTTTTTCCTCATTTATCCATCTCATGAAAACAATGTTATATTACAGTATTAATCTGAATCTACTAGCTTTTCCAACTGACAGCATGAAACTGTGATGATCATTTGCAAATATCACAAAGTTCATGACCAGACTTTGTATTATGTTTTTTATTATGTAAAATGTTTTCAAGGGTTTTTGGCCAAAATATGCAGCAAGAACAAGGACAAGTTAATTAATGGAGATAATCATTGATAATTGGTTCTCAAATTTTTCCCACAGTAATCAACTCTAAAGCTGTTTTATATAAGTGCTGACTACTTTAAGCTATTCAAGAGATTTTTATTTTCACTGTGCAAGTACAATTACATTTTATGTGTCGCAAGTCTGTGACTGCCTAATTGATAAAACACACAAAGTAAGGCTTTGAAAGAAAACACAGAAAACATATATAAATATATATATATATATATTAGTGCTGCAGGAAACAGCACTAAAACAAAGTTCAAACCCTGTAATGAAGCATCGAGAACAAGTGATTGCACAGATAATTTAGAATGAATATTGCACTTTGGGGAGGTTGATATGAAGATAATTAATAAATGAATGGAGCAGTTTACATTAATGTTTTTATTGGGACAGCAACTGAATGTATTTTTACGATAGCATATGCATTGTATCATTATTTTCGGAACACATGTATGTATAAGTATTTTTATTGTGTTGTTGATGTCCTTTGTGTAAGATTGTAGAGGCAGCACACAGCTGAGTGTGTTCCAGGGAGACATCAGGGACAGTGATTTTGTGAGGAAAGCCTGTCGAGGTGCGTCAGTCATCTTCCACACGGCCTCCATCATCGACGTCAGTGGATCGGTGGAGTACAGTGAAATGTATGGCGTCAATGTCAAAGGTGAGGCTGACACTTTAATCCATAACGAACACTAAGTCATGTATCTATCACTTACAGTCACTCAGAGAGAGAGGGAACTTGAACCTGGTGTATTAAGAAAATATAGTGAAGGAAATAAGGTCAATCATTTTCTTCTACAGAACTAATGAGCCTCTTTCCTTTGCAGGAACGCAGGTTCTTCTGGAGGCCTGTGTTCAGGAGAACGTGGTGTCCTTAATCTACACCAGCTCCATCGAGGTGATGGGACCAAACCCCGAAGGTGAACCCATAATCAACGGCAGCGAGGACACAATTTATGACAGTACCTTGAAGTTTTCCTACAGCAAGACCAAAAATGAGGCAGAGCAGAGAACCCTGCTGGCCCACGGAGAGGTGCTTCAGAACGGAGGCCGACTGGCCACCTGTGCCCTCAGACCTATGTACATCTTCGGCGAAGGGTGTCGCTTCCTGCTGGGCCACATGGATGACGGGATAAGAAACAAAGACGTTCTGTTGAGAATGTCTCTACCAGAGGCTCGAGTGAATCCTGTCTACGTGGGAAACGTGGCCGCGGCTCATCTCCAAGCAGCTCGCGGCCTCAAAGATCCACAAAAGAGAAATGTGATAGGAGGAAAGTTTTTCTTTATTTCTGATGACACGCCGCCGGTGAGTTACTCAGACTTCAACCACGTCCTGATGGCGCCTCTGGGCTTCACCATTCAAGAGAAACTCCAGCTGCCGCTCTGCCTCCTCTATGCGCTCTGTTTCATTTTGGAGATCCTGTGCACGATGATCCGACCTCTCATACGTGTCGCCCTGCCGCTGAACCGGCAGCTCCTCACCATGTTGAACACGCCGTTCACCTTCTCCTATCAGAAAGCCAAGAGGGATCTAGGATACGAGCCCAAGTACAGCTGGGAGGAAGCACGCAAACACACCATTGAATGGCTCGCCTCAGAGCTGCCTAAAGAGAGGGAACGAATTACAGCTAAATGATTCAAATTTGTCAACTGTCTCTCCTCAAATCTTTTGTCATATACAAAGGTTTTAACGTAGAAAGAGCTAAAATTGATTCTGACTATTTGAATACGATTTTTTTCAAACACAACCTTTGCCCTAAACTTAACCAAAGTAATCGTGTTCCTTAAACACAGACCAGACCCTGGGTATTAATGTGTTAATGAATGTGCAGCTTTATTCATTCAATAAATGTCCTGACCTGAGCTGTAACGTTGCCCCAACCATATCATTGGGAAAACTGTTTTTGTATTTTTTCCCACTTGGAGTCAGGGTTGGACATGTAATAAAAAAGATATTTCACCAAAAGATGAAAACATAAGCAGTAGTCATTTTAAAAAACAGTAATGTAAACAATGAATTGATTGAATTATTGCAGAACTAATGAATGACACAATGATTTAAGTCAAAATTGTGTACCTCCATGTTATTTTTTATTATCAGTTAATGATTATCAATACATGTCAATACATATATAAATGTATATGCCTTTCAAATTAGCTGCAAGCTGGTGACTTAGAAATGATCCATCATGATTAATTTGTTTTTTCTGACAGTTGAACACTTCACATTCACACAGGAAGATTAAGCTGATTGTTATCAAACTAATAAGCTGAGATGGAAATGTGTCGCAGCATCGCTCAGTGGTCAAAGACAATTTCCTGTAATGATGAAAACACAACTTTTCTTTTTGGCACCTGTATGTTTTTGCATTTTAGCACATTGTTCTCTTCTTTTCTTCCCTTCTCTCAGACCCAACTGACAAATATCATAATAAAACCAAATGCATCACTTGTGAACTTGACCTTTTTGCTTCCACAGATAAAAAAATCAATTGTTATTTGAGATTTGCTGCAAACTTCTTGCAGCTGAGGGTGTTTTAGTTTTTTCTATTGAGGTTTGGAACATAAATAAGCTCTAAATCATGATTAACACTGAGCCAAACAAATCACTGCCAACTGTGGCAAATATCCTTGACCTATTTTCCTGGGAATGGATTCTTTTTTTGTGTGACTGCTCCAAAACAACTAGTTGTATTTGTATATGGAGTGAAATATCACACCTATAATTAAGTACAGAAACTGCAGTGAAATTATTTAAATGCTTATGGCTGTGGAATTAGTATTTTTTCTATATATTCGCAAAGAGCAGTGATTACATAAACCAGCATTGATGGTGGAACAATCAATCAGCTGATGATTGATTTCATTTAGACACAGCAGATGACCTCTACTCACACACACCCACCCACACACACACACACACACAGAGACACACACACACACACACACACACACACACACACACACACACACACACACACACACAAACACACAGTGCAGGCCAGAGTCCAGCTTTTTAGACAAACAGCCATTGAACACCAATGAGGTCATTCAAGTATTCACTGCCAGTCAAAGAGCTTCAAGCACTTGTCGGTCCAGTACAAACGCAGTCTAAGAAAAAAGAAATCTCTGACAGATGGGATGACTGAGTGAAAACACAGAGGAAGGTTTGTTGTGGATTGGTTCAGGCTCAAAGACGAGGAGACACCACAAGGATCATTCAAAACATTTGTGTGTTTGGACTCTTTTTTGGGATTATGGATTCCTGCCTTGCTTCACATCTGCTGCTTGCCAGTTAGAGGCTGTGTGGTCGCTGCAGAGTTACAACACTGCTTTGGATTTTCTCCAGCCACCAATCGGGGGCTAAGCAGCATTAAGCACAGACTAAAGCTCTGGGCAGCTTCTTCTCTCCCCCATTCACCGCCCTGTTACTACAGACATGAACTGGGAAGTCGTCCTCCTTTGTGTTTGGACGGTCTACATCACATCACTGGTAGTGGGTAAGTGAGATTTGAAGGACGCATTGAAGGACACATTTTCTTCTGCATCACTTCTTTTTGGAATTTGATTCATGCAATAGTTTCAAAGATGCTTGAGTGGAACAGACAAAGCTTTGTCAGTCGTGTAATTGCCTACACACTGAATGACTTCTTATTGTAACACAGTATTATGATTATTCAGTCTTTGGTCCATTGATCCAATAATAAGAAATAAAACATACACATATAGATGATTTATCGTTTCAGTGATAAATACAAATTCAAAAGTAGGTCCTTTTTGAAGCCACAATATTTTCAAAATTTTGTTTTAAATACATATTAATAACAATTTAGTAACTGTGATTGTAGAAATACATATTTTCATGACTAAGAATAGTTGTTATTTGACCATAATGTTTCTTTGAATTTGCATTATTAGAGCGTTAATAATACTAATTCAATGTTGCACTTGGTTGGGGTGGAGCTAATTTTAACTTACATCAGTGTGATAACAACTAGTTAAAATGACAGAAACCATCTTAGTTAAAATTTTATTTACGAGGTACTTTTTAGTTTGGTCCATTTCCAAACATGGAGGTTTTTGACATATACAGCAGCCAACCACCAGGGGGCAATCAAGCAGTGATTGGAAGCTGTTGTGTCATCCATCTTTATGTACAGTATATATTTTATATATGGCGAGGTAGTTAAGTCAAGTGGTTCACAAACTCGGAAATCAAGGGCTATAAAAAGAAAAGGAAATTGGTGGAACTGCCAACAACTTAACGTAACACTAACAACGCAACGCAATGCTAACAACTCTAAAAAATGCTAAAAACGACTTCTAATCCTTCTAATCAACCAGGTTTGGAGGAAGTGCAGGGAGACGATCAGTGTGCCGACCTCAACAACACCACATGGAACGGGTACCGGCAGCAGAGGGTCAAACTGCAGGTCCAGTACCTGCTGCTGACCAGGACAAACATGGACTGTGCACAAACGTTTGACCAGGAGTCTCTCACCAGGCAGCCGTCCTATTTCAATGCCTTCCGCCCCACCAAGGTCATTGTCCATGGATACAGGTGAGAGGAGGAGTCCCAAAGGCCCTGAAAACACCTGGACCACAGCAGACCAGTTCTAGACCAGGCCTACTACTAAAGGCTGAACTGGAAATTGACCAAAAGTGTGTAGGGATAAAAAGCTTCAGATTTATTCTATTTATGAATAAGAAATTCAACAAACAATTCTGCAGAAATGAACCAAACAAAAACAGTCATGAGCAGGACAGATGCAAAACAAAAATGTAAGATCTGAAAAGTTGAGGTAATCAGTCATCTGTTAATTTCTATTCATGTTTAATAATTTTCCATTTATATTCTCCATGTTAACATTTGGTATAAACATGTGTATTATATTAGGTTTCGTGATCCTGCTTTCAGCATTTTAACATATTCTTTGTTTTTATGTTTCTGTGCCTGAAACTATAAAATGGTAAATTACAACATGACATTTGGCTGAAAGATTTGTCATGACTGCAAGAACAGAGACTTGCATGCAGAAATCAGACAAAACTCAAAGTTCAAATCAACAGTCCGAGTTATAATGCGGCCAGAGGTCGAACACAGGAAGGCAGCAAGCGATGCACAAGTTACAGGTAAATATCACAAAATCGAAAAACAAGCAACAAGTCAAAAATCAGAACAACGCAGCAAAATGTACAGGAACCATCGAGGAAATACCAGGAATTATCCAGTAGTCTGATTCCCAATGTCATTCACGCAGCTCCATTACAGACACATTGAGGCCTCCTACAAGCTCAGATACGTTCAATTTGAAGAGCAGCTCATCTGGTTTGTTTTTATTCTTGTTTTCCACCTGTCAACCTCATCATGAACCCACCACCCATGATCTGACCCCCCCCTGCCCTCACAGAGCCATGGGCAGTAAGCCAGTCCTGGGTGAAGGAGCTGGCCCAGGGCCCTGCTCAGGGCGCAGGACGCCAACGTGCTGGTGGTGGACTGGGTCTACGGCGCCTCCTTCGCCTACAACCTGGTGGTGGAGAACTACAAGGAGGTGGCGTTGCAGATCTCCGTCCTCATCAACCAGCTGCAGGTGAGTCAAACGCCACAGAGGGTGAGCTGATATTCAGAATTTATCTTTGATTTCAGAAGTTTCTCAGATGACTTTTATTTTTGAAGCACTATAATATTGAAATTGAATGTTGACTTCAATTACAACAGTTTAAATCCCACAAAAGCTTAGTTCAATTTATGTGAGAATTCAGGTTCTCAAAATTCTGTCAGGACCCAAATGTCAAAAATCAAAGTATTTAATTGTTTATTAATGATTTATTTATGTATAATTATTTGAGTATTTAATGTTTTTGATGGGCCAAACACCATACATACATCAAATTGTCTGGAAAGTTTTCAGGTTTAATGTTTAAATTGTTGATTGATGGATTCTTTACTAGCACAGTACTGATAATAACAGTGAATGATATTATAAGCCATGGAGGCAAAGTGGACAGTGACCCCAAGACACGAAGAACTTCCAGTGTCCTAAGTCCATTTTCTGTCCATTTTGATGTATGTTTTTATTTATACTAATTAAATGTGTCTTTGAAACGTTTTCCAGTGTCCAGGGAAGTGATGGAAAGTTTATAAACTCTGTGTATTCTTCTTTTTGATGGATACAGATAGGCAGTAGTGAAGTTAACCTGCAGGTTTCAACCTCTTCTTCTTGTGCTGCTGACGGAGATTTTCCTTCTGATACGAATTGGTTTTAAATATGATGCTGATCATAAGAGATGTTGCTCAACATCAAGTATAGTTCCACAGAAACACTTGAGAGCGTGACTGTCTTGTCTCGTCCAACAGGAACACGGATGCAAGCTGGAGTCCTTCCACTTCATCGGGGTCAGTCTCGGGGCCCACGTCGCTGGTTTTGTGGGGACTCTGTTTGAGGGGAAGATAGGAAGAATCACAGGTGAGTGCGGATCAGTGTTTTTGAGGAGTGATCATCTCTCACAGTTCATGTATAAAAATCCTGATTTAAAGTTCTGCTACACTGCTCCTGCTTTGTTTTAATATCGTCATGATTGCTGGTGAATAGGAAAATAAAAGCTGTCGGCTGTTGTGACACTGCTGTATCGTCTAGGATCAAAGTAAGAACAGCAACGTTCCAGACTGTGAAGGTCTCCACAGCTCAGAAGTGACTGAGCCTCTCATCTGTGGCAGCGTGACCTTGGAAGATTAGCGGCGCTCCTCAGAGGGCAAGGGCACTTTGATCAGAGGCTCATGCTGCTCGGTCCCATCAGCCAACACAATCCACTGCTCACTGGTTTATTTCGGTTGTTTAGTGCGGACACTCGTGTGAGTTTAAATGTGCAGCTCAGAGGAGCCACAAATGTGGACTGCAACTGGAATTCTGGAATGTTTACATATCAAATATGTGGTTGCAAGAAATGTGTACTCATACCAAAAATACATCTATATTTATGTATAGATTTCAGTTGGTTTCTAGTTGTGGTCGGTAAAATACTAGTTCAATACTTCTAAGAACTGCAAAACATCCCTGAATCATTTTCTGCAGTAACACAAAGTAACAGCAGACGTGAAACACACGATATGACTGAATCCAACCAGACACATTTTCTTCTGTTTTCATTTCCTTTCTCTTGCAGCTGCCATGCTGCAGCAAATCTCTGTTGACCTCACCCCAGTAGTTGGGCTCCATCTACAGATACTGATGCTTTATTACATGATCAGCCTGAATATCCAAATCAAAAACGAGGCTTCTGACATAAAAATAATGAGAAGCTTCACTTTACATTTTCAATGATTTTAAAGGAGACATATTGTTCTCAGATTTTCTTTCCTTTCGTGTATTACATTTTTTTTGTGAATGTAAAAGTTCTAAAAGTTAAGAATCCCCTAGTCTGCCATGACCCCTAACAAATCCACATAAAGTGACAGTAGGCGCTGGAAGAGGCTGACCAATCACAACAGAGTGTCCCAGCTGGCCAATCAGAGCAGACTGGCTTTATCAGGAGGGGGGTCTCAAAGAGACAGGGGCTAAAGCCAAGTGTTTCAGACAGAGGCTGAAAAGAGGAGCTGCAGCGATGGACAGTTTGAGGGCAGTGATTTGTTTTCTGAACATTAGAGCATGAAAACTTTTTCTAGTAAAAACACTAATTACAACTATAAACCTGGATATGTTTATGTCATTAAAGACACAAACTCTATACCAGAAAGTTGCATTTGAAATACAAACTAAGCTTCACAGGATGATTCTGAACTGCCGACAGCACTGAAGAATGACATTGTTACATAAATTATCATTTCTCATGCAGGCTGTGAATTTCATCTATTCAATCCTTTAATTTCCTCCTTTCAAACCGAGTTTCCCCTCCTTGTTGTCCAGGCCTCGATCCTGCTGGACCCATGTTTAAAGGAGCTGACACCTTTGATCGGTTGGACCCGTCTGATGCTCTGTTTGTTGATGCCATCCACACAGACTCTGACTGTGAGGAGACAACTTTAACTTTCCTTTCAAGCTGATAGAGCCCAGGGCTGCACAATGCGTAATGTTGTTGTCTGACATTGTACCTCTTTATAGCATTAGATCACATGATATTACATTGTTTTTCACCTTAAAATGAAATGATGAGGTTTTCTTCTGCATCAGATTTTGGCATCTCCATCCCTGTGGGTCATGTGGACTTCTTCCTGAACGGAGGGATGGATCAGACAGGATGTGCCCGCTCCAGGTTCGCCTCAAGTACGTTCCACATGCTGCAGCAACAGCAGCTATGCTTCATCAGGCCACTTTTAATCAATACGTTATTATTAAAATGTCAATTATAACTATATAGATGGATCTATAATTCCAGAAACATCTGGCTCCCTTAGTTTCTGTGTGTGTTGTCAGTTCTCATCTACTCTCCAGTGTACGGTTATGTGATATGTGACCATATGAGGGCGCTGCACGTCTACATGAGTGCTTTGAATGGCTCCTGCCCTATGAGGGGGATCCCCTGCTCCAACTATGAGGACTTCCTGAATGGACAGTGTGTGGACTGTGATGTCTTCAAGGGGACGTGTCCAACTATAGGTAATTATGCACCAAAATTCTACTTTAATCAACTGTTTCACACATACTCACTATAAGTTATGATATATTTACGTGACATTGGAGACAGAGAAAACCTCATGTCAAACTACTATTAATGCAGTATATTTACTATGAACTTTTATTATATGAGCCAAATACACTGTAGCTGTGTGCAAAAACAAAGTCACTGAAGCTGCTCCTCTTTAGACAAATCTATAGAGGACAAATCCCCAAAATGTTATGCAGGATTTTCCAATCCAAGAATTCTATTCATCTCAAGGTACAAAGTTGTTATTTGAGGACAAACTGTTGACCATCAGTAGTTTTCTTTTATCCTTTTTTTCATGTCATTAATTTAAGTATTGTCTCTGTTTCTGCTATAATTTTACTTAAGTATATCAAGTGACGATCATGATTTTATTGAATTTTACAGGATCTTTATTATAAATTAAATGTGACTGAAAATATAAAAAGTATAGTGATTTGAAGCTTGTTTCCAGAAGGTTGAAAAACAGACATGTTTTACACATTATTCTAAGTACAACAAAGGAGATAAATGTGTAAAATAATCCCAAATCTTCCAAAGCTTAATTTTAATCATGTTGTAAATGTGTATGACTGCATTAAACAGTCAAATCTATTTGTCTTGATTCTATAAACAAAATCAACAAATCTTCCACGTTACGTATTTCCCTCTCAGCAGTAGTGACAGTAGCTGTAGCTGCATTGTAGCATCAGTGTGATATAACTTCACTTATTTCTTTTTAACAGATTGATATTGACTCCTGTACGATCTATAACTGTTTCCTCCATTACAACCAGAGATGAAACTCTCTGAAACACCACACGTGCAGTGGAAGTAATTGATGTTTCCTTCAGGATGTGGAGAAACAGACAGGATGACGAAACACCAGCACATAAAGGAATAGAGGTTAAAACTGCGTATCGTGTTTCAGTCTCAGTGTCACCAGTCGATATAACTGCACTCACGCTGCAGCTCTGCTCTCGTCACACGGCAGCTACTGGCAGCTTCTTATCATCTCAGGCCCTGATACGCCAACACACACTGATACTGTGACGCAGGTTAACATACACAGAGCCCTTTCTTATATGTGACATACAAGTGTGACCCTCATTCACTTTATATGTGTGTGTGTGTGTGTGTGTGTGTGTGTGTGTGTGTTTCAGGTTTATCAGAAAACAGTGGGATAGCCATATCTCCACTCCCCAAAGAGCAGAAGCTGTTCCTTCTCACGACCTCTTCGCCACCTTTCTGCAGTGAGTGAGTGTGTGTGTGTGTGTGTGTGTGTGTGTGTGTGAGAGAGTGAGAGATAATAGTTGTGGATTTATTACTCTGAAAAAGTGTTTCAATGGATTTTGGGGCCCCAAGGCAAAATTGGCCCTACACACAGTCAAGAAGAAGAGTTTTTATGTTTGTTGTCATTTAGACAGCTGGAACGTAAGAAGGTAAAGAATGTGTGTTGTTGTTCCTGTGCTCAGCTCATCACATCCTGCTGGAGCTGGACGTTTCTCGACTGGATAAAAGTGCTGAGGTGGAAGTGACGCTGAGGACTGGGAACCTGGGAACAGAGCAGAGGCTCAGGTTGTACGTACCATACCTCTGATTCCACTCTTTTATTAAGTTCTACAGGCCAGAATAATAACTTTAAATAATAGCAACTGATTGGTACAGTTTTGTTAAGGTAGCCAATCCTGCCAGATTACACATATCAATGCAATTTCTTTGTATTTTAAATATAGATTTCTGTTTAAAATCAAAATGTAATAGCTATTATAGCTTATAACCCCTAACCCTTTTCAATCAGTTGAAGAACCAAAAATAATAATCTGAAGTCATTCCTAAAACCAAAGTGCCAAACATTTTGATAGAGCAAAACCAAAAGCATATGAAAATAATTGTGAGTTACAGCCATGCAAAATCATCCTCTTGCACAAAAGGTCTGCATGTTTGACCCTCTACTGTCGTACATGCTGTTTACAAGGAGAGAGGACGAGCTGAGATCCTGTTTCCAGACTTTTACAACAAATATAAATAAATACAGATGAAGGACGTGACTTTGAGATTTAATTAAAGATGGTGACTTTAAGTTGACGTGATGGAAATCAACACAAACAGCCACAAATCTGATGCGTAAACTCGCTTTGAAAGCAAATGATGCAAAAATAATCTTCATTATAATGTAAACTCTAAACTCTGAGCAATAATTCCAGTGTGACAGCATTCTCAGAGACTGTCTTTGTTCAGCACAGACTCTGACAGACGCTTCTCATCCCGCAGCTCGTACTGTAATCATTTTTCTTTACAGAAGAGGTGAGTGTGCAGCTTCTATTTTCAGACGCGAGGTACTGTATTTCCACTGTAAAGAGCCGGCCAGGTGCAAGATACTGAGCCAGAAACGCTGAGAGAGGAGAAGTGGCTGTGCACAGGTTCACTCTAGTTCATGAAAACATTTTTTCACCTGCTTTTCATTTACTTTACCGGCGGAGTAAATAAATCTATTTCTAGCTCCGGCCATTGTAAGGATACTGTTTTTTCTTGCAATATTAGATTTAATCAAATCGAGCAAACATGTTGAAAAAGACACAACAACACTTATGGAGTCAGTCTGTTGTATTCACTTTAATTGGCAATAACCAGAAGCAAAGATAGAAGTTTTAGATCCTTCAAAAGAATATGACACTGGCCCCACAATAACAATAATGTTGGTCATATGGGGGGCCCCTTGTCAGTGCAGAGCCCTTGGAAACTGCCACTGGTGATGAATATTGCTCATGTGAAAGTGCGTGTTTGTCTCATGACATTATTCCCATGGAGATGAATATGTGTTTCAGTCAGACGTCTACGACAGTGTACCGGATGGTGATGGTTCATCCCGTGGCTCTATGTGAGATCCACTCCATCCAGCTGAGGAACACCGGCTCTCGGTTCTACAGGCAGGGAGACGTCCACTTCAAGTCTGTCTGTCTGTCCGAGTTCCCCTCTGTCAGGTATACAGGACCAGACATGTATATTTTAACTGTGCAAGTTTTCACACTTCCTCCTCCTGCATGGGCAAGTTGATCCTTCTGTAAAGTTACTCACAGATACTGGGATCCCGACAGCGTCCAGGCCTGTTTCTCTCAAGCCTCAATTGGTTGGTCGAGCCACGATCACTACTGCACAGACTCTTGCTCCGAATTACGTCAAAAGCACAAGATGGCAGTTGTTACATCCAGGATATTTGAACAGTTTATGGTTCATATGTAATGAGACGTCTGGCACATAACTGTCCGGGCATCCCTTAAGTCCTCGTGCCTGCAACATCCCTGATTTGATTCTAGCCAGGGTCTATGTTGCATGTCATCTTCTCTATTTGCCTTTTAAGAAAAATAATCATCTTGAAAATACAGTTATAAAGAAAAATCGTGACAAAATAGAGACTCCACCTGAACCACTTTGGTCTTGTACAGTTTAATTTCAAGTTGTTTTGTCCAAAGTTTGTCTTAACCCATATTTAATAGCTACTTCCCTCTTAAAGTTTAACATGAACATTACACGTGTCTGTGTTTCAGACGAGAAGATCCGTTGTGCGTGAACAACATCAACGTCAGACGAGGATTTCCATGGTCTCATGACTTTGTGCAGGTTTGTGACTTCTACTGACGGAAGAGAGAAATCTGCTCAATAGGACAGTGGAAAAAATATATATAATAATGAATCTACGCTGAATCGGGGCCAACATGACCTCACGTTCACCATCTTGTTTAAAATTAGATTTAAATCTCTGTGGAACCACACTGAGATCCACACGCTTTTCTGGATCTACTCTACTACACACTCAAAATGAAAACTAGTCCCACTGTTGTTCGCCTCATCCACTGATTTCACACTGTGACTGAGAGAAATAAGTAACTTTGCCTCTCAGTTCATTCCTTTTGCTTGAGCTGGTCTTTGTTCCTGTTGTCTGGTTTTGTTCCCAACATCTGTCTAACTTATAAACTCCAGCCAATAAGACTCTGTTGTATTTAGGGATTCTGGCAATGAACAGAAAAATAAGTGGCGATTGTTCTTTAGGGTTTTCCCAGTCGATATTTGAATGTTTATTTCCCACAATTAAACTGTAAAAAACTGTAAATGGAAGCATTTTCATGATAGTTTACTGTAATCAAAGATTTGAGAAGTGTATAGCTACCGTTACATAAATCCATAAAAATACAAACAAGCTTTTGGCTCTGACGGCAATGTGACACCAAACACAGCAATCGATACAGGGCAGCTGTGGCTCCGGAGGTAGGGACCAGAATATTGAAGGTTCGATCCCCAGCTCCTCTAAATTCCAATGTGCCCTTAACAAACTGAACCCCAAATTGTTCCAAATTGTGTAAATGGGTAAATGTGATTTGTACTATAAAGAGCTTTGAGTGGTCAATACCTGTGTTGTGACTTTTTTCAGTATTGCATTAATATTTTGATTTTAATTATATCATCTAATATTCAAATCACAGAAAATCCAATAAACCTTCACTGCACACAAACATCTTTATGGAGAAATCTTGGCCCCATGAGAAAAACCTTTTACAAACAATGACTGTGTCATTTTAGTCCCATCTCTCTATTTTGGAAGATAACAACAGACAATTCACATTGTGAATCTGTGTATAAATTCTCAATTAATTACAAAATATAAAATAAAAACAACATCTACAGGCATCCAATATATCGCCAGAGTAGACGTGAGAGGTGGTCGTACATCATCTGTTAAAAAGCATTCATTTCTGCTACTGAACCAAGAGACATGGTGCATTCAGGTAAATAACAACTACACATGAAAGTAACAGACAAAATCTACGTCCTGAACTTAATATTTTCCAGATCATAAGAGAATGAACTGATGTAGATTTTCCTCTTTCATACACTTATACATCATATCAGTTTATACCAAATACATCTAAATTTGTCATATCTAGAAAATGTGTTAAAATTAAAATTACGTTTTTGAATTAAACTTGATAATTGTGTTGATTCATCTTTGTGTCACCACTTCAAATCATTTTTTAAGTTGGTCAGTTTTCTTATTCTAGTGAACTTAAACCTGTGCAGTTAAATTCATTCTCTAAATACAAGTGAATTTCTGTGAATTAAACATCAAAATTCCTTAACTCAGGTGATGTCGAGTCCAAATCAAACAATCCCAGATCCAACATCAAATATTAGTGAGATGAAAAAAATATGAAATATCTGAAACATAAAATCAGATTTTAAAACATTAAAATAATGTTTCAGACATTTAATGTGCTGGTGGTTGACAAAGTGAAGGTTTGTCTCTCTTTCCTGTCTCAGTGCCAGGTAAGATGAAGGTGTTCTTGTGATTTAAATTTGGGTTTGACTTATTGTTAACAGTTAATCATTATTTTTATTTTAATGTTGGATACAGAATCTCCTCATGTTCAACGTTCTGTCTCTTTGAACATTTAATCAACTCGCTCAGGTTTTAAATTGCACATTTGTACATTGTTCATTTAAAACAGCCAACAGATTTTAAAGCAGATTTCAGAGCCTCATTTTGGCCAAAACGTTGTTTCAAAGGCATCATGACAAGACTTTTAGGCAAACTGATTATAAAGAGAATAGGTATATGCTTCAAATATTGATTGTTGCAAAATATAAATATTGCATTTTGGCATCAGGGAGAAAGAGGAGCACATGTTGACCATACTCAGGACTGAAGATGTGAACTGAGCGTGAGGAGGAGGAGGAGGAAACAGAACAAGTGACATGTGACACATTCATTCGACTGCACTGTAACATATATCCGTGTTTCCAGGAGAGACTGTTCTCACAACTTGGGAGTGTCGGTGGGAGCCAGCGGAGCTCTGCCTCTTTGAAACCGAGGCGGTAGATCCCCGTCGCTATCACCTCCTGGAAGAAATTCAGATCTTTAGTAAAAATCCTCTTCTACAAGTAAAAATCATGCCTAAATTTAAACTCAATCATATTACTATCCAAAGTAAAGTACTCATTATGAAGAATGATATAACAATACACAATTTTTCATTTATTTATTAGAAGTCTGAAGAAAGGCCTGTGCTCCAAAACGTTACTGATCCAGGTGTGCTGACATTTCTCGTCTTCTAATTTTCATCGCTTCTGTCCAGCACCATGAGTTCATCAAGTTTAGATGTGTGTGATTTTGTAAACTTTCTGAATGGGTGTTTGTCATGACAGCATTTTACTGAGCTTGTTGAAAACCTACAAGAAATTAGAACCAAAATATCAACTATGCTCTCACTGTATCTACATAACAAGCCCTGTTTAAAGGTTCAGTGAGTTCAGTTGTCATAAAAACTCAAAAGATGTTTAGTTTGTCCAGTCTGGGCTACTGTTAAAAACATGGCAGCCTCCGCAGAGAGGGCCATCTCCTGATGTGAATATAATGTATTTCAACATTAAGATAACAACAATTCTTACAATATAGATGAAACACACTAGTGAAAACATCCATAATATTACATTTCTGCCAATAGATCCTTTTCACACACTGGACCTTTAATCATGAGAGACTGATGTCAAAAACACATGGCTGCATACATTTCACACTATTTCAATATTGTTGTTGTTGCTCAAACAGAAATGAAGGGACTATCACAAATATCCAAGGGTTCAAAGTTGTGGATTCACGTTTTACAGATTGGAGAAAATTTAGTTGCCAAGAGGTCTGGGTTTTGAGCCTCCTCTGTTTGTACTGAAGTTGTGTTTCTTTGCTCTGAGATAGATTTGATCTACAGCCTCACAGCCGCCCTGCAACCTGAGCCGGACATTAAACCAACTATCTGGCTATGAAATGTGATGCTCCACCTGTGACTGGAGGGCTGGTAGAATGGCAGGTGGGGTTGAGGCAGGGGTGATGAACACATAAGCATACAGATAGCCAAGTGGTTAGCACACTGGATTAAAAGCGCGGCACTGAACTTTTTGGACATCCCCTGAATTTCCAGGCTCTAATCCTCTCAGATGAGGACACAGCTGATGCCGCTGCCTCCCCCCTTCAGTCGGCTGTATGAAAGCAACATGAAGCCGCTCTGCGCTCATATGCTGTTGAACTGTTTTTACTGAGCAGATCTCTTCTTTCTGAAAGGACACTTTTAGCGCTGCTACTGCACCAACCATGACTGACAGCTTGTAAAGGGACTGAATTAGAGCAAACAAAGATTTTAATCCTAAAATATTGTTTGGAAAATATAATAATAATCTAGATGTTCCTAAAGCAGAAGGGCCCAACAGGAAATAATTCCCAACAGCATTTAATTTCAATCTAGAGCAAGAAATTGTTTGGTATAGTTCCTTAAAAACCAGCAAAATCAAAACACAGGCTAATCTTTTACTTTTGAAAGTAAATTTGTTTTTACTTTCAAATGCTTACAGACTGAGGAGCCACAGCATCAGATGCTCACAATATAAATTAAATAAGAGCAGAAGAGCCACAAAACAAAAGGACTATAATAGTATGTCACAGCAAAGATTTCTTCTCTTACAACTGAGAATAAAGCAGCACAACAATTCATTCTATATTCATAATAGCATGTCATTATTTAACAAGCTGTCTGAATTAAAAGTTGCAAATCTAATAAAATCCTAATAGTTTACTGTATAAATTTGATGTTTAGAGGTCTGATCAAATCACATGATCATCATCAGCGCTGTACACCTTCAAATTTACATTTTATAAAAAAAGAAATTGTAAATTTGCTGATGAAGATCATGTGATATATTTAAAGGTTCCAGAACAAGCTAATAATTAAACCTTGGGTTGACATTATTTTCTCAATTACTGTCTACAAGGTCAAGAATAAACATTAAAACCTTGACTGTTGTGTGTGTCATTGTGTTCACATTTCATCCAGAGGTGCAAGACTGTTTGTTTTTTTACTTGAAAACTAAAATAAAAAAAATAATCAACAATAGTTACAATAGTTGTAACTATTGTTGTACCTTAAGTGCATTTAAAATCATACTTGAGTTAGAGCAAAAAATATTATTGTACACAAAATATAGTATAATGTGCAAAATATATATATTTTAATTGATACTGGCCATTAACGTGTAGTATTTTAATGTTTTAGATGGTTGAGGTGGATTTTATCAACTTTATATCTTAATGCTTAATATTAATTATTCATTAATATTAAATTTAAATGTTTTTATGGAGATGATATTTTCTGCATGTAATGTTTAAGTCTGTAAAGTAAGTGGTAGATACAGCTGTCAAATAAATATAGTGGAGTAACAATAATGTATTGTGAATAAATATACCACCATATCTACGATTGTATCTGTAACATCATTAAATCGATATTGCAAAAAATTGATATGAATGCAATATTGATTGTAGTACTACTGCCCAGCCCTATGTGTCATGACAAAGCCAGGGTTAGTAAGAACTGTGCACTTCAAGCCATGCACACACACGCCGCCCCCACACCACTCTCCGCCCAGGTGAGGTACTTACATGTAGCTTATGTGGTGACCCAGTGTGTTAGCTCCAGCACCCTGCCCCTCTACCTTAAATAATCCCTCTCACTGCCATAATCCATTAAGGAGCCCGCCACATCAGCAAAGTCCTCCAGGACCAGGCTGGTGGAGTCCTCACCAGAGATCAGCTCCGGGTCCGACGCCCAGGGGTGCTGATACCGGTCAGGCTGGGAGGGCCGGGGTTCATCCAGGTAGGGCTTCCTTGGTCCCTGCAGGTACGGCTGGAGGGGTTGAGACTGGGCTGGGTCGGACTTCTCGTAGGCCGGCACTTGGTCTTCGTCTTGCTGCTCAACTTGTTGCTCCTTAGCGATGCCGCCATCGCTGCAGCTGCCGCCCTCGCTGCCCTGCGAGGACGGGGCCAGCACGTGGTAGAGACTGGGCAGGCGGATGTCCAGCAGCACGCCGCTCTTGATGTAGAGCTTGCTGTTGAGGTTGTAGAGCTTTTCCGCAATGTCATAGCCCAGCATGACAGAGAAGAGGCGGGCAATGTATCGTTCCTTTGAAATCAGCATGTAGAGGTGGCGGCGACGCCATGAGATGTAGCAGGAGTCTTCCTCTGCTGTTAGGGTCACCTGGGGAGTAGGAATGTGTTTTTTGGTAATTTGAAAATATACACATTTGTCACAGAGAAAAATTATTATGTATTTTCAATCGTCTTCATGTCCACCTGAAGAATGTAAATCCATCGATCACTCTAATCTAGCTCAGTTTTTGGTCTCCTCCATCTCCTGTCTCTATGCTGCATTTACCAGCTAGTCTTTTTATAGCTTGCTGAGCTTTTTCCCTAACAACAACTTCCGGCTGTGATTAAAATGAATGTCTTGAGACCAGTGAGAGTGAACCAAAGCAGGAAAGTTGGGCCAGAAAGATACAGAAAAGTAAAAAAATGAATAAAGCTCCTGACAGTGCTGAAGATTCGGATGATAATAATATCAATGGCATCATCACTACAAGCGATCCTGTTCATTTTGTCACACTGTAATTGCAATTTGATTTGTTTTAATTGTATGAGATAATAATTAAAAGCACTTTGAAGGTACCTTTTGAGGGTATTGACCACTACGAGAAGTATGGAGTAATGTTTTACAAGTCGGCTCACATATTGTGTGTGCACATGACAACGAAGGACGGTTTCTCCGATCAACAGTTTGTGCAGGAAAACATAACAGTGCACCAAAAAAGATGGACCGGAAATAAACTGCTAGCTAGACATAAACAATGATTTTAAATATTTGAGATGACAACTTTACAAATGTTTTAAAAGGAAAGACATTATGCAAGTTTCAGAAATGATTGTGTGACATAAAATGTATCATCGCACAATTTGGTTAGCCATCATGAATAAACATGAATTTTGGGAATTAATTTCAATGTAAAAACACATAAACGAATATAAATTGGTATTCAACTAACTCTTAGTTGTAATCCTTTTCTATTTGAGGTCCAATGTCATGGCAATTTTTTTTTTTTCTTGAACTGAATTATTCTGCATCAACAGGATGTGTAAAGGACAAGAAAGATGACTTGATGTCTACGGCTGGTGTCTCCTTTCAGCTCCTTCAGTAAAAGTGGAGGTTCATTTATCATTTTAGTGCCACGCTCTGGTCTGGAGACGTCCACTTATTGAATTTACTTAAAGGGATAGTTCACCCAGAAATGAAAATTCACTCATTATCTACTCACCACTATGCCGATGGGGGGATGGGTGTACTGTTTGAGTTCACAAAACACTTTGGGAGTTTCAGGGGTAAACATTGTAGCCAAATCCAATAAATTGAAGACTTTAGTGACTTATCGTCAGACGTAATAAAACAACAGAAAAAACACAACATAACTCCATACTGCTCATGTGGTGTCATCCAGGTGCCCCGGAACGTTATGTTTTTTCTGTTGTTTTATTCCGTCTGAAGAATGACTCACCATTAACTTCAATTGTATTGGATTCTGCTCTGACAAAGTTTACCCCTGAGACACCAGAAGTGTTGTGGACTCAAACACTTCACCCACCCCTCCATCAGCATAGGGGTGAGTAGATAATGAGTGAATTTTCATTTTTGGATTTATTAAGTTAAAACATGTAAACACGTCTCTGCGAGTTGAGGCCTCTGCAGTACCTGGAACTTTCCCTCCTCATTTGGTCTGAGAGACTCCCACTCCGGAGAGTCAAGGAACTGGTGGCGGTGGATGTAATGCAGGAACTGGCCCTCCAATGATACATTGATCCTGAGAGACAGAGAGAAACAGAGACGTGGTGTCAGCATTTTCAGATAAACTGATAATACCAAATTTCCTCTTCTGCCTCTCCACACACAGAAATCATAATTCAGGGATATCGAGACATTCCTCCTTCTCTGGGAAGTTTGATTTAAAAAGGACATAGTTTCCAGCAGAGTGAGATAATCCAGCACACGCAACATCAGGCCTTCATTGGAGTGTCAAAGTTTGTTTTATCCTCACTTTGGTGTCATATCAGACCTGCAGATGAGCTGCTTCATATCAATCACCTGACATCTGCACAAAGAGATGGACGTCTCCTCCAGGAAATAATTCTTTCAAATAAATATTCTCCTCCTGACTCTGTCCTTTCTTAGGTCATTGTTACAGCAGTTGATACTTTAAGAGGGTATTATAAAAATTAAATGGATTTAAAAAATAAATAGTAGTTAAATATTATTACTGGTATTCTGTTTTGGCTCATCTTTATTTTTATTTGAGAATCCGTTCATTTTAGCTTGAAATATTGAGGCAGAGACAACAAGTAGAAGTTTTTATTTACACTCTTCACAAAAGTGTTAATTAAGAGAAAACTTTTGGACCTAGAAGAGCATATAATTGGATTGCCTGTAGAGCAGTCCCACCAATTAACAGCTATGTTGCTGCAGTGCATTGGGGTCTGATTACCCTATAAGGAAGCTACACAGTCGTGAACAGGGATCTCCACCAGGGAGTCCCACGCCAAAAATGTCCCTGTAACACCAGGACCTCCTGGGGTAGCTGTGTGTCATGTCGGTGGCTCAATCCCCGGGCTCCTCCAGTGCACATGTCGTTGTGTCCTTCAGCAAGATACTGAACCCCACCTTTCCCCCCGGTATGTTGTCTGTGTATGAATGTGTGTGACATAAATATACTGTATGAATACGTGTTAATGTAGCCTGTTCTGTATAGTGCTTTGAGCTGAATTTAAGTGATAGTGAAATAAAATTATGGGTAAAAAATCTTATTTTTACTTAAAATGCCTTTAAACTTATAGAGTTCCAGAGGCCGAGGTAGAGTAGATCTTTGACAACAAAACTACAAGGTTTTTCTTTCATGAACGTAAAATATGGCAGATGTACGGTGTGTCTAAAGCCGCTTTCAGACATGAACTCCGGAAAATGTCCACAAAATTTGGTCTGGTCATTCTGGGGAGTGTTTTACATCTGCAGCAGGAGATTGGGCCAAGGTCTGAGAATAAATGTTTGGTGTGGAAGAACTTGGTCGGCGTGCGCATGCAGAGCTCTGACCTCAACCCCAATGGAAGCAGTCAGAGTTGTAGAACATTAACACCCATGGTCATGGAATGAAATGTTCCAACAATCACGTCTGTGAGTCCACATGCTTTTGGCCATGTGAACAAGAGACTCTTGATGACACATTAAAACTGGAGCTGTTTAAATATCAATGTTGCTTATCTTTAAATCTGAAAAGTATGTCTGTTGAATACAGGCACAGACCAAAAAATCATATGCTGCACATCTAATACTCAACTATCTCAGAAATGCAGAAAAAGTCAGCTCATTGTTCCTTTGTCTGTTGTTTAAAATGTGTCTTGCACACCCGGAGCAGTCAACACTGTGTCCAACCTTTAATTCAAGGTAAGAGGAGCAGTCAGCGTCCACTCTCCATGTCCTGAGTAAAAAGATATCATTTAACCAGCTGGCACTCTGCAGGGGGACGACACACTAGTGAGTCACAGACAAAAATACTCTGTTTAACATTTCTCTTGTGTAGGCTCCAGAATTGTGAGATCTAACGCAGCTCTACTTTGAGGATGTTTGGATGAAGAGGATACATTTCCTGTAACGGCTGCACGCTGCCAACAGCTGAGGCAAAAATAGAAACTCAGCTCTGGAGTAGCCAGCTGAAATAGGAGATTTCTTAAAAAAAAAGATTGGTGTTATCTTTAGCTTTAAATCAATAAATTCTACATTATGTCTGAAGTAGAAATTGGTGAGCAGTAATATAATAGTGTCATTAATATCTGCAACCACTATATGCTTTTTTCAAAACAATTAAATGTCAAAACTACCTCTCTCAAAAGTCTTAAATTATCCACTTACTATGTGAACACGTATAATAAGTTGGAAAAATCATAAACACCTGTAAAGCATTGCATACCGAAGATATTGGGAAAATTTGAAAATGATCGTTTTTGCTCAGACTGGAGGAAAGTACTTTAAATCAAGTACTAAAGTATGATTGTGTAAAATATGTAAAACTAGCTTTCCTGTCATAGAAATTTTGTATGATCGTATAACAACAATCTTAAAAGGTGCCACTAGTGAAGATTAGCAGCTAAAGAGCCAGATATTTCCCTCAGCAGATGGTAGTGACCAAACACGGAGCTAAAATAAAGTAGGCATTGAATTTACCTTCAAAGACTGGACGTAAACACATAAAATGTAATGCTAATGTTGCTCCATGACTGTGTTAATAAGCTATAGTTGTAACTTAAAGGGTAATCCTGAATGTGAGATGTGTTTTCACTGGTTAGTGTTGTGTGTTGGTTGTATTCTCTGGAAACAGACGTACACACACATGCACACTCCCCACCTCCCAGACAGCAGGAACGAGAGCTGGTCGATGGGCGTCTTGCCCTCCACAGCATACGTCTCTCCGGCCTTCAGCTCTACCGCCTTGTTCTCAAATGCTCTCGCTATCTCCTTGAACACCTGGACGGGGACGCCCAGCGGCAGGTAGACCGCCTGGTAGAGGGAGGTGAGCTCCTCGCTGCGAATGCCCTCCTGGTGCAGTCGGTGGAGGAGGTGGCAGATCTGAGCCAAGCAGGCCAGCATCAGAAGCAGGTTCCAGGTGAAGACATCCAGGCCGCACATCGTCATCCAGCCCCACAGGGACAGGCATGCAAAGGCCGGGGTCAGGAAGCCAAAGATGAAAAGGCACCCATAGGCCCCACTGCCTCCCATGTAGCCCAGGAACAGGATGGTGTTGCCCAGGTGGTAGATGGCTCCCTCGGTGTTGTTGGTCCAGCCATCGCACAGAGGGGCGAACAACAAACTATCCAGCAAAGTTGAGTTGTCTGCGCTCATGTTTGAAACTCCTCAAACAGACTTCTTGTCCAATTCAGTGTTTCTGTTCGACTCACAGCTTGATCCAATGTCAAACGTTTGATCCCTGGAGTTGCAGTGGAAAAACCTTCAATGTGAAGAAGTTCTCACGACTCTACTTGTGATAGAAACACAGCTGGAATGGCTCTTCTTCTTCTTCTCCTCTCATTACGTGTCCCTTGCTCTCTCCCCTCCGTCTTGTGCCCTCTGCGTCTTCCTGTCGTCTCTCTTTGCAGCGCTCTTCTGCCTCTCGCCCGCCGGCCCTGCACCGTCAAACCAACAGCTGGAAGAGAAGGGACACGGGAGGGGGGAGGTTGCAGATTGAGCCCTAGAAGGATAACCATGTTTGGAATTGAAACCCAAGGAGGGAAGAGTGGTGGACGGAAAGCAGGCCTGCTACTTAACATAACAGAAAGAGGAGGCGAGAGAGGGGCAGGAAACACGAGGGAGGAGAGGGACAAGAAAAATATCTGTAAGAGACTCACAAATGGTCGCACACATTTGTTGATAAAGTTCCTCCAGAGCTGCGGCACAGTTCAGTTCATGAGTCCAATTGACTCCCTGCAGAGTGTGGGGCTCTGCTGGGGAATATTTAGAGGCACTGAAATGAGTGGAATGACAGCACAGGTCAGATTTCAGGTATAAACACCCATCAGTGCCACCAACGCCTTCATGTCTCAGTCACGAGCACTCTCCGAACACGTCAGTTCATTAGAAACACGTGTTCTCTACTTTGTTTACTTTTAGTTTTATCGGTGCACGGCAATAAACAGAATGTAATAAGAATAATAGAGTCCAAACAAAGTCCGAACAAAAAACATTAAATATAAAATGTATTTAAACAAATAAGAACCAGCTTGCTTTCTAAGGTTGAAGTTGGTACAAATATTTAGGAGGAAAATAAGATGTGATCTTTGTGATGTGGGAGACACATTTTATTCTGTAATGTGTTTTTACTCATCTTATGCCTGATGAGTTCCAGTGTTTCATGAATGGTAAAATATTTTTGCAATGCAGATTTCATCTTTATTTTTCTGTAAGAGTGCAGCCTCACAATTTAATTATTCAATTCAAATGTCGTGACTGAGCCTCTAGTTTTTTAATGAATCATTTGGATATTCACTGCATTATAGTCAATAGATATTAGTTTCATATACATGCTGACTGGGCATATTTTGAATGTATGAAACATTTTAAAACTTTAACAGGACAATGAATATGTACTGAGCAGATGTTACTCATTGTCAACAGCCACCTTACTGTCAGACATTCACATTAGATCCATCTTGTAAAACTGGTGATGTCTGAGTGCAGAAACATTTTTCATAAACAAAATGATAACCCTGGATCAAATATTAATTGAGCTTTAAAATGTTTCTAAAAAGTAATTGCAAAGTTCCACAATAAATCTTTTGCAACAATGGACAAATCAATCTGGACACTTGAGTTATCATTGCTGTTAATTGAATGCGTTAAACAGGAATTTAGTTGCTTTATATAATATATATAAAAATACTGCTTGAGTTTAGACACAAGTTTAGCTACTCAAGTCTATGCAGACCACTTTAACACAACAGTCTGGTGTAGTAGACTCAAGACACGATTTAAATCAAAATCTGATACATGTATACACTTGTTACTAACTGCAAGCGGTGGATCACTTGCTAATCGAAGTTGTGACAATGTTAGTCATTGTAAACAAAGTCCTAAAATACAGCCATCAATTAGTCACTTCCAGGGACATTTGCCAATGAATGTCAAGCCATGTGTCCGCTGCCCGGCACACTTCAGTTACACCGACACTGTAGAGAAAGAATGCAGATAGGGCAAGTATTGACTTTGCAGGGGCAGGAGTTATTTTTAAGCCTAAGTGCATACCAGGGACAGCAACTGTGGCAAGTAACCGATCACAGGCAGAAAGGACCTTCACTACCGTCAGGAGCTTTAGATGAATACACGCCAACAACCCTCAAATGCACTTAATCCAAACCAAAATAGATTTAATAGACAAAATGTATTGCATAGAACTTTTATTTAATCACATACAGCAGTTTAGGTTTCACACATTTCTCAAATGAGCACATTAAAAAAAACATTCCCACACGGTCTAAATCCATAATTTCTGCAGTTGCCCTCTCATCGAGGTATAAATAAGCTGGGGGGGGGGAGCCAGGGTTGTCCTCCACTCACACCGCAACACACTGCAGGGAAAGCAAAACACAAAAGTACACAATGAGTATTTCACCTTCAACATTTTGAGTCAAGTCAAGAGCATGAAGTCAGGATTTTATGAACAACAATCAGATGCAGAAATTTAAATAAAAAAAGTACCCAAATCAAATGCTGAGGTCTGGATTTAAAAGAGTTTATTTTACAAGAGCAGGTGAGAAAGAAGGTTCAACTGCTGACACACTGCTGTGTGGCTATGGGCACGTTTCATGTGCACTATGGCAACAAAAGACAAGACGTGATGCCCATCACACACACCACATCTCCTTGCCCCCAGATGCAGGATGTCCTTGTAGGACACTGCAGCAGGTGCTCAACAATGGATGAAATCAGCAATGGCCAAGAGACACAACTGACCCAGCAAGGAGACTGAAACTATGAACAGTCTGGTGAATACTAATAACCAGCTGAACAGCAAATATACAGGTCTTCATAGACCTGAAATGTGGTTATACATTTACAAGCCTAGATTAAAAACAGAGCAACTTGAGCACGTTAATCAAATGCACACATCATAGCCTGAATAAATGTCAATATGACATTGACTAATTAAAAGTTTTACTTCATCATTTGCTTGAAAATGCTTGAGTGTCCAAATATCGGCCAGTTTCTGTACTGCTGCCACTTGATTGGCTGATTGGGTAATTGCATGAACAAGCAGGTGTACAGGTGCTGCAAACAAAGATGTAAATACCTTAAATACTTTATGTACTTCAAATTTTGTAGGACTTAGATTCACCCATGAATAACGAACTGCATGTAGTCAGTTTAAAGCTGAAATGAGGTAATTATATAATTTGATAATAGCACAGTCATGTTAATGCATTGTTGTTTTAGTCATCAATTTGATGGTGGATGAATCAGGAGCAGCTGAGGGATACCAACAACCCAGCATGAGGAAATTGGTGTCAAACAAGCTAGTGCTACAAAGGGTGACCTTGTGAGTTAAGGCTTGTAATTGTTAAAGGATACTCACCACACACAAAAATGGAGTCGTCAGGGTGGTTAAATCTTGAATCCAAGTGCCCTCATGCAGACTTTATGAGCCTCAATCAGCTCTGTGCAGCTTTCCTCTCCCTTTTCAATGATGCTGTGCAGGAAAAAAAAAAAAAGCATGAATAAATATTGTCTAACGACAAAATGTTTCAGTTCCTCAGGCGACAGATACTCACCAAGTATCCCTGACTTTCTTTGTCTCTGGACAAGCGCAGCATGGTTTCAGTGGCTTCTTCTGCTCTGTGCCCTCTGTCACATGAGCAGACTCCAGGCTGGCTGCAGAAACAGTCGACATCTTCAGGCTGAGGGAGACTGACATAAAGACAGACATTTAAATATCCAGCAGAAAACATTAGATGTATGCCAATTTTTCATTATTGCATCTCAGAATCACTCAAGCTCAAGGTCGTTCAAAGCAGACATTTTAATTATAGCAACTCAAGTCACAGAAAATGACACTGATAAATAAAGCATAGGTGAAAATGACAATAGATGCCATGTAGTTCACCTCATCAGACTAACAGCCACAGATAATGTCAATTAACAGTTGGAGAATATTTTAGATTTTAAATTAATTCAGATTTAAGCTCTACACATTGTAAACAGTACATTTGAATTCAGAACTTGACTGCCACAATAGTCAGAATTGTTGACAATTTGATTATTAATTGACCCAAAGTCATAAAAGGATGGTTTCATATAGTCAAGGTAATCGTTATTGTCAATTCTGCCATATGTACAGGACAGACAGGATTGAAAGGCTGTTTCTCAAATGACTTGTTTGAATGGTAGAAGCAGTGGGATGTTACAGGTACAGTCTGTGTCTTTACTTTAGATGGAGGAGGCTGATGATGATGTAACATGGACTCAGATCAACACAGAGGCTTTTCACATTGAACTGGTGGAGCTAGCATCTTTAGCTTCCTGTTCTGTAAGTTAGCCAACAGCTGCTACACCACAGCCTCAGAAACGTGCTCACTAACATGAACTGAGTCCCAGCGGATCAACGATGTGATGACATCACAAACAACGTGGATTACAACCCGGCGGAGAAACTACAGCTCAGGTCTGTCACTTACTTGGATGGAGGACGAAGAACAGCGAATACTTCACCTTCAAAATGAACGAGGAAGACAAGAGCACGTGTCCGCGTTTTATACAATCCCACGTGCTGGCAGCGGAGGCTTCTGGGAAATGTAGTACTTTGTCCTCAGCGGCCAATCGAAGGAAAGGTGAGACAGCCATTTAAATACTACAGCATCATTTCATGTGCACTTTGATTTTTGTGATATTAATTAAGACATAACGTTTCTAAATACAACAAAATGCTACCAGGAATGCATATTTAAATATCAGACACAAATTTAAGACTGCACACAGAACACAGGGTTCAGATGTTTCTAAAAATCTGTCTTTCCTTCTTATTATTTCTTTTATTTTTTCTATTATTTCTGAACAATCAACTGATTATTTAAGAAAATCATTGTCAGACCTTTTGATAATCAAAATAATTGTTGGTCACATGTTTGCTGCCATAAAATGTACCAGTGAGTAAATCAACCTTGTCCTTGTTTTATAGTATGTTACTTACTTGACATAAAACAAATGAAATATAAACTACAGACAAAGACGAGAGATCAAGAGTGAAAAGATTAAATATAATAAATCGTAAACAGACCATAACATTATCAAATTATATGTAATTATCAGCTCCAGTGATTCTGAATCACGCCACACACACACACACACACACACACACACACACACACAGCCTCAACTTTACCGTGACCTATATAAATGTCAACTCTTATATATTCCTTATATACTCCTATATTATCACTTTTTTCAGCACCTTACTGATGATTTCTTGTAAAATGTCAAAATGTGTCACTGTACAATCTGTAACAATAATAATAAAAGAAATGAAAAATTATACATTATATGAGTTGAGAATGAACATCAGCTAATACACAAAGCTATTGTTTTTCTACATGAGCAGGTTCTGTTGCAGATATTACATTCTGAGCTGTAAGAATATATTACTGATGGGCTCACCTCTGTGGTTTGGGAGTTTTTTTAAATGAAAAATGTACCTGTTCTGTCCAACAGTGGTAAAGGTGTGTGTGTTTTCACATGTGTGCTGGGTCCACAGGGCGTCAGCGCAGCACAGCAGTGCGTAAGCAGCATCACTGAGTCACTTACTCTGGTTTGAGGGCCAGCTGTGTGCTAGATAAATGAACAAGTAAGCACATTGTAGGTTTACTCTGTATGGTGTGATATATATATATATATATATATATATATATATATATATATATATGCACCTCCATGTGAAACACAACCTGCAGTCTTTCCCCAGGATTAGAATCCATGTAATGTGGCACTAGAGCTGAACATACGAGTCAAATACCATTTAATTCACTCTGAGTTTTATCTTAATTCTGTCATTGTTTTGTTTTTTTCATGTAGAAATCTGCCCCCTGATGGAGAAGAGGTGTAAGCCGAGGTCCTGACCACGTGCCACCTCCTCTTCACAGCTTCTAAAAGCTTCCAGCAGTCTCTAGACACGCAGAAGGGTTTTTATTTGACTGGTGTTTGCTATGCGTACATATATAATTATCCCCCATGTTCTGTATATTCCAATAAGCCTTGTCCCTTTATAGAAATGCAAAAATGTCATTGCCATCACACAAAACAGTGCTCCAGAAAAGCTGAACATTTATTTAGGTCACATTATGTCAATGGATTACAAACACCCATGTTTTTTTTTAATCCAAGCAAAATACAACAACTCAGGCATTTCTGTTATCTTACTGGACAGCAATTGTCAGACTAAACCCTGTTATTGTTATTTTACTGAGTGACAAATATCAACCCTCTAATAAGGGGAGCTGAAGGGGGACAAAGGCTCCGAGCTCATTTCTGTCCAGTTTCTGCAAAAACAACTGAGAAACATTTTACTTTCTCTGAGCAGCGTTATGTTCTGCAGCATTTTAAACACTGAGATAATCATGTTGTCTTACCCTCTTCTGCTTCGTATGTGTAATGACAGAAGCCAAGATCGAAAGTAATGTAAATTCTGTACAGGACATAGGAGGGATTTAAATGATGTTTCTCTCTGATCCCTGGGGTAAACATATCAGCATGCAACATATGACACAGTACAACATAGTATTCAGTCATAAGGCACACAGTGGATAGGATGAGAATAGTGCAAACTGGAAAAGTGCAAAAATGGATTGAGGGTGCAAAAATACTTAGGAAGTAATGTAATGTACATCCACAGAATGTAGTAAATAGCAGTTAGAGGTAGTAAATCACGATTAAGCAGTGTGACATTATATCACCAAAATACCTTGTACTTAGGAAGGATGGTTTCTTGTTCTGCCTTTTCACCAACTACTTAGTTTTCTGAACGACCCACTCAATTGAATTTAAATCTCTATAAAGACATTTTGCATGTGAGTATGTGGAGTCTATATACGAGGGATAAGACTACACCAGAAGCCCCCAAAATATTGGCCTCTGCCCCCAGAGGTTGATTCACCCTCAGACAGGCAGACAAGCAATTCACTTGCTTTAAGACTGATTTGGTAGAAATGTTGGTTTAACCCACTCACCCCTCTTTCTCTCAGACAGATCTACTTTCCAGAACAAGATTATATGTTATTTGAAAACTGTAATTTGGATTTGAAGCTCAACTAAGAGAAAAAGTACAATAGTTACAATATTCCTGTGCACGGTCACAAGGGGTTGTTGCTTATTTCAGAGCGAACGTCAGATGTGCGTGCACCCAAACAGTTTGACAGTCCATCACATCATACTGTGTTTTCCAATAACACTTCATGTATCCGTCCAACTCATCACCAATACAAATCCTTCTTTGTAAGTGGAGAAAAGGTTGCTGTTTCCTGTACCTCTCTTCTATTGTCCTATGATACTCTGAGCAGAGTCATCTCCTAAATTGTCTCTCTCATTATCAGACATCTCACCTCATGCACTAAGCTGCCAGCAGTTCGCCTCACCCACTGGCCTGACCCCTCAGTTAATTCCACCATGCTGCTACATCCTGTAACATCATTTTGTGGTTCAAACTTCGCCTGCCTCAAAATCCCACCAGCCCTCCATGGAAAAGTGAAAAGATAAGACACAAACATGTTTTTGCTTCTGATGTGAAAAATGCAAACAAAGAGCACGGTAGCTGGCTCCGAGCTGCGAGCATATGTACAGCATCACTAGCATCAGGTAACACAGTCTAGTGTTTAATTACATCCCTGGTAGAGACGGCAAAGACCGAACTTGTCCTCCGCACATACTGGCAGATGTCGCGCTCACATGACTATAATTGTGATCCCCTCAACACACACACAGGCACACACACACACACACACACACACACACACACACACACACACACACACACACACACGTCATTGTCTTCAGTATTAATGTGAGCTGGACCTTACCCTCATGACATGGCTTGATTTATGTGGGGATGAGACACAGACACTGAATAGTTGATGAGCTGGGAGAAAAAGAAAAGAAGTGTAGGGGTTGGGTGGGGGCAGAAATAGAGAGAGGCTGACGGAGAGGGAGGGAGGGAGGGAGCGAGGGATGCAGCTGAAAGGAGGGTGTCCGCTCGTCTCGCTCCACACAGCTTCTATAAGCCCTGAGGTTGGGAGCGTTGGTGGAAAATTACCTTGTGAACAAGAGGGGAGGTCAGAACTGGTCGAGTCAGACTCTACTCGTCCTGAGAGGAAGAAGCAGCTGCCGCATAAGGGAGGATGGAGCGTGCGATGGGCTGATCAGAGGGGACCAAGGTCGGGCCATGGAGAAACTAAAAGGTCCCACAGAGGGATGCACTATGTCCACCTGTGGATGGAGAGCCCTGCTCCTTCCGCAGCTGAACAGACAGTCGCTGTACTTGTACGGCAGCGAGGTGGCCGTGGAGAAGGAGTGCCTCCGACAGCTGGAGAGCGGGGTCTTTGTCATTCACCCTTTCAGCCTCATGAGGTATTTGATATATCTGATTCAGGCTAGTCCTGTTCCTTAACCCTAACCCTAACCCTAACCCTAACCCTAACCCTAACCCCAACCCTAACCCCAACCCTAACCCCAAAACCCCATACATATTTTTAGAAGTTGTGTTGTTGAAGTGAGGTCCTGCAGGTATTTTGCTGTTATCTTATTTTATCTTATTTTCTATCTGTATTGGAAGTGTAATAATGAGTCGTTTGATTGATTAATTATTGATTGATAGAAAATTTATTCGGAACCATTTTAGTAATAAATCAAAAGATTCCAAACACTTTCTGGTTCCAACTCGTCGGTTTTACAGATTAGAATTTTTTCTGAATATTTTTACATTTTAAAGTGAAGTGAAAAACAACAACTTTGATGGTTTAGGATGTGAGGAAATTGTGTTTTATGATATATATTATTGTAAATATATAAAAAGTGATTTGGTCAATAATCTATAAATTAATGGCAGATTTATCAGCAATATAAAATGATCAGCCCATCACCTACTCACCTACTTTATTCATATTTATTATGTTACTTATTAGTCCAAAAATATTTATTATAATTATTTGTCTTGCACTTCTGAAAAGATGTCAGAAAATGTATTGCACATGTGAAAACAAAAACATATTCACTGTCATTTGTGTAAAATATAAAGAGAAATCAAACATAAGAAATAACAGAAATAATTAAGTGAGAGTTTAAATGATTAAAAGTCTTGAAATTCAGTTTTTTTAGGTAGATAATAGCTGAGGACTGGAAGAGGAAAAAGCAGATGGATCAAATTACTGTGTTTTCACACACGACTGGCTTTGCATTATCCATATTGTTATTATCAGTCTGTAAGGCGATCAGATGGAGTGAAAACAGAGAGGGGATGAAACAATCAGGATCAGAGAGCAGGGAGTTATTTGAGCCTGGTATTGAACCACGGCTGAGGAGTTGTGCAGTTATAGTATCAGAGAAAATCATCCTGCCGCAGCTAATGAGTCCCTCTGGCAAATGAACTGCGACTCTACAAAACCACATAGTAAACAAGATCTGAGGTTCACTCACCAGTCACATGTGATTTTTTTTTTTGTCCTGTAGGAGTTACTACATCATGTGCATGATGGCCATCACGTTTCTGAACCTGATCGGGATTCCCATGGAGATTGCTTTTCTGGACGGGAGCAGCGGGCTGGCATGGGAAGGATTTAACGTGTTTTCAGACACGCTGTTCCTGATAGACGTGGCTCTGAATTTCCGCATGGGCATCATAGCAGAGGACAGCGAGGTGAGAGTGGCTGTGCTCTATTTTCAGACACAATCTGGGAGACTATAATCCCCGTGCAGACAAGCACGTACAATCCATCTCTGTCCCATCTGTAATCTACTCAATACACGAAAGGCTAGATTAACAAACTTGCCCCCTCATCTCCTGGACACCGGCGATATTGGCACCTGCTGTTTGATTTCATAACAGGGATTATTGTAATGGGTGAATGAGAAGTATAACATTTCCAATTAAGTATTATACAGACAACTACATCCTGTTTGTTTTCATCTGCATATGTTCCGGCACTTCTATCTTGGCAATCACAAATTGGCCCATCTGTGGTGTTTACTTTGGATCTCACGAGCATCTGGTTTCTCCAGATTTATTCTCAGTCGGTTTATGCCTTGTTTGAAATATTCATGCATGAGCTTCCCCAACAGCTCAATGATGCTGTCAAATCAATTCAGATTCTCTTCTTTGAGCAGAGCGCTAATCTCATTTGACATCACTGTCTCCTTTAATGTTGGACAATCGCCCCAAAATATTGGTTCAGTTCAAGTGTTAAATTATACATCTGATCTGGCTGCACGGCGTCTTCATCCATCTGCTCGATCTGCTGCTCTGTTCTCTATCACAGGAAGCTATTCTGGATATCAAGCGGATCCGGCTCAGTTACCTGAGGACATGGTTCATACCGGACGTCATAGCTGCTTTCCCGATCGGCTACATTCTGCTGTTTGCGGTAATGAAGAGATCAAACTGTTGAAGCAGCAAAAAGCCCACAGTGTGCTTCAGCGTGTGTCAGTGCACAAAACAAACGTGCTCTTAATTTTACATGAATTTGTTGGTGGTTTATAATTAAAAGCTTGTGCAGCACTTAGAGCTTTACAGACAGTAAATAATTGAGAAAAAGTCAATCAAATAAAGTGTTGAGAACTTGAGAGTATTATAATATGATGAATATAAAAGATGACAATAATATCAATAAAATAAAACATATAAAGTGACTATGAATTTTTTATTTCACTTTTCCAGGACTTGCATTACCACAGTGATGACAACCCGTCCAAGACCAACAAGATGATGAGGATCCTGATGTTTGTTCGGATCCTCAGCTTGATCCGGCTCGCCCGAGTGTCCCGACTCGTCAGGTTCTTCAACGAAGTGGAGAAAGTAAGTTCAAACGCCTGATGCTCTTCAGAGCTCCCCCCTGAAACTCAATCAACCTTTCTCCCCGCCTGCTGAAATCTTACCAGGCCTGGATCAGATGACAAATCTGACTTTGACCACTGACAATGTCATCTGTGAAACAAAAGCCGGCACATTGCTCAACAGTTTTCTCACCTTTTTCTTATCACATGTGCCCAAAGGTAACTGCTCAAACAACAGATGCTTAAAGAAACGTAAAGAGAGAGATGATCCCAGATTCATTTTATGTTCATACTCATCTCTTCTTGCTGTTAGGTGACACTGGTTCCAACCACTGTACCACCATGTCTCCCTAAACCAGAATAATCTTTCCTCATTTTTACATCAAGTTAAAGTCATAGAAATAGACGTCAGGTTTGCACAGTAGGTTTAACTTTTGTATTCATGACGTGTCTTTACTTTGGTTTCAAAGTCTTTATTTATAGCGGGTGTTCAATCACAGTATAAAATGCTGTAAAATGGCACATGCTGTATCTGAGCCACCAGGATGGTGTGTACGTAGTGCCATAAAGTCACGTGTCGTTTCGTGTCAACCCCTCTTTAGGTGTCAAATGCAAACCTGGAGGTGGTCCGCCTGTTCTTCCGCATCTTGTCTTTGTTCATGATGATTTTCCTGCTGTGTCACTGGAACGGCTGCATCCAGTACTTTGTGCCCATGCTGGAGGAGTTCCCCTCTGACTGCTGGGTCCGCAAAGAAAACCTGATGGTAAAACTCAATATCACATGGATTCATGGTTTACAAGATGTTGTTACGCTCTCACATGAGTGCACTTGTATTTAGAGTTACCAGACTGATAAGGACCAGCACAGTAAAAACCTCAAGAGAGCTATTAAACTTTGTGGTACAGGCCCCAGTTCTACCACTAATGATGTAAATATTTCTTCCAGAATGCCACAGTGATCGTGAAGTACTCATGGGGAGTTTTTCGAGCTCTCTCACAGATGATTGCTCTCTCGTACGGCTCCATGGACGCTCCAACAAGTGAGAGATATTGATTTCTTTATCCAACACTAACACCATTTGAAGTAAATGTGTATCACATTCACTCTCAGATATAAATACACCAAACATGAGACTAAATGAGCTGGTGTGTGTGTTGGCCCCAGATTATGTTGAAATGTGGATCGTCATGGTCAGCATGGTGTCCGGCTGTCTGATGTACACCGTCCTCGTGGCCAACGCCACCGCCATGATCGCCAACACCGACCCAGCAGCCAAGGAGTACAAGAGCAAGGTCCTCATGGGTGACAATTACTATCCTTCATCAGCAAATACACACCATATTAAACACGTTATTACACCAGCTAGTAGTAATGAGTAGAAATTGGTTCCAATTCAAAGTCAAAATTATGTTAGACTAATAAAAAAGATTTTGTGGAGAACTTCCCAGAACTCAAATTACAAAGTTCTTGACACAAAGCAACAAATTTAAAACAAAATCATATGAAAAAGTGATCAAACTTTTTTTAAAAGTAAGATGAAATCAGGATTAGCTGGAAATAACAATAATATTAGTTTCTTTTATACTTATATATAACAGAGGCAGAGGAAAATAAAAGACAAGGACATTTTAGATATTATATATATATATATATTATATTATGTTATATGTTAGAGACCATATGAGTAAATGATGGTGTAAAAAATTGATATTCACTAAATATTACATACACCATTGCAATGATTTATTGGATTCAAAGTGGAGGATTAAAATAAAGAATGTCAAGCCTTTCTTAATTATTAAATGTCTAGTTGTTTTTTTTCATGTGATATTTCTTCTCTCTTTATTAATGCAGTTGTATTATAATCTTTGTAAGGATAGGAATGACCCATTGGAAAACTATGACTATGCAAATATTGAGTATCTGAGACACTCAGAGTGGAAACCTTGTGACTCTCTGCAGATGAGTCGTTTGGAGCACTACATGACCTTTATGAAGCTCCCGCCTGAACTGCAGCTCCGCATCAGCAACTACTACCAGGCTCGCTATGGGGGGAAGTGGTTTGACCAGAAGGACGTGATGGACACGGTGTCTTCAGCACTCAAAGAGGTAAATGCTCATCTCTGGACTTCTGTGTGTTTACCATGTTTACCACGCTCATGGGAAGTGACCTAATGCACATACAAACGTCTGAAGAGGTAAACTAATAAAAAACTAATTTCAAAGTAAAAAAGGAACACAACATTGCCAGTGTGGTGGAGACAGTTGAGGCAGTTTGAAACAATCTGTTGGAACAAACTGAATTAAATCAAACCATGAACACAATTTTTTAACATCTCTCTCTTAATGTCAGGCCTGGTTCTTGCTTCCTTGTCATTCATATAATTATTATTATTATTATTAGTTTTATTTATTTCTTTCTTGTGAATTGATAATCATTTCTAATGATTTTTCAGCAAATCCTGACAGTGATGTGCAGCCGGCTGCTGAGAAAAGCTCCAATGTTTCAGAACAGAGATGAAAACTTCATCAGTGCCCTCCTCCCCAAACTGGAGTACGAGGTATTCCAGGAGGGAGACGTCATCGTCCGAGAGAACGTCCCGGGCGACCGCATGTTCTTCATCGACCACGGCCAGGTCCTCATGGAGAGCGATTCCTATGATAGGGAACTGTGTGATGGAGACTTTTTTGGAGGTGGGTGGGATTTTCTCAGTTTTTGAAATATCTACAAAGTGTTTACTTTGATTTGGAAATTGATTTCCAGACAGAGATAGACAGAAAAAAGTAACAAAACATTGGTGAAATTATATTAATGGTTAATTTAAGATGTATTAACATCAGAATGTTTTTTACAACTTATTTCACAAGTTTTAAACTTAATACAACTGAAATCAGGCCAAGTATGTGACACAATAATAGCAATACGTACATGATGCTGTGTAAGTATTATATAATAGTAATAGTATTATAATAGTATAACTGTGTTCACATTTTGTGTTTTTAATTAAGCAATATCACAATTTTACAGTGTACTTAAATACATACTTAATATTCTCTGTTTTAAATTTGATATCTGCTGAGTCATCACTGTGATACTACTTCCTTTGGCCACAAGTGTGTTCAGGGTATCAATTTAAAGTATTTATTTCTCATAGCCATAGAGGATCAGTTCACTCAAATTACAGGAAGCAAGAATATGCAGTTGAAGTTTGAGATCTCTCTCATTGGGTGTTCTGCCTCCACCTCAATGCAATGGATAATGGACATTAATGAAATTCTATATGGTGCTGAAAGTTTTGGAAATTTAAGAAATATTTTTTTCCTGTGTTATTTTGACCTTGTGGTTAAAACACAAACCGTTCATTTATTACAATGTCAGTATCTTCACTCATTTCCTGTCACCTATAGAGCACATTTTAATAAAAGAATCAGCAGTAACGTGCCTTCCTTGAAACAATGATCCTAATAATGCACAGTATATCTAATGCACAGTATTGCTAAATTTAATAACCAAGTTAATCAAATTGTTTGGGTCCAACTAAGTTTGTATATCGCTGGATCTTTAGCATTATATGTTGCTGTCTCACTTGAAGACATTGTTCAAAACGCAGTTCATAGTTGCACTCTGGATAATCCACAGATGTCCTCGTGAGCACTTCTCACTGGAGCTACTTTCTGCCAGAGATTGTCCACATGAAAACAGCTGACAGCTGGTTGTGAGGATTATCTACAGTAACATGGATCATGTTTCTAGGAAAAGATGTTGCTCTTGTCATTTTAAGACTGTGAGCTCCGCAAAAAATGATTTCCATTGCATTGGGAAAAAAATCTGAGGCAGGCATATGGTACTATCTCAAAGACATATAGTTTGATTTACTGATGAATTAAATATATTTGGATTATATTTTAGGTAGATATAGTCAGATTTTTCAACATTTATCACACATTCTGAACACTTCTATTAGTTTGTTTAAGTTCGCATAGGCGAGCAAGACAGATCATTTTTTTAACCATTGGCAAATGAAAGTGAATAAATCAACATTTCCAATTTGTGGGGCTGATTTAATTCTTAGGCTGAAGTGGGAACAAGTCATATTCTTTTTGGCAGCAAACCTCAGCAGCGTTTAGAGCTAAGCAGGCTTCCCGAAAACAACTCGGCTAAGTCTGGTTATTTAATTTAGGATTAATTGTCAGAGCTCATCCCCGTCATTAGGGTTTACTTGCTCATTAACCACGCTCTTGTGGTTCCCTCTGTGTGTGTGTGTGTGTGTGTGTGTGTGTGTGTGTGTGTGTGTGCACTCTATAGAGACATGCGTGCTGACCAAAGGCAAACATCTGGCCACAATGAAGGCGCTGACCGACTGCCAGTGCTTCACTCTGTCCTGTGACGACTTTCGGGAGGCGCTGCAGGGCTTCCCAGATGTCAAGAACGACTTGGAAAAAATGCTTGAGCTCAACTCTGATGGTGGACTTGTGTAAGACCAAAAAGATTATTCCATATGTGGACATGAATTGGACATTTACTTACCAAGGAGATGGACAGTTCTCGAGCCTCGACTCGAACTGGGAATGATTCAGACCTCAACAGTTAAGACGGGTCAAACATTTAATCTCTGCTTTCTTAGTTGCGATCTAACAGCAATGTTTGGAAAGTCAATATATATCTTAGTGACAAAACAAGAAAGTTTTTGTTTTGATATGACTTGGGGTTTGCTTTTGATGTTTTGGCCATGATCCCTATCAATAACATCAGACTCACCAAGTTAACTTCTGAGATCTGGGATCACATAGATTTAAACAAGAAACACAAGCTGTCAGATGATCATAGGTTGTAAATGAATCCATTAACCTCTTACCCAGTTGTTCAAAGATCCATCACTGTTCAACAAAACACAGGTTTAACTTAAATCTGTAGTTTTACTTTCAAGTAGTCTTTTAGATTATTTGGTCTCTTGTGTGTCTTCCCGCTGGACTTATCACCCTGTTAATGGATGACTGTACAGTATTAGATTAGACCCAAGTTGTTCTAAACTGGAAATTTGATTTAAAGGAAGGTTATATAAAAACAGATTCTTGAGAATATGAAGAATCTGTAGGCAAGGGACAAGATTTTGTGCCCGGAAGCCTTCTGGTTTCTTTTTCTGGTTTGAGCAATCACATTTGAGCAGGTGAACTGTCAGTGTGGAAAGCAAAAGAGGCAGAACACATTGACTGAAAGGCTTTTAAATTTATATTTATTCATATACAGATAGATGTTGATATAGTTTAGCCAAAATGTCATCTGGACCTAAAACACTTCAACAAAAAGTATCGCTGTTTGTGTTTTGTGTGGAGAAACATTCGACTTCTGTGATTTTAAAAACTATTCATTCAAAACTATTTAGAGTCTTGGATATCCAGAAGCCCCAAAATGTTGGCCATTGCCCCTAGAAGCTAATTAACGACAGCCAGTGGCTCAGTGATTGAAAGAAGGTAAAAACTCATGTTTATCATTGTTTATTTTCTCTAAAATTACATTTATTTGTAGCGACATTACTCAAGACAAATTAATGTCAGTGTGAAAGCAACAAAAATAAAGCAGATACTTTAATATGATTATGAAACATCTGTGTGAGACAACAGGTCGTTTCCTCCCTGTTTCCCTTTCATCCAAACACGCACACGGTGCCCGAGGCCAGCCGGTGTTTGTACTCGTAGAGGTAGTAGGAGGCTTGAGGGAAGTTGCACTTCATCTCCATCCTGCCCGGAACCACGTGGACCGCCACACTGGAGCCCAGCCCCTCCTGCAGCTTCTTCAGCATGCGTGACGCCAGGTAGCGTCGCGCCCTTCCTGGGTCATCCTCGATGGATGCGTACACTTCAGGGGGTGGGTTTGGGATCTTCCACTCCAGGTCCACGATGAGCTGATGGATACGACTCTTGTCCAGTGAAGTCGGCGTGTCACGGTAGCATGCCACCACATGGGGGATTGGAGAGTCAGATGTTACTGACAGCAAATTGTTGGGCGGCTGCTCCACCGGTGCTTCTTCCTTTTCTTCTTCTGTCTCCTTGTCCTGCTCATCCTCCAGAGGTCCCACAGCGGGGTGGAGCATCACCGCCCAGCGCAGCCAATCGTAGTTCTTCTCCAGGGTCTTCAGGATGCCCGTTGCTGCCTCCTCAGGTGGCGCGCGGTTCTGCACGGCTTCATTTAACTGTAGCCGAATATCCCCTTCCGCCTGCTCCAGGAAGTATCCCAGGCAGCGGCCGCCCATGTTCTTCATCTTCCTGTAGAGGGCGCCCATACGGTCGGACCAGGTCTTCATCAGCAGAGCCTGATCTCTGCCTGTCAGAGAAGCCTGCGTGAAGAGACACAGCAGACCGGTGCCCAGGACAAAGTTTACCTGTTGAAATAAAGAGAAAAGTGGTCATAAATCGTTTTTAAAATGTGTATTTCCTTACAGGGAGAACCAGATGGGTTATGTTAATGCATGAATACTACTGACAAGTGTTGAACATCCAGAAATTCTTTAAGAGGTCATTTTGAACTAAAAGTCATTTTCAACACTGTTAACAACATACTGGCAACAATACACACTTTTGTTATACTCTGGTTTGCCCCTATCCATTGGTTGGTGGATGATAGTTTGTTGATGGTGGGTTGGTTGGTTAGTTGATAGTTGGTTGATGGTTGGTTCAGAGTTGGTTGGTTGATGATGGGTTGGTGGATGGTTGGTTGGTTGATCGTTGGCTGTTGGTTGGTTAGTTGATAGTTGGTTGATAGTTGGTTGATGGTGGGTTGGATGGTTAGTTGATAGTTGGTTGATGGTTGGTTCAGAGTTGGTTTGTTGGTTGGTTGATGGTGGGTTGATTGGTTGATGGTTGGTTGGTTGATAGTTGGTTGGTGGCGGGTTGGTTGGTTGATGATGGGTTGGTGGATGGTTGGTTGGTTGGTTGATAGTTGGTTGATGGTGGGTTGGTTGGTTGGTTGGTTGGCTGGCTGGTTGGTCGGTTGGTCGGTTGATGTTTGGTTGGTTGGTTGGTTGGTTGGTTGGCTGGTTGGTTGGCTGGTTGGTTGATAGTTGGTTGGTTGATGGTTGATAGTTGGTTGGTTGGTTGGTTGGTTGGTTGGCTGGCTGGCTGGCTGGTTGGTTGGTTGGTTGATGGTTGGTTGATAGTTGGTTGGTTGGTTGGTTGATAGTTGGCTGATGGTGGTTTGGTTGGTTGATGATGGGTTGGTGGATGGTTGGTTGGTTGATAGTTGGTTGATGGTTGGTTGGTTGATGGTGGGTTGGTTGGTTAGGTTGATGATGGGTTGGTGGATGGTTGGTTGATAGTTGGTTGGTTGGTTGGTTGGCTGGCTGGTTGGTTGATAGTTGGTTGGTTGGTTGGTTGGCTGGCTGGCTGGCTGGCTGGTGGGTTGGTCGGTTGATGTTTGGTTGATGGTTGGCTGGCTGGTTGGTTGGTTGGTTGGTTGGTTGGTGGTTTGTTGGTTGATGGTTGGTTGGTTGGATGATAGTTGGTTGGTTGGTTGGTTGGTTGGTTGGTTGGCTGGCTGGTTGGTTGGTTGGTTGGTTGGTTGGTTGGTTGGTTGATAGTTGGTTGATGGTTGGTTGGTTGGTTGGTTGGTTGGTTGGCTGGCTGGCTGGCTGGTTGGTTGGTTGGTTGGTTGGCTGGCTGGCTGGCTGGCTGGTTGGTTGGTTGGTTGGTTGGCTGGTAGGTTGTACTACGCATAAACTATTCAACTGATCCTGGGATCCAGACAAAGGGGCAGATCCCAGATTTTTATTTCACTCTATAATATTTTTTCACCACTTTCCCAGAGAACAATTGATGAATCTTGATGAAAAAAATCAGATGTATTAAGGGAACTGATATCCTTGAGTGTGTGTAATTTGCAGTAGCTTGATTTAATTTAAAGGGACTGTTTGGCCTTGTGGAAGGGATGCACTCTACTGAGTGCCATTCTAGTTAAACAGTAATGTCATCAGAACATGTTGTGTTTTGTTGTTTGTGGTAGAGACACTGCTGGCCTGATTCCCCAATGCCAAACACATCAAGTCGCTGTTTTTCAAATTACTGTTTAGGAAAAGTTTTGAATCAAGGTTTTGATAATCACTTCTCTGGAGCAGAGACATGACTGTACCTGACTGTCACAACACCAGAACATAATTTGAACACATTTTAAGTCATGAAAATTGGATGTTCTCTTCTGCTGTGGCCACATTTGCTGATTTTGGCTGAAAACAGGTCCAGTTCACATTACAATCATATCTTGTACAGCTGTAGTACGTTGTCTATGACACTGTATTGTCTTTGGTAATACACCAAGCCATCTGGGATTTTTTGGCTACTACACTGACCTTAATAGTGTTTCCAAATCTCATTTTTACCGCAGAACAGAGGCTGGTGAGACTGATCGCTCTCCTTTAGATAAAGCTCACAGATGTCCCAAACTCATTTCAAAGAAAGAGCGCCACCAAAGGTTATCCAAGGTTAACTTAAGAGCACAGAGCCTGGTGGCGTCTGCAGACTTTGGGTGGAGATAGAGCAACCAAGCTTTACGGATATGAAAATGAATGAGACTGTGGATATTATTTTAGTTTTGTATTATTCATCCTATTTAAAGTGTACTTTAGAATTTCTCCCCCCCCAAAAAAGAAAAGATCACAAGAGTCCTTGTGCCAGCAGGAGTAAAAAAGACCACATGACACATAAACTTATCAACCACAACATGTTTATATATGATATGATCCAAGGTTAAAGAAACATAGTTGTGGTTGCTTTGCTTAACAAGGTCAGGTTCTGCAGTGTGACTTTGATCGCTGCAGTCAGTTGTAGACGTCACTACAGCTTGGTCTCAGAGCCCTGTCGATTCCTCAGCTCATTACGCAGAATAAAGTTTGTGCCATTGTATTGTTTATTGGATCGTTTCACTGAGGTTCACTTTGACGGCAGCATGAGGGCAAATTTTGCAATTACTTGCCGCCTCAGTGGAAGCACTTTGCCTTTATCTTCCCCCGTGCATTTATGCAAACCAGGTCATAGTGCACACACGTCCTTGAAAGAGCACTGCACAAACAAATCACTGCTCCAGCACCGAGTTCAAGCAGAAATTGCTGCAGCATTAAGGCTAATCCAGCGAGGCTGGCTGCCTCACACACTAAAGCCCCCTGAAGTGGAATCTAGACTGATTTGAGTTTCTAAGCTGAAAACACCCTGTCCTTACAACAGCTGCTTTAAATGAACAAACACTTGGTAAATAGTCCTTACGCTGCCCTCAGAGTGATCTTTGCATCATGTGTAATGAGGGTTAAATGCTGGTCCAACGTACGTCATGCCCATGATTATCAACTCCGACAAAAAGGTAATGTTTTCACCCCTGTCCCTTTGTTTGTGAGCAAGATTACACAAAAACTACTGGACAGATTTCCACAAAACGTGGTGAAAGGATGCGTATGATGTATTTGGTGCGGATCCAAACCAAGGGGCAGATTCAGGATTTTTTTTATCACTTTCTTGAACATTGTGAGATTTTGTGAGGTTTTTTTAACATTTTCCTTGATGTCTCAGAGAATAATTCAGGGCTCCTGATGAATAAAATCAGACATGTTTAGGAGAGCGATATTCATGAATGTGGGCAGCACAGTGATGCAGTGGTTAGCAGCGAGAAGGTTCACAGTTGGTTTCTTGGTTCTTTCTTTGTGGAGTTTGCTGAATTGACGGTAGGTTAGAATGTGAGAGTGGCAGCCACGTCCCCCCACGGGACCCTCAACAGGATAAACAGTATGGATAATAGAAGGATACATTTCTTTAACATTGGAACATAGGCTGTTTTTTTACTGTTTTAAACTTCCTTCATTTCTCAGAAAAGAATTCATGAAACTCATGAAAAGTATGTGCAATCTTGTGCAGATCCAAATAAAAATCTGGATCTGGTGAATTTAAATGTGGTGTTATAAGGGGACTGTCCGCGCTCTGCTGTGCGCCCTTCTAATATTTATAAAGTAATTGCATAATTGCTTTTACATAACAAACAAGCCAGTGACTGCTGAGGTGCATTTACTCTCAAAGTGGATGCTCATTATGTAGCAGGCTGGTTCTGTGTGTGTGTCTTGCTCGGGGTCACAGCAGAACAACAGATGGACTAATGGACAAACAGTGATTTTTTTTTTAAGTGAGTGGACTATCCAGTTCTTTGTTTTTTTTTTATGTAAGCTCAATGTGAGTGCAGACGGAGAAATGTTTCCTTGTGTTGCTCTCAAACCTTTTTAGTTACACCCCAGTTATGCAATGTTGTTTCACAGACTACTTAGAATTCCTGTTTTTAAGTTAAAAGCCGACACAGTTCTCTGTTGTATCTCCTTTTTGGTGGATGAAAAAGAATTAGATTTTACAACAGCAAAAGGGAAGTTGCCAACTCAGCACACAAGAAGACACTAGAAGGTCACAGCTCTGCAGTATTAAATATTCAGTTTATTTTCATACCAACAAGATAGATGCAGCCAGTTTCATTCCCCACAGGACCTTGATGTTTTTCTCTCACATTTATCTCTTTGGTCTGGGAACTGAATATTTAATCCTGTAGCTGTGCATGCTCCTCGATGTTTTTACTGAGCAGATTTGCATTATTTTCCTAAAATTACATCTGAAGTAGCTACTTGATTCTTGGGTCCAGTGTCTTTAACACGGGACAAACAGATGAGAGCTTCACTGCATCTCAGATTAAAGACTTGTCTGTATCTTTTTTTGACATTTTTATTCCTACTCTCATTTGTGTACTTGAGAACGTTGGATGGCTGTGTCACCTCAGGCCTCCTCCTGCTGTAGTTAAGCAGGGGTGCATGCTTCTGTATAATGACTTGTAAGGTAGGACAGAATTAAACTTTAACGATGCCTGTAGGGAGATGAGGTAAACACACACACACACACACACACACACACACACACACACTCCTCCCCCTCCCCTGCACCTTCACCAACCTTGACGCAGAACTCCTTCAGCTCCCAGCGTTTGGGTTTGCGGGTCAGTATGAGCTGCTCCAGCAGGGTGGGCTGGTCGGTCAGCTGCTGACACTCCCATCAGGCGGTTGTAAAGCGCTGTCAGCTGCCTCTCCAGGCGGTGGTCATGTACGTACTGCAGGAACACCTCTGTCTCCTTCTTGGTGAAATCTGACTGGGCCCTCACCTGGAACAAGAGGAGATAAGAGGGTTTTCTCTTGAGATACGGGGGTTGAGGAGGCAGGGGTCAGATCAGAAACTTTTCAATTAAAAAATACATTATATAGATATAAGATATAATATGAATAAATAGCTGGACACAGACATGCATGGGCCCCGCACCTCTCATCAGAGCAATCTCTTTGTGTTAATTTTTGTGTTTGTAGTCATTTTATGTCTCTTTGTGGTTGTGTTGTGCATCTTGTTAAGTCATTTTGCATCTTGTCATAGTAGTTTTATGCCTCGTTTTGCGTCTCATCTTGTGTCTCTTTGTGGTCATTTTGTGTTTCTTTGCATATATTTGATTGCCTTTCCAACAAATAACATCAACTGTCATTTCATGTCCAGTGGGCTTGTGCAAGAATCCATTTGTTATCCAAACAAGTCAACTATCCACTTGCTGTACTTCCCCCCTCAAGCCTTTGGTGGAAGTAGAAGGTAGAACAAGGTCGTTGGCAGTCGTTAAGATTTGGGTTCAATTGGTTGCAGTTACAGAACTGCAGGTAAATCTGCAGGTTGCTGATGACTGTGTTTGACTCTTCACCATACAGTGGTTAGCTGTCGCTTCACAACAAGAAGGTTGCTGGTTTGTATTCCAGTTTGGCTGTGACCTTTCTGTGTGTGTGTGTGTGTGTGTGTGTGTGTGTGTGTGTGTGTGTGTGTGTGTGTGTGTGTGTGTGTTTTTCAGGTTCTCTGGCTTTTTCTCCAGAGACAAATTTGAGACTCTAGATCGATGGTGTGAATGGTTGTTTTTCTCTGTTTGTTGGTCCTGTGTTACGCTGGCGACCTGTCCAATGTCAGATGGGATTAGTTCCAGTAACCCAAACATGATCCTCAAAGGATAAGTGGTATAGATGGATGTGGATAATGGATAAAACTAAAACTCACATCCTGCTTTTGAAAGGGATTCTAAGAATAAATATGTTTGTTTTCAGAGCTGACACTAACTGAAAATAAGGAATACCAAATCTGAAGTGTCCTTAAAAAGACAGACACACATTCTAACAATAATTAATCTTCCGTCTTGCACCGCCACTTTTTCTTCTGGATTTCAGCTTGTTCATCACATATTTCTCTGTTATCTCGCTGATGAAGAGTCACATTTTCTTTCACATTCTCACTCCGGTCGAACACTCACAGTGACATGATAATAGTTCCTGTTTTTAAATAATTAAAACAGAAAAATAAAAGGCATAAGCCTGTTAATGCGAAGGCTGCTATGACTAAACAGATGCTTGGGTCATACATCTGGTCATATTTACATAATGCACTCTGCATGATGAGTCCACTCAGTCACGAATCAGGAAAATTGGCAGAGTTAGTGGTGTTCATGAAAACTACAAAAATGTCTGTCGGGTGAGAAAGTTTATTCTCGGACAAGTCAACATGGCAATAAAACCTCTGATCCCAGCATCAATCAAATCAATCAACAGCATCAGCTCTGTTGTTTTTATTTAAAAAAGATACATTCAAATAATTCTTCATGGGAAATAATTTGATTTGATTTGTCCTTGAGAAGAACCCTGAATCCCTACCATTCCCATGTGCTTTCTTTCACACTGTCAGAAATATACAATGCAATCGGTCTTTCTGTCTTTCTAAATAAATACAGAAAACTGTAATGTTTTAATCAAGTTATGGTTTGTTGTGTAAAATGTCAGAAAACAAGAAATTCCTGGAAAACAGAAATGTTCACATTCATGAGGGTGTAATTTTTAAATGTATCTGTAATACAATCAATCATAATCAAAATAATCATTGAATAACCTGATTTATCATTTGCATGTAATTTTTACCTTTCGCAGCACTGTGTGTGATTTAACTTTTAGGTGTGACTCACATTCTCTTAACCTTCACAATAAAACACTGAGAAGCAGATACTCTCCCTCCACAGTAATATTCATATATCTGTTTACTTAGTCTAACTGCATGTGAGATTCAGGGACAGGCTCCTCACCGCTGTACCCAGCTGGTAGTAGACCACCGCCAGGTCGTCCTCCAGCCGGTGGACCTCCTGGTCGTCCAGCAGGCCATGACCCGACACCCCCAGCTCCTGATCGATGTGGTCCAGGTTCTTCTTGGCCAGATCCATCTCCTCTGCTGTGGCACTGCCGCCCAGGTAGGAGCAGATGCCCTGAACGAGGACCCTGAGCCACACGCACACACACACAGACACACTCGTTGGAAACGCATTGGAAAACATTGCTTTCTATACAGGATGTGGAAATTGGAATGTTCTCTCCCACTTTTCGATCAAAAGGACTCACTAAGAAGTTTATGTCACATATACTGTATATATAGAGAAAGTAACTCACCTCACAGTTTGCATGTAGCCCACAGGCTCCAAAACCTTCCCAAACATCGCCATGGCTCTGGAGCTTTGTTCCGACAAATTAGCTATAGAGAAATATTACACCATTAAATTCACATTCCTGATAAGTTATATAAGTGTGTAAATTAGTACCAGTTGATTTCTCTTAGTGTCTCTCACCTCAGTCGTGCTGCGTTCAGGTTTGTACTGACCTTCACAGTTTGATCAGTATTTATACACTTAGTGTATCTGATAAGAGATCTACACACCTACTGTTCTCTCTGAACTTGACGCTAAAAGAGGGAAATGATGCATGATAGGTGTAAATGTATATAGAGCCTAACTCTTTCAAATATTTAGAGGTACATTTATCACTCCATCATTCAGTCTCTTGTGGGAAAGCTCAGATGTACCACTATATAGGCTCCGTTGATACATTCTGTAAATATATGGAAACCAATTCTGGATTATTATAATAGTGTACACACAAAAATAAATGTGAATGTAACTGATTATCTTATGTCTTTCTATTTCAACATGAGTTTGTTTTGTTTCTGCTTCATTATTTTTCATTTCTTTTTTAAATTAATACTCTTTTTGTGATGGCCAGTCTCCTACAGGGTTAGAAAAAAATCCAATAACAATATTTGAATAGTATTGATAATAATAATAATATTCAATTAAATAATTATTGCAGAAAGGTGGAAAAAAGAGATCTGGCAGCACATGTAGACGGACATCTTAAGAATTAGATGGAATAACTATATAAACATTTACACTCTTGGTTCAAGGGATCCAGAAAGCAGCAGAGTGGGATTTGGTTCATACATCCTCCATGTGCAAATCTGCCAGATGGGATTTCAGTATTCTCTGCAGTTAGTTGCTTCATTGTGAGGGCTGCAGTGGGTGGAAGATGGAGGCTGGGATAAAGTTGTCCTGTGCACAGATTCATTATCTGCCCTAGTGGCATTGGTGGGGGGAGAGGGAGGCAGCGCTGGCCCAGATAGATCTTAATGATGGTCTCTAAATTGGAGAGGCAGGGAGGTAGTGTGGGTCTATTATGGGTGCCAGCACATGTTGGCGTTGAGGGAAATGAGGTGGCAGATAGGGCAGCGAGGACAAGTTTGGGCAGAAATACAATAGATGTGCAAGTGCCATTTGGAAGGATGGAGTGTCGTAGTATCAGTGAGATCAGTGAGAGTGGGATGGAGACAGCAGAGGAAAAAAAGCTATATAACTTCCAAGCATCAGTTCAACCTGACAGTAAAATAACCATGACTCAAATAGATGATATCAAATTCTCACGTATAAGGCTTGGGCTTTGACTGGCAAGTGTGTTGGTGCTTGTTGGGAAACACAGAGCTGGTAATTATGTGTGCCTATGCATGCAATACTAATCTGTACACATATTATTGTGACTACTGTGGAGTCCTGGAGTCTGTGCAGCAGGTTTGGATGCATTGCAAACTCTATGCCAAAGAACGAAAGGAATTATTTATAGCATTAGGCAAACTGGGGAGATTTGCAATTCCTTAAAACTACAAATTTATATCACAAGACAAAGGTTTTGAGGGCCTAAACTGCAGTGATGTTTCCCTACCGGTGGGAGGCAGCAATCTGGTAAATAGTGCCTAGTCCTGTGGAGAGAAGAAGAAGACACTGAAGCCGGAAAAAGCTGAGGCGCCAAAAACGAAACAGTTCTCCAAGTTAGAATAGATGTAAACAAACGATCATTTCTGTGTAATCGAGTTTATTAGTAAACGTTCAGACTCGTGTGCGACCATGGAGCCGACGGAGCGGTTCTTCTCCAGACTCCGGAAGCTGGCGGTGACTCTGGAGTCAGAAACCACCAAACTCCAGGAGTCTTTCGATAACCGCGAGAAAAACGAGGTTGGCAGCGGTGAGAGATGCCGTCCAGCTCCTTTAAAGTGTGTTTAAATACTTCAGTAAACTTCAATATGTCCACACCACCTCATTCTCTTTCCAGAAACCACCGCGAAGGCGATGCGAGCATACCACGAACTGAACTGCGACGTCGGGAACCTGAAGGTAGAAACTGTCCAAACCAAAGTCTCAACACCCACAAATACTACAGTAAACTGTATTACAAGTACCCCTGTCGTTTGCTGTGTTAAATAGGTACTCATAACTTAACTAAAAGTAAGAATACATGAGTGTATACTTATATAATGAGTGATTAACCATGTGACTAGACTGCCACTATGTTTATCTTTATTTGAATTTATATTCAAATGCTTTTCTCTGAATAATGTCATTTCATAAAGGTAATAGTGATTGATTAATTAACAGATTATTAGGGAAATACATGTTTAGCTGCAGCGCTAAGTGGCAGCAAATAAGATAAGAACATTATCTGCGACAGATTAACACTTTCCTCATTAAGTATAATATGGAGTTTCTACATATAAAAGTTTGTTAATGTAACATCCGGCCTACTTCTAACACACCATCTTTATAATGTGTCAATTTTGTGAAGAATACCTCTGGTCTGTCCTCATGCAGGGGCAGGTCCAGGATCAGCTGACTCAACATAAAGCGCAGGAGAATGAGGTGAACAGCTTCATCAAGGCCTGCAGAGTGATGGAGCATAGGGTCAGTCAGGACATCCAGACTCTGAAGGAACACTGGGAAAACTACGGCTACAAGGCTCCCAGAGATGCCCAGAGACTAACCAGTAAGTCACCAGCCGGCGGATGTCTACACAATTTGGTCCGGACTTTCTCTGGAGTTTTCCTTTCATAAAGAAAAAGTTTTTGTGTCTGTCGCGTGTTAGAAATGTCATCAACACAGCCACTCACTCGAGGTGAATCCTGCTGTATTCTCACATTCTCCAGGATCATTTTACTAGGAGGCTGGTCAGAGAAACCCAGGAGACTCTCACTTGGACATTCTATTTTTAACCAGCTGCCCTCAAACTGTGTTATTATTGTGTCCTTTTCTTACACAGAAGACAACCACCAGGACTCAGATACTGAAGAATTAGCAGATGAAAGTGAAACTAAGTCAGCAGAAGAAGAAGAGGGAAGCCAGGAGGAGGCTGGAGATGATCAGGCCTCATCATCTCAGACAATGGGGCCACCGCCCTTCAATGACGTAATGCGAACCCCACAGCTCTCTGACTTTGGTCTGTCTGAGATTCTGCTGAAGAGAGGTCTGGCTGGGGCAGAGTGGTGTTCTGAAGTGCCCCCCATGCCTGAGATAAGACTCCCTCATCCCACACTGAGCACACCCACGCCACCACCCATGCCCATAACACCCAAGCGTGCCCTGCGGATGGATGACACCGAGCTCCAGAGTCCTCAGATGCACAACTTTGGCATCTCTGAGCACACAATGTGTCTGTACAACGACTTCACTATGAATCTGATCCAGAAGAACATTGACAAGCCTCAAAGGTAAAGGATGAGTATTAGGAGCATATACAAAGTATGTGATCTTTATTGATTTATTTATTGCTGGGAACATGCATGATTTGCAGCAGTACTGTCAGAGGTCTATAATCACTGCTTATTCCTACTTTATAAATGTCCTCTGCTTTAACAGATCATCACAAGACAAACCTGTACCACCCTTGGAATCTCTAAAGGAGAGTTTACAGACTAAAGGTGTGAAACTATTTTGATGACAATCCTCAACTGACCTTTACCTCTGTTTTTTCCTGTGAAGGGATTTATTTTCTGTTCTTCTATTATATTTCTCAGATTTTTCTCATGCCTTTTCTAAACACTTCCAGAACAATACCTATTTAACATTTGTAATTTTCTAACTCTAGAGCCAATAAAAAATTAGATCTGGTACCAAAATGTGTTTTACATTGAGAAATATTAACATGTATTTTTCGAAATAAATGAATTAAAGTCTATCTAATTGAATTTTGACATTCATTAAATAATATTCTAAAATGTCACCTAAGAGTATTACTGATGATGACATAGCAATGGTAAGATGCTTTTTTTTTTAGAATGATACTTATTAATTGATTTTTTTTAAAACTTCACAATCCTCCATGCATGAAAAGCATTGAAATGAAACATGTTTGCTGTTCCCCCTCATATGACATTTCTCTTGCCATCAGCAGAAAACTTGGAGTCCCCAGAACTGCCTGTGTTTTGCACCCAGGGGTTCAAAATCAAAAAGACAAACAAACCAACAGCAAACTGCTCCCCAGCAGCACCAGGCAGTGGTGACCCCGAATCCCCCACTCGTCTGGGACCCCTGTGCACCACCCCTGAGGTCCCCGCTTTTCAAACACCGTACTTGAGCCGACTTGTGAGCACAAAAAAGGTAGGATGTGTTTGTGTGTAATATTTTTAATTATCAATCAATCAATCAAATTTTATTTGTATAGCCCATATTCACAAATCACAATTTGTCTCATAGAGCTTTAACAGGGTGTGAAATAAGTTAATTTGCTCATCCAGACTGGCTGAAAACTTTCAACTCAGAGTTTGTGCCTCTTGCACGTGTTCGCAGAGCGCAAAGCAGCCAGAGCCTATCAGCATGCAAACTGATGATGACGGCCACAGCTCCAAACTTTTGACGCCAACTCATAACACAGCAACCGGCTCCAAACGCATGTGGGAGTACAATGTGCCAGAGATGTCCATCATGGGTGAGGAGGACAAGCAAATGCCAGAGATGCCCAACCTGGAGTCTTGTTTGGGGAAATCTCTACAAAATGTACGACCAAATGATTTTTAGCCAAATAGCAAATTGATCAAATCCACAAAGTTGAATTTGAACCTCTGTTTAATGTTTACATGCCGTTTTTTTGAACCTGTCTTGTCTCTACCTCCCAGAGAAGTGCGAAAATCCCAAAGAAGACTAGTGTGCATGAACAGGTGACGGAGGAGCTTGCTGTTAACAGCCTGGAGCTGGACGAACCCACCCAGGAGTTCAGCTTGGGGACACCTCGCATCAGGAGGGACTACCAAGAGCCCAGCACCCCCGAGATGCCCGACCTCAGCTCTGTAACACAGGACATCTGTAAAGTAAGTTGTGTTTTCTCATTAATGAAACTTCTCACAACTGAGGAGACCCTACTGTACCTGTAGCTTTGTCTTAGCTGATTAAATGAAGACATTGTGTAATTCCGATAGTGACATGATAACAGGGCCTTATTTTCCCTGTTTTTGTGTGTAAATGATTGATAAGGACAATAATCTTTACCTGGCCCAACTGGGCATTTATCCTCTTCAAAATATGTCTACTTAAATGCTAGTTTTTTCCTTTTGACATATATATTGTTATTTTAAGTGTCGGATTCCTGCAAAGCTCGTTGTTTAGCCATCATGTCATTTTACCTCACAGAACTAGAGGGGGTTGCTGGTCTACTGCTACATCAATCAATTACTTAGTTCCTGTTCTTTTCATTGTTATTGTGTGTACATTTACTGAAGTAAAATCTCTGAATGCTTCTTCCGCCATTAATATCAAACAATTTTAATTCCTATCAATCATTTATACCTAAAACATTCAAAAATTGAGTTTCTATGTAGATTGATTTCTGTGTCCAAAGGAAGCTTTGGTTTTATGTCCTACCTTCCTGAACAGACCTTAGATATGATTGACATATTGCTCAGAATATCAAAATCATATTTATAGATAAGATGCTTATATATAAGCATCTCTCAAATGCTTATTTTGTTCATTTTTCTCTTATGATTTCGATTATCTAGCTTGTGTCCCGGGGTCAGCTGAAAAAGACAGAAGTGGCAGTTGTGCAACCAAATGTCAGGACAGAAAAACAGAAAAACAGGTAAAACTGCTCTGAAAAGTACTTTTTATAGATTCTCCCAACTCAAACGTAGTAGATTCAAAGATATTAAGTTTTATGTTGAATATTTTTCTAGTTTTGGGGAGTTTTGAGGTGATTTGCTTTCTGTTCTGTTTCTTTCTAACTACGATTTATGTTTATTTCCTTCCATCTTGTTGCATCATTTCCTGATATAATCCAGGCATGCAGTCTACAGATCAAAATTTTCATAGTAATGCGTCTTCTCTCCAGTGCTCCGAGTCTGTCTGCGGTGTCAGAGAGCGAGTTCCAGAGTTTACCACGCTACATGAGGCAGATGACGCTGTCCAACCTCAACCAGGTCGTCCACAACATCAACAAGTTCATAGCAGAGTTTCCAGGTGTGTGCCACAGTCATTGCCCTTTTATGATTAAAGCAAATATATCAACGTTTTGTCTAAATATCCTCTTCGAGTTGTAAAAGATTTAGAAAACTACATCATCACCACTTCCAGACTAAACCTAGATTAATCTGTTATTGGATACATGAAGAAGACAAGTTGGATGTGAGAGTGAGACGTTGAACCTGATGTTGTAGAAACTGAGAAAGGTTCTGACGCAGCAGGGCAGAAATAAGAGCTGGTGTGTCGGTCAACAGTAAGAAAACACCTTGATGCACATGAGTGGTCATAATACTATCATACAGGTAATTAGGTACGGTGCCCAAAATATTTGCAAAATAGTGAACACAAAATAAACCAGACAACCACAAATAGAGCCCAAATATGTTGGTTTTATAAGTACTGGACGAAAAATACAAGACGCATTCATGGCTCTTTTACCTTTTGAACCACTTCTCACCGTTTCCTGTTCTGTGCTGCCCTCTGCAGGAGAAAAGACGGAACTGAATTTGGAGGAGCTGAAGAGGATTACCAACGTAGGGACCAAGACGCCCGTGTTCGTCCTGTGTCTCACCGAGCTCAAGAGGCTGCAGCAAGTGGGGGGAGCCAAGAACAACGCCGTGTACAAACTGAGCGCACATACCTAAGTGTTGCTTGAAACTGAAATCTAGTTTTATCTCAACTCACAAAACGCTGCTCATACAAGCTGTAGCTGGCGGTTTCTGGTTTTCTCAATTTGCACTAATGTGAGTTTATGGATCTGAATAGAAATTGACTTGTATATAATAAATCATAACATTTCTGAACATAGTATGGAAATGTGTTCTCCAATGTGTTCCATGAGGCTTGTGTAGTATATTTAAAAGTTGTAGTTAAAGCTTAACAAATTCTGAATGCTCAGTATAAGTGCAGCTGAACTCCAGCCTACAGCATTAATGAATTAATGACCAAAATAGGATAACCTGTTATTCTACAATATACAAAGTGCCAGAAGAAATGTAGTCTTGTAAATGTAAATATTGTCAAAACCTTGGGTCTAAATATTATTTTAACTAACCGCTAAAACCGCTAAAACAAAGTGATGTCACCCCAAACGGTGCAATTAGATTGTTGAAATGTAGAGGACCATTAAGAACATCACATTTCATTTTCGAAGTTTACCCTTTTTTAATTTTTTACTTCTTTTAAATACCTGCACTTTACTTGTTTGGCTATTTACACCATGTTCACATTTATTTGTTAACATTTAACATTCGTTGTATAACTGCATGACCTTAACGTTTAAGTTAACCCAGACGGTCCAATCACATTGTTGAATGCAAACAGCCGTTAATGATAAAGCTACCATTTTATATTTCTTTCCTTATGTCCCCTTCCCTTTGTCTTATTCTTTTAAGTAATTATGTTTTTTAGTACGCCGCGTTCCATTAAACCTCGGAAGTCAGAACTGGTCGTAATTTCGACTCGGGAGGTCAGAGGAACCTCACAAACCTGGACTTCAAAAATTAAAGATTGCCCCTCCATATATCAGCTGCAGTGAAAGCTGTAGTTTTTAAATGTGTCGTACACATAGTACTGTCCAATTTCTGTCTGTGGGCATTTTACCACTTTAGCATGTGTGAAATGCTGCCTAATGCGTTATCATGACCAGTTTTGAGCTCACAATGGCTCACTGGCATTGTTTTCCACTCAGAATGTTCTGGTGGGAGGTCATTCCGAGGTTTTTAATGAAACGTGGCATTGACTTGAGTTCACCCAGGGCTCCACACAAGCTAGAAACCCCACTGGTTAGTTATTAATCTAAAATACATTTGACGGCTAGAACTAATAAATAATCTTCTCTATATGCGACTTTTCGCACTTTATTCCTATTGTTTTACGTCTTTCAACCACCTTTCACTTTTCAACCATATTTACATTTATTTTTCTAAACATTTAAAACCGCATCAGTGTCGACGCGTGAGTAAAGAGTCAACTGACGTCACACCAAACGGTCCAATCAGATCGTTGGAAGCAAACGAGCATCAATGACGTCCCTACCATGTGGTTCTTTTTTTTATTATTTCCTTTTGTGCCCTCCTCTCGTCTTCCGCCATTTTGGGAGTCAAAGCGGGCCACTGAGCGGGCCCCGCTCACCTCCTCTCCTCCTCCACGCTCCAGACGATGGTTCACACGTGTGTGGTGACCGGCTGCAGGAACAGGAGGACCCCGGGCACCGGCCTCTCCTTCTACCGCTTCCCGCGGGACCCCGACAGGAAGCAGCGGTGGATCGAGGCTGTGAACCGGGAGGGCTGGATCCCTAACGACGGCAGCAGACTGTGTAGTACTCACTTCATCTCAGGTACTAAAACATAGACTGAATATAAAGTACCAAACATTGACTGTATATAAAGTAACAAGACTGTGTATAAAGTACCAACCGTAGACTATATAAAGGTACCAAACATGGACTGTATATAATGTACCAACCGTAGACTCTATATAAGTACCAACCATAGACTGTATATAAAGGTACCAACCGTATATAAAGTACCAATACTGTATGTGTGTATATATATATATATGTGTGTGTGTGTGTGTGTGTTATCATTCTTAGTTGATTTATTATCTATCTTGTTGTGTTATTGTATTTTTATTCTCTTGTTTTCTTCAACATGTATTTATTCTGTACATGCATTATTTTGGGGAAAGTCTGTGCGATATCTTGGTCTTGTAATAATTAGCTCAATGTCACTTTTGTATTTTTCATCAATATATTGTTTGGTTTAGTTTAAAATCATACATATGTCTCATAACTGTTCATAACGGCAGCTATAACTTTACTTAAATTTCCCCCCAGGGAAGATTAGACAGATCCTATATCTAACCATTCAAAACTGTTGCTGTTATCAAACTGCTCCTGGCACTTTACGTGTGGGACAATGTACCAGCTTAGGCAGGTAGAAACATGGCTGCATGCCCATCATAATTAATCCTCAAACTACTGCCTGAAATAGACTGATACTGGGGAAAGTGCCAGAAATGGATACTTACATTATGCTATATTTTTCAGATTTTTCACCCCCAGTGTTTCCACATGCAGGTAAACAGGTGAAGAATCCACGTTCGCCAGATTATGTTCCCTCTGTGTTCACCACAGCTCCCTTATCCCCAGAGATGAAGGAGCCGGGTGCCTTGGAGATCCTGGACAAGCAGGAGGACCGTGTGGAGGCGGCCAACGCCTTGTTGTTCCTGCAGGGTCAGGGCAGCTCTGCGGTGGGTGAGCGGGTCCAGGAGGAGCACCCAGAGGAGAGGGAGCAGGAGGCCATTGTGGAGGAAAGTGCGTCCTCCTCCCTCAGCACTGACGACGATGAAGATGATGATGATGATGAATCTGTGAGTGACAGTAAGAAAGGAAAGTTTGATGCAGCGGTGAACTTCGAAGACATCCTGAAAGCCCTGAAGAAGGAAAACCAGGCCCTCAGGGAGTCTGTGGAGAAAATGTCTCTGTCTGAGAATTTCTTGAGGAATGATGCAGAGAAAGTAAAGTTTTACACGGGTTTACCCAACTACTTTGTCTTAGAGACTGTAATGTGGCTGCTGGCTCCGCACATGGACGGGATGAAGAACGTCCGGCTCTCCAAGTTCCAGCAGCTGCTGCTCACACTGATGCGGCTCCGCCTGGACCTCCGCAACCAGGACCTGGCGTACCGCTTTGGCGTGAAAGTCGGCATAGTAACCAGAACAGTGCACCAGATGGTCAACATCATGTCCTCCACTCTGGTGCCAACAGCCGTCTTCTGGCCCTCCAGAGCCGAGCTAAGAAAGAATCTGCCGGCAGCTCTGCGCACCTCCCACCCTGACTGTGCTGTTATCATAGACTGTTTCACCGTGCCTTTTGAGGAGCCGGTTTCCCGGGGCAACCACCAGCAGCATCAGCAGAGGGCGGCGGCTACCTCTCAGGGTGCAGGGACAAGTCATAACGTGTTAAAGTACCTGATTGGTGTGGCTCCGCAAGGAGTCGTAACCTTTGTGTCCAGGGGTGTGCTGGGTAACGTCAGTGACAAGACTCTGGCGGAGGGCTGTGGGTTTCTCTGCAAACTGCTCCCAGGCGACATCGTGTTGGCGAGTCGCAATATTGACATTGCAGATTCTGTGGCTGCACGAGGAGCCTTGTTTAAAATTGCTTGCAGCTACCAAGGAGAGACTTGTGGGAGCTCGGAGGGCTCACCGCTTGCAGATTCTTCCTCTGAGATGGTGAGCGTGCCGAGGCATGTGGAGAGGGTTATCTCCATGGTGAAGCGGAGATACGCCATGCTCACCGGCCCTGTCGAGAGCCCCTTCACCACGGCCTCCGAGCGCACGTCGAACCTGTCAACCTTTGATAAGATTGTGCAAGTTGCTTGTGCCTTAAACAACCTGTGCATCTCTGCTGCTCCACTAGAGTGATTTGTACAGAAACACCTAGTGATCCTTACTGCTGGTCAGGCTCTTAAAATCCCTTTACTGCTTTGGACCTTATTTCATGTTCTCACTCTACATCCCTGTGTCAATACTACACAATAACTACAGAAAGTTAATTTACACTAATCCACTTGAAATCTCGCTTAGAGAGTGTGTGTGTGACTCACTGTTAACTTGGGCAGGTTATACTTGGAAACAGGAGCTTCTCCCAAATCCAGAAACCACATTACTGAAGCTGTTTTCAGACATGACCTGCTGGTGAAATCCGGAGAATTGGTTACGGAGTTTACCCGCAGTTTTCCTTTCACACATGCAAAACACAGAGGGAAGTTTTCTGCACAGATGCATTCACAACTGCATCAAATTCTCCGCATTATTCAGACGTGAGGTGGAGCAGCCGGGTGCAGCAGACACAGGCAGGACGTGTGTGTCACCGCTATTTCACAGAGATATTCGTTTTTTTATTTTTGCGTCTGTCTGTCTGCACTAAAAGCATCATCATCGACTTCTCCTGGATTCTCCTGACTTTCTACTACTAAGAGGCCAGGTGGAGTGAGTCTTTAGAAACTGTGGAGCGTCTCACTCTGACCTTTGCGTTCACACATGCACCTCCTCCAGAGAAAGTATGGAGGAACTGCGGAGCTCAGTGCATGTCTGACAGCCGCTTAAGATGTGATACCATGGGGTTATGCAACTCAACTGACAAAGAATTGCAGACTTGCAAAGGAAGTTATTTTTTTAGACCCTGAATTAGCCCTGTATGACGAAGATTCATCTTTTATAGTCAACCTCAGCCATTTTTAAATAATGAGGTACAGTATATAAACTGCAGTGTGGGTGGTGCTGTCCTGTGCCATGCAAGAGTCTGCAAGTTCTTGTCACTCCCAGCTGACTTCACTGATTATTTCCTCCCTTTGCAGGACACACAATACAAAGAGATGCAGCCCAGAACAGGTTAGATTAAAAAGAATAGCATGCACAGAAGTGCAATTTCAGCTCCACTGCAGCTCTGAGATGAACATTTCTGCTGCTTGTTCATCTTGCAAGGACACACATCATGGTTAATTATGGTTTGGATGAAATACTGGAAATACACCATTTTTATTTTGGGTTTTAATTAGTTATTTGATTATATAACAACTTGACTGCTGAAATGTCTCATGATTAGTCGAGCACGTGTATAGGTGGGACTTCAATTCCGTGGCATCAATAGACGTGAGCATTGTCCATTTATTTTCTGCCACTGGGACCTTTTATTGTGTAATTCAAAATGATATTTACCACGCCATCGAGTGTTGAACAACATTTATGCTGTTTACTTTTAAATATTGAAACAATGTTTCTCCACAATCTAAACCATTGAAAACAAAGTTTCAGATAAAAAAAAAAAACATTGAAGTGAAGTTGTTCCTGATGTTTCCAGATTAATTTAAAATTTATATACTTAGTTTTATTGTCTCATAGAGCGGGACAAACTCACACGCAAGCGCTTGTGTACTGAGACTAAGATCCATTCTTTTACATGCTTCTGCAATTCTCCACAGTCACACAGCGTCAAATCATCATTACAAGTAATTGGAGCAAATAGGGTTATGAAAGGAAAGATTTCCCGAAGGCGACCAGTGTTCGTTCTGGGATGAGACAGCGCAAGTGTTGTTGATGAGGTTGTTCGGCTGAGTGCGTCGGCCTCGGAACTCGGAGAATGTACGTTTTAATTTCTGACCGATTAATTCTCATCATCGGCTTTGTTCAATGTGTTTGGCTCTAATCGATTGTAACCGCGCTGAACCATGACTACATAACACTGAGAAGAGTACAAAGCTGGAGGCTGTTTTCAAGAATGGTTACCAGCCACTGGAATGCTGTTTTTAAACAGTTTGTCTATCTTGGCTCCTATATGGGCTTTCGTGTTCTCATTTGAAGTGAAAAATATGTTTTGATTCACAGAAAAAAATATCTTCAGTGTAACCTGTGTGAAGAAACCATGTTCGTTGAAACGTGTCTTCCGTTGTCCTGCGTTGCCGCTGCCTTAGTTTGTAAAGCCGCTGTTACAAATCAGCCTTCTCTACAGATCTTTATTTCTGCATCCTATAATATGCTTTAGACTGTTTTTCTGCTTTGGTTACAAAGCTAAATGTGCGTAAACACTCAGCACTGAAGCGTAAATCATCTTTTATCACCGCTCACTCAGATCTGTGTGTGTACAGTGATAAATGTCCAGTTTCTATTTGGTTGTACGTTACTCCCCCTTGTACCATTTAATATGTACAAACACCAAATGGATGGATTGTACATTTCAACAGTGGTTCTTGTGCTTTGGCTCAGCGCCTGTATTTAATCAGAGAAGGTTTTTCACACATTGAGAAGCTTGATCCAGCGACAAAGACAAAACTGTGTCAGTTCTGGTGCACGGCTTTAAAAGATGTCCGGTTCATAGGCATGTTGTGGTACCCCAAAGTGGAACGTGCCTTCTGTTCTCAGGCCCCTGCATATTCTTGTATGTGACTGGTTGTGTTTTTCATGTGTTCTGTTTCCATTCCTTGAGGTTCCACATCAAACTGAAACTGATTTTTTTTCTCCAGCTGTGATGTCTTTTATTACATTCACCAAGGAGGTTATGTTTTCACCCCTGTCCATGTATTTGTTTTTAAGCAACATGACACAAACAACTGAAGGGATTTCCATTAAACTTGATTGAAGAACTCATTCAATTTTGGTGCAGATCTGGATCAGGGGGCAGATCAAGGAATGTTTTTTTATCCGTCTTTAACACTGAGGTAGACATTCTCATCCAGAAAATAAATAATGCATCTTGACGAAAATAAATCCAACATATTTAAGGGACTAATATCTATGGCTGTGTGAAGCTTGGCTGGTGAAGCTTGCTTGAATTGAAGGGTCTTGGCGGAGTTACGCGCTCTACTGAGGGTCGTCACTGCTTACGTTCAGTCTTCCATTTACTCCAAACAAAGCAAAAAATGAAATCAATTAGCAATCCTTAAAATTTAAAAGTAAATATTTCCTTTAATAAATTTGCTTTTCGGACGAACAGAAATGCTTCCTGTCAAAGACAAATCTTTGACTCACCACAATTTAATGTGCAAACTTGAATGCTTGTTGGTTAAAAGATGAACACAGGAGAGTTGCTGCTACACTTAAAGTAATAGTTTTGAAATTGGTATTAAAACATAGTTATAGGTACTGTGCTGTCTTTTTTCTTTGGATTTTGTTGTTGTATTTATTACTGTTGCCACCTCCTGAAAACATCTTCTCGAGGGTTGGCATCAGGGAACACCAGTGTTAAAGGGGAAATCTGGTATTTTTCAACCTCAGTGCCATGTGCGTTATTAAAAGAATGGTTGCGTAAATGCATGGTACTCCCAAAGACTCGAAAAGAATCGGTCCAGTAGATCGCTTCCAACAGCAGTTGCAACAACGACAACAATTTGATCATATAGGACAATGAAATATCCTCTATAAATTCATGTTTTTCATCCATATTGACATAGAAATGCACTTCTTTTTCTTGAACTGTCGCAGTTGCAGATCCACTCTACTAATTCCAAACATTTTATATAACTATAAACATATGGAACCAGATTGAAAAATACCAGAATTACCCTTTAGGAATCGTTAATAATACCTTTCATAAACATGATGTTGGTTGAATTTCTTTTAGCTGGAAGAGCAGATGTTCTTTTTTACTTTGCATTTGACAGCAAATTGACTCGTAAAATTGACAAAACCCAATAGTTGAAATGTATGAAATGTGTTCAGTGACAAACTGGTCGATGTCTTATGTTCGTTAAGTTGTCATTGAGCATCTCCACAACACACCTCTACTGTTACTGTTTACCTTTATTGTTATGGGTGCATGTGCTTCCATGTTTAATGTCTCCACCTTTTCTTCATTAGTTCCTCAGTGACTGATTAAAATAAAGTTTTGGGAAATGCAGTCTTTTTCCCGTGTTTGTGTGCGTGTGCGCGCGCCCCTGTCTCTGGTCCTCGTGTTTGATTTATGATAACAGAGTATAGATTTTTATTTGCCTTCGCAGTGATGCATGACCTTTGGCTCATTAGTATCGATTCCTCCCTAAGCCAGAGAGGACTGACTGAGTAATGTACTGAAGTTTTTTTTTCATCTATCAAAGACAGAAACGCTCTGGAGGAAGCTCCGCCTAGAATATGTGCGGTCAGAGTGGAGGAAAAAGCGGGAGCTCCCACTCTGTTTAATATTTCAGCCTCTGGGAAGCTGCCACACTCTGGTGTTTCGACATATTTTCCAATTTCTTGCAAACTATCAGAATAATTTCAAAGATCCTACAGTCTCATAAAAACTCTGCATGTAGTGGTCTAATATATGTTTTGGATTTACAGTCTGAAGATTTGGTTTTATTTATTTTTTTACCATTATCTGGATCTGCTCTTGTTAAATCTGAGCGACACAGATTTACATTTACATTTCCCTGCGTTGGAACTATGAGGGTTCAGGATTTTTTATCATAATAGGGCAGTAATTTAATGAGGGGAAAAAGTCAAAATTATAATATAGTAAAGTAATATTTGGAGAAAGTTGTAATATAACGAGAATAAATCAGAATTAAGAGGGGGGGGGGGCACTAGATTAGAAGAATAAAGTTGTAATACAAGAAAACGTAATAATACAATAATAAAGTCGGAATTTATTGTGAGTAAATTTGTAATATTCATTTTTGGGTGAACTATCCCTTTAAGTCGAATACTGATACTTTATAATGTAACAATTCAAATGTTAGTAAATAAATGTAAACATGGTGTAAAAAGCCAAAAATGTGAAGTACAGGAAGTTAAAAGAAGTGAATAAAAAAAAAGAAAAGAAAAAGGAACACACAGCTGGAGCACATCCTGTCTGTCGCGGACGATCTTTGGCACCGCGCTGACGTGCGTCGGTGCGTCACGTGACCTGAGGAATGTTAACAATGCAGCGAGTGTCCAACTTTGTGCTGATTTCTGAGAGTGTGGAGAAAATGGAGGCTGCTTTCATCACATCCACTCAGCCCGTCCGCCGCCTCTGATTCCCCGCGGCCCGCTCTCGGCTCCTCGCTCCGGGGACACGGAACTTTTTTTCCTTGTGGGTTTTAAAAGGCGTCAGTCTGCGGGGAGTCGCTCCACGGACCTGGAGACGTCGAGGCTTCTTCTTCTCACATGGTGAGTCTGCTGGAGGGGAGTGGTGCTGGGGCTGTATCTGCACGACTCGGTGACTGTGCTGGAGGGGAAAGTTCCTCCGAGTCGAGGTGAAGTTCACAGGAAAAGTTGAGCGTGTGTTCTGGTTGTTTGTGCAGGGTCTCTGCTGTGGCCCCCTCTCTCTGTGTCGAAGGCCACAGGACGTTCAAACAGGGATTTCCTCTCATGTCCAAGGCCCCTTCAGCACAAACTACACAGACACCATTTTGTAACGGTTCTAAAGCCTTGGCACAGATGTTGAATTGAGCTAATAAACACAAGAAGAAACAGGAAAACACGATCTCCTGCGGAAAAGTTGTTGCAGATATGTTGAGGTTCTTGCATGGGGGCCCCCAGGTGCAGGGCCCATGCAAAGAGCTGTGAAGGATTTCAGTGTTTCTGTTTTTAAAAAGGCTCCAATTTAAACTATTGGATCATATTTTATTCATCATTTTACAAGTTGGGTGAAATATCATGAGTCTGCTGGCATAAAGACAAACTCTTAAGTGTGCAATACAATGGTTTGTGTGCAATCCATGTTTTTACACTGTATATATCAGTTTTTATCTCATTCATATTTTTCTATAGCTTTTATATTCCTTACACGTATACTTATTACTTACTGATGCCTATTTTTGACTCTTGCTGCTGTAATATTGCAAATTTCCCTATTGTGGGACTAATGAAGGATTATCTTATCTTAAAAACTTGATGGTGATATTCTCAAGTAATTGCAGTTATTCTGAAATTGCCAGATGTTTGCATGGGACCATTTTAAGTAGATAGCAATATATATCCAGGAGTGACACTGTTATATATGCATCAACAAGGGATCCAGGGGTTATCCCATTTTATATGAGCGTGTATGGGATTATTTCAGTCTTTTAGTTAAACTTTCGCTCTGTCTGTGTGACACACATTTTAAAAGGTCTCCCATTTAATCCTGAAACTATTGGAATGTGTTTTATTTATCATTATAACATGCGTGGGTGAGTCTGGTGGCTTGAAAAACATCAACGTGATAATTTGAAGTAATTTAATTTATGCTAAAACTGCCACGTTTTTTCAGGTGTGTTCATTTTATGGCCCTATAAGTTGATAGCAAATGTGATTTGGAGCTATCCCCGTGTTTTAGGACCTTTTCCAGCATAAACACTCATCTAGTCAGGACCAGTTGACCTCATGGGGACCAACGCTTGGTCCTAATGAGGCAAAACATCATTTCTGAGCTCCTGGTTAAGGTCAGAGGTCAGATGTGAATTGTGGTTAGGTTAAGGTTAGGGTTAATTGGTTAAGGTTAGGGATAAGTGTGTGTGTGTTCTCTCTGTGACGTGTTTAAAATGTCAACAATTTGACCCACAAAGATGTTCTATCATTATAACATGCTGGGGGACATAAAGGGGGTTGATCATGCAGATGTACGAGTGAGCGATCAAACAATCATCATAAATCATGAGGTATAACACATAATTGGTTTTAATGTTCAACCTCAGATTTGTTTAACATGTTATTTGTCATTCTCTTGAAGGAGAATTCAAAACCACAACCATCCCTCAGGAGCTAAAGTCAGTATTTATACTTGACGGAAATGATAATGACACATTTATCCTGCTTATGATCACTATTAGCTGATAGGAAACAGGCCTCCTGATAACCTTTTGGCCATATCACAGAGCTGTATGCAGAATTTATCATGTGCTATTTTCACCCAACTCCTGCATAGTTTGGCACTGATGCAACCATGTGTTCCTTTCAGGTGTGCTGCTAATACTACGACATCTGAACACTCGCTCTTTCTGCCTGACACCCATGCTCGACTCCTCTGATTGCTGAGCAGCAGGCCTGAGTTATGCAAAGTAGATAATAGCACCCAAGACACTTGCCAGTTTATGTCCCATGGGTGACAAGTCACTTTTTCTTTTTGTAACAATAAGACCTATTATACTGAGGTTGTGGTGGTGCTGCAACAGTGCGTCATCAGGTATTGAGCCACAGCTGGATCTAATTCTGTCAGGCGGTGCAGAGGCATCTGTCAGGGAAGAATCGCAGGGATGACTGCGGTGAGAAATCACCCACTGGACTGCAAACGGACCAGATGCTGGCAGATGTTGGCCGTGGCCATTTTAAGGTGTGGGATTTTATTGTGCACCAGCAGGTAGCCAGATCCCAGCTCTGCAACAAAACATAGCTACAAACTGGGTGTAAAGATAATGGAAATAGCTGAAGGTGAAATCTGGGAACGAGATGATGTAAACTCTGGCCGAGGCTTGGGCTGATTTTTCATGTGAGTGTGTCTGTTGTTGAAGATGGATGAACTCTGTGGGTGTGTAGAAGTATGCAGAAGGGATGTTTCAGACGTCCAAGTTGAATTTCTCTTCACTTGAGCTCAGATTACAGGGTTTTCTACAATCCTGCTTTTTAAATAATCTAGTGACACATAAGGAGAAACTGTTTGCAATTCATCCAGTGTAGAAAAATCAGTCACACCACTAACAGCAGTGCTAAACTAATCTTCCCAGGGGGGTTTACACACCACTGCAGCTTTCTGCTTTTCAGTGACAGAGTCGTCTTTCTCTCTGAACTTCAGATGCTTTTTCCTCAAGCTTTCTCTTTGTCTGAATAAACATGGACAAATGAAAGTTATGAGTTAGCTGGAGCAGACCGCGCCGCTAGCTTTACTCTTGTCTAAATGGCATCTAATATAAAAGGTATCAGGCCCGACATGGTGGCGCTCCTGAGGACATATCTGAACTGGGCTCTGTCAATATACAAACTTGAAATACAAGCTTGATTTAAGTTTAGAGATGTTCTGATCATTTAGAAAAATAACTTTTTTATCATATATTTTAAAAGCTGTTTGCTGCTAATCCTTTTATTAAAGTGATAATTACTGTCATTGTTGTATGGCCTGGCTCAGGTTAAAAACTAATATAGCTATTTTAAAGTCTATTGGATCAGTTTCTAGATTTACGTACTTGTAAACTCTTGATCCAGCATTTTCAGTATTTCCGATGCTTGTATTGAAACATTCCTCAAATAAATAGCTTTACCCATGTCTTAATAGCAATATAAAACTCCTCAGGCTCTATATGTGCCATATATACCAAGTACATATCCAAATTTAGCTTTGTCCGTATAGAAAATAATAATTGGACAACTCAGCTTAAAGGTTCAGTGTATACGATTTAGGTGAAAGGGATCTATTGGCAGAAATTGAATATATAATAACCCTAGTGATGTTTTCACTAGTGTGTTTCACCCAAATTATACGAATTGTTAGAATGGGCCTTTTATATTGAAATACTTTATATTTACATCGGGAGCGGGTCCTCTCTCTCTCTCTCTCTCTCTCTCTCTCTCTCTCTCTCTCTCTCTCTCTCTCTCTCTCTCTCTCTCTCTCTCTCTCTCTCTCTCTCTATATATATATATATATATATATATATATATATATATATATATATATATATATATATATATATATAGTTTTTGTTGTTTCCATTTCTGTTTTCTTTACACGGTCACGCTTTTAATGTGAAGCTCTTTAGAACTTTTGATTTGAAAAGTTCTATATCGATAATGATTTACTCCTCTTAGCTGTCTTTTCAAACCTGTAGCCTTCAGTTGACTTTTAAGTTCTTATTTTTACACTGTGTACATATTTTCATAGAATCATCCAGATTCGCAAATCTATAACACAGGTTAGATTTCATCTGAGCTGCAGACGGTCAGAAAGGGTCGAATTGGAATCTGTGAACTCGTGTTTTATTTACTCACATTTATTTTCTGTTAAATTATTCAGGTTGTACTCAAGCATCCTCCCACGACTCTTTTCCAGACAGCAATCATCCATAGATCTTTGTTTTTCCTTCAGTTTATTTTGGTCAGCATAGTCCCATGATTCATCGATGGTATGAGTATACTTGTAGTTACTTGTGGAATGGCATGCTCGTTGGTCAGACATGGCGCCTGAAGCATTGCAGGAATGGAGGCAAGAGATCCCAGAGATGGGGCATCATTTATACAGCTTGGCCCCGCCCCTCTCCACCAATATAAAAAAAACATGTTTTCGTCTGTACAGAGTTTTATCTGTGCAAACAGGGAGAGCTGTGACATTCTGAGAAATGTCCCAAAGGGATGGAGATGGGGGGGGGGAGTTCAGCAGTTCTCTGGTAGTATCCCAGCGATCTACTAGATGGATAAAACTTATTTATTCATATCTATGATAAGGAATATAAATATATGTAATTCACATAAAATCATGAATTTCATTTGAATATGCTATTTTCCACTCTTTGTCATTGAACAACACCAGAATCGTCATGTGGTGGTTTTCTTTAGAAATTTGTCTTTTATTTCTGAGCAGTGTTTCAGCTTGGTATCTGAGAACTAATTTAGTCAGATTGGTCTGTTGTGTAAATACTACATATCTTTGATCCTCAGCGGCTGTTGCTATGAAGAAGTCGATCAGATGTTTGAATCAGAGGTGCAGCAAGTCTTAAACACTTAATTGTTGTTATAGTGTGGAGGATTTACCTTCTGCTTTATGTTAGCAGTTTTAAATGATGTTTACCTCCAGACGCCTGGATTTACAAAATCATTTTCTGTTGACCTTGTATGTCAGTAAACAACAAAGTGCTCTGGCTTTAAAACTTTGTCTATCAGCTGTCAGATAAATAAAGCAAATAAAAATCTGTAGGTGTAGGGATTGTTTTTGGTAACTGCAAATATATATATTTATTAGCAAATGAAAAACATACCGAACATCATAGGTATGTTACCATGTGAGTTTAGTTTATTAGTTTACAGCCTCCATGAACAACACAACCTTTGAGCCAGTTTGCCATATAGCTTGTTTACATCTGCAGAAAAGACAACATTGTGCAATATATTTGAATTTAGCTCAAAGCATTGCATTCCCAAGTACACTCCCACCAAGCTATTTATTTAACTACAGGCTCTAATGGCGTTTTTACTTTACAGTAGAAGAACAAGGGGCTTTTTGTTGCCTGTATGACGCGCTGTATTTACCTCCTGTATTTACTATCTACAATGTTTATGTTCTTAGCAGGATGGCTATATTTCAGATATTAAGTCAGTTGACCTGCCAGCTGGTATTTCACCAAGCAGTAATACCTCCATCCTTTGGTCTGATCCAAGGTCAGTTTGATATTGTTGTGTTCTGGAAATTCAGAAACGCTTGTAGGCTAATTCAGTTTTCATCCATTGCTTGACTCGAGCTGTGACAATGGTCAGCACAGCTCAGGTCAAAGTTCAACGGATTTGAACTTTGGATGCATCCGCTCCTCAGCTCTGTGCAGATCTGTCGTAACAGTCCACTGACAGAATTCCTTTCTGTGGTAATAGGAATAAAGCAATAATCTGGTTTTCATCCTGCGGCTGTTACTCCTAAGAGAATTGTGTCATTGGAGAATAACATTTTTCAGAGACTTATCGATTATACACAATCACCGAATCTGTCATTTTTAAGTTTAAAAATGGGAAATGTTACAGATACAGAATATAAGCTTTCAGCAGCCTAACACTGGTACCAGCACGAGGTTTTGGTTCAATATGTGTCACCTTTATGCATTTATTGCAGATTTTGTGCCTGTTATCCTCAATCCATTGCTCCACATCTTCTCTTGTCTCACTCCTTCCAAACACTGTACATCCCACTGTTGCATTGTCGATAGTCACGTACGGCGTCTGACAGGAACATGTGCATTTGTTCCGCACGTCATCCCATCTGCCCCAGAGGAGTAACGCTGCTGTGGCAGAATGCTGAGTATGTTCCTCCAGATAAGACTGTCAGATGGTGTTAAATGTCTGATCACAGGGGAGCATCGCAGGCAGAGCGGCGGTTTTGGGGGGGGGGGGGCTGAGGTTGCAGCAGGGAGGGCTCCTGACTTGTTTTGACCCCACGATGCAGCGCTGCGCTCTCACAGGGGTGTTTACTGATGACCACGTAGCAGAGGTATGCAGTGACCGGGCCTGACTTGTGCAACCAGAACTATGCATAGATGTGATGCAGAGGAGGGGCGGTGGGGTTCAGGTGGCATTTTATGACCCCTTACATTCCTGTATTATGCATTCAGTATTCACCAGTGCTGCTTCTGCACCACTGCTACTGAATCTGACATCCAGGTTATACCAGACTCTAACTGGAGCCATGTTTGAGACGTCACTGACAATATTATAATCATGATCATCAGGCTGGAATAGACCTTCCTCGTTTCAAATACCAGATAACAGCTGATCATGTCAGCCACCTCTGATGTGATGCGTTTACTTCTACTCATTTGGAAGACAATGCCACCGCAAACCTGCAGAGCTGAAATGATTTGATGATTTGGTTGTTTTGGGTTATTCTTCAAGCCCATCATTTATTTTTCAAACTATAGCAAAAATATCTTTGGGATTGTTTAGATATGATATCAATATGTCAAAAAATCATTTTAATTAATCAAATCCTGTAGTTTGCCAGTAATCTTTAATGGTTGTTTGCATAAAAGTGGCGAAAGATGATGTTTCCATAGAATTTAGATATTGTTACAGGGTTTTTGGGGAACCTGATACTGATATCAGGGATTGAAGAAAATGTTATGCAATATATTGGCAATGATTCCTAAGATGTCGTTATGATACTCTTATGAAAAAGAAATGTAACTGAGGCTTGATATTTTACTGTTAAATCATAGACTTTATTATAGATAACTAGAAATAAAGAGACAATAAATACAACCAACAGAGAAATGTCGTTGAGGCTTGTTATGTTACTGTTTAACCATAAAGTTTATTATAAATGATAAATAAGTCAGGGCTCTACATGTTAGTACTGTCAATCCTTTCCCTCCTCTAATGCACTGACAGCTGTTCAACATACAACATGTATGAGGTATTAAAGCTCTGTTCACTGAAAAGCACTTTTAACGTTCCTGTGCTCACAATGTAAACAGACCAGTATATAGTGGGCTTTAATTTTTGAATCTCAGAAAAGCACCAACACTTTACTTGACCACACTCTTTATGCTCAAACTGTGTCCCTTCCTCCACAGGCGCAGATTGGCAGCATCATGGTTTGGCTCCGCAGTGCCCTCGTGACTGGCTGCATTTCCTGGAATAAGCTGGAACCCGAACCTTGAGAGCCGCACCATGGAATGTTTGTAGTATCCCCACATCAGCTTCAGCCACCCCACCAGCATCGGCAGGAATCAGAAACACAAAGAGACGCAAACAAATAAAGGGACACACACAGGGACTCCCAGATCTGCTGCGGGACACTCTTTATCTATTTAGTTCAGCCAGCTTGAAAGGGATCCTTCGGAGGGTGCAGGGGAGTGAGTGTCAATTTGTGTGAGTGCATGTGCGTGTGTGTTTCCCTTTTAGAGTAGGTGCCTGTCCTCGGGCACTGAGGCCATGAGGCCAAAGACTTTCCCAGCCGCCCCGTACGTGGGCAACACGCGCCAGAGGCTTCAGGAGATCAAGGAGGGTCTGAAGCAGCCGGCCAAGCTGGTGAGCCAGGCCCTGCATGGGGGCAGCTCCCGGGCCGACGGCAGCAGAGGGGCCGACTGCAAGAGCGGAAAGGACACAGCAAGCCGGCAGCAGCAGCTCCGACCCCCGCAGAAGTTTAACAACTACCAGAATGCCCTGCGGGAAATCCGCAAGTCGCTCATGCCCTTCGCCAATGAGTCAGGCCCATCCTCGGGGTCGGGGCACCCTGCAGGCGCTGGGGAGGTGAACCGGCAGATGCTGCAAGAGCTGGTGAATGCCGGCTGTGACCAGGTGAGCCAGAGAGAGGAAGAGAATGTGTGTGCATTTACCGTATGCGTTTGGTTTTCATTAGTCTGTGTGTCCTGGGCATGAGAATGTGCTTCAGTTAGTTCTTTAACCAAGGTAACCGTTACCTTAAGATCATTGTTGTATTGGTTTCTTGCAGATAATGGATTATATCACCACCATAGACTGCTGTCATGTAATATTAGATGATCAGAATTTTCCCCAAAGATCAGCGGCAAAACTAAATTTCCTAATTGGGTATTTGATCAATGTTTAAATCAACAATACTTGGATTCAAATTTGAATAGTGTCCTTGTTAAGATGAACAAACATCTCAACTTAGTTGTATAAACATTCTCAATACCTCAGTTGGCCAAAAACTTCTAAACTTTTTTTTTAATCACATGAAGCAGTTGAGATTGTTTTAATATATTGTCAATAATTAACAATGTATGAAAAAATAAATACAATAGAAAATACCTGAAAAGATGAAGCTGCTTTTACTGAACAATTCTGTCTGTATGCAGTGTATGAATTTGTTGCTCTGTTACTCTCAGACATGCAAAGTCACTCTGCCTCCTTCAGTCAGGAATTCTTAATGAAAGCAGCAGAAAAAGAAAGAGAGCCATACGCTCATGGATGCAATACAATACACGACGTCCTCGCCAAGTGTACAGCGCTGCCATTACATAACACAGGCCTGAGCGTTGATATGTTGAAATATTGTGTGGATTTCTTAACCGTCCGAGTTGAGGAATGCAAATGCGCCCTTCAAACGTCCAGAGAGTTTCCATGCCTGTGTTACTCTCGACCTTCACCCTTAGAAATCACTGAGAATCATGTGGATCCTGTTAATCAGGGGTCACCGCCCCTCGAGTTGGAGGAGAGGTGATGTCGGCATCACACCACAACACTGCATCTCCAAATGTTTAGAGCAGATTTATTCATCTCACAAATTACGAGTGTGTATGTGTGAAATAGTGCTGTTGGATGTTGCACGTTGCTGTTGCATCAGGGATGACGCTTTCACATCAACACCAAGGTTTGAGTTGGAGTAGATTTATTGCTATGATGTTCTGTTAGAAGACAAAATATAACCAGGAATATATCCATTCAAAGCTTTTTTAACACTCTGACCACATAGTTTATCCTGATACAGGATTCAATGTGAAATGAACAAGTCTCTATGTTTGGCTTCGGCAACATTATCACACTTAATGTTATGTCACTACATGGAGAAGATGAGGAAGGCGTTAGGTACAACTGGTCCAGTTGAGCTTTGGTTAAAGGTCTGGAGGACAGGCCCTGTGATGGAGCTTGGCCTGTGAAGAATGCTTCACTCAAGCCCATGCACAGCACAGCACAGAAACCTCTCCGCTGCAGGGAAGTTATGAGGCTGCGAGCTAAAATCGATTTTTAACTTATCGCAGCCAAAGACCCGCTGTTGGTCGGGTGTTTGCTGATCGCAGGACCTTAACTCTGCATCTTGATTCCCTGTCTTTCAATTGACTTGTAGTACACAAACTTTTCAGCCTCCCAGAGACTTGCAACCTTGGAACAAAAAGCTTTTAAGCTTGAGACGTGATGTATTCCATTTTCATTAAACTGCCATCTAACTATTGTCTACACTGCACACTGTTATATTCACTGTTACCAATCTGTATTTGTTATTTTATTTGTTTACCACGTTATTTTTCTCAGAAAATGCTAAAATAGAGCATATTTTGGCTGCAACAGCTAATTGATTGATCTACCAGTATTTTAGTTTTACTTTAATCTAGTCTGACAATAGTGAAAAATGTCCTTACATATTGGCTCTTATTACGGCCATTAGTATTTTAGCTTGTAAAGTGGTGATTAAGAACCTGTTGTAGATTGACCTGCTTGTGTACTTTAAATCTGCGTGAGAGATTCCAGTTTGTGTGAGTTTGGGTTTAAAAACAGGGTCAAAATGCGTAACTTCAGCCAATTTTCTGCTGTGTGTCTGTTCACAGTTGTTCTTAAAAGCGCTTCTTTGTTCAGTGTGTTGTGTAACTGTTGACACAGATTTTATTCACACAGTTAATCTTTTAACACATTATCCAAATCTTTTCTACTGTCTCTAAAATGAGACTGTAATCATTCTCGATCATAGACTGTAAACAAAGATGTTTAGACCTGTCTCCACTTCCTCCTGTTTGCAAGATTTAGCAAACAGTAGGAGGAATCTTGCACAAACAACTTCACTTGGAGCCAGAGTTTCCTCTGTATTGATCATGGCGTGGAGCTATGGTTTTGAAGTCCCGTCGAAACACACGCTCGACCAGTTGCGAGGCAGTGAGGCTTGTGGTTTACAGAGGCAGCAATTTCCTCAGCTGGTTGACTTCCATTGCTGCCACCTTTTGTGAACGTACCAAACCAATATGGGCCCAGTCAATACAAACAGGAAGTGAACATTCAATGGCAGCAGGGTGGAACAGTTCCTCCTGCTGCAGACGAGTCGCCACCCAACCCGTCGCCTCCCGAGCTCCGTCTGTCCCAGTCTTTGTCCCTGTGTGTCTCTGCAGGTCTGTGTGTGTCTTGGTTCAATTATTGTGAGGAATGAACAAGTTGAATTATTTAGTTTGACTGATTCATTACACTAAATTAGTAATAAATCATAACTGAAGTAAATCCAATAATAAAAATGTGAACCATGAAGAAACCAACACTTATTTTAGCTTGAGGCAGTTTCCACATTCAAAGCACATTAGACCAAAATAAAGAGCACAGACCAGAGTTTGTTCACAAGGCTGTTTAAATACCAACAGGAAAAGGGACGTGGTCTATGGATGGTTGGTCCAGGTCACCAGGATTCATTTGGCTTCATTGACATACTTTTTTTCAAAGAGATAATGGTAGCAGCAACTGATGAGACCAAAATGTCTGACATTTGCACTTTTAAAGTTTTAGGGTACAACTCAACTGAACAGTTAATGTTATATGTGTTAAAAATGAAGGGGGCTGCGTCTCATTTCGGTTTGGCATCCATTGTCTACGCGGCACCTGAAGTGAGATAGTGAGAATAAGTTGTCGTAAATGGGGGAAATCACTGATCCAGCCAATCGGAGAGCTCTCATGAACTTTTACCCCCACACAGTACACACACTTGACTGTACTAACGTTTGTGAATACCAATAATTCACCTTTGACTGTTTTAGGCCACTGAGCTGAATCTATATTTTTGTATCTGTTTCAAACCAATCCAGAGCAACAATGTCAGATGTACATCAGCTTCTACGTCCTTCGAGGTCACACAGTATTTATTTATTTTTTTTATCAACAAGCTGCTTCTTCCGCCTCCTCCTCCTCTTCGTCTTTCCTGTCTTTTTCATCTGAAACTTACAGTGTGCTGTGTGGCTCGTTACATAATCACTTTTTCTTTTTTTAAGGAGGAAATGCTTTGGAGGGGGAGTGAGGGTGGGGGGGGGGGGCGTAGTGGCATGCCACGCACCAAGATGACAGAGAGCGAAAGGAAGTGAAGGGAAAGGAGGGGAGCGGTCAGCAGCAATCCCAGCAGGCCTCCTGCTGTATGTGCAGGACAAATTGTGGCAGCGAAGGATCTGTAGCACGATGAGCGTATTAAAACCTTTGGCGTGTGATCCAGCAAAAACTGTGTTCATGCAACAATGAGGTCAACTGAACATAACATGGAAGCAGCGGATGAATGTTGCCATCCCTCGCCTCGCACTGAAATGATTTGTCAATATGGTGAAACTTATTTATGAGTACTTGTGCGACCCTGCCATGGTTGAGGAAGAGGAATGGAGGAAGATGGCGCAGGTTTCAATGGATCTCTGTGTGGAAACGATGCGTCCCTCTGGCTCCGTACGCCCAGCTGCGCTCTGCTCCTGAACGTCCTCCATGTGGCTTTGATTTGAAGGGAATGTGTTTCTGGTTTGGTCAAGTTCGGAGGATAATGTTGTTGACCATCACAAGAGGTGTGTGTGTGTGTGTGTGTGTGTGTGTGTGTGTGTGTGTGTGTGTGTGTGTGTGTGTGTGTGTGTGTGTGTGTGTGTGTGTGTGTGTGTGTGTGTGTGTGTGTGTGTGTGTGTGTGTGTGTGTGTGTGTAGGCTGGTGATTATGCGTTTGGGATAAGTCGGCGGCTCACAGCCCACAACCATTATGACAAGAGTGAAAATGTGGCCTGGATATTTTCGAGAGAGGGAGACTATCCAGATTGCAAATAGCTTGAATTCTTGCTTCCTGGTCTGAGGAATGTGAGCAAGGAACATCTGTCGCCATGACAGCCGGGGTCACTGGGCCCGCCTCTGTACATGCATGCATGTGCAAACACATGCATAATCAAAAAGGGGAACAACAAACATATACATATAAAATAACTGTCTCTTAGATATCTGCGGATAAGTTTAAACCAAATATTTATCCTCAATACAGACTATTCTGTCAAAGATGAGATAAAAAAATATCTCTGCTCTTATTTCTGTCTTTTACATAGTTGGTGTTCGACACAGGGATTTTTTTGTCAGGCCCTTTAACCAAGATGGAAGAAAATGAATATAACAAATTGTATTTAATTGTGTTTGACTGTTCATTTATCTCTTGGTTAGATGTGTTTTTGAGTATTTATTTTTTTTACATCAAATGCCTTTCTACTCTTATTGTAAAACACTGAGATTTACTTTCAGTTGCTTAAATGTATCCCACCAGATGTGATTTGGATGAGTAATAGATAATAGCAGCTAGCAGAGCGATATATTAAGTATTAATTTGATCATTTAGACATGAAATCCTCCTCCTCCTCATTTAACAGCACAACAAAGGGAAGTGTGGGTGGAGCAAATTCTGCAATATTGTCTGTAAAATACTGTATTCAAAAAAAGTACGTGATGTTTCTGCATTTTTCGTGTGTAAATCCGAGCGAAACACATTCACGCGTCTAAAAGGTTTGGAGTTTTTATCTTTTGGACGTTTTTCAGCCAATAGTCATAAAACTCAAATAATGTTCACTTTACCATAATGAATGGAAAAATGTCTCAGATAATCACATATGAGAAGCTAGAACGTGAACAACCTATTGCATTTTTCCATTTACAAAAAATATTGGATATATAACAACAATAAGTGGATAAAATGGTTGCTAAATAATGTTTTTTTATGTCAACTAACAATTAACTGATAGGAAGTTTGGCTGAGGACCATTTGTCGTCCCCCATCTACCTCTTGTATTCTTTAAGCTCTTGTCTATCTACTAAAGGCAAAAATACTTGCAATGTAAACCATATATGGTTTAGTCATTCTGCATCCATTTTTTCAGTTAAATCCTATTAGTCATTATAGGAAAAAGGGCTATATGGAGAGAGAGAGAGAGAGAGAGAGAGAGAGAGAGAGAGAGAGAGAGAGAGAGAGAGAGAGAGAGAGAGAGAGAGAGAGAGAGAGAGAGAGAGAGAGAGAGAGAGAGAGAGAGAGAGAGAGAGAGAGAGAGAGAGAGAGAGAGAGAGAGAGAGAGAGAGAGAGAGAGAGAGAGAGAGAGAGAGAGAGAGAGAGAGAGAGAGAGAATGTGACATTACTGGGCGGCTCTGGCAGCCAGCTCTCTCTGCTCGCTACACAGGAATGCAACAGACACACACATCCTCGTACACACAGGAAACTGTGTGTGTGGTCAGTCAGCTCAGGGACGTACAGTTATTTATGTGCATGGACATGTATATGCAATGTGAGGGGACAAAAGCAGGCATGTGCAAGCTGTATGCTTTAGTGTGTATGTACACTTATGTAGATACACACACAAAACAGAAGCCATAGAAAGTGTGTGGCCTTGGTATTTCCTGGCTTTCAGAGCTGACTGTGCCCACAGTTTCTGTGCGCTTCTACTTTTAAACCATTTATGTTTGATTTAGTTTCCGCCTGATGAATAAAAGCGGCCAGTCAGTCCGGGAAACCGCAGGAGGAAGGGGCACAAAATGTCTGAACAGGGGATAGAATCTCTCTCCTGAGAAAAAAATAGAATAAGAATATATTTTTGTTGGTGACATTATCATTCTCTGCTTTTTCTTTACTAAAGATAGTAAAAAATACTCAAGGTATTTTTTAAACAGCTTTAATACAGGTACTTCCGTTACATATGATATTACACAGGTTAATTTGCGTTACATCTATCAAACATAGTCAACAAGGTTCAAAGTGTTTTGAGTAAGGCAAAGAATTACATAACAAAACACCCGTCCATCCAATCCATTTTCTACTGTTTATCTTTTCTGGGTGATGAGTTAAAATAGATAAAAGAAAAACAATGCAACAACAAACACTGTTGCAGTGCAGTAATAAGTTGCACCAGAGACATTTTTTGTTTTAAGTTGTACCACTAGCAAGAGCATTGGAGAGTTTCTTCCATCTGTATTCTGCCTAGTAGCTAAATTATAGTTTTACCATTTTGCTTCTGACCCCCAGGCTCTTTTATCTGAGTGCTGAGCCAGGCCGCTGACTGATTTATAAACTCGCACTTTTAAAAACTTCTAAAATAATCTTGAAGCCATTGTAAAGATTTAAGAGTGGGAATAACGTGCTCACTTCTCCTGGTTCTTGTTAGAAGTCTGGCAGCCACAGTCTGAATGCACTGCAGGTGTTTAATGGTCTTTTTGGGGAAGAGCTGTGCTGAGCTCTTCCCCAAAAAGTTCTACATATTTAGTTGTATTTGTGTATTTTGTATTTAAAGTAAAGTTTATGGTTAAACTGTAAAATATGTCTCACGGTTTTGAGAACAGCATCTTCACAATCACTGCCAATATCTTTTTCATATACAGTATATGGGTATCTGGAAGTTTTTATTCATTTAATCATGCATAAAAAATAAATCTATAAAAAGAAAAACCACAGTAAAATGTATAGAAGATATATAAAAGACAAAGTAAAAAAAAAAAAAAGAAAAGATGGGTATTAAAAGACTAATGAGACTTTAGCTGAATTATAAAGGAAGTTTAAATAGGTAGAACATAAAATTATATTTTAGATTATCAATAGTGGGTCCTGATGCAGAAAGGGAGACTGTTCCAGAGCTTTGGGCCAGCAGTAGATTTTTTTTTTTTTAAATGAAAAGAAGTAAATACAACATCTGCAGCAAATATACATTAAAAATGAGTGTCTTTAAGTAAAAAGGCATCACTTTACACAAAATTAAGGCATGTGTAAAAAGTTGGTCATCCAAAGAAATCATTAGTACATTTTTTTTAGTTTTACTACTTTTCTCATAAAAAATTAAAAAACATGTGATTTGCCCGGGGCTGAGCTGTAAAGCAAGAATTTAACACTGTCACGGTTTGAGGTTCAACTCCCGCTGTGACCCCATGAATAATGACATGCACTTAATGTCATCTGTAAAAGTCTCAAGCCTTCAATTTGTTGCTGCTGTCCCTCCGTGTGGCCAGCAGGGGCGCCTTTTCTGGCTCTGTCCGGCCGTCTGGGCAGAGGTCTGAGTATAAATGTCTCTGCAGTGAGGTCATATGGCATACAGGGGGATTTCCTCATCTAGGTGTGGGTCGCTCTGTGGAGAGGGGACGACATATTCAGATCTTTCCACCTCGGTGTCCTGTTTGTTTACTTGTTTACTCGTGTAAAGAAAACTGTAAATTAATGTAGTTTGATGGCATCACCTGGAGAATGTTTTATTTGCAGGCAAGGGGATGTTATAAAAGTTTGTTTCACTCTGCAATAAAGACAGGAATTCTTGTAAAAAGTGTTATTGAAATAGATTCTCCCTGTTAAATCTATAATAAATAAAAATGCATAAATCCAACCCCATAGGAAGAAATGTAGACAAACAGACAAAGAAACTTATAATAATGAACATGATAATAAATTATAATATAAACCGCCATATACTGTATAAAACACTGGCAGCCTGTCCTTGTGCAACACAGTAGGCAATTATCTATGCTCTCTCACTACAATGACCTATTTATATTCTGTAGCACTGCTGCAGCCAAAAGACGCTTTATCATTTAAATCTATGAAACTGTCACCTAGGCTTTAGTTTGTCTGTGTTTTTTATTAACCTGATATAAAGCCAAACATTTAAAACTATAAATCAGAAATACAATTGCTCACTGTGTCTTAAAGGGATAGTTCATCCAAAAATGAAAATTCACTTAGCTACTCACCACTCTGCCAATGGAGGGGTGGGTGAAGTGTTTGAGTCCACAGAACACTTGTCAGAGCAGAATCCAATATGATTGAAGACATTAGTGAACTATCCTAAAGGTCCAGTTTGTAAGATTTAGGTGAAAGGGATCTATTGACAGACATTTTATATAAAAATAATCCTAGTGATGTTTTCATGAGTAGGTTTCATCTAATTTGTAAGATTGTTTTATTTACCCTAGAATGAGCTCGTTTATATTTAAATACTTTATATTTACATTATGGGGTGGGGGGGGGGGGGGGTCCTCTCTATGGAGGCCGCCATGTTTCTTGTAGTAGCCCAGACTGGACAAACTAAACACCTTTTTGAGTTTTTATGAAAACTGAAGACTACCACAGGTTCTCTTTCATGTTTGGAAGGGGAGGAGGAGATGAGGGGTGTTCAGCTGCAACACGACACTTCACCACTTTATGGCACTAAATTCTATGCACTGCAACTTTAAGAAGAATAAAAGCACAACATGCCTCCATACTGCTCCTGTGGAGTCTTACGAGTGTCTGGAAGCGCCAACATTCGTATTCGACTCAAAACGAGGTCATTTACATTGTGTTTTAAGCCTGAATGTCTGCTGATTTCTTCCAACAAGGTGCATTCAGGGACCGTCGGAAATGCTAATATCCGTTAGCTTAGCCACTTCTGGTGGACTTTTAGCCTTAAAACACAGTGGAAATAACCTTGTTTGGAGTCGAACTGAATTTATTTTATCCCTTGAATCTCGAGTTGAAAAGCTTCTAAAATCTCCCCCTTTTCAAATTAACATGGACCAAAGGAATGATTGGCATTACTTAATAAAAGGGCCATAAACAGGAAAGGAATGCTCTTCATGTTTACTCCTTCACATTTTTTGGGGCTGCAACATTTTTCACATAGGTGACCTACATACCAGTGGGCTTTTTACAGTGACCCACCTGTTGGGAGCGCAAATCGCCAGGCATGGGATGAGATCCAGATGCCCCACCTGTGGGTACGAGTGAACGAGGCGGCAGCAGGCTTCTTTCCCTAGATGCTTTTCACAATATCCACATGTTAACTCTTACTTGGCCTGTGGTGATGCTGGTTGCAGGGTTCTTTGTGAAACTGTAAATGTGACCTGTAGTGATTTAGGCCTCAGCAAATATAGACTAACTGCAGGACTCATAAAGCTGCAGCTGCACAAAGAGCTGTTCACCTGTTTTAAGTTCAGTGAAGTTTGACTCTGTACGTAAAATCCTGAACTGGAGAATCAATTGTCGTTGCTGTTGTTTTACTGGTCAGCTGATCATTCAGTTCAGTTTATTCATATTGAACAAATCATGTGATCGCACCAAGTTCAACCCTGCACTTCCTTGGGCCCTTAATAATACACATGACAAGTGTGAAGCCAGTTAGATGAACACAAGATATCCGAGCCACATGCAGATATTTCTGGATTACATTAGATGGAACTGTTACACAATGTAACTGTGACTGAAAGTAAAGATGAAATGTGATTCACTGTATGTAAGTAGGTTTTTGAGACTGTTGATTCTTGAATGTTACTCAAATGAGCAGAAGCAAAAATGTATTTCAGTATATTTTGGATTATGGTGGCTATAGATATAAAGTTGATGCACTTAGTGTTAAATGAAGTAAAACAGAAACTCCAGTATTGTCCCTAAAAGGTATAAGTGTACTGATTTCTAATAAAGCCTGTCTGAGGTGCACACAGGACCACACCCTGCTGACAGGCTGCAGCCACTGAATCATTCACATGAAATAATTACACCCATTACTGACAATCACGTGGCTTCATAATAGTTACACTGGCTCAGAGTTTTCTTTGAATGCATTTAAGAAACTCGTTCTTCCCTAACTTTACCATTTCCATTTGTCATGGTTAACTTTTTGGCTGTGTTTTGATATTGAAATCACATGTTTACCACAAAACAAACCGTGATAAAAACACACTGCATGTTCCCTTTTCCCTTCACTCATTTTACCCATTTCCATTTGTCATTTGCCCTCATTTGTGGTGGTATATTTTTTGTGTGTGTTGTTGTGACACAGGAAGTCGCTGGTACGTGACCCCACGTTTGGAGGATGCAGGTGCTTGAGCACCTACTGGGTCACAGTGGTTCTGAAAGTTTGTTTTAAATTTGGGTTGGACACATTCTAAGCAGATTCAGCTCATTTTGTGTACGTGTGTTGCAAGCATACATGTGATGGTTTTTGTTTATGTATTTTTGTGTGATTATTGCAGATACTCAAGCAAGATTTTCCAATGGTCTTTCTTGTGTGTTTAAATGTCTTTAAATTTCCGGGTTTTCCCAGTAGTCTTGTTCACCAATCATATAGTTCCCTAACTGATGTTTAATTTATTTATTTAGGCATACAAACTCTTGTGCAGCTGGCTGTGTGTAGACGACATTTTACATGAAAATTGTGTCTTTACTTGAGAAAAAAGTGTGGATAATGGAGAAAGTATTTAAGTAAGGTGTCAATAGGTTTCTCAAATTGTCTTTATTTGTATGTGTGTGCTTTGCAGGAGATGGCGGTGCGGGCATTGAAGCAAACAGGAAGCAGGAACATCGAATCGGCCTTAGAGTACATCAGCAAAATGGGTTACCTTGACCCTCGCACTGAGCTCATCGTCCGTGTCATCAAGCAGACTTCACCAGGTACAAATACATCCTCTTAATTACATATACTTGCTGTATGTGCTTATAATCAACATTTAACCACACAGTTAAGATGCAGTTTCTGTTTTATGAGTGGTATTTCTTTTCCTTACAGGAAAAGCCGGCATGCCAAACGCTATGGACCACCGGCCTGCGATGGAGGCTTCAGGAGAAGCAGCTGTGATGCCTCCATACCATCAGATGGGGGCTCCCATGTATGAGGGGGCAGGGGGATATGGCCCTGAGGGTGAGATGCCCAGACCCTACATGAGCGCCCCCCCTGTGATGAACTACATGATGCCCCAACCTGGTGCAGCACAGGGCTCTGCCATGGGAAACCCGATGGGTAGGCCTCCCAGTATGGGCACCTATCCACCAGTGATGGCCTCCCAAAACAACCCAGCCAACACCATGTACCCTCCAGGGGGCCAGCAGAAGGGCTACCCTGGGAGTATGGAGCAGCACTGTCCCATGATGAGCTACAATGTTCCTGGTCAACCTCTGCAACTCCAGCCACAGCCACCAGGTGGCCCTGTTCCAGGTCCACACTATGACTATGGTCATGCCAGGCCTCACATGATGGAACCTGCAAGCTATGGCGTTAAGAGGACCCCCTCCTTCCAGAACAAGATGGCACCCCAAGACAACTACGTCAACATGCAGGGGAAAGGGGCCATGGGTCAAAATGGACCTGGAGGAGGAGGAGGAGGAGGGGGAGGGTACCCCGCTAACCTCTACTTGCCTCCTCATTCCCACCCCCGACAGGCAAGCCCCACCTCCCACCAAGTCCACATGATGTCCCGGTCTCCAGGTGGAGTGGCAGCCATGGGCCCTGACTTCTCAGATTTGCCGCAGAGCTTGATGACACCGTCCAGAGCCAGCCTCAACCTGGACCTGTATGAGCACCACTGGGCAGGGCCTCCAGGCCCCGAAGGGGCCCCTCCAGCCAGGCAACCCCAGCCCCAGGGCCCATTCAGGGGGGAGGTGCGTGTCCCCAGTAGAACCAACTCTTTCAACAGTCGCTCTGCAGGACCCAATGTTGTCCGGCCTGCGATGGCTGCACCTCCTGCAGGTGGAAAACAAGACCCCTCCTTGGGCCCACCAAACACCATCACGGCTGTAACATCCCCACCTATTCAACAGCCCGTCAAGAGTATCCGTGTGATGAGGCCAGAGCCCAAGACAGCGGTGGGACCGTGTCACCCAGGCTGGATGACGGCTCAGGCCCAGGATGCAGCAGATTCTCTGGCCTACATGCCGGAGGAGACTTACCCACTTGAGCCTGCTCAGGAGCCACGCTGCCCACCACCACCTTACCCCAAAAGTCTGCTCATGTCTGGTACAGCTGGCGAACCAGGGGCCCTGGACGGAGCCATGTGCGGAGCTCAGGACCACAGCAACCCTGCAGCCAGAAGCACACACAACGGCAGCGGAGGGAGTGGAAAGGGAGAAGAGAGCCAGCAGGTGAAAGAGAAGACGAAGATGGGCAAGGGAGAAAAACCTGTGAAAGACAAGAAACAGATCCAGACGTCACCTGTTCCAGTGAGGAAGAACGGCCGTGATGAGGAGAAGAGGGAGTCGCGCATCAAGACATACTCACCTTTCGCATTCAAGTTCTACATGGAGCAGCACATAGAGAACGTGATGAAGACCCACCAGCAGAAACTTAACCGCAGGCTTCAACTGGAACAAGAGATGTCGAAGGTAAAACCATATTTTACAGCTGCTCATTAACTCCTTGATGTTACTAAGTCAGAATGCTGAATAACCTGAATCACACACAGGTTTTGCTTGTTTTAGCCCATTGATGAAAAAATGCAGACAGTTTTCTAAAAGATTCCGTAGCTGTTCAGGCTAATTTGATAAAAATCTACTTAGAGGTTTACAACATGCTTCAGATCTGTTATAATAGAAAATGTGGCCTTGTTAGATTGTAACAGTAGCAGCTATTTTGCAAGCAGCAACATTTTTTTATTTCATAAAACAGTCAAGTTCACACTATTAAGTGAACATCCTGAACTAAATTACAGAAAAATTCATAATGACAGGACATTATTCACTGTGACAGTTTTTTTTTTTTTTAGCAAGCATTGAGACTGGAAGTTTATTTTGAAAGAAAATGAAATGGCTCGCTCTCTTCAGGTTGAGAATCAATACAGAAACTAACTGGAAAATGATCAGAAGTAGTGAAAAAGCCATATGTAGTTAAAAGGCTAAAAACCCAGTGGAAAAGCTCTTGAGCGACTTGTAGCAATTGTGATGAGAACGATTATGTGTTGTTTGGAGCAGTGATGTCCAAGACGTTGCCGCCCAGAAACTTCTCCCTCCGGACTTTTTGTGATGGACAACAAAACCTTTGTCTTGGTGTCAGGAGTCAGTGAGTTCACATTAGTGTTTGCATGAGCTTGTCTTAAATCATGACTTTGCCCTCTGCACCTCTGACCTACTTCAAAGTGACTGAAAGACATTCTTTAGAGGAGACAAAATACCACAGCCAGACCCAGACAGTCCAATAACACAACGGGTTAAATCCGACCACAAAGGTCAGGGTGTGCTGGGTTGGGCTCATGCTGCATTCCGAGGACATTACTAATCATAAATATGAAATTAATTTTCCGCCATCTTTGTCCAGGCCGGACTGTCGGAAGCGGAGCAGGAACAGATGAGGAAAATGCTGAACCAGAAAGAGTCCAACTACAACAGGCTACGCCGAGCCAAAATGGACAAGTCCATGTTTGTCAAAATCAAGACGCTGGGCATCGGCGCCTTTGGTGAAGTTTGTCTGACGCGTAAAGTGGACACGTGTGCCCTTTATGCCATGAAAACACTTCGGAAGAAAGACGTCCTCAACCGCAACCAGGTGATTTAATTTTTCATTTTCATACAAAATGAATTTATCCACTAGTAATGTACCTTTGAATATAATTTAAGTTATTGCAAACTGCTGGTAACAAGTTGTTACATATATAATTCAAAGTACTTCCTCTGATGCAGGTGGCTCATGTGAAAGCGGAGCGGGACATCTTAGCGGAGGCAGACAACGAGTGGGTGGTGCGTCTCTACTACTCCTTTCAGGACCGTGACAGCCTGTACTTCGTCATGGACTACATCCCCGGAGGAGACATGATGAGCCTGCTCATCCGGATGGGCGTCTTCCCCGAACCTCTTGCACGCTTCTATGTGGCGGAGTTGACGCTGGCCATTGAGAGTGTCCACAAGATGGGCTTCATCCACCGCGACATCAAGCCCGACAACATCCTCATCGACCTGGACGGACACATCAAGCTGACAGACTTCGGCCTGTGCACAGGCTTCCGCTGGACACACAACTCCAAGTACTACCAGAAAGGTGAGACACTTAATTAGTATGCTTATGATGTTCATGCTAAATGACTTAAATATCTTATTATGCACATCAACACAAAAGCCCCAGGAAATAAAGTAGTAGTAGTATTATGGTATATATTTGTGGCAGTTGACCATGCCACAGGGCTCTCTCACACATAGCCAGAGATGCTTCAGGTGCTTTGCAGCATCTTTTATTAATCCTTCAACACACACACGTGAGCAAACATAAATTAACCTCAACTTAAACTTCTTCAGCTTTTGAGCTCTGTCCTCTCCTGTGTGAGTGTCTCTCCTCAGTGTCTGTCCTCTGAGTCAGCTCAGTCGCTGCCTTTTAAACGTGAGGATCAATCAGCCAACAGCTCTCACCTGTGCTGATTGATCCTCTGTGGTGAAGGTGAAGGGGCTGTCTCAGAACAAAATATTTCTCAACCCTCCGCAAGTTATTGGAACTATTTTCTCTGGCGTCACTGCACGTCATTATGTTGTTTTCACTGCATTTAACGAAACATAAAGATGTCATCACAAGCGTACAGCATGATGAGGTAGGAAAGAATAAGATAAGAAAGAAGCCTGCGTATTTTCTGTGTGTGGAGTTTAACGACATTGTTCCTCTTCTTCTGTCTTCAGGAAGTCACATCAGACAGGACAGCATGGAGCCCAGTGACTTCTGGGACGACGTGTCCAACTGTCGCTGTGGTGATCGGCTGATGACACTCGAGCAGCGCGCCAACCGGCAGCACCAGCGCTGCCTGGCTCACTCGCTGGTGGGAACACCTAACTACATAGCACCCGAGGTGCTGCTGCGCAAAGGTGGGTGACAACCTTAATGGAGACAGTGACTGAAATAATAATAATACAAATATGTATCTGACAACTGAAAAACCTTTTTATCTTGTGATTATTTAACCAAATTTGATCCAGATTTAAGGGTTTACATGCTACTGCTTTGAGTCACATTCACGTGGATGACATGTGACAACTCGTCTAAAAATGGACCAGAGGCTGAAGAATTCAAAATAAACCGATTCATGAACCAAATACAAATTAGTTTCAGTCTTTGCATTTGTCTATTGCCGATTTTAAGATTGTATATCGTATGTATAAAGTATGTATATCCAAATATATGTTTACATTTTAAACTTTTATATTAGTTTCCAACATTATCTTCAGGGTTAGAGAACTTTATTCTTGGATTAGGGCAATTCAACGTTTACTATTATGAGGGATCATGTAAAAAATATTACCCTTGCATATACAATACTTAATTTTTGCATATGCAGTAGTCCTACTGTTCCAAAACTATAGAATTGTGTATAAAAAGGCTTCTACAGTGTTGATCCAGCATCATTGTGTGAACACCCTCAGTTAGTGTTTGATTTCAAATGAATGTGCTGAAATCATAGTATGTGTCTCTACAGCTACTTATAATAGCTGATTGTGCTGTGTGTATGTAAAGTGAGAGAACTTATAGATACATGTTCGTGCCTTGTGTGCAGGTTACACCCAGCTGTGTGACTGGTGGAGCGTCGGCGTTATCCTGTTTGAGATGCTGGTGGGACAGCCGCCATTCCTGGCTTCCACACCCACTGAGACCCAGATTAAGGTCAGTGAAGAAGACAAATATCCCCAGCTTTGATTTGCAATAAAAATCATTGACCAGCGGATGAGTGAATGTCAGCCTGGTGTCAGTTCAGGTGCAGCAGGCAAACTGTCAATCTCAAGTCAAAAGTGGGGGTGTCAATCCACAATACTGGTTATATAAACCTGCATCTGACATGACTGTAGCTATAGTAACCTCATGTCTCTCCCTTCCACAGGTCATTAACTGGGAGAGCACGCTGCAGGTGCCTGCACAGGTCAAACTCAGCCCAGAGTCTGTCGACATAATCGCTCGCCTCTGCTGCTCCGCAGAGGATCGTCTGGGTGCCAATGGAGCCGGCGAAATCAAGTCCCACCCCTTCTTCACCCAGATGGACTTCTCCAGCAATCTACGGCAGCAGCCGGCCCCCTACCGGCCCAAGATCGCCCACCCAATGGACACGTCCAACTTTGACCCTGTGGAGGAGGAGGGCGGCCCCGGGGCATGGAGTGACAGCGGGGACAGCACCCGAGCTTTGGACATACTCTTCTCCCCGCATGGGAAGCACCCAGAGCATGCCTTCTATGAATTCACCTTCCGCAGGTTCTTTGATGACAACGGCTGCCCTTTCCGCTACCCCAAGCCGCTTGAGGCCAGCGAGATGCCGTCGAGCATCACCGGAGCCAGTGGCATGGGGGAGGAGGAGGAACAAGACGAGGAGGAGTTAGATGACGAAGAAGAAGATGAAGAGGATGGAGAAGAGCAGGGAGAGGGATGTGAGCCAGTGTACGTGTAGAGCTGCAGACTGAACTCTTACTAACGTTCATCATTCAGCTCGTGACCCTCCCGCCCTCCACCGCTCTTCTTCTGTTTATGTGTCTGTGTGTGTTTATGCATATCTGGCATGTGTGATTTGTTAACTTGAGGGAGCAGGAACATCGCCACCTTGTGGAATCTATAGTGCCTCCACCCTGACTTTAAGACTCCCCTGATCCGGGACCAAGAGACAACATTCAGCACATTACTGACTGCATCAAGGGTGAAGCGTATGCGGTTTGCAGAGCAAGACTCAGACTGTTCAGGTTGCACTGAGATCCATGGGAACGTAAGGATGTCTGGATCCAATGGTTCTAGTTAGAGGACTGCTTCTGGTTCTTCCAGCAGTTTCTTCTCCCATTCCTTCCACCCTTGGTCTTACGGACGATCGAAACACCTCGACGGTGATTGTCTGACACGGGAAGTTACTTCCTGTTCTACCTGAGCTGCTTTTTACAGCAATGTGAAGAGTGGAACTAGTTTACTTGTTGATCGTGCACGGGGGAAGGGGGGGATTCGGGTGGGGTGGGGACTAGTGACACACCTCTTTCACAGCTGCTGCAAAATAAGCTACAAAATGCATGCGTGCACGCACCCACACTTATTCAGTACAGGTCGTGTTCGGGTCACAGAGGATGAAAGTGCACAGCTCTCTGCAGATAGATTGCCTCTTGTCTCAGAAGTCGTCTTAGACCAGATAGACAAACAAATTCTCCTGAATTTCACCAACAGAAAAGATGTTTTTGGCGTGAAAGAGAATTCAACATTGAATTTTCAAATTTTTTTTATATTTCTGTGCCTTTGCTCTTAAATTTCTACCTTTTGTGACATGAAATTTAAAGGAGACATATGATGCTTTTTCAGTGTTTCTTTCCTGTAGTGTGTTGTATGTAAAAGTGCTGCAAAGCCAAAAAGCCCAAAGTCTGCAGTAAAGGGAGCTCCTCTCCCCCACAGAGAACACTGCTCCTGAAGGTCCTTAAATGCCTCATCAGACGTCCGGCTGATACTTCTGCACCATTGTGACATCACAATGCCCTACATTTGCATAATGCATGCCTAACAGCTAGTCTGACAAAGCCGGGCACAGAGAGAGCAAAGGCCAACGTTTCCTATGCGTTCTGGAAATAGTTGACCAATCACAACAGAGTGGGTCAGCTGCCCAATCAGACTGGGCTTTTTTAGGAGGGAGGCCTGAAAGGGACAGTATCTAAAACTAAGTGTTTGAGACAGAGGCTGAGAGAGGAGCTGCAGTGATGGACAGTCTGAGGAAAGTGACTTATTTTCTGAAACTCTCTTTAGAATTGTCAAACTGAGTATGAGCAGAATATGTCTCCTTTAAAAAGAAAATAGAAAGAAACCAAACAAAATAGTTTTTGGTTGTTCTGTCCTCTACATCCACAGCTGCCTCATTTTGTGCCAACTGTCGTTAATGTTTTGTCCTGTAGATGGAGCCAGATACTCCTTCCCTCAGAGGATGCTGTTACAAATATCCTCGTTATTGTGAAATACTTCCTGTTACTGACTCTCTGTCTGGACTGACCATTTCAAACGTTACCTCCAGAATAAATCCACAACCTACACAGATGCAAAGAGAGTCTGTAGAGTTTGCTTTGGGCTCTACAGCCAGATTTGATTTCCAGTCTGATCCAAGACTGAACCACTTATTTAAACCAGAAATTTCACTCTCAGCCTCACATGCAGTTCATTTCTGCTTGTAAATCAGAAGAAAAATATATTTTTGTTCCTATGATCCTTCTTGTTTATTGAGGGGGACCGATTCTTTCACGCGTTAGCACAACAGTTTCTCATGCTTTGTTTTAAAGACTGATTCACAAAGGCCTGAAACATCAGCTCAGGTCTCTGACTGAGAAGTACAAACACACACTCACATTGACCAAGATGTACACTTTTACAGCTATTTTTGAAAGATCAGCCTCATCGGATCTCTGGAGGTAGTCACAACAACACAAAGCGACGCGTTCTTACAACAGCCAAACATGTGATAGTTTGACTATGTGCAATACAAATAATACGTTATATATAGTTTTCTAAACACTTACTATCTTTTTTTTTTTTTGAGCTTTTAGTACTGAAATGTACAAATATATTGGTTTATATATATTTTCCTTTTCAGTTACATCATGCTGCTTATTAATGTGGTTAATATTATTTACATTATTATTATAATTTCTATAACATGTGTACCTGTTTTTTCCTTTCAAAAGAAGTGTTGGCTCAGTTGCCGTGTGTGCGTGGGTTTTGAAAGTACCGAGTTATGTGCCTTTTCTAATTGAATGTTGGAGTGTGTGTCGCGGCCAGTGACAGCAGGCGACGACGACGATGATGATCAGTGTTTGCAGAACCTTTGCTCGCTTTGCCTCCTGCGGCTGGGCTGGTCCTGAACGCAGGAGAGAGGAGCGTGGAAAAGGTTTCACGGTTCAGAAAGAGACGATAGAAGTTAGAGGAGGAGCGAGGCAGGTTGGCTTTAGGAAATGTAATTGTAAAATAAGAATGAATTGCTTTCTCTATTTTACGAACAAACGGTTAAACTTCAGTTAAGAGTTGGTGTTTGGTACATTTTCTTTATTTATCCGAAATGACCACAAAGTTTGAGTGATTTTAAACTCTGTACTTTTACTACAGAATCGTACCGTGTTCTGTATCACTCAGCAGATGACGCGTCATCCTACACCTTCATGCTTATTGACAATCAGTAAACGGTGACCGCTCTCTTTGAACTGAGCTGTGCGCTTCATTAATACCCAGCCGTTCCAACAGTATTGTAAATTTGACTCAATAATGGCAAACGCTAAAGAAGTCAAAACTTGTCCAGTGATTATCTGATTCAGAACTGGTTGAATGATGAAAAATGTGTGGATAAGATTTGTTACAGATGATTTTTTTATTATTATTATTTTGCTTGACAATGTATTGAACGTTTAGCTTTTTTATGTATATGTGCCTTGTGTTCTAAAGTGAGCAGCACAATCTTTAAAAGATTTCCTTCTCAACGATTCTTCACAGACCTCTGTTATTACTGTTGATGTAGGGAAACTGACAGAGCAAATTCTGTTCCACGTTCTCACTGGCTTTGTTTACATGCACAAACATTATTGTTGTTATTCTGGTCAGCAATTTACCTCAAGTAGAGCTAGAATGGCTCTCAGTAGAGCTCATACATCTGCCAACAACCCCCTTAATTTTGATCAAACCGTACACCAAATTGCACACAATCAGATATAAGCCCTCAAAATATGGCCAAATTTATAATTCAATTTCCTAAATTGTGCCCTGGGAAATTGGTGAGAATGTCAAAATAATTCCCTATCTTAAAATGTTACTGAATTTGATGAAAATATTCCTGGATCTGTCCATTTTTCAGATCTGCGCTAAAATTTGATGTGTTTTTTCTTGGCCTGTGTCCTATCGTTCCAACAGGTTTTGTGGAATTCGACGAGGCTAAGGTTGAGGAAAAGTGGACAAAGCAATAAATTGAAGCTACTGCGATCAAAGACTGAAACGACCTATCTGAAAGTGGCTTTTTTTTAAGACTCTGTCAGGATGGCTTTATGTGTAGTGGACTGTTTTAATTTAATTTCATAGACTGAAAGAATTCTTCAAATGTGAAAGTGTCTGTAAACACAGCCAGTGTTTACTGTGAGCTGCTGACCTGAGCCACAGTCTTCTGCAGATCCATCACTTGTGGATGAGGTGCCTTGCTCGTGGGCACCATCACTGTAACTGTTAAAGCAGGCAGACGTTGCTCTCTCACTCTTCCCCATCCAGTTGTTTCTGTGATCCGGTCCAGACGTCCTTCCACTTCTCTAAACCTCTCGTTGACCAGGACAGACTGCTGCATGAACAAATAGCTTTATAACGACTCTGTGCAGAGTGTGTGAGTGCCACAAAGTGTGTGAGGTGTTTCCTGGATGTGTTTTTTTAAGGTTAAAGAGTGATGACTGACAATCTTCAACTGACTTGATTTCTTCACTTGTGTATCTTTTTCATTTTGTATTTTTACTCTAAGGAGCCTCTGCTCATTTTTGATGCTTCTTAATGTATGATACAATTCTGTTACTCTTGAATTTATATTTATACAGATATACATATTTTTTTGTATCTTTTCCCCCCTTTGTGCTAATGTTCAAACATCCATGTCTACACAGTATTATAGATGATGTAATGTGGACAGCTATCTCTTTTTTTTACATTTATGTATGAACTGAGAATTTGTAAAATGCTTTCACAGTCCTTGTGTGTAAAATGTATGTATAAATTAAATTAACCAATGTGGACTCTGGCTTTATTTCATTATATTTGACGTGTGAACAGAGGGTGACAAAGAAGCTTTATTACCATTTTTTAAATGTTATGTTAGGGAATGTCATTGCTTGAGTTATATCCCATACTGATTATTTTTTTATCAAATAAAATTGGACTCATGAGTAAAAAATCAGTTGAGAAGAAGAGTGGAACATCCATAAGCTCTCCATGCTACTTTCCCCCAGACATTTTTTTCTCAGTAAATTAAAACTTTATTCTTATAATATTAAGAATTTCTTCTGAATTAATACTTTATTCTTGTATTACCACTTTACTCAATATATTACGATTTTAGTATTGTCAAATTGTGACTTGTCAAATTATAACCTAATCCCTTTAAATTACAACTTTGTAATATTGCAACTCTATTCTCATTAATTTATGACTTTATTATCGTAATATGACTTATTTCTCATTAAATTACATTCAATTTCGTCCCTTTTTTCTCAAAATATTTCATTTTCTTGTAAAATTTTGATTAAATTACAACTTTATTCTCATATTACAATTTGACTCTCTTTAGATACAGACTTGTATTTCGACTTGTATTCTTGACTTTTTCTCATAATATAACTTTCTATTTTTAATCTAATGACTTCTTTCTCAATTCTGACTTTATTCTCTTAATATTAGAACTTTCTCAAAATATTACAATTTATTATTGTAAAATTATGACTTTTTCCTCATTAAAGTACAACTTAGTCTGCATGATATATTGGCTCCAGGCAGGAGGATATGGGAGGACATTTAGGCTCAAAACATGGTGTAAATGTAAAACCGTTTCGAGTTGAATTTGAATGTCTGGGTTTTACGGACACTTGGATGACACATGGCGGCATTTTCTGTTGATTTCTTTGTTTGAAGAAGAAGAAGAATTTGTCGCCATTTCCTTAAATTGTATTGGATTAGGCTGCAACACTGTTTACACTTGAGACTCCAGAAGGGTTCTGTGGACTCAAACACTTCACCTACCCCCTCCATCATCATGGAGAGGGTGGGGAGCACGGCTGCAGGGCCCGCCGCCTCCGCGCTGAGGATGACGGGATCGACCCCCCCCCCCCCCACCTTCCTCTGCCCTGGTACCAGCGCTGCACTCCCACAATGCAGAGCGCATGGCGCGTCATTGGAGAGGGACGATGATGGCGGCGGTCGGTGCACCAGAAGTGATCACACAGCTGGAAAGCGCTGCCAAAGTTTTAATGGTGAGGAACCGCTTGTTAGTGTGAGGCCTCGGTGGAGGAGCTACATGTGTGCTAACTTTATCCCGGGTTAAGTCCCGAGCCTCTTGTTGTTAAATGTGTTCACTTGTCTTTTTTTATCAACCGGAGAAACGATGTGGTGCGGAGGGGGGGGGGGGACTCCACCAAACTCCTATTATTCCTTAAAAAAAAAAGGAAGAATCCCTAATTCTTTCCCTCATCCACCATTTTCCTCTCTTAACCCTCCACCTGATGGGCTGACCCCGCGTTTAGACACTTTATAACCGGGCTCACGTGTCCAGAAACTTCATTCAGGTGTCACATGAAGTTTCCCCGCTCACAGTGGAAGCATCCTGGGCTTCAGCTTTAGCTTCATCCCCCTGAAAACCCCCCAGTTTCTATCATTAGTCCGCTTCCTCCTCCACCCCGGTTCTCCCTCGTCCACCAGCCTCCACGAAGGGAGCAGCTACAGGAGCTAAACCATGTGGCATGAGCCCCGTGTGTGCTGCAGACAGGAGCTAGCTACAGCCTCCTCTTGCTTTCTGCCATTTTGCTTTGCCATGTTCTGGGATTCGAACCCTGACGTTCAGCTGCTTGTTGCACAGTTTAAACCTGCGAAACGAGCCTGTTTGTTACACGAGATGCTCACATGCTCACATCACAGCAGCTTCACCTTCACATGTGAGTCAGCAGGTGTCATTTCGATCAAAGGTTATCACTGTTTATGTCTTATTACCTCTACACATTAGTTTAATGCATGGCTCCTGGTTATTCTAGTCTAAGTCAGTGCTGTTTCAGGTTGAGTTGAGCATGTGTTAATTCACTGCCGCTGATGTGTATTGATGCTCGGCCACATGACAAATCTCAGGAGCAACTGTGTTTAATTCTGAAACTTAATATCAGATTGATCTTTCTTACCTCATCTGTTTTTAACTTTTGTTTACCACCTTTCTCCTTTTAGTTGGAAGATGTTAAGTAAAAAAACCCCAGAGTGTTTGAATTGGAATCCGTACAATTGAAATGAGAACAGTCAGACACGTAACCCTTTTTATTTTGTCCTATTGATAGTTGTATTCAGTTGATAAACAGTTGTAACACATGCAATCAAATGATGAATTTAGTAAATTGGTACATGTGCAGTCAGATCTCTCTTAGAATGAAAGATGAGCCTGGTCTTTATTATTTAATGCTTCATTGCAGCCACACAAGTGCTTTACCTTCACATGTGAGTCAGCAGATGTCATTTGAATCCAAGTTTATCCCTGTTTAAAACATTACATCTTGTTAGTGATACACAAAAGTGTGTTCATGAGTTAAATGCACGTCTCCTGACTTGTTTATAAAGTCTAAGTCAGTCTGTCTTTCATATCTGTTTCAGATTGATTTTAACATACGATTGATTACTTATCTCAGGCCACGTGGGAATATGGATAAACTGCTTGATTCTTTGTTTATAATATTTTTCATTCTCTTAATCTCAGAAATGGCATTTTTTACTTTATCGTTTTATATATTTTTGGGCTTTAGTCACAGCAAATGGTCCTGATTCAGTCAAACTGCACATGTTGCCGCACGTGTTATATTTTTTATGTTTTTACCTCTCAGCCGCTTGGATACCCCAGAAAGTAGAATTTTACTCAGTACCTTTAAAAGTAGAAACCTTTTATTTAGTTTGATTGTATTATGATGATAAATGGGTGTAACTCATGCAATCAAAGTCTGACAGGGCTCTTCTGAATTAAACTTCTAACTCCCTGTTTAAATCATTCTGATTTATATTTTAGTGTATAGAATAGCAACGTATGTTTGGTCTCCTTAATTGATGTAAAGTCTAAATCAGTTGGACATGACAGTGCTGTTGTTATATCTGTTTCAGGTCAATTTTAGCATGTGATAATTCACTGCTGTTATAGTGATGCTCGGCCACATGAAACATCTCATTTTTGTTTCATTCTGAAACGTAATATCATGGAGCAAAGTAGCAATAACACAGATACGAAGAATTAAAATATCTCAAAATAGAAACTGAACATACTCCCTAAGTAAATGTTACACAATAAAGTACTAGAAAACACAGTAAAGTATTTAATATCATAGAAAAATAAGCCTATAAACAAGACTAAATACAAGAGAAGACAAACTATGAATAAGAGAGAAGTCTGCAAATGCACGGTAGTTGTTTGCATTTAAACACAATGTAATTAGGTAGGTAGGAATTTGAGTAAAATATCAATATAAGATGTGCAAATTCACAGTTATTGCAGGAGTAAGCAGAGAGTTTTGGTGTGGAAAGAAACTATATGTCAGGGTTGTGAGACTGCACCAGTTGTACTGTGTTATTGCTGTGGACAATACCCTTTTTTCACCATTTTTGCCTTTCGTTGGAAGAAAAAAAAAATTGTAGTATAGACGGACAGGAAAGATGGAGGTGAATTACTCACAGCAAAGGGTCCTGATTATATTTATACGTCTTGGCCACTTTGACACCCCAGAAAGTCAGATGCAGAACATGTTTATTTTTTTCTATTGATAGTTATATTAATTTAATAAACAGTAGTAACACATAGAGACAGACAGGAATTTTAGTGGAGACAAAGCGTCATTACTCACACCAAAGGGTCCTGACTCCTGATTTAGTCCAGCCTCAGACATTGCAGTTATATCTACACATTATTTTCCACGGATAGATCAGACATCCAGCTTTGGAAGCAATAACTATGATTAAGTTATGATAAGAAATACATTCTACAGAGGCAGTCCTGTTAACTACCTCATATGACCGTTCAGAACACTTTTTACATTTCACACAACAAATCATTAGTGCAGCTTTAATATTGAATGTCATTGAGAAGGTGATTCAACCTTAAATGTTTGATGTGTGTTTGCCATCATAATATGACAGATGTATGTATGGGTGAACGGGTCGTCCTCAGATGAATGGCTCTTTTTTCTTCTGCTACCTTCTACTAACTACAAAGTTGCTAATACAACAATCAGGCCTGGAATGTGACTTTCCTGAGCTGTACTATGGTGATGCCCCTCAATAAAAGAGTGTGTTCTTGTGTATACATGTGTGTTGCGCACATTCAGAGCTGTGCTTACGGATTGCCTGATTTTGTGTCTAGTTTTTATCTAATTTATAAAGAATGACCACAATATTAATATCACGCGGTAGGATAGTAGTAATAGTCCTTTCGTAACGCACTGTTGGCTCTAACTTGTTTGTCTTTTACAGGCACCGCCGTCCATGGTCAGCACAGAACAGAGGCAACATGCTGAACACGTGTTCCTCTCCTTCAGGAAGTCCAAATCTCCTTTTGCCATCTGCAAGCACATCTTAGGTAACTAATGACTTCAGATCATTTTATATCTTTAAAATGTGCCCTAACCCACTGGCTGAACAAACATCCTTTTTTTGAGTTTGTTCTTCCAAGAGCTGTAGGTCCTTCTGTGTGTTGCCCTTTTAATCAATCTGCAGATATTGTTTGAAGGGAGGAACGCGTGTATTCAAGTGTGTTGATCTAATCTGGACTTCAGCCACTGATGATATGATCACAAACCTTCTGCTCTGATGTTTGGATATAACACAAACGTTTTTAATGTCATGGACCCCCATACTGACTCAGAAACTTTCATTTGATCAGTGAGTTTGACCTTTAGCTTCCATCAGAAAGGAGCTATGGAGCAAAATATCTTATATTTAACATCAACATTAGTCATTTTATACAAACCAGTTTTGAAATAGCTTCTTTTTAGGATCAGATCTATTTCATATGATTTTGCATTTAGCTCTTATTGGCTCTGAGTGCACAGTAGTTATTGTGTCCCACCCATGACTTTTAAAAGTCTCCTTATTCTCTTGTCTCTTATATGTATCTTCTCTCCTTCTCAGAGACCAGTAAGGTCGACTATGTGCTGTTCCAGGCAGCCACAGCCATCATGGAGGCTGTTGTGCGGGAGTGGATCCTGCTGGAGAAGACCAGCATCGAGTCGCTGCGGACATTCCTCCTCACCTACGTCTTACAGAGACCCAAGTAAGAAAGACATTGTATTTATGAACTTACTGTTGAGTGGTAAGATTCGCAAGAACATCAAACAACCCCATCATACATACATATATATATATATATATATATATATATATATATATATATATATATATATATATATATATATATATATATATATATATATATATACACAATTTCAAATAATCTAACCATTTTTGTGCATTATGACTCGGTCAATGACAACAAATACGCTGCAGTTCTTCATACAGAGGGGGGCTGATGCCGACATCGGTATTTGGGAGTAAAAATTCCCTCTACCAATATATTGATTGGTATATTTATATGAAAAAGAATTGGCATAGATTCAGAAGACATAGCAATCAAACCTATAACCCTTCAAAGAAATGTAATTGAGGCTTGATATTTTATAGCCTAACCATACACCTAATAATAAATAACACAAATATCTAGAACTTGAATTAAGAAAATAATATAATTCTTTACTTAAGATATAAACATAAATGCACTAAACTCTGATAAAAATATGAGGATTTACCAGATTAAGTGTAGAAGAGCACAGGTTAATTTGATATGTGAAGTACAGGTTACAGACACTATAACCAAAGTTCCTGACCTAATGCAGTTGACAAGTTACCAAAACTCTCTTCAACAAACTAAAAGGATTTAACAAAAATGTAATAAAGTAAAGTTGTTATTGTAATACACAAAAGAAGAAAACAAGCTGCAGCTGTGATCTCACCGTCAGACACTAAACTCCTCTTTCCGTTTACTTTTCACAGTCTCTGCAGTGACCAGTGATGATTCTCTGTTACATTCACTGTCATTTCTCTGTGACTGATCGTCTCCCTTTTTCCTTCAGTGTGCAGAAGTATGTCCGTGAGCAGATCCTTTTGGCTGTGGCGGTCATCGTGAAGAGAGGCTCTCTCGACAAATCCATCAACTGCAAAAGCATCTTTCTCGAGGTCGGACAGCTCATAAGCAGCGGGAACCCCACAGTGGTGAGCAAGACATCCCTGAAAGTAGTGATTCGGATTTTACAGTACATAATGAATTGTTTACCAGTTATTGGGATTTGGGGATCATTCAGATTCTAATGATTATTAAGCAGCTTTTTTCAAAATGGGACATTGGCTGTAAAGGAAAATGATGAATTAAATTTTCCCTTTGTTAAACTTTTCTACAATATAAAAACTATTCTCAATTTTACAACCCATAAATGATCTTATGCATTATTAATGCTGTCTGTTGTCAGTGATTGCTGCTCTTTCACATGTAAGTTTAGTCTGAGGTGTATGAAAAGTGATGAAAATATAGAGATGTGCTGAGATCTGTCAGTAAATTTAGTTTTACATACAAAACAAACTATCTCATCTCTCTTTAGACCTGTTCAGTAACAGGTCAGCAGTTACCCAGAATAAAATTCGAGAGCTTGCGAAATGTTTTTCTGACTGATTCGTAGAGTTAAATGAATGCCTCCTAACAAAACCGGGTTAAGCTTTGATCATATTTATTTTGTGTTTTGCCTTGATGGACGACATTTGTGCCCTGGTTAGATTTTTTTCTGCCTGGGATCTGGCTCAGATTACAGAGAGCTCGGTCTGAAGATAAAAAGTGGCACAAAGGCTGAGCTGGGATAGAAGCTCCAGGCGTGTTCCTGTGGTTAGAAGAAAGTATAATGTTGAGCGCCTGTTTTCTTTGCTCATGCACTCAAATCAATTTTGTGTTTAGATCATGGGCATGATGATTCATGATTACATATTTTTGGTATTTTGGTTCAAGTCACAAAGAACTATTTCAATAATAAAGACAATAGATCCTTTCTACGGAAAGGCAAAATATTTTTTTCCAGTTTGTAATAGTATACTAGCATTACCTTTTAATTGTCTCAGTGCTGCTCTATATTATACAACCAACTGGTTGTCCCCTTGTAAGCCAGTAGGTGGCAGTATTTCATTGTTACGTGACCTAAACCAGAAAATGTCAACTGTGCCATGGAGAGCTGAAAGTTTAATTTAAATTTGAATGTGAAACTAGATTCACATTCATCATCCCTCAGTCACAATCAATTCATTTACAACTAGAATGACACTCAGTAGATCATATGTACCTCTGCCAAGGCCCAGCCGTCCCCTTACATTCAATCAACCTGCACCAAAATTCACACACTCATAGATATGAGTTCCCTAAATGTTTCTTCATTTGGTTGCATTTGACTGATGTTAAAAGCAAGAAGTGCAAAAACTATGAGTGGATTAGTCATAGTATCAAAAATGTATCTGTACACCATTAGTGACACAGCTCTAACTTCAGAAAGAATATTTTGGTCCAAATCTGACTTTGTCTGTTTGTTTTTTTCTTGCTGATGGTCTGAGGACTGAAACCTTGTGTTGAAAAAGCGAGCGTGATGGACCGTGTCCACGGCTCTTGGGGGTTTCTTGATTAGTCCAAGTGAAAGAAAAACAATCAATTAGTCGTTGAGAGATTTATCAGGCCAAAATGTCAAATATATGCTGGTTTTAACTTCACAAATGTGAGGATTTGCTGCTCGAATAAATCGCCCGACCTGATTTTTGACATTTTATGACATTTGAAAAAATAAATAAGGGATTAATCGGTACCTAAAGGCATCTTAAACTAACACAGTTTTAACACAGACACGTTTAGTTTTTCCACTCATGCTCCTCCCTGTATTTACTGATGATACTTGCTCTTTTGACCTGAGTAAATCTTTCTGCGATCATACAACCTTCTCTGCTGCAGCAAACTCTGGCCTGCTCTATCCTGACGGCTCTGCTCAGCGAGTTCTCCAGCTCCAGTAAAACCAGCAGCATCGGCCTCAGCATGGAGTTTCACGGCAGCTGCAAGCGAGTGTTCCAGGTGGGTTCTCCACCTCATCTCATATTCTTAGAATCAATACAGTTGTTACAGAAAGGATAATTACTTTTTCTTTCGTTCGTTATTCTTTATTTACTGGATTCATTCATATTTCTCTTTTTCTTCCTCCATTACTTCCTTGCTTCCAGGAGGAAAGCCTGCGTCAGATCTTCATGTTGACCATGGAGGTACTGCAGGAGTTCAGCCGCAGAGAAAACCTCAACGCCCAGATGTCGTCTGTCTTCCAGCGTTACCTGGCTCTGGCCAACCAGGTCCTCAGCTGGAATTTCCTGCCGCCCAATCATATCCTTTCTATGACAGTGGCTGACCAGGATTTGTTTTACACATTACAATGGTCAGGATCATAAATTTTAAGATTTCTTAACAGGTCAGTTTCCTGTTACTCACATTTTTATCATGGCTTGCCATTTCATGTGTTGTATATGAATATCTGTGTCTGAAGAAGAGGGTAATTTCACAGCCTAATTGGGCAAAGACAAATAACTTTTAACTTGACAACCCCAGTGGTCTAATGTTGTTTTAGAGGCAATCTGACACCATGATATTGCTACACACACCTTTTAGTATTTAGATTAAAGGTTCAGGTTAAATGAAGGTGATCATGTAAGGGTTAGAAAACGCTCGCAAACACAAGGGCCTCCTCATTTTAGGAATTTCTTTTTAATCACTTATAGGAATCTTATGTGTGAATATACACTGCTGTTGGGGGGGGGGGGTAATATGTGACACCCAGGAATGTTTATCTGTCCGTCTGGTTGCTTTGTACTTTATCTCTTGTGCTTGCATCTATATTATCTTTGCAGTTGGCCGCATTGTTGAGCGAACTTTGGCACTGTGTGTGTGAGTTATGTGTGTGTTATGTGTATCCAGGCTCATTATGGCCTAAATCCCAACCAGCCTGGCATCCTTTCTGCCTGTCTGAGCGGATCTGTAGTGGCGCTTGCTGCCACCCAGGGCCATGTATCACTTTCAAAGAGGTGTCTGTGCGTCCATCCCCGTATCATTCCAGCAGCACACCACCCCCGCCTTGGCTTGTTGAGGCTCCCCTTGGTATGCCTGGCGCGCTCAGTTCAATATGTGTGTGTGCTCTCAAAGATGCACATTTACACAGTGTGTGTTAGTTTGTGCACAGGCAATTTTTAGACAACAGTTTAATTTTGTTTGAGTGTTGGGTGTGCGTGTTTATAAAGCCATCCCAGAGGTTACTGTACATCTATGGAATGGTTTGAGTTGAAGTTGAAGCAGGATGCTTTGGGCTGGAAAATGATATTCAATTACACAATGTTATAAACATTTAATTCATTTATTTGTGGTATTAAAAGGTTATTTTGCATTGCACATAGATGAGGGAAAATGTACAAATATACCACTTCACTGGACCAAGACAGTGTTCCCTTTGATATCACAGGGCGTTTTAGACCATTATGGACAAAGTTATTCACATCTATAGATGGCTTTTCAGTTGAATTCCCTATATCAAGTTACCATCAATTTACTATACCTCAGTATTGGAGCCCCACCAATATGGATTTTTGAGTCCTGATATTAAGGAGAATACAATACCAGTATAAGTATCTTTTATTAGTAAAATATACCAATCTATATATATATATTTTTTTTTAATTAGCATTGATTCCTAAGATGTGATCATATCGGCTGATTTTTATTTTTATAACCAATACATCATTTCGGTTCTACTCAGTATATTTCTCTGATTTAAGTAGTGTTATTATGATTTTTTCAGCTATTGCCACCTGCAACATTAAGAGCTCATTAGTGAATTTAAAAGAATGTGCGGCAAAGATGAATTATAAATAAAATGAGCCCATCCCTGTGCTACTAGTTGCTTGGAATAGAGCTGTACATTAGTTCTCTGGTTTCTTGCTGCTGAGTTGTCACAAATGTTCAAAGGACTTTCTTAGGCCATAAAAATAGCATATAAATTTTCGAATCAAGTGGTGTTCCCCTTGAAATTCTGCGTACGTGAAGCTTGTGTGTGTGCTGTTGTTGAAAAGGAGAGCAGATTGATGAAGGCCACTGGGACGCCAGAATGAGTGTGGCCGCCTGTCGGCAAGTGTCACAACACGCCCGTGTGCTGCGATGCAAGCGTATGCCAGGATGGGTATCAAGGGGCCTCTCCTTAATTGCGTGGCTGACAGCGGCTGCCTTTCACCCTCATGGGCACACACACACTCTTCAACCAGCTCTTTTTAAAAAGCCTCCCTCCCTCAGACAAACTGGGCGGCATGTGTGTTATCTGTCCTCACCGCCGTCTGAAGCTGGGCCCTTAGGCTTTGGTGTCATCTGGTGGAGGCACGCTCCCCGGGCATCTGTACGACACCGTGTCACTCCACACCTGGCTTGACTCTAGCCAGGGTCGGGACTCGAGGCTGCAGCGGCAGTCAGGTGTTGTAAATGGCGGTCCGAGCTGACAGATAGATCACCCTCGTCCCCACTGCCTCAGCGTTCCTGCACTAAACAATGTCCTTTAGCCACTTGTATGTTTATTTGTCTTTGGTATGTTCATCGCTGCCACTTGTGTTGCTATAATAGCCAGTGGAGCTTTGTTCTAAAGCAATTTTTCATTTCACTTTCTCCCATCTGTTCTTTTCTTCACTGGAGAGGAATGTGTAGATTTCATGGTGTATCGGCTCTTAATAACTCAAGTTGTTTTAAATTAGAATGGCGTTCCCTGCATGCCTCTTCCAACTATTTTCCTCAGGCTACATCCACACATTACACATACATTCTAGTTTTAAAACGCATCACTGTTGCTACGTGTATGAAGTTCGGAATCACTGCTGGGCCCATTTAAGTTTGAAAACTCGGGCAAAAATTGAGACGTTAGGAAACTTATGCAGTCACGTGCATTCACTTCCTGATTCTTATCAGTCTTGACTCAACACAAATTTTGGTGCAAATCTTTAAATTTCTTTAACTTTGTGTGATAGGGTGCTTCTTGACATTTTCACAGGTTTCCTAGGGGATAATTCTTGGATCTTAAATCTGGCACATTTCAGGGACTGGTATCTTTAAGTGTGTGCAATTTGGTGCAGCTTGATTTAATGATTGATTGAAATTGTATTAATATGGATGCCCTGTACTTGACTCATCCTCATTTTTATTGAGGTGCATTAACATCTATAAGCTACCGTAACCCCCTGCTGCCTCAGTGTGGGTTATTCTTGTGCTGAAAAGACGGCAGTCAGTCCAACACTTGCCTTGGCCTGGCTCAGGATTCTCATTAGCTGTTCAGAGGTCAATTTATGGGCATTTTGCCCCCTCAGGTTAAGGTTAGGATTAGGAGTGTGTAAACTGATGCTGGATGTTTGCCTTGGCCCTGACCTGTGCAGAGAATCCTCAACTACTGCTGTCTAAACACAGACAGGAGTGTATATACAGATGGCTAAAATGCTGATGGACATTCAGCTGATGCATGTAACTTCTGAGCTGAAGTTCCTTCATGACACGTTCTTGTCTGTCATCTGACAGATAATCCTATACATTGATTTTATTTTAATACAGCAAAGAAACATGTAGAACTTAACACAATGAGCACTTAGCAATAAAGACACAAACAAAGCTCAAGTTTCACTGGTTATCTTATGTGAAGGCATCACACAAAAACATGTATATTTTTCAAGATGTTTTTATTTTAAATCCTCAATTATAAAATGAATAGACAATAAACTTGCCAGTGAACATACATTGTGTATACATTATTGGTTTGATTTGGTAGAGTGAAGATTAATGACAGCTGCTGTCTAAACAGATGGAGGCCAAACAGTAGAAGGAAACAGGACAGAAAATGAGGAGGGGGCGGGTCGTGGAGGAGGTATTCCTGGACTGTTATTTCACATGGTGCGGCTGCGGGGGGAGACTTAATGCAGGATATATCACTTAAACCCTACCACACGCCTTAGCATAGTGCTGCCCTCTTCGCACGGCGGCTGGCAGACGCACAGCCAGTCTCCCCCGTGCAGTGGGTCCATCCTCTGCGAGGATCAACCATAATGAATAAAGGATACAGGAGAAGCTCGCTAATCCACCATCCTTGAGCATGAAGGTCATTCAGGCCTGCAAAATGTTCAGATTACTGAAACTGATTGTTGGCTATTTAAGGTGGTCATGAAGATACTTTGAGATTAATCTGTGAGGTGTTTTGAACGTTGTCTGCAAAGTGTTGGGAACTGTTCACTGAGATGGGCTACACGTTTCAAAAATCTCCCACATTGAATTGATAGGAAACCAACATTTGGCCAGAATAATATGAAGAAGAAACTAATAATTTATTTGAATTTGAAACAAGTCAACAATTATTTCAAATATACACCAGTTGAGGTATCTTACCAGCAAACACTCTGGTATTACTGTTGGTCCAACGCTTTGTTTTTCAAGATTCCATGGATATTTGATAGATTACCAGGATGTTTGATTCAGACATTCATGATCCCCCGAGGATTAATCCCACTGCTATAAAAACAGGATGAAATGTCATGACTGACAGCTGAGACTGACTGACCACAATACCGTGGCTCAAAGCTCAAAGCTTGATTGCTACTGCTCAGGCCTCTGCTCAACACAAATGTCACGGTGAAGATGGCAGCTCTTGTATCCAGGATATTTTGGCATCATTTTTGTACAGTGGTTCGAAGCGCAGAGGCGTTGTCCAACTTTATTTACAGTCATTGATATAACCATTTATTATCTGATCTGTGAAGTTACTGACCAGGAATTCTGCAGCATTTCATTTAGTTAACTTTTGTTACCTTGTAGCAACAAAATTATCAAATCAATTAAACATGATCCAAATTCTGTCCTTGAGAAATTTTGCGGTTTGCTTTTTCTAATCCGCATATTTCATCTTCTCTTTTATGTCCAGAAAAAAAGGCTCAGCCCGCATATGCTTTTTTGTAGCCATGTGGTAAGTTCAGCACAGCAACGCTCACTGAAATACAACCCATGATGGGAAGAATGGTGGGGTTTTTATGACAACTATATTCCCTCGTCATGCTTGGAAGTTGAGAGCTGTTCACACTACCTGGGCTAAAGGTCACATGCAAAACTATAAATACCAGAATTCTCAAGTGTCTGTTACTGAAGATGTGGTGCTGAAAACAGTCTTCTTCCTTTGATGCGATCTCATAACTGGAATCAAAAATAGGAAAATTGAACTTAATGTTTCTCAGCCAGAGTGACAGGCGGATCAGACAAGTCTTACATCAGCAGTTTTACAGGCATTTGACTTGTGGTTGACATTATTTAAGATTTGACAGTGTGTGTTTATGTGTCTGCAAATTTGGCGACTATAAGTGAGAACTCGGGGTGTGGGAATTTGTTCACTTGTGTTTGATTTAAACTCTCGTGGTCAGTGGTTTACATTGGTTGGTTGGTTGTGTGTGTGTGTGTGTGTGTGTGTGTGTGTTAATCTGTCGGTGCGTCTTATCTTTCCAGTGGAAAATCGACATGTCACATTAGTTATTCTTGAGGCTGTTGGAAGGGTTGAGATCGTGGCAGGTGATGTCTTTTAAAAACCCAACAAACCACAGCCCACATGTCCGAGTCACTCTGCCTACATTAGTCACCCTGGAGGCATGTGCACTTCACACACACAGACACACACATACACAGTTCTTCTTTTTTGACGAGAATGAGTGTAGTTGAGCCTCTAAATTGACTTGTCAGCTCTTAAACTAGGTCTTTTCACTAAATGTGAGGTTGAACATGATTGAAGGGACTGTCAGACATTTGTTCAACTGTCAGTTGGAATTTCAGTTCATGTGAGTTGTTTCCAAGACAGTGCATAAAGTGTTGTGATAGTTTAGAAATTAAAAAGGCAAGCCCAAATTCTTTCTTAGTAAAACACAGAAATAGTGAATAAGTGCTGTTACCACAGAAACCCAGCAAATTTATATTTCCTCCACAATTAATTATTTTTTATTAATAATTGTATTGATAATAAAAGGTTAGCTATGGTTTGCTGTTGTTATTCTGTGTGATCATGTTGATTGATTAAGTTGATGTCACATAGATATGGGTTGTGATAACTTATACGGTAATTGAAATAAGCACCAGTTCACCTGTGTGTTGCAGTGGAGAGAGTCACAGTGTTTTTCATTCACCGCCACATCTTATGGTCGTTGTGATTATTGATTCGAATTTGGGTGTGTTAAAATAAGTTGATCCCTTTTTAAATAATTTTTCGGCTAAATACGTATCTCGGCGTGTAAATTGAAGTAAACCAGCCTCTCTCTGTCTTTTTAGTTTGTTTCCTGAAGTCGTTACAGTATCTTTCATGAAAGATTGATTATTTTGTAATTTGGTTTTGGCCATTTTCTGCTTGAGTGTAAAGTGAGTATTGTGGTTTCTGACTGTTGGATTAGATAAAACATCTCTTTGTTTGTCTCTTTGGGAAATTGTGTTGGATTCTTTTCACTATTTTCAGACTTTTTCTAAATCACCTGATCAAGAAATTAATATTAATTTACTAAATTATCAGTTTAAAGTATTTAGATGTGCTTCCTAAATTATTCTCTTGAATAATTTGGAATTTATGTTCCTGAAACGTCCTTTTTTTCTGTCACAAGCTGTCAGAGCCTTTTTACATCTCTGTCCAGCTGTGTAAAGTAGTTGAAGAAGCTGTGTAGTTATCATTCCTGAGGTCTCTTGTGAGTTTTGTCTCAGTCATATGATCTTTAGGAGCTGTTGTATGGCCTCTGTCACCATGGTGGTCCTTACCCAAGGAGACGACCACCGTCTGCAGGTTGCAGGACTTTGTCAGTCTCATGTTTGTAGAACAAAATATGAACTAGCTCCTCTATTTTCCCCCTGCCTCTCTCTTGGATCATTATGTTTTAAATTAGACAAGCGATAGAATAAAATGTATAAGCCAGACAGTTTTCATTTCAAATAAGGTTTGTGAAAACTGCAATAAGATAAATACAATTCCTGGACCAGGTAAATGTAAAGGCAACCGAGTGAGGAAGTTGTTCAGACAAAGAAAATCTGGTTATTTTATAATCAGAAATGAGTTGTTAAACCTGACAAACCAAAACAACTACACATGAACTTACTCAGTCATATTGTCGCTCTTACTCTTATTTTTCCCAGATCCTTTTCTTATTCTTTCCTTTTGGAAAAGTTCAGTTAGAGGTCCTGTGCTCCACCACGACTATTTTTAAAGAAGCCTTAAAGCCAAGCATTGGACAGACACACACATGCACACACACACACACACACACACACACACACACACACACACACACACACACAGTCGCTCAGACCCTCAGACAGGTGCCAACTTTTGTGCCGAAAAGTGTGTTGTGGTGTGTCGTGGTGGGGTGTGTGCACTGGGAGTGACTGTGGGCTGGTGTCAGAGGAATGCGTGACCTCGTAGGCCTGTGCCGCTGTTTGGCTTTGATCGAACATTCCTCTGAAAGTTTCCTCCTGCTGTCATTGAGCTGCAGGGCACTGATATGGTTGTGTGTGTGTGTGTGTGTGTGTTTTACATGATTGTGTGGGTGATGGAAAATGAGAGGAAGACTGTCTTTTATGTGCAGGGTGCCATTAAAGCAACACAAGTTCAGATTATTAGTGTTAATTAGTAGGTAGTTGTAGTTAAAAATATTGTCCTCAGTCCAATATCTTAAATAATGGACAATATGGATTTTGTTTTTTTCAGTCTTGTGATGGATGAAATATTGGAGAGAGTTTAAGATAAAAAAATGTGTTCTTTTGTGAGGTAAGAGTAAAGATTTAGTTTTTCTGTATTTTCTTCAAACAAACTACAGCAAAAAATGTCTCTCCAGAGGAGGAGAAAATCCCAATCAATCACCCTGCTGTGTTGATCTATTAAGTACATAAAAACGTATGATGGTGGTTAAGAGAGCCTGACAAATACAATGGATGTTTGCAGAGAGTGTTGTGGGTTTGTCAGATGCTTTGATTGAAGAAATTGTGTTTGTGAGGGTGAAGTGTAAGAAAAGTCTAATTTGGGAGGATTGTTTTTGATGAGCTAAGGAAAACGCATGTTGTGGGTGTGTTTAGGAGTCTAGAATAAAGACATGAAGTGTTTTGGGTGTGTAGGGAGAAAGTGTGTGTTGTGGGTTTGTTAAAAAGCTTGTGGGTGAAGAGAGCGCTTAAATGAGACTGTGGGGGTGTGAATTTAGAAAGACGTGTTTGGGAGAAAGAAGAATTGGGACATTTTACAAGCAATTAAGATTTAATTGCAGTTTGTGGGATGTGAAGTGGGTGTAGATGAAATTGTAAATCAGGCGAAAGTGTGTTACATGGGGAAGAAGAGACAGCTTCTTGTTCGAATAAAGAAAAAAACATTGGAAACTGTCAAGAGGGAAAGAGTGTTGATAGTGTGAGGATTGTTTGTCGTGGGAGACAAAAAAAGAGCCTTGCCTTGGTCTTGGAAAGCCCTCAGGAGGACAGACGTGGTGATTGGCTGATGAGTTGGAGGGAGTGTTTTAGAGCAGTAAGGAGTCTCAAGCACGTCTTGTAGAGGAGCGGACAGAGGGGCAGAATAATGCACAGTCTCGATTGACTGCAGGGAGTGAGAGAGAGACTGATCCGTGTGTTTTAAGATCTTGAGGAAGCAGAGAAGAGAAATCTGAGTGCAAGAGGAGGAAGCTCTGGTGGGAAGAGAGGTGAGCAAGAGGACACAAGAAGGGGAGATGGTGGCAGAGAGTCAATTACAGGAAAAAATAGAGTTGGATTAAAGAGTGAGAGGAGAAGTGGACAAGAAGGTGAGAAAGAAGGAAGTGAAGGAAAACGGTGGCGAGAGAAGAGCTGACGAGGGAGGAAGAGAGGAGAAGACAACAAAGCCAACCACGGAGGAGATGGTGAGAGCTGACAGGGTTAATGAGAGGGAGGGTTAGTTAACAAGTGACTTACAAGTGTCTGCTGCCACTAACAAGAAACCAAACACCAAAACACCCATTGAGAAGGAGCGTAGTGACAGGAGCTGGTGTTTTGTTTGTGGCACTCCTCCTTCTCCTCTTCCTCCTCCTCCTTTACTACATGCTGTTGTTAGCCTTAACTGGCGGAGGCTCACTGGGGCGCCACTACATCGCGATGTTTGAGGCCACGCAGAACGTCACGCTGAAGCCTGGGGAGACCTGGAGGGAAGCGCTGCTGGACACCCGTGTCATGGACCTCTTCTTCACCGTGAGTATCCCTTCCATTGTTCATGTGTTTCTGTTTCTCTGGGTATTTTGCAGCCCTGGAGGAAGTCTGAATTTAATCTTTTAGTTTTTAAGTTGTGAGCTCTGCAGTACGAGTTGTTTTTTTTTGTAATCTTGTAGGCCACAGCGGTTTTACATTGTTTGTGTTTGTGTCACTGATGAAATTGGTTTTAGGTTTTATTTTACACCGCACTTTGAAAAAGGAAAAACATTAAATTAACTTGCACAAACCTGCAGATTCTTCACTCTCTGCTATTTTATAGTTCACTTTTGTCCGTTTATCTTCACATCTGTCTCATGTGTTCCCATTAGAGTTTTCTTGTGTCCTCCTTTACCCTCTCCTCATCTTTGGTTTTTCTCCTGACCTCTAGCTGGTGGTTTATTTATGATCAACAGAGAGAGACAGTTTGTCTTTTCATGTCGGGGAAAGAAATCCCACTTGACCTCGTCGTTTTGGCACATCTCAAGTTTTCACTACTTATGTGGGTTTCTTCAATGCACCATTAAGTAGATTTATAGGTGCTTTGCAGTGGGGTCGTGTTATTGTGTTACTGTTCAGCAGACCGCCGGGTGAAGTCAATGTGTATTTTTGTGCAGTGACTTGTGTGTTTTAAGAGACTGCCCACGCTGGCTAAGCAAATGGTGTGGAGGGGAAGTGTGGAACAAACGGGTCAGCTCTTCTTCCATTCAGCGTCATCCAAACTTCTCTGGCATGCTCATCGCATGATGCTGATCCACCAGTTTGCCTTTCACCATACACTACATCCTTCTTTTAGCCTTTACCTGCCACAAGCATCGACCTATCTTCTACCTGCTCACACTTGCACTTGCTGCATGCTCTCTGTTTTACTAACCAAATCTGAGCCAAATTCTTCCTGATTTTCCTTCTGACAAAACACCGCTCAACTAGAATGGCACTCAGTAGACAACACATAACCTGAATCCAATCAAGCTCCACCTAATTGCATGCACTCAAATAATTCTGTTCCTGTTTTCCTGGGAAATCACTGAGGTCATTATTTGTACAAATTTTCTCATTGATATTGGCTTTTTGTTGTGTCACAAACAAAGCACAATTTATATATATTTATCTTCCTTTGTGTGATGAAAATGCATTGAGCAAACGTGTCGGAGGTATTTTCCATTGCCTGTGATGTCATGGTGTGTTCAAGTGCAACAATAAACAGAAGATACAGTATGAGGTGACCCATCCGTTTGTGTTTTCTGGCATGTTTGAAGTTGTCTCTGCAAGTCAGCGCTCCAACACGCCCGCTACTAAATTCTGCTCCACTGCAGCTTAATCACACATCTTCATTGCCAAATACTGCTTCCTGAGCACCATTTGTACCTGTAATATTTGTGAGGCCTAACATAGCACAGAGAACATCTTGTGACAGGTCCTCTGAATGACTCTGATGCAGATTTACAGATGAATAATCCAGGAAAGTGCTTTGCATGACAGTGATAGGTTTGCTGTCAGCAGCGCCGTTTTCTGTTGTTTGCAGAAGTTAATCAGGGTTGTATTTGTTATTGCACATTCAAGAGTTTGTTCAGGACGTAGTGATCAATAATAGGGTTCTATTTAGTGCTCATATTTTTTTACAGATGCTCGGTGGAAATGCTGGTTTTCCGTTTCTATGTTTGCTTTTGTAAAATAAGTCAAGTACACCTTCAGTAATATTGTATATTTTGTGTTTGGATTATACATAGATGAAAGAGGCTCTGAGAAAAAATCTTTTGAATTTTGAAAGTGTAAGATATTTAAAAAATGAAACTTGACATAAATTTGATTATTATTTTTCTATGAAAAACAGTTTAGATGTGAACACATTGGTTAAATGTGCCCTGGACTTGTCGGTTGAAAGCTGACTGTTTGCAACTCGGCTCCATCTGTAATGCATCTAAAAGATCAAGACATTTTTGGTGGAAAATGATTTCCTCTCAAGTTTCCATTCATCAAATTCAGAAGCATTTGTCCTTCAGCTTTGCGGACAGAAAAACAGCATCTAAATCTGGAGTTTCTCTGTTGCTCTTTGACATGGTGGCTTTTATTTGCCTTGTGTGCCTCTTGTTTAAAGTGAAAATAAGACAAATACGGCGTAAAAACACTTACGTACTCTCACGATATCTAAATGTGTTTCCCTTTTGAGTTAATGCCATTTTGACCGTTTACATACTTTGCCTTAAGTTGGCTCAGCACCTAATTTACTGTTTGTAGAAAAGAAAAACAGAAACAATAATTCTCCTTTGTCTAATCTGCAGATGCTTGATTGTAGTTTTCTTGATAATCACGCTTCACTGTCTGTCTAAGCCCTTTTATCATGCAGCTGAAAAAGATTGATTGTCAATTCTCAAAGCAAATACAAATTGCTGCAATTGGCTCTGAGCAGCGAGTGTAATCAGAGATTTAATATAGCAGGCACACAGGCTCCAATCAAGGATTTGATCGGCCTTTCGTTGCAGTCGGGCTTGAATAAAAATGTTTGTCATTTTTCGGCTGGTTCTCTTTGCTGCTGGAATCTGCACAATGTGTTTTGTGTTGGTTTCAGTTTTCAGGCTTTCAGTCTCATCTCGCACTCTGGTATTTCTAGTAGCTCAACTGTTTATTGTAAGGCTCCTGTGACGCTGTCAGCTGTCTGTCTGTGTGTGTGTGTGGGGGTCGGGGGGGTTACAGCATCCCCCTGGTTGTGTTGTGTGCATTTCTGTCTCTTTGGGACTGTCAGTTAGAGCGTGTGTACCTGTCTGCTTGCTCTGCGTGTATGTTGTGCATGTGTTTGTTTGTGTGTTAACTTGTCTTTCTATAGCTGTGAGGACACTTTTGCCAGTTCTCATAACTTCAATGGGCTGTTTGACAGTCAAAGATGTATATAAAGATGGACGACACGTCTCCACTTCCTCCCATTATACAGAAATGAAGACAAAATACCCACCCAGATACGAACCCATCCAGGGCATATAGGCTCGACCAATAAGGAGTCAGTCTCAGCTGTCAATGTTGAAGTTTCACCTTGTTTTAGTTATCAAATAAATAATTAAAACCAAAATCAACACTTGAATATACATTAGTGAGATACGAACTACCTAAAATGACAGAAAAATTACTTTTGACAAAAATGTATTTAGTTATTGGCCCATGACCCATCTGCTAACATGGAGGAGGCAGGATTTATGACCTATACTCCACCCAACCATCAGGTGGCGATTGAGACACTTTGGCTTTTTTTGGGGAGCCCTCATGTCGTCCATCTTACAGTCTGTTGTCAAGACTTGGTTTTAGGGCTTCAGTTAGAATTCTGTTTGTCCATAATGGGCTCGGCCAGGAATGCGTTATGTCACTGAGTGTCCTCACAACTATAGAAAGTCAAGAATGTGTGCGTTTTGTGTTTGTTGTATTAAACATGGTTGTCTGCTGTCTCAGCTGCTGCGTGTCCTCAGCTGTGAGGGGTAAAAGGCTGTCAGGGGCGTCTATGTGTGTTGAGGGAGTGCTCAGAGACACGCGCCATCAGGGTCACAGTATACAGCAGACCAGTGGCAGGATTAGAGCCCGGCCCCAGGATTAGGGGCCCCTGTTAACAACCGCAATAAACCCACCCATCACACACACCCGTCACCTTGTGGAGGGGCTCTGGGGGAGTCTCCATCCCTCTGTGGGAGGATGTCTGTCAGTCTCCCATGAACTGGCTCCAGTGCTCCCTCACCCATCAGTGTTGTTTGCAAACAGGAGGCTGCTGTCAGTCAGGTTTCTATGGCGATAAGAGAGACTCGTTTTACAGAATAGGTCATTTTTATATAACAATGATATGTGAAAAACTTGGTTGGACTCTAATGAAAAATGAAACGTTCTTCAAATGTCAGTGCACTGTTTGGATTATTTTGTCATCCTTAAAACATATATAACAGTAATTGGGGCATGGGGATATTACAAAAATGGGAACTTGCGGACTCCACTAAATATCAGTCAGTTCTGGATGCAGTCAGTCAAGAAAATGAAAACTGATAAGGCTGACTTCACATCACAAGACAGTGATTCAAAGCAGACCTTTTAAAATTCTCCATGAACCGCTTCAAGAGACACATTCTGAAGCTTTGGGGACAGCCCTCACAGTCCTCAGATCTGAACATCATCAAAAATCTGTGGTTTCGCATGCTGAGTGTGCAGGACAGACTAAAAATATCCTGGTGCTTCAAGTGATCTGCAGGATTGGAGAAAAAGTCATAAATGAAACAATGAAAGACTACATTTTTAGAAATGAACCCTGGGAAATGTCCAAAAAATTGGGTTCAAACACTTTTCAGACTTTGCCTTTCACATATGAAGAATGCAGCAGGCGATTCAGACTCGTTCACAACAACAGGAAAAATGTTTGGAACATTCATGTGAGTTGACATCTTGGCCGACGTCTATTGCTAATAAAAAGTGGGACAATGTGGTAAAAAGAGTCGGGTGGGCATGAGAGGAAGTGGTTAATTTTCAAATGGTCTGTGAGAACTAAGTCTGTTATCCTGGAACCATCCGGTTGACAGGAGTTTAAATCTCAGACATGATTGACGTACAAAAGCTGATTAAGTCAGTCTGCCATTTCTTTGACAATAATGGCAATGAGTTAACAAATTAATGAGATTACACTGGAGCCAGATCATTATTGACGCCTGTCTGTCCCAGCAGGGCCTGAGGTCACAATTTCCCCTCCGACCTACAGGATAAACCCGTATTTAGGAAATCAGCTCAATAATTATGCAGTATGTAGTAGTTATTTTGTTCCTGAAGCATCAAGTGATTCTGATGAAGTTTTTAGAGAAGAGCACACGTCTCTTTTCCACTTCAGCTGGTGACAGCCCCACAGACTCAGGGATGGGGGGGGGGGGGTTCATTGAGGATGGAGGGAGCAATGAGGGGAAGAACATAAAAGAAAGAAAAAGCTGTTTGGAGACTCGAGTGGAGTGAAAGAGAGAGCAAGGAGGAAATGGACCAAGGAATAGAGCTGTGTGTGTATAATTTAATGGCGGAGACAATGAAACAAGATGGAACAGAGAAATACAATTTGGAGAGAGTGAAACGTGGAGGCAATTTTCCGGAGAGCGAGAGAGCTTCCAGGATAAATGGTCCATGGGAGATTGAAAAGGAAGAAGACCCTGTTGATTGTTGGCCTCCTTCAAAATAACCCACTCAGTTTTTGTCGTTTATAACAGCTTATGATCACTGTGCGCACCCCCCCATTTGAAAAAAGAAGAAGAAAAGGAGAATGCACAAAAGCTCACACAAACTGAGGCATCTGTAATTTTGGCGTCAGCTGTCTTGTTTGTTTGTTTGTGTTTCTCTGGGTTTTTAATTTCAGTTTGACTCTGAGTGATTAGAGAGCAGCATCAGATTGTGATTGAGTGTGTACCCGCATGCAAACACAAACCATACACAATGTCCGACGCATCTGGTTTATTTCAACATATCAAATGTTGTACACGCACACTACAGAAACACACGTGCATACACAGACTACCACGTGGGACATGTGTTATACAAGTATTCACACACATTGTACTCACTCATCCTTTGATATAAACATACACACACAAATACCAAGTTGTTTGCACTGCTATATTTATGGAGACTTTAATTGACATTAGAGGTGAATAGAAGTTATTATTTTAACGATCAGCTTATTGTTTGAATACATTTGTCAAGCAATAGAAAGCCATAGAAATTGATTTATTCAGGATATGTATTGTGAAAATTAGTTTATTTTTTTGTTTTACATGTAGACTGTATAAAAAGATGGATGATGCGTCGCCTTTGCCTCCGGTTTCACATTGACGTGAGGTGATAAGCTGGTGTTTCCGTTGCTACGTGAACATTTTAGCTTATCTCAACCCAATGCAGTGCAAGTAACAACGGCAACGCAATAGAACCACAATGCAGTTCGGCAAAACATGATGTCACTCCATTCAAAGTGAATGAGCATATGTGTGAGTCCAGAGTTAATGTTGTATATTGTAAAACTTTCAAGTTTTATATTTAATTTCGTCCGATCGTTAATCCATCGTAATTTTACCCACAAATGGCTTCTCAATTCAATTTAATTTCAAACATACTATATTGTAACGTACTGTATATTGATGTCCTATAAAATGACACACAACGGGATATAAGCTAAAGCGCATTCATGTTTTCCGAGTAAACTGAATCAGTGTAGAGTACAGAGACTGATGAGGCTGCAGCAGGCGCCTGCGGGCAGACAGTAACACAATCTGAGAGGCAGAGAGCGAGAGAGTGAACGAAGAAAAGAGCGAGCAGAAGACAATAAGTTGGAAGCACAGTGTTGATTTTGAAAAAACGGAAAGATGAGCCCCTGAGCCCCCCGAGGTAACAGACACCAGGCTTTGTCTCCTTCTATAAATATCATTCCTCATTCTCCCTGCCTCACTCTTTCTCCCACTCCCCTCCTCTTTCTTTCCATCTCTTCCTCTGGCTCACTCTCATCTCCTCCTCCTTCCTCCTTTCCTACACTCTGTCACTCTCTACCTTGCATTCTCCCTCATGTTCTCTCCTCCTCTTCGATGTTTGTCTCCCTCATTACCTTTTGCCTTTTCTTTTCTCTTTAGCTATACTTTCTCTCTGTAATAGGCTTTGGTGTCGAATCCTAATACTTCTGACAAAATGTGTGCAATTGTGGTGGGGTTTGGGACAATTTTATTGAATCTGAATCCAGAAACAATGATTAATTCTGTTGTATATTTATACACGCATCACACTTGATTGTTGGGGTCAGGCTTCAACTGGTCATAAGCCATGCTGATGAATTTCCTCTAAGATCCCTTGCTAAACTTGGAAATTCATTTCCCTATCGATGATGTGATGCTTTCAGGGCAAAGCAGCTTTAAATCCTGAGGCTCCCTCCAACATACTTCACAGTTGTGATGATGTCTTCATGTTGGTATGCATTCCCCTTTTTATGCCATATTTACTGGAGGTTGTTCCTCCCAAACAATGCAACCTCAGTCTACTTATCAGTCCACAAAACATATTCCCCTGTAGTGTTGGAGTGTGTAGATTAAACTTGAGGGGGAACAGCGGTTTCCCCCATGGTGTCGTGCCATTGATGCCTGTTGAATGATTTACAGATGGTAGATTTTTTTTAATGTAAGTAACTCTAACACTGACATCAAGTTTTGTTTCGTAGCAAGAAACTTTTTTTTTACATTGGGCAAGCGGTAGTATATATCATTATCAGCATCGGTCCCCAAAAATCCACATCGGTCTGGCTTTTTTACGTAAGCTAGTACAGCAAACATAATAAGAACCGAATTAGCATCAGTGACAATGGTGTAAAGATTCTTCACTGATACTAAATCCACAGATTAATCAGTGTGTAAAATCTACTGCCATCTGATCTGCGTTCCCAAAATGTCTCATTGTTCTTCCTTGTTTTCTCTCCTTGCATCAGCCCCACTCCCCACATACTCACACACACACTCACACATACATGTGTATCTCTAACTATAGTCAGACTCAAGGCGACTGACATTACTGGCATTGCACGGATCATTTGCTGGTGCAGCTGCTTTTTCAGACCCCGCGCTGTTCAATCCTTTAGCCTTGCGCTGTCTTCCCCACCCCTCCCTCTCTCCTTTTCTCTCGCTTGCTCACTCGCCCCCCCCCCCTCTCCCGCCCCTTCTACCTCCCCCGTTCCTCTCTCTGAGCTCTTCCAGAGGATGACTTCACGCTCAGGAAGAGGGCAGCAGCAGCAGCAGCAGCAGTAGCAAGGACTATGGTGGCTACGTTACGTTAGCATCTGAGATTTCTTCCCAGCAGTGTGGCTTACGACCAGCACAGACACCCCAGCTGGAGAGCAGAGCGGGAAGAGAGGAGGAAGAGGAGGGGATAAGGGCTGCAAGAAAGAATTTGGAGAGGGAGGAAGTGAGAAGATTTGAGAGGAAGAGGAGGTGGAAAAGGGAGAGGGAGGTTGAAAGTTGGATTGCTTCAGCGATGGGGCTGTGTGCTGGCATAGTACAAGGAGAAGAAGCGCTTACTCTGGATCTAAGAGGATGACAGTAAAAGAGACGGGAGGAGACGAAGAAAGAGCGAAAGACTCCGGACTGGCTGAGGGGAGAGCCGCAGCTCAGAGGAATAAGGCAGATGAGCTCCAGGCATCCACATAGTAACCATCAGTGGAAACACATGTTGCTGCAGGGCTGTGATGAATCACACTGCTATTACTGCTACTACCTTACTCTGTGTGTGTGTGTCTCTCTCTCTGTGCACAATCGGAGACAATGATGCCTGTTCTCTTGCTGGAGTGTGACAGCTCAGCACGGACAAACCTCACAATCCCACAACCCAACAGCAGCTTTTAACTGAGATGAGACAGAGTCGAACAGATCTTCTCCAGCCAAGTCTTTGATTGAGGTGGTCTGTGGGCTCAGACGAGCTGGGCGACTGTTTGTTTGAGACCAGGGTCACAGTGTCTGAAGATAGACTTGTTGAAAATCATCTCGCCATTTTGCTGCGCCTCAGCCTGTTGGGGTCGTGGGTTATACACCAGTGAGTATTAATCCTGCCGGGCATCAGCTGATGTTTTTTAAATGCAGTGACAAGAGGATGAGGCAGGTTCACCTTTTCATTCTTGGCCTACTTTTCTGTTTTAAAGTTTCAAACAATTATACTGCACTTGAATAAAATTTTCACTGAGAAGAAATTTGTATGAATATAAACATAAATATTTGCAGTTTAAATTCTCCTCCCATAACGTATTTAGTAGGTATGACCTGAGTCCTTGTTTCTCCTCAAATTAAGGCCCTTTGAAAGATTTTAGAAAGTCTTAAATTTGATTTTCAAAGCTCTTGAATATTTTTTCCTTCTTGCCATAGTAATCCTTGCTATGACTGTTTTTGTATGTGGTTGCGGTCGGGAGATGTAAAAATTCTATAAACTGCAACTGACACTGGTGACTGCAAACACCGTCGCTATTATTTCCAGTAATTGTTATAAGAAGAATTAGAATTACTGACAAAACTGTTGATATAAAGTGAGTATATTCATAATAAATAATTGCCCATCAAGTACTCCTAAGTATATTATACGTGTTAAAAAGTGCACAGGTTGGTCACTTATGATAAGGAAAATATTCTTTGTGGTAACTACTGATTACTACTGATGCAAAGACTTCGTGCTCTGTCCACATGTGCGTGGTTATTTTTTTCAAATACAGTTTTTTTCTACAAGCTTTCACCCACATGCACACAGTGTCACTGAAAACTGAGCTTTTCAAAAACAAAAAAATTATTTCATTTTCAGAAATGTCATTTTCATTGTTGAGTGTCTGTGGGGAATTAAAATGTCCAAGAAAAGTCTAAAAGTTAATAATCTGAATTGTTAGGCCTCAATTACATTGATGCTCATTTTAGGGCTTCTTCTGTCGCACTTTAAAATAAGTTTTATTTTTCAACAGAAATGTTTTGCCTGCATGCCAAGTTTATAATCTATATCAGTGTTTCAACGATATAGATATTAGTACGCTGTGATAAAACTTAAGAGACCAACGTCAAACAGATAACTGATCATCTGGCACTGTCTGCCTTTAGTCTGAGAGATAACGTGGTGTTTCCTGTGTTGTTCTCTGCTCGGCTACTTCGCATTACTTCATATCTGTCATGCTTGACATGGTTTTAAATTTCACTCATAATTTTAGTGTAGTCATGTAGACAGAGAAAAGTTCAGTTTTCGGCTTGTAACCAGAACTGCTAATGCATTTTTATCTGGCTCCTGGTTGGCTGTCATGGTTTTACGGTTAGTTATATTTTGCCGCCTGTTGCTTTGGCATTGCCCCGACCTGCCTTCACCTGCAGTGTCTTCATGAGGTCAGAGAGAACGATGGAAACATTAATGTGATTAATTTCAAATATTTCAATACAATTTCAATTGTCCAAAAGTTTAAACATAAACACTAAATTATATTGCACAGTGCACACATCTTTAAAAGCTCAAAATACTAAATTGAATCCTACACACAATATTGTACCCCAACTAACATTTGCAACAAGAAGCAGCCTTTAATATATATACATTTATTACAAACAGACACAGGGGAGTAGAGGAGACGGTTTTAAACAACCTTATTGTTGAGCGCTCCCAAGTGTCGTTCGCTGAATAGGTTGTTGCTCTGCTGGTAATCCTGACCTCCCTGCGGAACCATAATAGAGGTCTTGTCAGACCACATACGCCAAAGCTGTCACCATTTTTAAAAAGCACCTCGCTTGATGTTTGTGCTTATTCTCCTTTAATCTATAAACAAATCCTCTGTTTAACCTCAGCCCTGTAATTTCTTTTCAGTTGATGTAAGCATTTTCACAGCTGAACGTTTTTATATTCGTATTTCAGGAGTTCTATGGTCCTACTGATGTGTTTTATTCAAGTCCCAGGGTGAGGATGTCAGTGAGATGCTTTGCAGTCGTGCAGGTGGTTTGAGAGACTCACTCCAACCACATTATTCTGTGGAGCATTCCCTCCTTATTAAAACAGAAATGTGGAGAATTGAAGAAAGCCCTGGACTCTTTTTTTTTCTTCTTTTTCCATCCTTGTTGTCTCTCTTCATGATGCAGGTGGGCACTGAAGACAAAACTGAAACCATCTGTGCTTTTTCAGTCGGCTGTTAAAAGTGACAGAGTGCAAGGGTTTCCGCATATTTTTAGACTGTCTGTTATTTTTCCCAGTGTGCTCATTTCCACCAATGTTCAGATATCCAAAGTACCTCCTGCTTTCTTGTGGACTTCTGTCCTTTACTTGATTAGATTCCTCTTTAGTAATTTGTAAAAATCTAAACAAAATTAAAACTATTTCCTCCGCTCTCATCCTCAGGTGCACAGGAAGACTCGGGAGGATTCGGACATGGCGCAGGACTCGCTGCAGTGCCTGGCCCAGCTGGCCTCCATGCACGGGCCCATCTTCCCAGACGAGAGCGCCCAGGTCTCCTACCTGGCTCACCTGGTTGAGGGCCTGCTGAGCATGATCAACGGGTAGGTGTCACTGTGCTGGAAGAGTCTAACATTTACCTATACATTTTGTTGACTTGTGCACTTACATTATTATAATTATCATAAGATTTTTTAAAAGCCAATATAAAGTGTCACCTCAAGAGCTGAAGGGGCTATTAGACGGCTCCTACACTGAATGAAATTAGGCTTTTCTTTGCTAAATTTGTCTTATTGTGCAGGGATTTATTGAAAAATTTAAAAAGACTCGATGTAAAAATCATGTGAATCCAAAGCACTTAATTTAGAATTGAGATTAATGTATGCTAAAGTCATTTTCCTTTATTGATTTGCCTCATATCTATAGCAATGGCACATAAGGAGAAGCAGAGGAGTTAAAAATCATCTCAAATCTTTGAGAAAGCTCAGATGAGGATTGCGTAACATACACTGCAACAATATAGTCCATATTTAATGCTTCTTTTAAAACCTCAGCTGTCCGTTTTAACTGCATGTGTTGCAGGAGCAGTAAGTATAGTTGATGTGACCTTACCCTTGGAGACAGTCTGAGGTGTTAAATCTCCCTCCAGAATCTCAAGGATGTCATGTTAGTGAAATTCCAAGACTAAACAAGTGATGGAGGCCAATGTCAGCAGGATTATGACTCATGCTTTGCCATCTCTGCTTTATTTACAGGAAGTGATTGAATGTTGAGTCTGTGTTCTTAATGGCCTGTGATTTGAGCGTCTGCAGACACGATGAGAAAGTGGCTTTTGGGGGAATATTTTGTCTTCCAGTTCTGTAACTAATGGAGTTAAACAGAAACTTATTTCCCAAATTCATGTGAAAATGGATCAAATAATGCATCTCACAGAAACTGAAACTGTAACCTCAGATTAAAAAAAAAAACCACTTGCAACCATTGAAAACACTGGCAAACGTAAAGGTATTTTAGTGTTAAGGGTACAAGTTCTACAATTGTTTAGTCTTCCCTATCTGATCTGGTACAGAGCTGATGATGAAACTAATGTGGATGTTTCTCAGTTACAGCTCTGCAGAATTTAATGAAATCTTCAATCTTGTATCTTTAAAATCTTGGATATGTCAGCTTTCACATTTTTTTGTAACTTGCTACATTTTTTTTTTTTTTTTTTACAATACAATATTGCAAATAATTGAGCATAACTCCTTTGCAGCTATATTGGATTTATTTATTACATATTTTTGCATCAATTTGAGCAAGATTTGCTGTAAAAGCCATTTGATTTTCCTGATTATTTACTATTTATTATATTGTGATACATATTAATAGCGGTATTGAATTCGATTTACTAAATATTCATATTTGACATATAGTCAGTTAAGTAGTATAATAAACAGAATGTATTTTTTAAGAGCAAATTTAAGTTAGACCAAAGTAAAGAATATATATATATAGATTCAAGATTCAACTCAAAAGACGCAAAGTGAAAAACCACACAAATTATTAATAAATAAGTTAGAAACTAAATAATAATGAAAAGCACATTTTACAGAACGTAGTAATGGCCCGAAAACCATTGAAAGTGGCATATAAAATCTGAGCAATTGTTTTAATTAGAAAAAAAGATTTGTCTAATTTTAATACATTTCAATAATTGTCTCTTTAAATTCTATATATTCCCCAGATTTCCTTGTGAAGTTGAAAGAAAAAAAGTACTGATTAAAATATAACATGAATACAGGTTGAAATGTGGACTTATGTCAGAGCTCTCTTCAACTTGTACGCTGCGTCAAAGTCAAAGATATGAGGCTCTGATCTAAATGTGTTTTTATCTGGAGATATTTTAAAAGGGGACGTGTGCAAATTCAGGCTTGTTGACAAAAAAAGTGAGCTCATGCCATTGTTTCGGCATTACAGCATCATCATTACTCATAAAGCAGCAAATGCATGGAACGCCAATAGGTTTCCACTGGAATAAATTGTGTGTACTCCAGTGTTCACCTCAATTTATTTTGTGGAAATCCCTTTACTAAGCAGAACTGAACCTGGGTTCAAAGCAGAGCAAGGTTTTTCATCCCTAATTTTCAGCTCAAAGCCAATTTTCCTTCATAGTTTTTCAGGCTTTTTACGATAGCTGTTCACCATCACTTAGGGCAGTGTGTGTGTAATCAGAGCAATCAGAGCTTCCAATCAGAAGTAACCCCATGTCCAGCAGAAATGATCTGATACTGAATCTGTTTCAAAGACCAACGTTACCAAAGTGCATGACATTAGATAGATAGATAACAGTCTAACATAGCTCCCTGTGACTCCAAATGGGATCCATTGTATTTATATAATACTGTGTGATATTTATAACTGACATACTTTTACTGGCATTTCGCTTGAAGAGGCCATGGGGTTTTGTTGTCCTCTGATTCCTGTGTCGCCTTGTTGTCAGAAGTGATGGAGCTTGTGATCGTGTGCATGGTGGGTCTCACAGGCAGCTGTCTGGGACGCTATCGATTGTGTGGTGCAGGGAATTCAGAGAGTGTTTTGGTCTTCAGGTGGATGCATTAAAAGAGATTACTGCTCTGTTTTTAGCAGCAGGGTGAGGCGGCAGTTACCCAGAGGTTAAGACAGAGGCTGTATATTAGACTGAAAGAGACAACTGTTTGTGTCACACACCTGCTTAAAATATGTGACTGGAAAAAGAATGCCTAAGTGCTGTAGAATAAAGCATTTCCCCCCAGTTGTTCACCCTAGTACACATCATTTGTTGGTCCACAAAATGTCAGTAAATTGTTATGAATACCAATAAGTCCTTTCTAAATCCCAAGGTTACATCTTCAAACAATATCAGCCCAAATCTCAGACATACTCAGTTTATTATGAAGCAGCTGAGAGTTTGAGTTTTTTTGATTGAAAAAATTGATATAAGGATAAATCAGTAAATGAAACCATTGCAGATTGATTGATCATACCGATGCTTCTGTGTAACAATGATCTGGTTCTTTCTTTTAAATGTTTCGGATCATTCAAGCTCTTAATGGATTTTTTTTAATGCATTTTTTATTATAACTTTACACATATGCTGCATGTGATCAGAGTATCCTCCTGTCACTGTGATCTCATGTTTCACTTGCTTTATTTTGAACTTGATAAGACTTTGCTACCACAGCGCTTCACAAAATCTTAGTTGCAGTCAATTCAAAATTCTCCGACAACATCAGGTTCATGCTTTACTCTCATTAACCAATCACCCCGGCTGGATAGACCTTAGATTTCAACCTTGCATCTGCTTTTTAATTATTCCCCTTTTATTAATTCAAGCCTGATTCCTAATTAGACTACTTTTTTTACAGAGTAACCGCTATAAAAACAAAAGCAGGTTATCCACTCAAAAAGATGCTAAATATAAACTTCTCATCCACAACTAAAGATGCTAATATTTAGATGTAATGTAGCCATTGAGAAGTGTTTTGAGATTATTTATGAAAACATCACTCCCAACACTCTAAGTGACAAATATACCTAAATCTAACTTTTTCCTAACTTCTATTGTTATATATCCCTGTCATTCTTAAAGATTCTGGCAGCCTGATCATGTCATCATTATTTTCCAGCTCAGTGAGGATAAAGCCCCTCAAACTAAAAGAAACCCTCTGTCAGAAACTCAGAAATCAAATAAAGAATGATTTCACTTTCTGTTACAGTTTTTAAAAAAGGTTTCAGGGCTGAAGAGTTAATTCAAAGTGCAGCTGCAAGTCCTTTAACAAGAGCAGAACACATTAGTCTTATTTTATCATCCTCCCACTGACTTCCAGTTGCTCTTCATATACATTTAAAATTTTTATTGCTCAGCCATAAAAACCTGTCATGGATTTTCCACCTGTATAAATGATTTGCCACAGTGGCCCCTAAACCATTAAATGACCCACCGTTTAAACTTCTCTGCAACCTCTCTGTCCTCCTTAAGGCATCTTTTTAAACTGCCCCTCAGTGTGGGCACTCTGCTGAATATATATTATTTTTTAATAAGGGCTGGGTGTCGACACTAATGCTGACTTTTTGTACCAATGTCAAAGCGATTTCAATTTTTATTGCAAGATATATGCTTGGTCATTTTGTTTTCCCCCTAGTCATAAACTCAACAATAAATTACTTTGATTACTGTGAGAATTATGAACATTCTTTCATTTAAAGCGTCATATCTGATATTTTGTGTGCCGCTCATAATGATGAACCCTACAGGTAATAATCCCCTGAATCTGCAGCACCTCTCAGCTCTCCAGTTCTTAAAGTGAATTTCCGCTCATTGTTAAGCTTTCTGCTCGCACCTTTTAAAGTTTTTGTTCACTCTATCTGCGCTCAAAGCGCCATTTTCAGCTGCTGCAGATGTTTCTTTCCTTAAAACCTATTGCACAACACCTGCTCAGCACCAGACAGCATACAGACACTGTAAGCGATTCGATGGTGAACAGGGTGGGGTATTTGGCAGCTAAAAAGCTAGATGTTTCATTGAGAGACCCAAATCGGAGCCAAAAGAAATGAACATAAACATGACCTCAAATTATTGATTATGCCGTAAATAAGCAACTGTTTGTTTACAATTTCACCATATCAACTTAAACATGACAGTTCTGTTAATCCACTTTAAGACATGAACTCCAGAAGATGTCCGCAAGATTGGGTCATTTTCCAGAGTTTGTCTTTGACATACGAAGAACACAGCAGGAGATTGTGTCCGTCCGGTTTGTTCACAGCAGGAAAATGTCTGGGACATTCAGACGAGGGGTAGAGTGTGAACGAGTCAGGACATGTCGTCTTAATTAATTCTTAACTGGACATTTTTTCCGGACATTTTCCTGCTATATTCTCACATGGGCTAACTCCGGCATTTTCCGGACGGTTTACTAGGGGGCAGGAAAAGTTCCTGAAAACATCTTACTTTATATTTATATATAAAGAAAAAATAGCTATAGTCCTATAGAAGAAAAGAGCTGTCTGTTTAGATGTCAGTCACAAATAGTGTTCATGGGAAGTGTATGTGTGTGAATATGAGAGACAGATGATTATCTAGTGCCAATAACTACAGTAGAAGTAGTTTATGTTCTTAAGTGTGTGTGTTTGTGTGTAGTCGGCGTGTTTCTGATCTGAATTAAGGGGCCACACTCATGTATAAATAACTGAGACACATTTCAGCATGCACACCAGCTTGCTGCTGGCCCACGTGATTCAGCGAGTAGGGGTCTCTCTTTCTCTCACTCTCTTTTCTCTCATGCCTCTCACTCCCTCTCTCTTCCCTCCACTCCTGCTCTGCCTGTAATCACCTATTCTTGGAACTTTTTTCCAATTGCCTCATCGGAAAACCATGCGGAGAGGGATGGCCGATCTGCAGTGATTGAACAGTTCTGCTCACAATTTAACTCCATCTGATAGGGGTTAGCGAGGCCTCTCTCACAGCGTTCCTCTCTCGCTGACTGTGGAGAGGTGTGTCAGTTCGAATACAAAGTCAGGATTATGATTTGTACTATTTTAGTGCAGCAGAGGCTACTTAAGAAAAAGACAAAAATGAGAGAGAAGATGTTGGTTTATGTTGAGGTTAAAGACGATTTATTAGATAAGCAAAAATGCAGAAAATCCTTTGAGGCAGACGATGTGACTGGTTTGCAATAAATGCATCGGCTGAGTGAATAGAATTAATATATGAGTAATTCATCAGCCTGATGTTATATGTCAAGTTGCAGACTGTATGCATCAGCATTTACTCTCTGAAAACAGTTTTTGGGGTCTTTTTCAAATTAAAAACAAAAATTTGGGCATCCTAAATATTTGTTTTTATGTGCTTAATATCACATTTTCTTTACCCTTAAATATCAGTATCACTAAGTTTAAACTACCTTGGCTAAAAATGTGTTATAATGAAAATTATAAATCTGAAGTGAGACAATTTATAGAGAAACCCAACCGTTCCTGAGCAATGAGCAAGCACTTTGGTGACTGGGGAGAAAAAACTCATGTATCTTAACTCTCGCAAATGGTCTAAAGGGCATCAACCAAGTGCATTTTGGCCATGTCCAAATCTACATTTGTTACAGCAGAACAACAATGGTCGCTGCACTGGAAGCATGGTTCAAAGGGTTTGAACCAAGTGTCTTAATTTAATACGGGTGTCTTTTGGGTGTAGGTGCATGTTTCTATCTTGGTAATAACAGTGAAATTCTGGGCCTCTGACTTCAGACCAGGTTTCTGTTGGTTACTTTCTGCTGCTTCAAAATAGCAATGCACCTGACCATGTTTCATTTTGGGACTAATACTCCCATGTTATGTCAATATTCTTGTTTTTGTACACGTCTGACCCAGACAATATCCTGCTCCGTTCTCCATATGTGTGAGGCAAACTCCAGCTATAGGGACCTGATCCTTGTTAACTGGAATTTGATACCTGACAAAGTGCTCTGTTTTAACTGTGAGCCTGTAATTATTTTTTAAACATGGCTACCTCACTTCTTCCTGTGGCTCTTCACTGTCTGTTCACATTGATTGTCAGGCTCTGTGGTTAGATTTGTCAAGATGATGTTGAATTCAGATTACAAGTCACTTTCATGTCTGGTTTTAAAATGTAGAAAGAGTAGAAAATGAATTTTTGGCGTGTTCTAATCTGTCACTTCATTTTTCATGGAATGATTTGATAAGTCACTTTAAGATCAGAAGTATAATAACAGTCATTCATTCTCCCATGTCTTAGTGTGTGTGTTGCACTATGAGGCAGAAATACCATAAATATAACCTCAGATGCAGCTGTGGAAAACCGTTCAGGGGTCAAGTTGCCCACGAGTTTTGGTTAAGGATCAATTTTCATGCCCGTTTCCAAGCCGCAGTCACCAGCGCATAAACTGGAAAGTGACCCTGGTTTAGCCTCTGCCTCACCCAGGGAGAGTGGAAAAAATCCTTCCTCAGGCCAGAGCACGGGTTTGGACTAAAAATGGAAAAGAGGAAGTTTGAATATATAGATTTTTACAGTTGAATTTAAATGCCAGTGGCAGAAGGATTTAAACCTCACGTCATCACTGTGTTTTTATTTGTTCTCCCACCCTGATTCTCCCTAAAAGCATCATTAGCAGTTTGTATGATCTTTTAGATCTTATCTTTAGATCTTGTTTTATTATCTGCATTCCCAGGATTGAGATCGAGGACTCGGAGGCAGTGGGCATCTCCAATATCATCTCCAATCTGATCACCATGTTCCCTAGAAGTATCTTAACAGCACTGCCCAGCGATCTCTTCACCTCCTTCATCAACTGCCTCACTCTGCTCACCTGCTCGTTTGGACGTAGCGCCGCCCTGGAGGAGGTGGTGAGTAATAACCCCTGGATCATCCTCAATGTGGAACCAGATCTAAGAGATTGCTTTTGATATATACAACGAATTTTATTTGTAGACACAAAGTGCTGCACAATAAAAAAACAATATGGACATAAATAATAATAGCAAGATATACAAGACTAAAACAGCCTGTCACCACAAGTAAATTCAGGAATATGCCTTTTGAAAAATAATATTCTTAGCTGAGAAAGATTTATAAAATTGATTTTAGTTGATCCAAAGAAAAGTAATCAGCAACTGTTTTGATGATTAGATGGCAAGACAAGACATTTGAAAGCAGCACTTTGGGTTTTGGGAAATCATAGTGGGAGTATTGTTTATAATTTATTTTTATATTTATATGTATTATAGCTAAATGATATATAGATATATAGATATGATCGTCTAACAAAATATCAGCAGGTTTTCTAATCAGATAAATATTGGTTAAATCCTAGGCCTCTAAACATTACATCACCCAAACCTGTGAAAAGTCTACTAAAGAAAAGGTTGACATTGTATTGCTGACGTCCGTGTGCTCGCTCTTTCTTCCCTCAGCTGGATAAGGACGACATGGTTTACATGGAGGCCTACGACAAGCTGCTGGAGTCCTGGCTCACGCTCGTCCAGGACGAGGAGCATTTTCCTCGCGGTTGCTTCGTGCAGCCGGCGATCCAGGTCTTCAACTCGTATATCCAGTGTCACCTGGCTGCTCCTGACGGCACACGCAACCTGGTGCGACTCTCTAGATAAAAGTTTATGCTTTTACAACTATGTTTCCTACATTTCTTAATTGTACACACTGTATTTGCTGTGAGAAGTACAAAAGTTTAAGGAGAGGAGAGAGGTCTGTATGATCCTGAATCTGCTCCAGTCTTTTTGCGGATTTGTGTTCTTTATTTTTGTAGTTAGTTGTGTTTTCAGAATTTCACATCAGTATCAACATAGCTGTGTTTATTCTCTATCCTCATGACTGGTTTACTAACTTTTTCTCTTCTCTTTGCAATTCATAACCCCCCCCCCCCCCCACCCTCAGTCAGTGAATGGCCTATCGTCTCATGATGAGGAGGAGATCAATGAGCTGCAGGAAGATGACAGGGAGCTGTTCTCAGACCAGCTGTCCAGCATCGGCATGCTGGGACGTGTAGCTGCTGACCACTGTATCCCCCTGCTCACAAAGTAAATGTTTAACACCTTATCAGGTTCTTCATATACAACTCTTTATTAAATTCTTGATCTTAGTCGATGGAGTTGTCATTGACTTTTTTTTGTGTTGACGTCTTGCAGCCTGTTGGAGGACCGGGTGACACGGCTTCACGGTCAACTACAGAGGACACAGCAGCACCTCATGGCGACGTCTGACCTTGGATCAATGGACCGCAAATACCTGGACGACCTCTACGAGGACATCCACTGGATCATACTGGTCTCAGGTCAGCGTCAGGACAAAACATTGTTTTTGTTTGTCTTTTGGGGTTATCTGATCTCGCAGCAAATTTCCTGGAATGATGTGAGGATATTCATTTTCGAGGAAGACATAATTGTTTCCTCAGTAGTTTCTTTTCTTATTATGTTCCAATCTGCTCACAGAATTGTTCTGTTCATTAGTGGTATATTTCATCATGCCTGACGCATAGATTAGATTTGACATTTATGATATAAGAGGCATCTTGTGTTTAGGCTATTAAGTACAGAATATTTTAAATGTATATATTAAAAATACATATTTTTAGTATGTACACATATAACACATTTACAGAATAAGCAACTTTGTCAGTAATAGCCATCTACAATTTAAAAAAAAAAAAGTGAATAATTGTACACTCTTTTCCTCTTTTTTCCCTTCAACACATGTATTTAAACTTGCCGTGGAATCATCATACGGACGTAGTTAATGAAATGCCTTGTGAAATTTTAATACACTAGACTATGGCTGTTTATAGAGTTTGTAAAGGACTTTTCCAGTGCAGCTTATTCCACCTAACTGATTTTATTTGTGAACAAGACAGAATAACTGAACTCCACCCGGTTCAGTGACTTTGCGTTAATTAAATCACCAATGTTAAAGCAGCACTGTTGATTTCTCTCCACTGACTTACCACTTCAACTGGGAGGAACATTCTGCCATCAGGAGACACCTTTACAGCTGAAATCTTTTGTTTTTTGTGTGTGTGTGTGTGTGTGCATAATTTTTAGGGTATATAGTTGAGAAAAAACACTTAAACTCAAGGAACATTAAGTTGCTCAGTTGCCAACAGAAGTGAACATGCAGTAAAACATGGTGTCTATCTGTCTGTGCACTCTGCAGGGTATCTGTTAGCAGACGACCCTCAAGGTGAAACTCCGTTGATCCCCTCAGAGGTGATGGAGTTCTCCATCAAACACTCAACAGAGGTCGACATCAACACAACGCTGCAGATCCTGGGCTCGCCGGGTGAGAAGGCTACATCCATACCAGGCTGCAACCGCACAGACGCCGTCATCAGGTGAGACGAATGTTGGACTGAGCACCGTCTCTGTTGTGTTGAAGGCTGACAAACTGCAGGCAGATAGATTGTTGTATTCTATGTGATGGCTCTCGGATGTTGTGAATTTCACTAAACCAGTCAAGCTTCCCGTAAAACTGTCCCAGAATAGTCCCTGTCCGAGGCTGCTTGCTCTTGCTAGTATTGTCAGTTATTGTCCCATAAAACTGAAGGTGTGTTAGTCCCTTCACATTCACACTCAGGCACCATGTGAATGTTCAGCCAGTTAAACTCTGGTCTCAGGATGAGTTGTAATACACTTGACTCTGCATGAGAAAACTTTCTCTAGCACCTTAGGCTCTGGGATTTTGTTTTGGGTCAAGGATAAATATTTAATGGGAAAAAAAGGGGGATATTAATCAGTAATAAAAAAAATTGTTTGTTGCAGCAGCCACCCAACTAACTGCCATTTAAGTCCATAAACAGGGAAATGATCAGGTGCCAGGTTGAGCTGCAGATTGAAGCTGCTTCTCTGCTGCACCACAGCTCAAAATGACAATGTGTCTGCAGGGCGGTAGGAGTTGTTGATCAATACAAATTATTGAACGATCATTTCTCCAAGACCTCAGATGTACGACTCATTTTCAACCAGCAGTCGCCGTATGAGCAGAAATGTCAGTTTATTATTACAACCTCTCTTCTGGCTATGTGGTCTCTTCCTGCTGTCCTTCAGAAATCAGTGTCTCACACAATAGATTTCGGTCTGTGTGGTTGTTGAACATCAGAACAAAATGATGGCCCTAAAAATACACCAGCAGATAATGAAATGGACCTTGGGAAGGAAAGCTTGTCTCTAGTTCCTGTTATCGGAGATGGTTTGTTTTTTAACAACAGCTAATTGTGAGATCCCGACAGAATGTGGCTGTGGTGTCAGAAAACCTTGTGCGGTTCAGAGCTGTTGGCAGATGCTCATGATGCTTGTTTGTTTAAATGGTGTGTGTGTGTGTGTGTGTGTGTGTGTGTGTGTGTGTGTGTGTGTGTGTGTGTGTGTGTGTGTGTGCGTGTGCGCGTGCGTGTGCGTGCGCGCACGGATAATCAGTGACGACAATAGACAGTCACAGCAGCCAGTGATATTGTCTGTTGAAGGTCATTGAGCATGTTTTTTTTGTAGATTGTTCAGGTGTGTGTGTGTGTGTGTGTGAGAGAATGTGGGGATGACAGCATTGACAGAGGATTGCGGATGATAGCATCAGGTTCCCTGATAGCGAGCGAGCGACCCCGGCTCCGTAAATGTCAACGTGGTTTTGTTTTCTGCAAACAATGTGAAACTGTGCACTGAGGGGGGCGGAACCATAAGCTGCTTTAAGCCCTCTGTATCTCTGTCCCTTTATATAGTGTATGTCTAGGAGGGGGGGTGTGGGTGGGCAGCTAAGTGATGACTTTCTATTACACTTTGATTAATTAATTAATTAGTTACTATCATATATTAATTACGCATGTGCGTAAGAGACTCGTTCTTGCAGTGCAACTCTGTTGTTTTGAATAAAGCCAAAGTATCATCGCACAACCAACTTGGCATCTTTGTTTTGGACCAACTCCTCTTCATTTTCTCTTGAGCTCACAGCTGAAGTTTCTCCAGATTTCAAATCATTTAATGAATCCTGTACATAAATCGTCAACATACCAACCATAAACACACAAAAACAGGGTGTGGCTCTCCAGATATCGTAGAAATGGACACAAATATTAAAGAGACTGCTGTTTGTCATGACATAACTGTTTATTATTTTTCTTTATTCTTTTTACCCCCTTTTTTCATTGAGATTTGTATCTTTATCCATCTTTAATGATATTTTATTTTATTGTATGCCCTAATTTTTTTAATCAAGCAGTGAACTTGTTTGTTTAATGTTCAAACTTGGATGTAATCTGCTTGCTGAAGGTGCTAACACAGTCTAAAATTGGACATGTCAGACATGATGACACGTTTGTCAGCAGGTACTTAGTTTTCCTTGGACATCATCGGACGAGCCAAAAATGCATGACCTTTGCATCAAGATGTATGTCTTGGTGTCTCTCTGATGAGCCCTTTGTCTTGTTATGACATGGTTCGTATTATCTAATCATCGTCCGTTTCAGTCTAAATTTCTTCCTTTTGACCTTCTCCTCCAAACATTCCCTGGGTTCTCATGCCCTTTTCATTGTGTATCGATAAGACACTGGGTCAGAGCATCTCCAAAACGAGACTCGCCGGGTGCTTCAAGTCTGAGGAGGGACAAACCATGAACCACAGACGGTGTATTGGGGGACAACATGTTGAAACATTGCAGCAGCTCCACCTCCGTTTACAGGACTTGAATGTAAAATGGTGGCATGTTGGTTCCCGATACTATCAATCAATCAATCAAATTTGATTTGTATAGCCCATATTCACAAATCACAATTTGTCTCATAGGGCTTTAACATGGTGTGACTTCAGAGGTCTTGTAGAGTCCTCAGTGGGTCAGATCTGTTTTCGCTGGCACATGAAGGACCAGAAGACACATTTGGCTTGTCAGTGGATCACATGAGCTGATGCCAGATTCCACATCATTTATAGGCGAGGCTAATTTGCGATTCCCCTTCCTAGATGGTTCTTTACAATATGTCAAGATCAAAATAAAATAGACAGGATACAGCACAAAACAACATAATTCAACAGCAAAAAAAATACAAAACAGCCCACAACCAACATTATAAAATCAATAATACTATTATATAATAATAATATTTTAAGTAACCTAAATTATGAGCACCTGCTCATTCATGCTAACTTGCCTGACTACATGGCCTTTAAATCCAGCTCCTCTCACTGTTATATTCTTCTGTCTCAGGTTACTGTCAGCGGTGCTGCGGACGTCAGAGGTTGAATCTAGGGCGACCAGAGCGAGCCTGACGGAGCTGCTGAGTCCACAGATGGGAAAAGACATCATGTGGTTCCTCCGACGCTGGGCCAAGACGTACCTGCTGGTGGATGAGAAACTATATGAGCAGGTATGAAGCTTCCTGACCCACTGTTGCCCCCAAGCCTCATATGTGACCCAGACACCTGGTCACTCAGGCTTCTCAGTGCAAATCGTCAACCATGATATATTCTTTACCTCATAAAAGCAATAAACCTGGATGTGTCTCTCACATCTGTCTCCCCTTTTCCTCTCTCTCTCTCTCTCTCCTCAGATCAGTGTCCCCCTGAGCACAGCATTCGGTGCAGATACAGAAGGGGCCCAGTGGATTGTGGGATATCTTCTGGAGAAGGTGATCAACAATCTGTCGGTGTGGAGCGCAGAGGCTGAGCTGGCCAATGACACTGTGGAGCTGCTGGTGACGCTGGTGGAGAAGAGGGAGAGGTGAGGACAAACAATAGTTGTGAAGGAAAGAAATGCTAAAATCATGTGGTTCCATCTACTTGAATGTGTTTTTATTTTATTAAGCCAAATATCTCTCTGTGTCATTAGGGCAAACATTGTGGTGCAGTGTGAGAGCTGGTGGAACCTGGCGAAGCAGTTTGCCAGTCGCAGTCCGCCCCTCCACCTGCTGTCCAGCTCTGTGCAGAGGACACTGATGAAGGCGCTGGTCCTCGGAGGCTTTGCTCACATGGACTCTGACACCAAACAGCAATACTGGGCTGAGGTAAATAATAAGAGCTGAATCGATCAATCTGTTTTTCTTTGGGTCTTACTTACTTTTAGTGAATGGGAAATGACCTGCAGCCATAACACGTATCTTCACCTGGTGAACTGTTACCAAATATAATGAAAACACAAAGCATACTTTCACCAGAGTTATGATGTCTGACTTTAAAAGACACTAAGGTGAGTAAGTCCAGTTCAGAGCTGCAGATCCCCACAGACTCACTGTCAGACACACGGATTACTAGTGATGGATACGTTCATTAATATTCCCCCGTCCCGTCTTTCTCTCGTGTGTGTATAACATGATCCTCGTCCTGATCCCACAGGCCTCTGTTTTAATAGGCGGACAGTAGTAAATGGTGGTGCAAAGCCACAATGACTCCAGACCAATTATGGGGGGGTTGTATGAGTTAGACAGCAGCTGTTGAATCATACAGCTGCTCTGCTCAGCTCCAATCTAACTGTCGGAGGAGGAGGAGGAGGAGGAGAAGTCAGAAGCCCCTTTGTTACGTCTTTATTTCACTGCTCTTTCTCTTACATGCACCCAAAAATCACCAAGTACACAAGATACTCATTGACGTGAACTTTTCCCTGTCAAACAATAAAATGCTACTAATTAAAAAGAAATACTAAGGAACACTACTTTAAAATGGTATGCATATTTTTAATTGTATTCCTCCAAGACCAGAGTTGTTATGTTTTCAGGTCTTTCCCATGTTGTTAACACAATATTTCTAGAAGGCTTTGAAGGATTTTTTTTCAAATCTGGTACCAACATTCACTTGGACTCAAGATGAACTGTTAAGATTTGGGTGGTCACAGGTCATGGTGGCCTCATGAATGATGTTTTTGTTGGAGGAGGCGGCATACAACCTCAGTGTGGTAATTCTATTTTCCAAAAAGATTTTTATGTTTAAATTTTAAAAGAAGATCTTATTAGAGCACAGTAATTGAAAACAGAAAATAGTCTTTTAATTTAATTATTAGTTAATAAGCTGCAAAATAAGAAATGAAAAAGACACATCATACATGAATCATCTCTGATTTAAAAACTACACCCCTTATATTCAATCTTCCAATTGCCATTTGGTTTAATCTTGGATCAACAAAGAAAAACGACCCAACCTTTTAAAAGATATGAAATTACTTGAATTTTTGCATACAAAAATGTGTGGGACATAAATAAATGATTGATGCCATACAGTCTGTTCCTTCTGATCTCATCTTCCTAACATTGGATTGATTCATTCCTAAATTAACTGATGACCTCCCGCTATCTCTCCATCCAGGTGCTTCACCCTCTTCAGCAGCGTTTCCTCAACCTCATTAACCAGGAGAACTTCGCTCAGATCAGCCAGGAAGAAGCCGTCAAACAGGAAATCGTTGCCACGTTAGAGGCGCTGTGCGGCATCGCAGAGGCGACGCAGATCGACAATGTGGCCTCGCTCTTCTCCTTCCTCATGGACTTCCTGTCCAGCTGCATTGGCCTCATGGAGGTTAGAGCAGCGCTGGAGGATGAATCTAAGTCTGTGAAAGGGAACGTTATTGTTCCTGTGTAGTTCAGAGAATGACGCTAACTCAGCATACCAGGATAACGGCAGTTAAATCAATTCACAAAGACTGAACTGATTCAACATGAAGTGTAAAATGCAAAAGACGAGAAACAAACGTTTGAACTATGTTTACACGACTAAAATTACTAATGAGACTTCTCTTGTGCAGGTTTACAGCAACACGCCCGAGACAATCAACCTCATTATTGAGGTTTTCGTGGAAGTGGCTCACAAGCAGATCTGCTACCTGGGAGAGGTGAGTGAAGCATCATTAATGTACGTCCACGCATGCACACACAGTAACCAGATAAAAAAAACACACAGACCAGGGGAAAACATGCAAACTCCACGCAGAAAGACCCCTGGGTGGCCGTCAGGTTCAAACCTAGAGCCTGTTAAATGACAGTGCTAACCACTGCACCACTGTTCCACCCTAAAAATGACTCAAGTGACCTAATGTGAATATTTTCAGCTGAGTTTACAGATGATAGAAGTTTGTATTATAAACTGTAGACGTGAAATCTAAGACATTAACTAGGAAGCGGTGTTTGAATGAAAACATGCTTTATTGTTGTAGCCTGAGTGCAGGAGATGTGTGTGTGGTACTTGATTTCCCTCTGCTGCTTTGATATTATATTTATTCATCAACTTTATGCAAGACTGCAGATGATTGATGCTGTTTGTCTGTAGTTTTCTAACAATTTCAGCATTTCTTTAAAACAATTTAATTTATTTAGGTTCAAATATAGGTTTTGTAATAAGCGATATTTAATGTAGATCTTTAAGTTTTAGGTTCATTAAACTGTGCGAGACATAATCTGTGACGCTACGTGTGCTCCTCTCCTCGCTCAGACCAAGTCCATGAAGCTGTATGAGGCGTGTCTGACGTTACTGCAAGTCTACTCCAAAAATAACCAGAGTCGGAAACGAAGCGATGCCACGGCAGAGGAGGACCAGTATCAGGACCTGCTGCTCATCATGGAGCTACTCACCAACCTGCTGTCCAAAGAGTTCATTGACTTCAGTGACACAGGTGGGTCATCTCAATGTTTTCTGTCTTCTATCAACGGGAGTAGATGATTTGTTTGGGTTTTCATTCACTTGAGATTGAAAATTTTTGCTGTGTTTTTAGACGAGGTGTTTCGGAACCAAGACCAGGGAACACCAGCCTCCAGCCGCACGGTATCGGCAGCAGATGTGGTTCTTTACGGCGTCAACATTGTTCTTCCACTCATGTCTCAGGACCTGCTCAAGGTAAAACTACACAACATGGATTTCCTTTAATGCATGACCCGAGGTTTGACATTTCCTCCGTGTTTAACTGAGTCCTCCTTGTTGTTTTGCAGTTCCCGTCTCTGTGTAACCAGTATTACAAGCTCATCACCTTCATCTGTGAGATCTTCCCAGAAAAGATTCCACAGCTGCCTGAAGACCTCTTCAAGAGCCTCATGTTCTCGCTGGAGCTCGGAATGACTTCGTATCCTTTAACGATCTGTGCTCCAGTTGTTATTCAATATTCATGACGGGATAATAAGCCTCAGAAATTCATAATGCTTTTCCAGACTCACACTTTTCCTTCTCCAATTTCCAATATGTATCATATTTGAAGTGAAGTTAGCTATTTAAAAACATATTGCTTTGGTTTCCACTGAAAGTCAGATACTGTTGCAGCATTAACTCATGAAGAGACCAAGAAGTCTCTTTTCATATTAGATCAAGATATTAAGACATTTTTGTTGCCCCAAATCTCAAAGTGGGTCTACAGCAAAGAAGAGTATCACATCCTGATATTAATTTACAACAATGTTATTTTACACTGGTCGCTCGTGTTCCCATTGGTCTCCTGCTCTCATCTGGAGTCAACAAGACGCCTGGTGAAGCTTCAGAACTTCTGAAATGATAAAAAGTTTTGTTTTGTAGTTTCTTCTCCTTAATGTTGCTCTTCAGGATGAGTTCAGAAATCAGTCAGCTGTGTTTGGAGGCTTTGTCTCCTCTGGCTGAACAGTGTGCCAAAAACCAGGAGAAGGACACGCCTCTCTTCATCGCCACCCGTCACTTCCTTAAGGTAACCACTCTGTCTGTCTGTCTGTCTGTCTGTCTGTCTGTCTGTCAAAAGCTAGAATTGCAGCAGGTAACAGGCTGTTGAACTGTAAAATCAATTAATTGAACTTTGTTTTCTTCAGTTGGTGTTTGACATGCTGGTTTTGCAAAAGCACAACACAGAGATGACGGTGGCGGCAGGAGAAGCTCTTTACACACTCGTGTGCCTGCACCAGGTGAGTGACTAACTAATGAACTTTCAGGATACTCCAGTGATTTTAATCTGTGGATGATGAAATGAGAAATACTGAGAATAAACATGAAACAAGCTTTTCTGTTTGTAGAAAGATAATTGGTGTCTGTTAGATTTGTTGGCTCCTGTAAAGTAACTTAAAGCTTTTAAGATGATTGAACAGTTTCAGTCTGTTCAGCAAAGTGCAATTTCCTTAAGCAGGGGTCTCATTTATAAAGTGGTGAAATATAGAATTAACTCGAACTGACACCCACCATCATGTTGTTGTTGTTGGTAAATTCTTTCTGCAGATATGTTCGTACATTTGAGTTGTTTGTTATTGGTGCTGATTGTTGTCTGCCTCCGACATTCAAGTGTTAAGTGTGAATATTAAACAACAACCAAAAGTGAAGCCTGAGCTGCTCAAAACACCAGAACAAGAAGGTTTTGTGAAAGTAACACCAGGCGCCCTCTGGTGCCTGTTCGGCACAAGCACAGCTCCACTCGGAAAATTCCATTAATTATATTGAGTATCTGAGTAGATTATCCCATATATACACAGCCTGCAAATAAATGTCCAATTCTTTTAGTTTCATCCAGATTTTTCTCCGTTGTAGTGAAAACAGATTAAAATGCAGAAAATTAAGAATAGTTTATATAGTTATAGTTAATATTATATACATTTTTATTCCGAAATTTAAAACGATACAAAAAAAACACAACCAAAATATAAGCTTCTTAGCTGTGAGGATTTGTCACTTTACTTTTTCTAATGAAAAAGAATAGGCTAAATATCTTGATTGTTTATTTTTTGTTAAAATTAGCAAATGGATGAGAAATTGATGGATGAAAAAAATTTATCACCACATAAAACAACAATGAATATTATAACTTATGACACATGTATCATTTATCTCAGCCCTAAACACTTTTGATAAATTGAAATTAAAATTTTAGCTAAACCAGTAACTTTAAATCATCAGCAATAACTAGCAAGAAATTTGAGCACAAAAAGGCTGAACTAGGTCATTTATAATGAGGTGATTTAGTAAATATTTTCATGATGACGTGGTTTGTGATCATACGATTATTTTAATCCAAAATATTAAAGATTACAGTGACAACACTGTTTCCTCAGACATCATTGGTTTTCAAGTTCTTGCAACTTATCAGTCAATGAAATTAAATCTAAAGTTTTTGTCCGCTCACTAAATCTCCAGTCTTTTCTTTGACCCTGATCTGATGTATTGTTGCTCTCCTCCATCAGGCGGAGTACTCGGAGCTGGTGGAGACGCTGCTCTCCTCTCAAAGAGATGCCGTCATCTACCAGCGGCTGGCCGACGCCTTCAACACACTGACGGCGAGCAGCACGCCGCCCACCATGGACCGAAAGCAGAAGGTTGCCTTCCTTAAGAGCCTGGAGGAGTTTGTGGCCAACGTTGGCGGCCTGCTCTGCGTCAAATAACCACTGGAAACCGCCTCTGCCTCGAACCGTCATTTTTTAAAAGCAAACCTCCCCCTCGTGCCCCCTTTCATCCCTACGAACTATGGGTAAAAGAGACGGCTCTGAGGACCTTGTTGTTTCTGCGCCTGCTGGGGAATCCATCTCATGCCTGAATGTCGTCCGGGTTTTCACCTCCTTAGATTCCTTTTTTTATTTTCACCCCACAGCCACCATCCTGTCCTGCACCACCCCCACCAGCATGATTGACAGATTTGATGATGATGATGTGGTTACCATAGAGACTAAACTGCAGAGCAGACAGACTCAGTCGGAGGATCACGCCCTGTTGGTCTGAAGCGACAGAGCGCTGAGCATCATGACCACGAGAGACAGAGCAGAGGCTGATGTTGACAGGGTCCACCCCCCACCCCCCGCACCTCCTCATGTGCCTGGAGGTCTACAGAATACACACACACACACACACACACACACACACACACACACACACACACACACACACACAGTCTCATCAAGGGTCAAACAGTTTGCTGTTATTGAAAAGTGAAGAAGATTTTTCCAGTATGAGGCTTCGTAGATGAAGGTAGAGGGGCTTTGTGGACCCACTTCATTTTAACATCTCCCACTTTACCAAACACACACACAAATATGCATACACACACACACACACACACACACACACACTTCGCCCCAATCCTTCCCAGAGTGCCTTTGTTTTGTTGATTGTTCTGTGTAAATGTGTGTGTGTGGATCATGTCACATGTCAACTGACCACAAATGTCAGCTGTGCCTGTCATTCGCTAAAAAAAACACAGCGGATGCGCGCACACACACAAACAAACACACACGTGCACACAACAGACAGCCACACAATAAGTGTTGCCAAGACAACAAAGGTATGGTCCAGCCTGGGCTCACTGAACTACGGAGCACAGGAGGGAATGCGTTTGTTGGTGATTACAGAAAACCAAAATCATATTTGCATTTGACAAAAGGATGTACATATATACATATTATATATATATATATATGTGTATATATATAATGTTTTCAGACCAGAAACCACAAGAAATATTCGTAAGAAAAATGGGCCGAGATGTTTTTATATGCCAGCAGAACTTGTATGAGTTTGACATTGTTTGAATTCATCTAAAGAGGGAGCGACCGTCTCTGTTTTACCTTTTTGCAGTTTAATATTTTGGATCATAGAATTAGGTTGCAACCCCTCCTCCCTCACTCCCTCCGGACAGACGAAGGCCCGCGAGACGGATGGAGCCTCAAGAGTTTAGCAGATTCATTTCAGTGGTAAAGTTTTTTTTCCTACAGCAGCACATCCACCATATCACTCTTCAGCACACACTGGATTGAAGCAGAGACTGTTGAATGACAGCAATAAGAAACCAAATAAAAAGGAGCAGAGCCACTTGTCAGAGCATCATGTTGGAGACAGATTCCTCCTCGTTCCAATCCTGGTTGTTGTAGAATGGCTGTTTTGTTAATGAAGTGTAAAAGTGTACATAAACCTAATGTATAAAATGTTCCTGCCTCTGCATTTTCCTTTAACATGTGTCGTGTCTGTTTGTAATGTCTTTTATCTACTTTAATAATAAATAAAAAAAATTGTTAATATGATTTTTTTTTTTTTTTTTAAAAGCTTCAGAATTTTTTGTAGCCACATCCTGCACTAAGCAAGTAGCCCGAAAAGACAATTTAATAAATACAGTTACACTCTAACATCTGCATTTTTACAAATATTAATTACCTCCACCAAGAGGTTATTATTTCACCCTGTCTTTTTGTTGGTTAGTAAGATAACACAACAACTACTGGACAGATTTCCACTAAACTTTGTGGGAGGACGCAGTCTGTTTCAGGAAAGAACACATTAAGTTTTAGAGCATATTGGTGAGAATTCTGGAATTAAATGTATAAACTGTCTAACATTGCGAGAGAGGGCATTCCTCATTTTCAGATTTATGGCTCTTGATGAAAAAACACAGACACGTTTAAGGAACTGATATCAAGTGTGTGAAGTTTGGCTCCATTGAATTGAATGGGACTGTTGTGTCTTGGCCTCAGATATGCACCACTCTGGGCTGAATTGAAATGTCCTAACGATGAAAATAACTACTAAATTAACAAAGGTGGAGAAAACTGTCTTGTTTTAATAAATGTAAGATATAAAATACTGACAGTCAGGATTGACTGAACAATTTTTTGTGTTTTTTAAACTTATTTACTTCTGCCTGTTTTTGTCTCCAGTCAGTTTAAGTCATTTAAATAATTTTCTATTCCATTCACAAGTCCAGGTTTTAAGTACTGTAAAGAAAGAAAATATAAAAAACTCAGTAAATAAAAATAGTGACATTATAACAATTGTCAATTTGATGTTTTTCAGTTTTGTTTTCCTTTCATAAGAGTTTTTTACACTACCTAAAATTTTAACGTGATGAACTGTAAATTAATTTGTTAAGGATCTAAACGGAGAATCTGAAGATGAATCTCAGATGCAAATTATATACAAAATATAGATCACAACAAACGTATTCATGGGAAAGCAAGCACTGTTATAGTAGAAATAAAAGACAGTACATGCATACTAGAGATAATTGTAAGATATGTGACATCAGGTTGAAGGAGATAAATGTTTTATTTCACATTTATTTCACGTTTAAGATTTTTGTCCCTGCGCGGCGTCAATACTTTCTGCCGTGACGTCATCCTCCTGCGACTCCTCACGTGGTCCCGTCAGAGGCTCTGAACCGGTTTGTCCACTTTAGCTTCAAAGCTTCGTTCACAAACAAAACAGCTGTTCGTAGTTTGAAAGAAGCTCAGATTACTACGATGTACATGTGCACGTGAACGCATCATTAATTAAAGTACTATATATCCGGATAAATGTGTTAATATTCAGCATCAGGAGTAATTGTACATGTATTTATTTTGATGCTCAGACCTTTGTGTTTTTACTCGAGTAAAATATTTTGAATGATTGTTTTGCATGTTAATGATGACATGAGTATTAATGATGTTGACATGTGGACAGGAGTTAGTTTCCTTATGAATCAGTCAAACGTGATCAATGATCTTATATTTGTTTCATTCCTTCTTCATCCCTGAAGCCCAGCTGATCTCCTCCTCTTCATCCTCCTCAGCCTCCTCCTCCTCTTCCTCCTCTTCTTCCTCCTCCTCGGCTTCCTTCTCCTCAGCCTCCTCTTCTTCCTCCTCTTTAGCCTCCTCCTCATCAGCCATGAGTGACAGTGATGAAGATGGCCCCCCCGCCCTGTCAGCTGACTCTCTGGCTGCCCTGCAGGAGTTTTACAAGGAGTCCAGAACTGATTATATCAAGTGTCTGTCAGAGCAGTTCAGTGTGGGGGAGGTGGAGGAGGACTGGGTGAGCTCACACATGAACACTTCTTATTATTCTTATTATTATTATTATTATTATTATTATTATTATTATTATTATTATCGGTCTGAGACAGTATACAAAACAAGTTGTGTGTGTGTGTGTGTGTGTGTCCGCCAGCGGATGAGTCAGTTCTGGTACACTGAAGAAACAGCGACTCAATTAGCTGAGGAGGTCGTACGAGAAGCAGGAGAGGGAGGCAGGTAAACACACACAGACCTTTACCATCACATAAAGAAATGTAATTGAGGCTGGACACTTTACAATTTAATGATAAACTTTAATATAAAATAAAAATAAGGACAACTAAATATTTAGAATTTGAATAAAGAAAAGTTTTGTAACAGCAAATTAATGCTGATCCCAGTCTGACTAATGTCAGGTGATTGTTATCGGATAAATCTCCAGTTTTTAAAGTTCTAGAACTTCTCCCAGCTCTGGTTGGAAGTGTCCCACTCTGTGTTTAGGGTCGTGTGTGTGAGCGCGCCCAGTGTGTACCAGAAGCTGAAGCAGGGCGTGGTGGACGGCTCAGACCGAGTGTCCGCTGTCGTTTTGGAGTACGACCGCCGCTTCGCCACCTATGGAGACGACTTCATCTTCTACGACTACAAGCAGCCGCTGTCTTTGCCGGCCAGCGTGGCTCCTCAGAGCTTCGACGTGGTCCTGGCCGACCCTCCGTACCTGTCCGAGGAGTGTCTGAGCAAAGTGGCCAAAACCATCAAGTACCTGAGTAAAGGAAAAGTGCTGCTGTGCACAGGTGAGAGGAAGAACGTCACAAAATGGCCTGTGTTTCTCTTTTCTTTTTTCTAGTTCTGCACTAGTAGCTTTAAACTAACAATCTTCACTTTAAAGGTTCAGTGTGTCATATTTCAGGAGTGGGTCCTCTCTATGGAGGCCGCCATGTTTTTTTACAGTAGCCTAGACTGGACAAACTAAATACCTTTGAGTTATTATGACAACTGGAGCTACCACAGGTTCCCTTTCATGTTTGTCAGGGGAGGGTGAGGTGAGGGGTGTTCAGCTGCAACACGCAACTTCACCACTAGATGTCACTAAATTCTACACAGTGAACCTTTAAACTAATGCCCTTCATGTTAAACACTAATTAACAACACTTCACTTCCTCTTACATGAGCAGCTTTCAACACCTGATTTGTCTTCTGTTGTGCAGGAGCCATGATGGAGAATCTGGCCAAAGAGCTTCTGGGTGTAAAAAAGTGCAGCTTCCTGCCGCAGCACAACAGAAACTTGTCCAATGAGTTCCGCTGCTTCGTCAACTATCCGTCTGTCCTGCTGAGCAGCTGAAGCTCCAGCTGATCAGTAATCTGAGTGTTGACTGCTGCTTCCTGAGGACCTCACACAGATACTTTATAGCTGTGGTTTAAACTCACAGTTATAACTTTGATTAGTGAGGAAAAAACGTGTCTTGCTTCAAAATGTCAAAAAGTCTACTGACTTACGTACATGGAAAATGACTGGACATTACTTTAGGTTAATAATGTCCTGTATGGGTAACTTATTTCGAGGTTTTGCTGCTTTTATCTGTTTTATATCGTTTCACATTAAATATCTTTCAGACGCTGTTTCAACAAAACCAGCAAATTGAAGATGTCAACTTGGACTCTGAAAACTAATTTATTTTAATGTTATTTTATGAATAAATAAAAAGATAAATAATCACGTGTGGAAAACAACCTGTAAAATAACTTGTATCCACCCATGATACCTTAGTAATCATTAATCATGTTTGGTTCAAATAATTAACTGCTGTTAATTAGAAAATTGAACCAGTTCTTGTTTCCTGAAAATACAATTGAGAAACAAAGGAGTATTAAATGTTGTTCATTCAGTGACGCTTGAAAAGTTGCACAAAACACATTCTAAATAAAAATAACTAAAGAATTACTTTTCAAAGTAGAAACAAGTAATGAGTTTTAAGATACATTTTTTTTGTGTTTTTTTTACGTTTGATATTTTTTTCCAACACCGTCATAAACCAAAGTACAGCAAATATGCTGTTATTCAACATTTAATGAAACTTTAAGTGGTTTCCTTTTAGTTTGTATGTATTATGTAAACAAAATAAGTGATTCAAACAGTAAGAGTTTTTGGATTATATAATTGGATTCCGGACAAAGTTTTTTTTGTTCCATCCTGTTATTTAATCATAAAAATATGAAATAATTGGAGATAATCACATTTATTTATAATGATAAAATGTTTCTTAGTGAAATCCACTGTTTACTTTTCTTTTCTCATCAAATTAAATCAGTTTATCAGCAACAGATGTTTAGTTTCACTAAAATCACTGGATTGTGTTTTATTTTGAAATCACACATTTATTTAAATATTAGTTAAAATGACTTAAATGATATAAGTGTGACTGAAAAGTGTTTTAACACCAGTAGGTGGCAGCGGTGATCAGGTCACTGATAATACAGACCGGTTTTATTCCACAGGTTAACATGTGTTTCATTCTTAAAGGGTCAATCCACCTAAAGTACAAATAAACACATTCTCATTTATTTCTCATAGTTTCTCGTCCTGCAGATAGTTTTGGTTAAATGGGCCGAACGTTTGAGAATTCGGACTCTGAGGTTTCTGCCTCCACCCAAACACAACGGAGCGATATGATAATTTAATCATTGTGTTTGTGGTGCAGGAATCTGATGAATTTTCTGGAATCCTGAGAAAGCTAACACAGAAGCATGTGCACAGCTTCACAGCAGAGGTGAAACATGTTTCTGTATCTCAGAGTCTTTGCTGGACTCTTCTCTTCAGTCAGACTAGCAGGTGCAGATTCAGTTTGCTGTTATATTCCGTGTCTTTGTACGACTGTCGTCAAAACACATCTTCTTAAGTCCAGGTCAAGTCCAAGTTTGGGTCCAAAATCAAGTCGAGAAGGAAAGTGGATGAAATAAAGTTTATTCTTTTCTGATGTGAAAACATTTGAGCAAGTTTATCAAGGATGAGGAGAAGTAAATCAAACCTTATATCATCTGAATAAGAAAGTTTAGGGAAGCAGGTAAAATCATTACATTGATTTATTACATTTATATTTTTATGTCTCCACGCCGGTGACAGCCAGTGGGTCAGAGGTTTTATGTTTTCGGGATGTCTGTCCGTTCGCCCCATTCTTGTGAGCGCGATATCTCAAGAACGCCTTGAGGGATTGTCTTCAAATTGGGTACAGACATCCAGTTTGACTCATGGATGAACTGATTCGAATTCAGTGGTCGAAGCTTAAAACACATTTTGGTCTTGTGAACGCAACATCTCAGAAACAACTCAAGGGAATTTCTCATCTGGTACAAATGGAGTCAAAGATGAATTGATTTGATTTTGGTGGTTGAAGGTCAAAGTGGCCTCACAAAACATGTTTTTGGCCTCTTGAACATTATATCTGAAGTACTGACTCAAAGATGAACTGATGAGCAAGATGCAAGAAAAGTGTTTGTAGACTGAAATTGCTCTGGTTGGCTGTAATTCTGGTTTGTAGTGACAGTGGAAGATAAAGGAAACACACAGATGTGGATGTGGTGCAGAAGCTGCTTCCTTCACACTTTCTTCCCTGCAGACATGAGCGGTCTCCTGGCTTTAGGCCCTGCTCTCTCCAGGCTCTGGTTGCTGCTGTGTGCGTCCCTCTCTTTCTGCAGCAGCGGCACACAGGTGCAGCCCACGGCCACAGAGACATAGATCTCGGTGTAGGAATGGCGGCCTCCGACACAGGAGCCTGTTCTCCTCAGGATGACGGTGGGAGCGTAGACCGGGGTGCTGCGGAACTGGTGGCTCTCCTCTCCCATCAGGCAGCCCTTACACAGGCAGTAGGCCTCAGGGATGTAGCGGGGGTACCTGGTGGGGTCGTACGAGAGCCTGCAAACACAAATTACATTATCTTTTGTTTTTGCTTAAGCTGCTGCAACACTAATAAATGCCTTAATTACAAGACAAGCTCATATCAACAAAATAAAGTTCCTCCAAAGGCCTTTTCTGTTCGAGCCCCCACTCTTTGGAACAATGTCTGTGAGGAGATCTGACTCCTTTTCCTTTTCAAAATGTCTCTTCTCAGGACTTTGGGTCTGAAATTACTTTGAACTTCTTAAAACTGTTTATGCTTTTTATCCTAACTCTGATTTTACTGACTAGTTTAATCATGTTAGAATGTTTTATTTTATTATATCTTACTCTTTTCTCAACTGTACGATTCTTGTTCTTATATGTTTTACCTTATGTTGTCTAACTGTTGACAAAAATCCATCCTGGCCTCGAATCCTCTTTTAAATCTTTTAAAGGCAAAGACAGTTTGATTTTCGAACATTTTCACTCTTATATTTCTGCCCTAATGTCTGAGCTTCAAACTGCTCTTTATTGTTTCTTATCGTTTGCTTTCAACTCCTCATTTTGTATCTTTTAGCCTAAAGCCATTTGTATCTGAGTTTTAACAATAAAGTTTATTATTATAATTTATATTTTGGTAAGATATAAACTTTCTCTCAAACTAATATAGTCTCAAATCAATAAATTGTTTAATCACAGTATCATAATATCATATCATAATAATAATAACTATGTTTGTATTGTATTGACTTCAGCTCCCTTCAGCTCCATGTTCCAGCTGCTCTCACCTGTAGGCCCAGGGGGAGATGCTGAGCAGGTTGACCGGGAGGCGGGTCTTGCTCTCTGCCGGGGACGGTCGCGCGGTTCTCGGGCAGGTCCGGTTCAGTTTGTCCTGCGGCTCCAGCTGCAGCGCGTGATGGAAGGCGCTCATCACTCCGACCGAGAGCCGCCCGAACATCTGCTCCAGGATCTCCTCCGGCAGGTCCGTGCAGGCCCGGGTCCTGGAGGCCTTCTTCCGCACCCGACCCGCCGCTGCCGCCCGGCACAGCTGCAGCACCGACAAGTGCAGCAGCAGCAGCAGCAGGACGCGGAGCGGACGCGCCATCGCTGTGCGCTTTTTGGTGCCAAAAGGAAGGCTTTCTGCTTGTCTCTCCTAAAAGACGACGAGTCCCCAAACACAAGTGAGCTGTATTGAAGAGCGAGGTCAGCGTCCTCTGTTATAATCCAGTGAGACGTGTGAAACCAGCGGCAAGCGAACAGTCCACAGTCCTGGCGCGGAAATCGAGGTACGGGCGCACCGCCAGGGGAACATGTCGGCACCAGAGCGTCTCTAGGAGGAATAATTCCCTTAGAAACAGAAAATATTACCGCGCTGGTAGTTTCACACTTGCTGCTTTCTGGTTATGACGCGAAAAGGGCCATCGAGAGGGTTTCCCTGTTGCTTTTCTGCAGCGACGTGTGCGTAAAATCCGATGGAGGCGTCAGTGCGCGCAGAAGACAGCGCGATCCACCATCCGGGACAGCTCTGAGTCCAACTCAAAGATAAAGCTCTGTCTTCAACCTTTATCTGCGGTGATAAACGAGTCCAGCCTCCATGAGAGCAGCTGCTGTCGGGAGGTCCGGGGGTTTGTTGGCTGTGTGCGCTCTGCTGCTGGATCCTGGCGCCGCTCCACAGTCCTCTAACCCCCCGACATCCACTGGATCCACTTTTGTCCAAGTTCTTATGTCAAGTGTCCACAAGCACAGACAGATAGAACACTTTGAAAAAGCTCAAACTCACATCTCTTTTAGTTCATCCCCTTGTCAGTATGTCATGTACTATGAATGTATGTCATTAAGATTGGTGTGAGAAAAAAAGCTTTAAATTATATTATGCTTGTAAAAATCCAATTAAAACTTTATTCAGTGTTAACTTTCCACTTTATCCTCAGTTTGATCTGCTGCTTTGTTGAGGAAAACTTCAGATTAATGATGGGGTTTGTCAGACATCTTTTAGGGAAGCAGCTGTGACCAGGAAGTAGTTGGTTCTATCCCTGGTTTCTCAAGAAAGATACTGAACCGCCCCGATGTCTGTGCCATCAGTGAGTTAATTACATGTGAGAGAAAAGTATGAATGTGTGTACATAGGTGGATGTGAATTGGACAGTAATGCACTTTGAGTGGTTGATAAGACGAGAAACCAAAAACATTTTACTTTCTGTTTAAAAAAAAACTCACCCATGGTTAAATGGTAGATAAATATTGTCTCTTTTAATCGTATACTTAACAAAAAATGAATGAACAAACAAGAAAATATAAATATTATACTACAAATAAACATTTTTGGTACAAAATACAACAGTGGGCCTGTAATGGATTTATTACATGAGTCTGGTGAATGTATTGTGCTGATGGATTCTCCAGAAGGTTCCCAGGGTCACACATGGAAACATACAGCGCTGTCAGAAAAATATGTCATGTCTGTCATTGTTTGGCTCCAGCACTGGGTTTAAAAGGAGAAAAGGTGACGTGAGGATAAAGATGCAACATTTCATCCTTATCGCTTTTTGGCAGAAGTTCAAATCCACGCTGAGTAAACTGCGCAACACATTCACTCCTGGGCTGGAACAAGACGTCCAAGAATATCTCAATATAATTCACGTAAACAGGTTCAAATTTAAGTTAAGCGTCACTGTTGTTGTTAAATGTCAGTTTCATTGTGCTGGAGGACAAAACAACAACAAAGCTGTGGAAAATACTGAGCAGCTTCCTGAAGAACAGTTTGCAATCAGTCCATGTATATAAGTCTATATACATTATAAGTATAAGTATTCCTCTGCTAAATACACATGTATAAATATTTAGCTTTCCAAATGTGACAGAGGTGAAGACATCAGACTTCTGCACTGCTGATGTAAACATTAATTTGGACCATAACTGTGAAAAGTAAAATGTTTACCATGTAAAAGTTGAAAATGTAAAATATATTATGCAGCTACTCGGGCAGCAGGTCGTCTCCCAGCTCTTCATCCGCGAAGTCGTCATCCTCCACTCGCTTCTTGGCCCCCGTCTTCGGCCTCTCCATCTGAGGCCCCAGTGGATCCACGTAGGACGCATCTACACACGATAGCAACAGAAGATTTACTCATTATGGCCCCATTTCCTGTTAACAGTCAATCTTAGTGTTTGCACTAACACTTCAGTTTCTACGTGTTTTCTCACATCATCCAGGAAGCCAAAGAACATAAATGCTTCAAAAATGAAAGTAAACGTCACAGGATTTCAGAGGTGAAGAGCGAGACAGAGAAAATAGGTTTTCCTCACCCAGTTCTTTTGGGCTGTTGGCCTCGTAGGGCTCGTTGGAGGCAGGAAGTGACCTCATCCTGGCGCTCAGCCGCTCTCCCTTAGTGCTGTTGCTGCTGTGGCTGCTGTCTGCACAAAACACAAACACAAACACACACACACACACACACACACACAGACACACACACACACACTTGAATTTAGCAAATCAGTCATAATCTGATGAAGTTAGGAAACGTCCATGACAACCTTAACAATCTCAAACCCGACCGGGAAAAGGTCAAACAGAGGTCAAACTGAAACTACACTTTCTGAAAAATCAACATGACGGAGATGTGAGAATTTCATTTCACTGTAAGTTATGAAGTGAGTGAGTGAGTGAGTGTGTGTGTGTGTGTACAAGTGTATTTGCTTCTTTGTCTTACAAGCTGAATATTTTTTAACACCTTAAAATCTATAAAAGTTGACATGAGTAAAAAGATTTTCCAAACAACACAAACTGTCTGAAATCTCTCCCTGTTTGCTGCATACAGTACATTTAATGTCTGCCATTTTATTTGAGTCTGACTCTTGAGTATGTATCCGCTGTATTTGGATGATGATGAGAAAGTGTCAAAATCTCAATTTACTTCTCACTTCTAAGTAAACAAGTGTCCATTATAGAGGAAGCAGTGAATAGGTGAAGGGGATTTGCTTATTGTAGGTGATAGATCATTTCCTATTGTAATATTAAATATGCTACAAATCAGTTTCACAAGAAACCTATGCATCCATCCATCCATCCATCACTTATCCAAGGTCAGCTCGTGTTTGCAGCAGGCTAAACAGAGTGTTCCAGACATCCCTCTCCCAAACAACGCTTCCCACCTTCTCCTGGGAGTTCCTGAGGTGTTCCCAGACCAGATGGGGTATTTAATCCCACCAGTGAATTCTGTGTCTACCCCATGATGTCCACCCAGTTTGGTGTGGAAGGCGCCCAGGGCTCTTCAACTACCTCAACTGGCCCCAATCGACACGAAAGAGCAGAGGCTCTACTCTAATGGTCTATTTTATCGAAGTGTCGAATTTAGCATTAATTAGCAATATATAAGGACACTTGATAAATGCTATAAACTATAATGTAGAGGTAAGCAGGATATTTTAAGTGCTAGTCAACAGTTATAACTTATCCTATAAAGACATTTTACGTTTTACTATAATATTCATGATCTGCCTCAACTGATGGATAAAACACTGATTAAATGTGTAGATAACACCACAATGCACCTGGTTCAATCCCTGTAACAATCTGAAGTGCCCTTTAGCAAGATGCTGAGTGCCAGCACCAGCTCGGGTCCAAATCATCTTAGACACAGAGCTGGTACTCTTCAGGAGATGTAATGAATGTGTTTATGTTCCAGGCTCAGATGACACACTGACAAAGTGCTGCAGTGATTCTGAAGGACAGACGTGATTACAGACAGCAGCAGCAGCCCACATCTGGCTGCCAGGTAGCCAAGGAGACGGACGGGTGCAATGGCAGAAAGCTGAAAAACAGGAAAGAGAGGGAGGCGGCCCGATGTTCCACCTTCGCACAAGTTCTTGAACATCTCACACGAGGCCTCGCAAACTGCTGGCAAACTCAAACCTCTGCTGGAAAATGTATTTTTCTTCTTCCCTGCATTTCTCTTTTTTTATGATGCACAACTGGGAGACACGGAAAACAGGGATGACACGACAGGTTGAAAGCCAGACCTAAAGTGAATCTTTATAGTAATAGTTTCCATGATTAAAGCTGAAATGTTTTTTTATGCCTCTACAGCGAGAATAGACAACATATTTCTGTGAGGGTTCGATAGGGGTGTTGATCAGTATCAGTGAGTCAACTTTCTGGCTTTTCAAACTCACTTTACTTTACTACAAAATTATATGGAAAAACCCTCGAAAGATTACGTGAGCTAAGAATGGGTCAAATTTAGTCTTCAAAAACCAAACATGGGTGCAACCCTAGAGTTAAGAAATGTATTTATTTGAACAGTGAGAATATGATCCCGAAAAATACAGTAAAAGTGACACACCTTTCTCTTGCTCTGTGGCTTTTCCCAGATTCACATCTAGAAATGACTCAGGTTTGGATGTGTGAGAAAACCAAGACACACACACACACACACACACACACACACACACACACACACACACACACACACACACACACACACACACACACACACACACACACACACACACACACAATGTACAGTGCTGCAAATATTCAGACTTGACAGAAAATAGGGAAAACTCTCAGGTGCACTCTAGGTTTTCTCAGAATTCTGAAAGAGGTTTGTGCGATCCCTCCCTCCCTCCTCCTCTGTGGGAGCATTTAGTGCAAACTCCGACCGCAGTCCAACATCACAGCTGCCTGTCACAAGATTTCTGAACCCGCCTCTTGAGTTTTGACCATAACTCTATAGTCAGTTTTCTTATCTTGTGCATTTACCTCAGGCAAACTGAAAGTTTGGAACTGAGATGGTTTTAAGTCGTAAACAGACAATGATTTATTTCCCAGTACCACTGTGCACATGCAGTATATTTTTTTATTATATTACTGGTATAAAGCAAAGGAAGGTGTTTTGAGATATGTTTTTAAGTTTGTCCCTTAGTATAATTCTCTTTTTGACTTGTGTAAACTGTAGGTATAGGAGGAGCAGTATTTTATTTTTGATGCTAGTGCATGAGATAATGCAAATAAAGAAGTCTTGAAGTCTTAACATGTTATTCTATTGTAACACCTAAAACACAGAGGCCACAGACTGTAGGATCCTGATGTGGTTTGAGAGCAGTTCAACCACATTTACTTTTATTTTTTAAATGTATTACCTCTGCCAAGAAGGTTATGTTTTTGTCTGCGATCGTTAGTGAGCAGGATTACGCAAAAAATACTGAACCGAAGTTTTGTTCTGCACAGCAGGGCAAAAGAGGTGAAGATCAATTTCTAACTGAATCAACTAAACACTTCATGTTCAAAGACCCAGTCAAGATAAAATACAAATTCTCAGTGTCTTTCTTGAGCAGTTTAATAAGTTCTAGATTTATCTCAGATGTTGGAAAATTACTGGGATGAGATTATTGAGCTCTGGTGTTTGAGTTCTCCCTCTCTACATCTCTAATGAACAATTGGCTAGAGGAGCATATTTATCATCCAGCAGGTTTCACTTTATCGTTTCTGAGTAATAATCTCACATACCTTTCCCTGAGTCCAACAGTGGACTGAGTTGTTTAGACTCAGACTGAGCAACTGCGCAGCAAAGAGGAAGCACAGTGAGAATACAGATGGAGATCGGAAGAGCCAGAGAGAGAAACAAAAAGAAAGATTAAAGAGCTGGATTGGAAAAATGTAAACGGATAGAGAAAAGGAAATAAACAGCACAGAAAGAGGAAACAAGTATGAAATGTGCAATGAGAGTTCAATTCATATCTCAAAACGTCCCCCCTCTCACCTGCTTTGACGTCCTCTGATGTGCATAAGAAAGTAAGAGAAGAGTTTGGGGTTTAGTTAAACAACTTCTGTTGTAACCAATTTTGAGACAATTAAACATATAAGGTTGTGTTGAAAAACCACCAGGAACAGTTGGTTTTAACAGATCCAGTTACATCTCTGGCACTGCAGAACTGTCAGGCATTAAAAACACACGAGTTTGAGGTTTTCTAATCTAACTTAATTTATAACGACACTGGGGAATAATGGGAGTGTTGGCAGGATGGAGCGGCATGAACATTAACAGGTGTCTGATTTATAGATATATGTTTCACCACATTACAGGACTCTACAGACATGGAGCTGCACAGCAGAGCAAAGCTGGGCCTGGTTTTTGGCAGCGCTGTAGTTTGTCTGGATTTCATTTAAAAGTTGCAGTGGAGCCAGCGTTGCAGTGTCAGAGCCAATCCAGAGTGTGTGACTGTGTTTGTTGTGGATCTGTAGTGAAGGAGTGAAAACTGTGTGTGTGTGTGTGTGTGTGTGTGTGTGTGTGTGTGTGTGTGTGTGTGTGTGTGTGTGTGTGTGTGTGTGTGTGTGTGTGTGTGTGTTAGTCTTCTCAGGTGTCTGCTGTGACCTCTGTGTCGTCAGGGCTCCTAACACGTCTAAACTATCACAACGCTGTCATCATTACGGATCTCAGACTGGATACAAAGATGGACGACATGAAAGCTTGCCGAAAGCGAAGCCAAGTCATCTCTATTGCCCTCTGGTGGCTGGTCATAAAGCCCTACTCCTTCATGTTAGCAGATGGGACATGATACAAGTTCATATCACACCGATGTATGTCTTAGAGTTCATTTTCCAGTAAGTTTGGTTTTAATTAGTTTTCTGATTCTGTAAAAATGGGCTGAGACATCATGATTGACAGCTGAAACCGACTCTCGATTGGTCAATACCATGGCCACACCCCTTGATTGTTACTGAGCAGACTCTGGCATCAAATTTCTGGATAGTGGGAAGCATGTAAATGTTTGAGCTTTTTTAATTCTTAATCTGTTTATCGCTACTCTCTAAGTGCAATACCCTTGTCACGCTGCTGTAACAAAATCATTTTCCAATTTGGAATCAATAGAGTACATATCTATCTATCTATATATCTAAAACATAGGGGTCAGGGTGATGTACAGAGGTATACCCATAACTCTGGCCTTCTTAGGAGAGGTGAGGACAGATGTGGAGGGGCCTAATGATGAGCAGCATGTGTGAGCAACAGATGGAAGAGAGACAGAAGTGATGACGTATAATATATATGAACTTTAAAAACACTAACAAGGCAGAAAAGTGTTGATTATCAGCTCTAATTAAAATTAACATCAGCCTAAATAAATAAACGTATTCCTTTTGACTGAGGCATATTTCAATACGATAGCTGATATCATACCTACCCTCAGTACAGATGCCAAAACAATACGTTTTCAATACCTTACGTTGAGGACTTTTTTAGAATAAAAGAAAAGCCTAAATTTGGTTAAATTATGATTTAAATCAATTTACTATTCTTGTATTTATTGGTTATGTCTTTAGTTGGATTTTAAACTAGTTTTTTATACATTTGTAAAATCAGTTTCAGAAGTAGCATCTCTAATTTCATTGCAGTGGTTTCTTTAGGACAGTGACAATAAAGACTTTCCCAATATATTTTATTGTATTTCAAACTGTACTACACTTAATACTGGTGTTCAGAACAGAGCTCTACCTATACTATCAATATATACACTCATGGTTAAATGGTTAATGTTCAAGGTTACTACAGACGTCTGGCTTCTCCCATGTTAATCTCATGTAAAGATTAGTACTGTCACAGGTCTACAAACCATTCATAATGTGGAAACCAGTGATCAGAATATTGGACGATATGTTTCTACATGAGGCCACAGTAGGAACCTTATAAATCTTATGGTGACGGACTTACCAGCACTCCCACCGCTGCCCTCTCTGCCTTCTCTCCGACCTCTGGCACTTCCCTCTCTGCCCGACTTCACTCTCTGCAGGAGGAGAGAAATAACAATTCTCTTTGCTTTTATTAGTTTTTAAATCATGTGCTCTTTTCTGATGTCACATTTTTCCCCCATTGCTCAGCCTATGTGGCTGTTTGCCTCTCTCTTTATTTGTCTCTCATAGATTTAGTCATTTATTTTGGTATGAAAACTATTTATTTAAAACTAAAATTCTAAGTATAAACATTCACTTAAAAACATTATGGAAATTGACAGCTAAGTATGAAGAGGTTAATATAAATGTCATATCGGCAAGTCTTAAATTTCCAGTTTGTGTGGAATAACCTAGATGGTGGAGTCGATCCACAGCAATGAATAGTTATAAGTAAAGTTGGAGACAAAAGACAGAAATGTGACAGGGGGAATACCATGAAAAAAAAGAACACACTTAGCATGAGAACTGTGATTTAATATTCCTCATATCTTTCTTCAAATCATTCTCTCATTCATCATTTCATAAACTATGCAGTCCCATTAGCAGGATGGGTTGTGTTTCTCTGTCACTCAGTTTGGAGATGTCTGGGATTATTGAGTCAACCCTCTGGCTCCGTCTGTCTCTGTGTAGAAACATTACTCTGATCCAGCAGCGTCTCTGGGCTGATTTAAGAGCAGCTGGTTTTGATTTGACAAAATTGTCCTTCTCATCTGTTCCTGGCCCTGATGAAAATCTCCACAGGGCCACGGCACAAGGTTCTGTTACTCTGTCTTCTTCCAAACTCGACTGACCCCAGAGCTGCTCCGGTTTTGTGGATCACAGCACTGTCATCTATTTTTGGTGTGGAGTTATAAATCTTACAGCCACCACAGATATTAGTTAAACCTTCCTTCAAGATAAGGATGCAATGCTGAAATAATTGAAATTAGTTGAAATTTAGGGCTTTTTGGGGGAGATTCTTTTTCAGCTTTGAGCTGAATGGAGTGAAAATTCTAAATAATAATAATACAAATAATAATAATAATAATAACAAAAGATGAAACAAAATATTATAAAATGATCTGTAGAACATCACAAACAACAGCACGTAGCATCAGACCGTAAACGTCTGATGATGGTTTCCTCCACCCAGGACGTTATGTTTTCACCCCCGTCTGTTGCTTTGTTTGTTTTTGTCTTTCTTGGGGCAGATCCAGTAAAAAAAACTTGAATTAAGAGGGACTGTTGGGCTATTCTCGCTGTTGTGTTTGATTTCTCTAAAACAACAGCTAATGACCCAGCCAGGTGTCAGCCAGGTGTTTAACAGCTGTGAAGTGGCTGCCCTCCTCTCAACCTTTTGATTTGAGGAAAAATCAACAGGAGAAAAAAAACGCCCTTTTTTTTGGTGCATTTCTGAAGCTGTGGTAACTTCATGGCAAAAGGACAAGTCCATGTCTTCAATCAGCGTGATCTTGTCCAGGAAAAGGCGACAGGATGCCAAGACAAGAGGGAAAGACTAACACGTCTATTGAACTGCAGAACAAGCTGCTCATTTATGAAGCTGCATTATGTTAATATTCAGATGTACAATGTAATTCAACGCACGGCTGATTATATAAGGTTAGGTTGAATGAGTAAATCTAAATGACATCAAGCTACACATTTGATAATTAATGAGTTTTATATTTTGAAGAATCTGGACGCTTAAATAGTAATCCAGGATATTTTTAATCTGTTTCCGTTCATTAGGTTTCAATGTTGCAGTTTTTCTCCAAAGCAACAAATCTACTGTTGATTAAACACTAAGGGCTGTTGTCTGAATCTTTGGTGATAAAGTTTTGTCAGTGCATTTCTGCAGTTCTTCTCATCTGCTCAGTGATGTCAGTTACAGAGGTTCCTTTTAACTTCTTCTGTTTAATTCAAATGTAAAATGCATAGCTTCCTGTGTGATATATTTCCCCAAGAAACACAGCTGTAAGATGCTTTTATAAACTGTGGACAGGGTGAATACCTATCTGACAACCTCAGGTGGTGATAAAAATGGGCAGAAAATGTGCTTCTTTGCAAGAAAAGCCAGAAAAGATGTACCTGTTCTCTCATCTCCTTCATCTTCTCCACCTTCTTCAGCTTGGTGGCGTATTCTTGAACTTCATTCAGTCCCATGTCCGTGCAGAGCCTCACCAGGAAACGCAGACCTGATCACAAACATACAGAAGAGGTTTATATTTTCTTCACGCTCTGATCGGTGGATTATGTAATGTTTATTTTTCAAGAGATCAGATGAAAAGTGTGAAACAAACAAGATGAATTACATTCCACATTTTCCGGAAACTTGTGGTGGATTTCTTTATATGTTTCCAGAGCTTTCTGGTAGTTTCCTGTAAAGGAAAAAGAACTAAATTCATTGTAGTTCTCAACTAACACTCAGGGAGGAGGACAGACTTATGATCAGGTTTTCAGTATCAAACTGGTAGAGAATATTCAGTTACATAAAATATTATTCTTACCACTTCTTCTGTAGCAGCTTGCCACCATGAGCTGCCACTTCACCTGGGATGGTCTGTGAAAACACAGCAGAAATATACAATCCTGCACTGAAAAAGTTTTATTCATTAAAAGGGGATTGTAAAAAGTCAATTCTGAATTCAGCTGGGAGGCAAATAGAATCAAATAATCGGTTATTTTTGCTCAAATGAGAAATCTACTTCCAGATGAGAAGCTTTGTGGTTGATGAAAGAATTTAACACAACAATTAAAACAAGGTTTCTTCTTACATGACTTAGATTAGACTAATCAACAAAAAATACTCTCAGATGTTTGAGCATTATGTTGAATAATCACTTTTACAAAGATCTATTTGGTTTGTATTATCTTCTAAAGTAAAGTCAATTATGTTACTTACTGAATGAGTGTGGCTCTTTCAAAGTACTGAATGGCTTTTTCACAAAACTGAGTCTCGATGTAATACGCCCCGAGCCACTCAATCACATCGATGTTGGAGGGGAAGTATCTGAAAGACTTGACAGCAACACAATCCAACAACATCAGAGCATGAATATAAATGTGTGTTCATCAATAAGTCCAGAGAAACATTCAGTTATAATTCTCGTACCTCGTAGTAGTACTGGAAGGCCTGGGACTTGTCCCCCTCGCCATCGTGCAGCTCCCCCAGCTTGGCCAGTGCCTGTGGGTCTGTGGGAGTTACACTGATGACCTGCATCAACCACTCGATGGCCTGTTGGGAATCCTCCAGAAGCTCATAGCTGAGACCCAGTGAGTCAAAGACCAAGAGATGCTGATATGGGGACTGAGTTTGAATCCCAGAATGAAAAAACAACCTCTGAGGTCCAACTGTCTGAAGCACATTCCCAATCACTTGTTATCAGTAGGATACAGATGAGCCAGCTGGTACATGACCTGGGCACTGTTCCTCAGAATGGCATGGAGCTTCAGGAAGCAGTCCAGAGCCTCCTCCAGGCGATTCAGTTTTTTGTAGGATAGACCTGGTACAAGTGGAAGGGGAAGAAAACCATCAACTTTTGGACTACGGTGACTCTAGACAGCTACAATTAATATTTTTACAATAAAAATGAATCCGAGAAAAGTGTGAAAATAATGTTTCGATGTGAAAGACGTCACTGTGATGAACTGACAGAATTATCAACTGAATATGCAGCTCTTTGTAGAGATTTGTAGAATTGTTTAACTGCGGGCAACAACTTCACTGTTTTGTTTTACTCATAGATGTCATACTGAAGTTTTCGACCACAACGTGCAGCTGTTTTCTAAAAAGCCTCTTTTCTTTAGGAATTAGTGAAGACCAAAAACTAAGCTAAATTCAGCGAATATTAAATCTGTGAGGTGGCCAACACAAATCCAAATGTGTTGCTGAGAGCTGCTGGATGTGTAAATAAACCTCTGGTTGCAAACAAGTTCAAAACATCAACTTAAAAGCTGATGAAATGTCAGTATCATGTTCACAACTTCCTCCTACTTTCAAAGGAATAGTCTTTGGTGTCCATGGTGGTCAAGAATGAATGAACCCCTATGTGATAAAAGCAGGTGTTACCCAGGTTGTAGAGCGCCTCGGTGCAGGAGGAGTCATTCCTCAGCGCTTCTTTGTAGAACTCTGCAGCCTTCTCATAGTCCTGTTTGACGAACAGGGTGTTGCCCTTGTTGATTAGTGCTGCTGGATTGTAGCGATCGGCGTTCATGGCGAGGTCAGCGTAGCGCTCAGCCTGCTCATATTCCTTCTCCTGTTGGAGGTTAAAGGTCAGCGGGAAGCATCTACTGGTACCAGCTTGGGACTGAGAATAGAGGCTGCAACTCAACCGTCTTTACAACTGGATGGTCCAGTTTAAAATTAAAAATAAGAGTCTTACCAGGAAGTGAAGGAAAGAAAGGTTGGTGGCTGCAGCGCTCTTCACTCTGCTGTCCTTCTTCTCAAATGTTTTCAGGGTTTCAACTGCCTGATAAAATATTTAAAAAAACGAATTAATACACATTTGACACCGGCTTTTCTCTAGTTTATTACTATAATACTGTACTACTCCCCAGTATGTAACACACATCCAAACTAATGTTGTTTACACTTTATAAATTATATATTCACTGGAAAACTAGTTGAACATTGTATGAATGATTTTGGCAAAAGTCAATTCAAACAATATTACTTTAGGAATTACATTTTTATATGAATAATATATTTATTATTATTTGAAGAATACACCCACTGAAATTGTGCAGTGGATTTTGACATATGTAGCGATCACCATTTCTTCCAGAAATGACTTCACATTCACATTTAAGTTGAGCCAATGTAAACCTACTAGGGAGAGTTTACACCAGTATTAGAGTGTAAACAGAAGCTAAAGCTGCACTGATGCTGCAGCTTACACCACAACTACCACCACCACCATCACTGTCGCTCGACAAGCCAAAAAGCACCACACACATGCAGAGGGTGTAAAGTCTGGGATTACAAGATAGTTGACCATACTGTAGTTATAATACTGTGAGTATTTCTCTTATATTAACAGCTCCAGAGACACAGCTGCAGTTACATGAGAGCTCATTGGTTTATTTTTGGTTAGAATTTCCTTTCGGCCCCCAGATTCTCTTCACTGATCTGTGGGGTTTTAAAGCAATAGCTGCTTCTTCTTCAACATCTCCTGGCAGTGCTGTTATTTGTAGAAGGCATGCTTTGGTAGTGGCATGTCAACAAAAAAAACAATACAATCAAACATGGAAACAGAGGGCACACATACCTCAACCTTAGGCATGCAGATGGGAAGGAAACAAGACAAAAGCAAGAGAGAATGGAGGTAGTGAGCAGCGGAGATTTAGGGTCTGATGCTGCAGAAACAGCCTCAGCAGTAGAAAACTGTCATACACACAAACAGAGCTGACCAATAACTGCTCAGAACCACAATGTTGTAAAAAAAAAAATTAAATAATAATAAGATGGAAAAAACTAAATATGCAGTGAAAGGAACAACAAAGACCAGTCCATCAACATGGCAAATATGCTCACAGGGAAATACCACTCAATGAATGAATGTATAGATGTAACTGCTACTCTGATAGAGATAGTAACTTTAAAAGTAGCTCAGCAACAGTGAGAATAAAAAACATAGATACGGCAAATATTTTGTTTAAAAACTCAGTCCCTGTAACTGCATTACATTCTGTAATTCTGTTATAAAATCTGCATGTTCTCAAATATATCATCTATTACACAAATTAGCAAGATCTCACTTAATTTAACCTTATAATATTCTCTATTCAGTCCTACAACTCCATTTGGAGTTCAAATATTGTGGAGTGGTGGGTGAAGTTCGTAGTTCATCTTCCTCTCACCACAAACCAAAGATGGGAGATGCCAAAATTGAGTGGTATTGCCCTTTATGCTGCTGAAAATAATAAAACTCACCTGGTTGAAGTCCTTCTGTCTGAGATAGGTGATGGCTTTGTTGATCTCAAGATCGTTGGCTAGCTCGACGTACTGAGAACTTTTCACCATGTCCACACACCTGAAAACACAGCATACCAAACATGCTCAGTGTATCACTTTATATATCCTGACAGATCATTTGATGCTTGCTGCAAATGTCAAGTAAAATTTGTTATGTCAAGTTAGTTTTTTCCTGTCTGCATTTCCTGTTTTATTTTGTCTGGTCACTAACATTTCCTGTCGTTTCAGTTCCTGGTCACTTTACTGTCACTCACCTGCACCCGATTAGCCTGCCCCTGTGGTCCTGCCAGTAAACCCCTTATATTCTCTGTCTTGTACATTCCGCAGTGCCAGATTGTCCTTGTTGTTCACCACATGCTCTCTCCAATTCTTCCTTGTGGTTCCTTCTCGAGTATGAGATCAGATTTTGGCCTGTTCCTTGCCTGTTTTTGATTTGAGTGAATCACTCAGATCTGAACTTTTCAATATGACCAAAACGCTTGTGAGTAAAGATTTCTTACCTGATCTCCTGATCTGATCTGCACAGTAGTCTCCTTCACCTGCCAGTGTTACAATGGTTATTTATCTAAATCTGACCGATAAGTGAGGTGCATAAACACAGCTCTCCAAGATGCATTTTGATTTTGTTTGCAAACAATATGGTTCATCTCATCTATGAAATACACTGGCAGGTGAACAACCAGCTTTTCTCAATTCCTACCAAAGACAGGTCATAGGAATAAAATCCTCCTAAGCATTGAGGAAACTTGCTCCTCTCCTCTTTTAACAGTTTATCGCCTCCCTCATACACATTTACTGCAGCAGCAGCAATCAGCCGCTGAAAACTCCAAAAAATATTAAACACGTTTGCTGGCGCCTCATTCAGTAGCACCTGAGCGAGAGGCAAATCTGCTGTTTTCAAACTTTGCTCTGAGATTTGAAGCATCATCTTAAAAACTGCTCTGTTCCGTTCTGTTCCTTCTGGTGGTTAGACCTGTAGTTATTTTTGTTCACATTTGCATTCAGTTACAGAACTGAATTTAAAGCCTGGTTTAGTGAACACTAATTCCTGGAGATAATGTCTGTTAATGTTGTCTATTTCTTATCCCACTTATATAACACCAAACCACAATCTTTTTTTATATTTTAAAGGGCTGTCTATGAGCTTGAGTCCAATTCCAATGTATGCCCTCTAGTATTAACACTGTAAGAAAAAACAGTAACCAACCAGTCAAATCCAGTGGCAAAGGAGGTCTCAATAGTCGGAGCGATGAGTTTGGCTGCAGTCATGATGTATTTCTCAGCCAGGACTTTTCTATTTAAGGCAAGAGGAAATAAACCGAATTCAGGAAGCCAAAGGTACAGAAACACATTAAATTGACAGTATATTATGTAACAATACTGGTATTTTGGCTCAGGAAGACAAAGAGCCAGTATTTTTATGTCAGTAGTTTGATAAAGCCAAGACAATGATTATAGAAGAGAAATGTTGTTGTGTAAATCTTTCTTACAGATCTCTCTCCATCTGGTGAAGCTTGTCATTCTTAATGGCCTCGGTGACCATATTGGAACTGGTGTCATCCTGAAAGCATGAACAGGACAAGATTTGATTTCAGACCTTGAGCATCATGTTCAATGATCACCAACACTTGATTGTAAGTTAATGTATTCTCTATAAGATCTGTAGTGACCAACAAAAGAAGGACAGTAATTTCAAAATAACATATTGTTATTCCTGGTCAATCCCTACAATCTGCAGTTTTAGTCACATGGCAACTATGTTGGAAGGGCTTAGGGACAATGCAATTCATTATGAGCAGACTAAATACATTTGCATTTGTTTTAAGTATACATATCTTACTGTTACACACATTAGATGGGATGTATTTGTCGTCATCATCGATGCCCAGAGGGACTGAAATGAGCTTCTGAAAGGCCTTCTTCATCCTCTCCCTGTCACCGATGGCGTAGTAGCACAGGATGAGGTTGAAGCCCGTCTTAATGTTGGGGCTCTCGCTCATGATGTGTTCAAAAGATGTGATGGCATCCGAGTACTGACCCATGCGAACAAAGACCACGCCGATGTTCTGCATGATCTTGATCCTCATTTCTTTGTGAGCGTTGGAGATCTGATCCAGCGCCATTCGGTAGAACTTGATGGCTTTGGGGTAGTTTTTCTGTTTGAAGTAGATGTTGGCCATGTTGACCTTTAGTCGGCCTGGAGGAACAGCATAGATGTCGTGTGAGGGAAAACTAGCACGACTAATATAAAAAGCAGCATGCACCAGAGTGTCTAGGGTTATTTCAACCATTGATAGTGCACACACAAGCTGGAGGGCCAAATGGTTTCACGCATTTATCATAAAACACTAAAGGTTACAGTGGTTTGAATCTTTGTTCCCTAACCTAATAATAGATGCTTGTTAGTTACCAATCTTTTCTTTTTTCTGTGTTTTTCTTATTCCTATCCATGTGCAACAGTTTATAAAACAATATTTTAGACAGCAAGATGTTGTTGTGCACTTTTTATGTAAACTATTTATGATTTGACGGATGTTGCTAACAGACTAGTCAAACCAGAATAGTAAGGAACATCCTCTCTGGTTTTACTGGCATATTAAACATAAGAATTTCTGGCACGTCTGCTTTGGTGCATTCACGAGAGCAACCGCAGTTTAAAACATTTCTGTCATCCGTGTGAAGGTGACAAGTCAGCTTACCTGCATTATTGAACATCTTGTTCTTCACAATGACCTGGTAGCTGTTTAGGGCCTCGGGGTACATTTCATTGTTCTCATACTGGTTGGCAAGGTTGAGCAAAACCTGGTAATGACAGAAGTTTTTAATATTTTGAAGTCAAATATTTCCAAACCCAGACAGCTCAGGGTTTCTGCAGGTTTCAACAATGTAAATATAATACCTATTTCCAATATGACAGATAGAAGTATAAGTGGGTTAAAGATGCTCCTTAAATTGTTATGCATATAATATTAGATTACAGAAATGAAATGCTCCAGCTTTTCATTTCCAGACATTAGAACAACCAGTGACATACAACAGCCAAACTTACAGAGTAGGTGAGGTCTAAATTGATGTGGTCAGCATTTCCAGTCTGTTCCCTCTGTCTCACCAGTGCTCTCTCCTTCCTCCCTGCCTCCTTGGCTTTTTCAAGAGACTGAAGAATCACATCACACACACACACACACAGTCAGGTCAGTCCACAGAGAAACATGCACACATAAAAACTCAAACATACGTAAGAAGTGATGCCAACCTCTGTGTCCAACATAAAAAATACCTTGCCAGTAAATTTGGTACTTGGCTGATAAGTACTGTTCATCTGCTGACGCTGACAAATAGCTTTGAAAAAGTGTTTCGATTATAAACGATTACAAACTCGATTACAAACTCAGACAGGGATTTTGCTCATCCACCTTTTTAGGTCTAATAACAGAAAGCTGTCTGAACAGTCCAGAATTTGATAGAACAGCCTCTGATGATTGTCTTCCACCTGATACTCAGACCTGTCGGCTGGAGTTGTCACTATCCACTGCCTCATCCAAATCCAAACTGCCAATATTATTTAACACTACGTTATTGTTTAACAGAGTCTGACCAGTTGTAAGGCTCCAATGCTCTGTGCCATGCAGCTCTCTTCTATCAAGTCATTCACTTTCTTCTCCAGGATCTTGATCTTCTCCTCAGGCCTAAAGGATCACAGCACAGAAATGCAATGTGGGATAATGCAGCTTGAAAGCATGAAGCTTTATAACCATACAAATGTAGTACTTGTAGCTTCAATCGAAAATGGTGTCTTAGATTGATTGTTTGTAGTTTTTTAAATTGCAATTATACCTAACATCAAGATTCTATACAACACATTTGAGTTTAGATGATGCAGGGATATTTTTCAAAGAAATGTTGAAAAGTTCAACTCACGTATCCTCATTCTTGGCTTCTAGTGAAGGGGCGGGGCCTCTGGACTGTCCCAGAGGGTCAAATGTTGAGCCTAAAAAAACAAAAACAAAAAAATTATTAGACAGCTACAGTTTGTTTTCATAGATCATTTCATAGATAATTGATATTAATGCACAGGAGGAAAAATCCTTAGGTTTCCAAATAGTGGAATAAATAAATAAATGACACTCACCACGAGTCAGGGAGGAGGTGTAACCTGCGGCTCTTACAGCAGTCATTGGTCGGGCGGCTCCGTCCTGTCACATTATATGAGATGGTTGGTGAGCTTTGATTGAATATGTGATATTGCCCCAAAAACTTTGCAAAAGTATCTGTAAAGCCTATAATTAAAAATGAAGAATACGGGAGCTTAGAAGCACTGAATCCCCCTCACCTGCACAGCTCCAGTCACAGGTCTGCCCATTGAAGATGTCATAGGGATCCGAGACTTAAAGAAACAAAATAATTGAGCCATGTTTACTTGACAATATCTTTTATTGTGCAAATATGAGACAAAAACATTTTCATTGTTAAATTTCACTGTATCTCGATGTACTTACTCCAAATGAAGTCGCTAAAGGCCGAGCTCCAATGGCAGTGCCGGGAAATTTGGCAGTCATCTGGCAAATCAAAGACGCGGTATTTTTACATGAGTATGAACAAAAGACTGCAATTAGGATAATTTACACACACAAGTATGCACAGCTATCCCTGTTAGAAAACTGCATTGACTTCCATTCATACTTTTTATTTATCTAAGTAACACTTAAGTAAGATGCAATATTTAAGTGTTAGGGTAAAACTTAAGTGTAAGAAAATCTAAAATATATATAGAAAAATATGAACGGAATAAAAACGAATATATACAGTGTGAAAATATGTGCAGTTTCAGAATATGTACAGCGAATGGATTTCACATGAACCATTGTGTTGCACAGACAGGCTGAATATTGCACAGTTAAGAGAGGTAATTCAGAGTTAAAGTCCACAATGTGTGTGTGTGTAGTTGGTTGTACAGTCTTTCTGCAGCAGGAAGGAGCGACCTGCGATACCTCTCCTTCAGACACTTGGGGTGAATCAGTCTATCGCTGAAAGAATGATCTTTTTTCAATAATGTTTATATTGTTTTGACCCAAATGTTTTATCTGTTTGTGTCAATAAAATAACTAACTGGACGGCCTAACCAAACCTTAAACTTAACCATGACCAATCCATCCCGAACCCATCTTAACTCTAATCTTAACCCAACCACAAGTCACATCTTACACTGAACCAGGACCTCAACATTCAGTTTTGCCGCATCGGGTCCAGGCTTTGGGCTCCATCAAAACCTCGAGTTCAGTACCAACACACACAGGCAGAAGAGGACTGCACTTACCGGGGGTCTTCTTCCATGACTGGTCCTCACTGCTTGCTGGAAGCCTGCATCATTCTCCAACTCCTTTAAAATCAGTAGTAATTAGCTAATAACAACACATCTTTATTCTTCACACACACAATAAACAGCCGATACAGTGATAGAAGTTCAAAAGCAAAAAGTGATGTCAAATAATTCCGCGTAGTTTCTAGTTATTTAACATTAATAGTAGTTGGGCTCCATCATGTAGCATAGTTGCTAACTTACCTCGGAGTCAAATGTTGGATTGTAGTCATTGTAACCGGAGTAAAGGTCCTCCTCCTCCTCCTCCAGAGCCAGATGCACATTTTCCATGTCTCCTCTTCTCCTCCTGAGAGGCGCGGGGAGGAAAAGTCTATAAATGTGGAAATAAAACCCTAAGCATCGCTGAGTAGCAGCAAAATGTCAGTTTGTTGTCGTTTCAGCGGATCAATCCCACAATTCCCAGCGGCATGGGTGGGACAATTGGCTTTCCAAGCTTCTGATTGGTTAGTCACGCGTCCATCATCGCCTGGCAGTAATTTGATTGGCTTGAGCTGATTTCTGCCGTTGCCAGGATACAAGATCGAGCCCACAAGCCCTGCTTCTGTTACAATCGGAGTTGGACTCGAATTTAATCTTAAACTAACAAAGCAACTTAATGAAAAATATAAAGAACGAATCGTTTACAGGATTTAATGCAGCGAGGAATATATATATTACTGTACCTCTGGTCTTTGTACCTTCTTGGTTGCCGTATTATTTAGCAGCGTGACTCCAGAGGGGCGGTGCTACAGGTTTAGTAGAACATCCGCTTTTTCTGCAAAGTTAGTGATCAGATGTCCGAACTGAACTCATAATACCTGAGAAATGAGCCAGTCCGACATGAAGAGTATCACCGTCATTGGCAGGTGAGTCAAGACCTTTTTACGTACGTAAACACACGTTGTTTTGTTCCTTAATGCTAATATTTACTCCCATGTATTATGCTAGTTGTGGATAGTTTTCGACTTGCTGTCATCTCTGCTTTTGCAAATTGTGGTGTAACATGTGTGATTTTGCACGTAGTTGAAGTTTAGTGAATGCATTGTACAGTTTCATGCGGTACTATTCTCTGTGTGTGCTTAGATCTCAAGTCTGCTGTGCCTAATATGTGTAAGCTCTCACTCATTTGTAATTATAAGCATGGCAAACCCCAAGGCACTTTATGGAGTTGCCTCGGTAATTGTAGTTTATATGTAGGCCTTCATTTTCACCTGCTGTCTGTTCCCTGTTCATTATTTCTTCAGCTAAACTTTGGAGTCCTCTGAAGTGACCTCCCGTTACCCTGAAAAGCAAATACAAAACATCTCACACAGATGTTTGCTCCTCATTTAGTTAAATTAACATACATTATTCTCTTGTGTAACACTGTGACAAGGCAGGAGCAAGAAGGAACCTGGGATCAGCATGTTTGAGTAGTGGGGGGGGGGGGGTAATGGACAAAGGGCAGTCATTCAAAACTCACCGTCAGTAATGAGCCCAGACAAGATGCCAGGCCTTTACTGTGCATTTGACATCTCACCTGCCTTGAATGGCTGGGAAATGGTTGCCCAGATTGCTCTATGGGATTTCTGTGTCATTACACAGTTTTCAGTAAAAAAAAGTGAATGTCCTAAATTTCTGTGTGTCTCTGTTTCAGTGGGCTGATTGGTCGCTCCTGGGCTATGGTGTTCGCCAGCGGAGGCTACAGCGTGAAGATCTATGACAACCAGCCAGGACAGGCTGTTAACGCCATCGCAGAGATCAGGTCGGCCGCGATGTACAACACTGCACTCTTTGTTTAGCATAATATAAAAACTGGTAGTATAGTTTTAATTAATGTAATATTCAATCCACTTTTCCAAGTAAGTTTCCTATTTCCTCTTGTTGTCATGGTCCTGTTATAAACCCAAAACACTTGACTTCACAGAAGAAACTTATAATGTAAATCAGTCCATACTCCAATAGGTCAAGCAGCACTTTGTGTGTTTCTTTTATTTATTTTTTTACCTTATTTTTATATGTATAATCAGGGGGGTATATGCAGATAAATTAACAAGATAGGCCTGTCACAGGAGCTCGTATAGTTTTTAAATTGAATCGAAAGTGGACCTGCTATTACTAAAATTTTCCATGTTCTCACATTACGAGGGAATTACATTTGTATGGCTTTTCAGGTTTGCCCTGATAGGAGACACCTCAAATCAACTTGCGAGATTTTAGATTCTCTAACACCTTTACTGTGCTTGATTCAGGTCAGTTAAGCCAGGTCAGCTAAAAACACCCTTTGTCTTGAGGCAATGCCTTCATGTATGTACAAAACCTAGTGGGCTGAGTCACTGCTCAAGTTCTAGCAACAATGACAAGCAGGCATATGTTTGTTTATCTGTACGACAGAGAGGATAATTTCTCTGAGCGTCTCATTAAAAGGCAACTGAACAGTATGTGTATGTATGCAAAGCAGGGAGAGAGGAGGAGAGGGCGAGAGTCACTTAAGGAGCATTATCTTCATGTGTAAAGTAGCCTTAATTCTCCCATGCCTCTTGAGGGTCAAAATCGAACCTGGTCTTCCCTCCGGAACGTACAGAGAGGACACATGGCCACTGCATGCTCAGTGGCTTCCTCTTACTATAGGAGCACAAGAACAAACACATGCTCAGGCTTAAACTGTTTTCCAGCAAAGTCAGCGCTGGTTAAACATTACTGTGGAATGGCTAAGGAATTTTTGTTTAAGCCTTACATTGGAAAGAAGTGTAAGTAAAAATAAGTTTAAGACACACCAGGATTTCATTAAATTTACCTTTTTATATATAATATAAATTGCCAATCGGCTTCATCTCTCAGCACCTTGTAGATTCTGTTGACCTTGTGGACAGTAGAGGGTGTAATTGTACTAGACTGTCTCTAATCCAACGTCCTGTCTCCATGAAACGTGTAAAACACTGTAGGAAATAAATAGGTTACATTATTTTAAGGTATGTTTGTTACTCATCTGATACAATATTTGATAAAAAAAAAAGTGGCAGCTGTTACTGATAGAACCAGTTAGTTCTGGTTTAACTGGAAAACTGCACCTTCAAATATTTCCCCCAAAAACATAATTTAGGTAATGACAAAACATCCCGATTCATGTTCAGAAAGTGTATGGCTGAGTGTTAGCTGCCTCTTTCACTCTGTTGGCTCAGGAAGCAGCTGCAGGAGCTGGAGGAAGCTCATATGCTCAGAGGAGAGCTGAGTGCCGTGCAGCAGCTCGCTCTGCTCAGCAGCTACGATGACCTGCCTCAGGCCCTGGAGGGAGCCTTCTTTGTTCAGGTAACACAGCAGAATACTTCCAGCGCCAGTACATGTCATTCTGTCTGCTTGTCCCCACGTCTTTAATTTCAAGGGAGTTTCACATATTTTGACATGTTTCCCACATGTTGTCAAACTTTGTCAAAACTTAGGGACACTGTAATGTGACAAATGCATATAAATAATGACATTGTATTTTATTCATTCATCATGCATCATATATTAAGTCATGCACAATAAATAAAACTTGGTGTGATTGCAATGATCTTAGTGGAGCACATTGTGGCCTTTTCAAAATTACACTGATTATCCTCAAGGGGGCGCAACATCATCAGGTCATTCGCGAGACTGATTTACTTTTGTGTAACATACAATTCACAGACGAGTTTCGGTATTTTGTAAAGTGACACTTGCTCAGATATGGTTGCGCTTTCATGATATGTGGTTGAGCCCGCTCACTTAATAATGATTTCTAGTGTTTACATTAAAGTTAAAATAAATTAAGGCCTTATTTCCTGTGTGAAATCAGGCCTTAATTGTTGAGATCAGTGTTGAAATCAGTGCATGACGTTTTAACACCAAATCACTCATCTTGCCTTTGTTGCTTTAAGAGTACAAACACAAAACCAACACCTGCGCACTTACTTAGTCATGTGTAACGCTGCCAATAGAAACAAAATAGTGAGTTAACTTTTTAAGCCAAAAAAGTGTCTTGCTTGACTCGGGTGAACCAGACAATGGTGCTCTTCATCTCTACCGCACAGAGACGGGTAGGGTCAGAACAAATCAATGTCTTGTACTGAGTTCACACTAACAATGAACAATAGAGGATTTATTAGACACAGGGAAAAGCCAGTCGATTATTGTTTTTCTACTCATATAATGAGATCAGCATTTCCTGATAGAATGACTCGATGTGATGCAAGTTTCACCCTGTCATTGATCAGCTAGAGAAAGTGCAGGTGGTTACAGAACATCACAATGACTCGTGTTGTGAGCTCAATGTCTGATTCCAACTGATTTGTTGTTAATGAGCATAGCATCACATTGTTATGCATGCTGTCTTCAGGTATGCTGCTTGCTCAGCCAGTGTTTGTGGTAATGATGAAATGCTATTTTAACACTTACTAATGCTATTGAAGAAAGTTGGTGCCAGAGCGTGGACTTTATTTTTCTGAGATAAAATATTGCCTATACATCATCAGACAACATCAGACCTAAACAGATTGTAATTACAGAATATTTTCAGAAGCTATGTGGAGTAGTACTTTGATGCTTATACCAAGAAACAACATTTTTTAACTATGCAGTAAATATAATACTCCAATCTAAAACCTCAACCCACACTAGCGTGCATCGCTGGCTCTTCATAAACAATATATCTGTATTTTCATAGAACAATGTGACATTTTTGACCTGCTCCTTTACCTTTGTACAAATTATCATCAAACTGTCTGGGATAAGTCATTACCGAAAATATGAAAAAACTGTGTGTGTGTGTGTGTGTGTGTGTGTGTGTGTGTGTGTGTGTGTGTGTGTGTGTGTGTGTGTGTGTGTGTGTGTGTGTGTGTGTGTGTGTGTGTGTGTGTGTGTGTTTTTCAGGAGTGTGTGTTTGAGCAGCTCGAGGTTAAGCAGAGCGTCTTCCAGGAAATAGAGCGTCTTGTGGGAAAAGAAGTCATCCTGAGCAGCTCCACCTCTTGTCTGGTGCCAAGCAGCGTCTTCTCTACAGTCCACAACAAGAGTCGCTGCCTCGTCTCCCACCCGGTTAGTGCCATTAAGGTCTTGGTACCAGCAAGGTCATGTAAACTGATTCCAAACTGTGGAAGCTAGTTTAGTTATTTCCCTAATCATGTATTAACACATACTCTGCCCTTATCATACATGGATAAAATACCTAGTGGAAGCCATTCTATTTGAGGTTTCTTTTCATTTATTACTCCATAAGTGAGATTTCAGGTGATGAAGCACATCTGCTGCCCGCCATGACATTTGGAGCCTTTGAGCCATAAACAACTGCTAACCTTTCAATAAACACCAGTGAAACATATGGAACATATTTGGAAGACTTGGAACTATTTATTTCACTGCTGGTCGTCATATTTGGGTTTACCTTATTAAACAGGCTGGATCTGTTGTTTTCCAACCGTCAATCTTTTACCCTTAACAGAGACTGTTTACATGTGCACCAGTATCCACGTTATGATCAGGTTTTTGGAGAATCCTGGTTTTGTTTCGCAAACACCTCATCCTGGTTTCTGCCCATTTTGCTCTTATTGAACACAGTTCCTGACACAACTGATGCACTAAGATGAACAGAAACCTGGATACTGTTAGGATCATGTAGATTTCTCATGTTCTATGATAACATCAAATCCCAAATACAATCAAAAGCCAAGAAAATACTTGTGTCTGGGAGACTAATGCACATGTAAACACACTCATTGTTTTTACATTATGATTTATTGCCAAAAGAATTTCAGTCCACTAGCTTAAATACTTGGCAATGAACAAATAAAGTGTTCATTGCAAAGTTTGAAATAAAGCGTGACTGTCATGGACTCTCTTCACCACAATCGGCTTTGTTACATAACTACAAACAAATCTTTATCATTCTCCTGTTTTTAAATCTTTATATTGCACATTCACTTTTACTTTTTTGGAAGAAACCTGGCTGAGTTTCCACTGTATGTTGTTAATGTCCTGTGATTCCAGGTAAACCCACCCTACTATGTCAAACTGGTGGAGCTGGTACCTCACCCAGAGACGGCTGCAACCGTCATGGACACCACCCATGCTGTGATGACCAAGGTAAACATCATACATTACACGATCCCTGGGTGTTGTGTAAGTTAAAATAAACGACTGTTGCATCAAGTGAATGAGGAAGCAGAACCATAAATACATGTAAAGGGATTAAAAAGAGTCCTAACACAGGCAGATCTTATTTTGCAAACCCTTTAACCAATTTGTTTTTGTCAGTTTGATTTTATATCACACAGCATAGTCACAGGTCTCTAAATTCTGTAATCACTTCTCCTTAGTGCAACTGTATTAAAACACACACAAAAATAATGCCAGCACATAGTTTACTGAATGATTATTTAATCCAGGAAGTTCTCAATTTCCACAAATGTGAACAAGATGGATTTCAACTTGCTAAAATTACAGGAAACCATTGGCTTCCTGGAGAGCATGTTAGGTCATATCCCCCGGTGCACTTATAGCATCATTGGCTAAATGATGGTCTAATTCTTCAGTTGGTTCTCAGAAGCTTTGTTGGTGAATTGCAGCTCCTTAAACAGACAGTGAATGCACCATGAACACCCAGTAAGACCTAACAGGGTTTTCACAGGGCCTTAAAAAGTATTAAATACATTTAGGTAGGTCTTAACAGTCATTAAACACTACTTCCACCAATTCGGGGACTCCGATATTCCTTCATATCTGTCGTACAAGACATAAATCTTGAATTTTATTCAGTATGGTCTTAAATATGAAAAATCTCTGGCTAAGAAGAAGAAATATTCACTTTAACCAAGCACTTTATCAGGAATACCTGTACACATGTACACAGCTTTGTACTTAAGTTTTTCCTAAAAAAAAAAAGACAACAATAACTGGGCTTGTAGATTTCAGCCGAGGCTGCAGATGTTGGGGTCAGAATCAACTGCATGAACTCATGGACCCAGCCTGCCTTGAGTAAATGGTCCAGGCTGGTGTTGATGGTGTAATGATGTGTCAAATGCTCACTTGGACCTTTAATCCAATCAATTCTTATATGAGCATCACTCTCCATTTTGAGTATCAATGCAGATCATGTGCATCCCTTTATGGCCACTGTCTCTGGCACCTTCCAGCACGTTTATGCACAAAGCACAAGTCGTTTCCAAGTGACTTCATGAGCACAACAATGAGTTCAGAGCACTTACCTGACCTCCAGTCACCAGATCGAGATGAGCACTGGTGGGATGTGGTAGAGCAGGTCATTAGCAGCAGATACCTAATAAATCTGCAGATGTGATGTGAGGCTGTCCTGCGAACACAAACAAGAACCTCAAAGGAAAGTTTCCAGTATGTTGTGGAATCTATAGAAGCCAAGAGAGGCCCTACCCTGTCTAAATAAACAGCTCAGTGAGTGTATGTACCAATTACAAAATACCACTTTTAGCTGCTCTAATTAATGAATAACAACCTCGATCGTTGATTGATGAGCATATTTCAATTTATTATAAAATTCTTGAATACACACTTTTTATGTACAGCATTAAAACACTGAAAATCATGCTTTGTCTAATATTGTATTGCCACTGTAATAACACTGCATTTATTTAACCTTTGAAAAAGCATTTTCCTGTATGTACAAGGAAAATGCATACAGGAACTGGCCTTGTGTGCTCATGTTAGCCAGCTGTTAAACAAACACATTTTTCTCTGTGTTGAAAATAACTGATACTGTTTTATTTTTTTACTGTTTTCATTTGTACTCGGTCCATTTTCTCCTGATAGCATTAGTCTTTCAAAATAAAAGCACAAGCCTTAATAATCTAACAGGACAAATTATAACAGCTGTAAGAAAACACCTGTCAAGTGAATAAATATAAAACCAACAGAATATTCAGGTAAAATTCAAATGTAGGCAAACTTTTTTTAATTTATTCACAGCACAGGCAATGATTTAAATAATGTAATGTCTTTTTCTCAAACAAGCAGTTGCAATTCCTGGTGTGACTGATTTCTCTCGATCCAGGTCGGCCAAGTACCCGTTTGCCTGAGGAGAGAGATCGATGGCTTCGCCCTCAACAGAGTCCAGGCGGCCATCATCGCAGAGTCCTGGAGGCTGGTCCAGGTCAGTGGCTCAGTGGCCACACAGGCACTTTATTCCACTTTTTTTTATCAGTTTTTTCCTTTTGGACATTTCGTCTTGTTATTTTATATGAAAAGAACAACACATCAGAGTTAAGATTTTAATTATACTGCATTACAACACCCAAATATTTGGTCTAAATTTAAATGGGACCAAAATCTAATCTAATTTGACATCTAATTTATCAACAATTATTTGCCTTACAAATTATAAAATTTCATAAAAAACAGTTATTGTGAAATGAAGCTCAAGCAAAACCACAGTTCTGCCACAGGACCCTCAGCTGGAGTAATAGCTGAGAACCACTTGTAGCCCTGGCCATAGCTAATGTTACATTAGAAAATTTGAAATCGCATTAACTGGAACACAACAAATTTTATAAATAGACCATTCTATACCATAAATCATTTTTTTACCCCACATTCTCTCAAATTGTGCGATTTGGGGTAATTAAGTTGCCTAAAAGAGGCTAAATGCTAACTTCGATGTGGATCATCCACCAACTCCTCAGAACACTTTTATATGATAATTGCTGTGTGTCATAATGACACGGTAAGAAATAAGACTCCAACAAAAACAAAACATTTAGGTGTGTCATTACGATGTTGTTGGGTCTTGATGGTTAGATGAACCACATGCGTTTTATTTTAATTATTCACTTGGACTCAAAATGAAGTGATTCTGTTGGTGCCTAAAGGTCAAATGTCAAGATCACAATGACCTCATGTTACTGTGTTTCAGTTCTCAAAAGAAAAGGTGACAGAGACCTTTTTATATGGGGGGAAAACAGTATGTAGAAACTGCACTGGTTGAGCACTGCAGTGCTGTAATTCTAGTTATCTCTGAACAAGAGCTGCTCAGTCTCAGTGAGTCTCAGCAAGGCTTTGTGCCGCTGATGGTTTTGTAAAAGAAGCAGAAAAGAGGAAACCTCTTGTTCGCTCACCTCTGCCAAAGTCTCTGTGGTCTCCTTCCAAAAAGGAACAGAATGAGAGTAAATGAGCTTTAGCCTCTGATGACAGGAACCATTATAACATCATTCATAGGAAGAATGGTCAGAATGATAATGACCATTTTTATCCTGAGCTGGACTCAAATAAAGACTCATTTCATTGTGATTCAGGCATTAAACTTTATAAACATCAGTATTATCTCAACTTACCTTCATTGTTAAGAGGTGACAAAGAACCTCCCTCTTGTTCATCCTGAGGGAGTTTCAGAAGATTTTACTGTAGAAATTAGAGGGAAAGTCATGTCAAATTTCATTATGGCATTCATAACCTGCTCTTATTAAAAGTAGTAGTTATTTGTCTTTAGTCATTTATCTTGTAGTCATTTGCTGCTCCAACAAGAGAAGGACGTTTAAAGTACACCAACAGTAGGATTGGTCCATGTCAAATCTTTTCAAGCAGTTGGAAACACGTCATGATTCTCGACAATGCCGAAGTGCGGGACTGTCTCTCATCAGACTATCCCTCATTTCTCTCCATTATTGAAACGGATTAATCCGTGAATGATTGAGTCACCACTGATGAGGTGTGTACTGACAGCTCTTTTGAAGCTGTGACCCTCAGTCAGTTCCACACTTCTCACAGGAGATCGTACTCACTCAGCAAAGTTACAAAGAACAGACGTTCAGGGTGAGAAGTGGGAATGAGAGAGGAGACATTCTCCATGTTCACACTCACTCAACCATCAAACTCCCTTTAATGAAGCTGCTGTTTTAACTCTGGTTGAGGGTTAAGAACAGAGGATGTCACACCTTGTTAAGCCCTATGAGACCAACTGTGATTTGTGAATATGGGCTATACAAATACAATTTGATTGATTGATTAAGATAAATAAAAGTTGCTTTAAAACCTAGCGTTGAGGATATTGATAACAGGTGACGTATGAATTAGAAAATATCTAACATCATTTACTTTCTTAGTTGTATTTATCCTTGATGTATTTATGTTTAACAACTTTCTGATCGATTTGGATTTTCCTCCTCAACATAATCAGTCTATTCTTCATAATCGAAATTAAACAATCCATGTGATCTATCAGATTGCCTTCTGTCCTTAATCCCATGACATTGTCTGCAGTAGAATCAAATGATGGAAGCAGCACAACCATAGTATGAAAAGTGACCTGTTTTCTGAGGAGATCTAACACATTGACATGTTTAGAACTAAGGAGGCTGATTCCAGTGCTTGACGTTTGAGTGTTGACTAGAGGAATGTACACAAACTGTCAGAACAGGCTGTTCTACCGGATTAGCTCCTTTACGGTATCCTCAGGGTAACTTTTGCATCCTTAAGACTTCTCCAAGTGCTTTTAATGCTCAGTCATCTCTCTGTGAAAATCAAATGAACTGAAAGACTAGTTTGAAAATGACACACAAGCCCTAATGGGTTTGTGCAGGAGCCTGTGGAATTCAAGTCTCTGTGAAATTCATATATTCACAGACGTGCAGCAAATGATCCATGAACTCACACAGCTGAGGATTGGACCCCAACCAGCAGTTACTGTCTTTCTTGGTCTGTGTCACAGTTCATTTATAGATCATATGAATACATGAAAATATATTATACAGTCCAGGATAATAATCATTGCAATAAATCATATTGTTGATAGACTTCATTAGCTTCAAATTTGTTGAGAGAAGTGTTGATTATATGGTCCTTTTTTTTTCTCAATGGATATCATTTTCACTTTTATCCAAACTGAAATATCTAAAATTCCGTTCGATGGATTGGCATGAAGTTTGATGTTACCGTTCATGCTTCTCAGAAGATAAATCCTGCCGACTTCAGTGAGCTTATGGTCTTCCCTCCAGCTCCACCATGACATACATGGCTTTGAGTTGAATATCTTGACAGCGTTCTTCGGGCTGTCGTGGGAACTTCTGTAGAATCAAGCACAAGTCATACATTGTCTCTCGGAAAGTTTAATTCTACACCTGCAGGTGGACTCACTGCCAAACATCACCTAGCGTGACGTGTAACAATGAGCAAAGAGCATAGGAAAATCAAATACACTTATACAATCTCAAGCCCCTCCCCGCAAGGAGCAAAAGGCCTTCGTCACTCCCTCGACTCAGGGTGGACAGACATCCATCTCTGTCCCAGACCCCTGGAGTGACCTCTTAGTTTACGAGGCAAAAGACCCCCGTCCTGTATACATGAAAGAAATCCCTGCACCCCTCTATTCTGACACCTTGGGTGACCCCTGCAGAGTACCAATTGCCCAGTCTCACAGAAAGGGGGGAAGCAATAAACATCTGTGTTCTCTAATCAACACTTGTAGAGTGTAAGTTAACTCATCAAAACACATTTGTTCATACTTCTTATAAATACATATCTGTTCTTCTATTAAACATAACACAAATGCAGAATTTGCCATTACAGGGCACAGCGAGGAGAGATGTATAAAATTAATTTTATTTAGTCACATGTATTATTGAAAACAGAGAGCTGGTTCATTAACAGACAGCAGATTTTACTTTCTTGATCAACTATTGTAGGTTTCAAATCCATTTTATTTTTCCCAGTTTATATATTTGGCACTCACATATAAATGGCATCAGTCATACGGGCAGAAACCGTGGGATGACTTGCTTTAAGAGACTTGGGCTTTCCACTTTTTGGACTGTTTTAGTTTGTTTTGTCATTTTTTCTCTCTCCTCAAACGACTCTGGATTCTTTGTCTCAAGAGGAACGTCTCAGTGCATTGATGAGTCAAGTGGGCCTGCAGTCAGGTGAAGGCACTTTTTGGTTCAGTCGACAACGGGACAAACATGTCACCAGGTTTCAGCTTCTGAGAATTAAAGTGCACTGCAAGAAAATGAAGCAGAGATTACTGTGTTCCTCTCCCTCCTGACTGTATCCATGCATCTCCCATGAGATATTTATGTCTTCACACTGGCCTGTGGAAGCAAAGACTCATATCGACATGACATTCCATAGAGCATGGTGCACTCATGTGTGAGCTCTGTTGAGCGTGAACACTGGGGACCTCCTTGGACTGTTAGCAGTGAAATAGAAACAAAAATGAGAGGCTGTTACACATCCATCACAAAATGAATACAACAACCAAGAATAGAGGCAACAATAAAATCACAGGATAACAAGTTACACAAAGTTTTGTGTATGATGATAAATCACATATAACTTGTCTGTTTCAAAAGAATGCACAGTGGAAGAAACTGTTCATTATTCCCATTTTTAACTAAGGGCTCATTGTTGACCACATATACGCCCAATCTATTTAGCATGACGATTCAAACCCAGCATCCACTGCAGCTTCATTCAAGTCAAGCAACTCAAATAAGATAGAACTTTATAAATCCTGAAGGAAAGTCTTGTGCCAGATATTGCTCCAAAGTTACAATTCAAAAAAGAATGTGCCTAAATGTATAGCAATGCTATTCATACAAGTCATTTTCTATTTTGCACATGTTAATGAATATAATATTGCACAAATGAAATGTAATATTGCACGGGATTTAATATAAAAGTTTACATGTGAAGAGGTCTACTGGAAGTGATGTTGTACATGAAATAATAAAAGTAATATTGCACAAAATTGGGTGTGTAAATAATACATGATATTGAGCAGTAATATTGTACATTTTAAAAGGTAATAATTGTATATAGGGTCTATAGAAAATTACGTTTAACTTCTATCATATTTATTTTTCTTGCTTTGATTAATTAAAAAACTAAACAAAAAAATTGAAACTGAAGCATATTATAGACAAATCAGTTATAGACAAATAATGAACTTCACTTATTTTGCCGCACAGATTTAGACCTGTAGCAAAACAGCAAACAGCAAAATGAATGACATAAAGTCTTGTTACATTTAGGAATTTAATAGAAATTCCTCATGTGCAAACTGGTGCCTTCACATTCTTACTGCATCATGACATTTAAACCAGGACAATGCAGCTCAAGCTGAGCAGCGGCAGCTCGCTGAAGAGGTTGCTGGTGGGTTGTGACGTCGGTTGTTACCGTAGGAGATCGTTCAACCTGCCCAACCCATGAATGTCCCTGTGTGTGTGTGTGTGTGTGTGTGTGTGTGTGTGTGTGTGTGTGTGTGTGTGTGTGTGTGTGTGTGTGTGTGTGTGTGTGTGTGTGTGTGTGTGTGTGTGTGTGTGTGTGTGTGTGTGTGTGTGTGTGTGTGTGACAATAACCAACCAGTTTGTAAATGAGAAAGTTCACTTATTTCTTTTTAAATTGAATCATGTAAACCTTCAGAGAAATCTAACAATAGGAGCACTTAAATGGCACTTACTTATAGCACTTTGTAGTTTTGCTTTTTTGAAGAAATTGTACTTGCACTTATTGTCGCTTTGGATGAAAAATTAAATGAATGATGAAATGAGGCAGTTTCAATTTAGAAATCACTGGTATGTGATGAATTAGGTTTAAAAAAATGTCAACAAATGTTCTGCCATTAGCACAATTTAAAAAACAAAGGCAAACCTGTCGTACAAGAACGATCGTTCTGTGACTTCCTCTTGTCACAGTTGATCAGCAGGTAAATCTTGAACGTGAGTCAGTCACAGCTGTCAAAACTCACTGTGTGGGCCTAACTCTAATTAAGTCACGGTGACTGTCTAAGTCAAGTGGAATGTGCTTGAGGAGAAAGGATTATTCATAACACACAGGGAATCCTATGTTAGTCCCCACCAGAGATGGAGATGAACTGTGAATCTGCATTGCTGCTTCGCCAAGAACAGAGAACCTCGATAAACCAGCTGACCTGAGCCGTAACCGGCTGTCGCACCATGTGACTAAAACGAAGTGATTTACAGTGTAGATGTCACTTCTCAGAACACGCTGGACTCAATTTATATTGCAGTACAAACTGATGTGATGGGAAGAGGCGACACACCAATGCATGGAGTATTCACAATTACTGACATATCACCAGATACATAAATAACTGCTCTATGTTAGCTTACAACTTTATACTGTTCTCCTGTTATCCTATTACTATTATCATTGTATCCTTTGCACTGCCTGTATTCACTTTGTCATCTGTGTCAGTCTCATTTGTCAACAAAAAAAATATGATCTATATTCATTGTCATTTAATATAGTACAAACATTATTTTGAAATTGTCCATTCTTCATACTTTTATACTTTTACTTGGGTAAAATGTTGAATATATTGGTATTTCTACTCTGTGGTACTGTTACTTACATAGTTAGTCAAACAATATGAGCAAATTTACCAACACTGATTGTAAATCAATTTCATTGTGCGATTTTTTATGCAATTTTTTACCCTTGAACCACTGCAGAGAATCTAGTTTATTCTGGATCAACGTAGAAATTCTTAGATGCCTGATTGTTATCATCCTAGATAATTTTAGCAACTGGTCTGTCAAGCAACTTCATTCTTTTTAAATATTATGATTGGTCACAGAGGACAATTATGGAGATCCTGCTCGGTAAATTAAAGAACCAGATGTTAATAACTGCTGGCTTCCTAACAATGTGGTATGTACCGTCGTCTCTGGAAAACATCAATGTCCAGTTCAGCGTTACATTCCCACCAGGAACACTTAACATGTGATCACTCACCTGACCAGAAGCTTTCCCCAGTCCCTATTGATTCACTCTCAAACCTTGATGGTCCTGCCAGTGTGAGTTTTAAAACCTCTTCTCAAGAACATCTAACTCTTTGGAAAAAACAGTTTGGGGACATCACCATAGCATCACTTTCCAACGTGGAGTACATTTTCTCCAGCTTTACCTTTGTGTTATCTCAGGAGGGCTGTGAAGATATCGAAATACTTTGGATACCTGAGGAACGACTGTCATTTGAGTCATTATTGATAATGAGGTGCAACAATACAAATAATTTTATGTTTATTTAATGGTTTGGCAGCAATCAGAGGAGTTATTCACTTTAATTTACCAATTTGCAATGTTGATGAAGAGCAAGTTGTTTTAGCAGTGCTGACTTTTTCTCTTCAGACATTTTGATATGAACATCAACAATGGTTTTCAATGTTTATGCTGTTACGATTGTATCTCAACTATAAAGGAATCATGAAGAGTTTAAAACTATTTCCTTGGCACTAATAAAGCTCTTTCCCACATTGTGTATAAAGCATTTGTGAGGTACTGCGCACCTTTTTAAGACGGCTAATTCAGTTATGAGTGATTGAGCAGTTTTCCCTCCCACTCAAACATCAGTAACTAGAATGGCATTCAGTAGAGGAAATACCTCGGCCAAGGACCAACACTCCCCTACACCAAATTTTAAACATTCATAGATATCAGTCCCCTAAACATGCCTGATTATTTTTTTCATCAAGATCCATGAATTATTCTTTAGGAAATTGTGCAATGTTAAAGAAAGCGAAAAACAAATCCTGGACCCGACCCCTGATCCAAATCTATACCAAGTTTTGTGGTAATCCGTTTTTGCGTTATATTGCTAACTAACAAACATACAAATGAACAAACACACAGACTGGGGTGAAAACATCTCCGGCATAGGTAATGACCTGAGGTTAAGCTGTGATCATCAAGGCCTGTGGTGTCATAACAATACATAATCGGGACCCTCCCTCACCCCTCCAAAAATACACCACTGAAATGACCCTTGAGTCGGGGCCAGTATTGGAAAGCAGAGTGGCTGAGAAAGCAGCTTGCTGGCCCCAGTGATTACAGTGGAGAAAAGACCCCACCCACCGTCCCGCTTGGCTCAGATAACAGGCCCGTTGTTGGATGTGGGACCCAAACAAAGACGACCCTGTCCCTCTCCTCTTTGCTAACCCTACTCTCTGTATCTGTATCGGAGCTTTGATTTCCTGCGTGGTCAAGCCAACAGGCATCTCTAACCCAAAGATACTTGAACCACTCCCTCTGTCTCCACTTCCATCCATCTCTCTATCCTCAGCCCCTCTCCTCCCTGTACTGCCCACATAATCCTGAGGACACAGAATTGGCTGATTGGGGAAACATTATATGTTGGGAGTAGTCCGATGTGATCAAAGGGAATTTAGTTGGTTCAAAATCCCAGTGGGTTAAAAGCCAGGACTTTGTTGATCTGCCAGTGAAAATGTGGTCTTACAGCCTCAGACTAAATACATTTTTAGCTACAAATAAAGGTAAATTATTTTTGTTTTCATGCCTTATCGCCGGCGACAGTCAGTGGCCAGAGGCAATAGGTTTTTGGGGTGAATGTCTATACAATAGACCAACCCTCCCATTGTTGTGAACTCGATATCTCAAGAATGCCTTCAGGGAATTTTGTCAAATTTGGTATAAATGTTCAATTGAACTCAATAATAAACTAATAACACTTTTGTGGTAAAAGGTGAAAGGTAAAGGTCACTGTTACCTCAAAAAGCACTTTTTTTGCCTTGTCAATAGGATATCTCAAGGACACCTCAAGGGAATTTCTCTCAATTTTGTGCAAATGTTCCTTTGGACTCAAAAATGAACTGAATAGAATTTGGTGGTCAGAGGTCTATGGTCAAGTTCACTGTGACCTTACAAAAGATGTTTTTGGTCTTGTGAACGCATCATCTCAGAATCACCAAGTGAGAATTTCTTCATGCTTCAGGAACACCCATAGGGAATTTCATTACATCTTGCACAAATATTCAGGTGGACTAAAGGATGACGAGATAAGAATTTGGAGGTCACTGGGGCCTTACAACCCTAACTCCTCTAGAGAATCCTTGGGGGGTCAAAGGTCAAGGCCAGTGGCCTCTTGAACATGATGTCTCAAGTCTGCCTCCATGGAATTTCTTCAAATTTTGTAAAGTTGTATCTTGGACTCAAAGATTAATTGATTCAAGGGTTGTTCAATGGTCAAAGATCACGATGACCTCATATGTGTCAGGGGGAAAAAAAATCTGTAGACTGAAATTGCTCTGGTTCGGGGAGGCATATGAGCACAGGGTAGTAATTGTCAGAGTTGAGCTGTTCAATGAAGTCAATGAAATGGGCTATAGTGTCTGAACTCTTTTTTTTCCCCTCTTATCCTATCAGGATGGCGTTATCTCAGTCAAGGACATCGACCTGGTGATGTCAGAGGGTTTAGGAATGCGTTACGCCTTCATTGGTCCCATGGAAACGATGCACCTCAATGCACCTGAAGGTAATGTTCCCTCTCTGAACATTTTTCGCTCACATAAACAGAGGGCCACCATCCAGCGTTCCTCCTCAAGCTCCCTGATTCCATCCAATTTTACTTTGTTTGAGTGTTTGGTAAGAAAAAGAGACGACGGGCAACAATAGTGAAGGAACTAGTTCAAAGGCAGAATGCACATGAAGTTCAGTTTCTCCAGATGATTAACTTTTGGATCTGATCAGTCGAGGTCAACAGAAATATGGTGTGTAAAGCACAAGTCAAAAAATGACATCATGCATGGATGCAAATGAATGCATTTTTCAAGGTTTCTTTCATCCTGTAGGACTATAGATGAAACATAAAGTTTATATGGAATCATAAACTAATTTAAGCTCATACGGTTGGAATGACATCATCCTGACTTCACAATTAAGTAAACAAATTACATCAAATAAGTTTAGAGACCTGAACTAAAGCATATTTAGATCAACCAATCATCTGAAATCATATGGTACAAATGTCACAATGACGTTATTACAAAATTGCATTATTACGATATAAATACATTTACATAGAATACACATAATATAAATTAAAATCAGCTATATATCAGTCCCCTAAATATGCCAGATTTTTCTCATGAAGATCTGTGAATTCTTCCCTGGGAGTGTGGTTAAAATGTAAAAAATTTACAATGTTAAAGAACATGAAACAAATCCTGGTTCTGCCCCGTTGTCCAGATCTGTGCCAAAACGTAGTGGGTTCTTTGTTTTGTGGAAATATGTTCGGTAGTTTCTGTGTAGTCCTTCAAACAATCAAACAAACTGATGAAAACATAATGTCCTTGGCAGAAATTAATAAATAAAGTTATTAAGTTAAAATTCATTTTGCACCTGGATCCACTGAATTAAATGTAAAATAAGAAATGGGATGTGAGCTGTCTACAACCAAAGGAACAAGACAATCATATAAAATGCTTTACAATGTTATGATTGACTTTTTGTTAAAAAACATGTCTACTACTTCTCAAATAAACGAACCACCGCTGCACAAGTACAGACTGTCCTCTGTAGTATAACACCAGGCCTCAGTTGTATAGAAACTGTGAGAAAATCACACACGTGACACAGCGCACATGTCTCGGCACAACATGCATGTACTGTACCATACTGTGACGCCCCCGTGGGTGCCAGAGAGAGGCTGAGAGTGAAACTTCAGGGAGATGCAGAATATCAAAGGGTAGTGTGAAACCCAGAGAGCAGCCAGGACTGTGTACACACACAGAAAAAGGTCGCTGTGGCCGAACAAAGCCGTCTTTTGATGGGTAGCGATGAATGCATTCCCTCACACCAGTAATCCAAAACTCACAAAGCCCACATCGAGGCCTTCAAACCAGACGCCAACTCTACCTGTAGTGACAGCGCTGAAGCTCTCAACTCATTCTTTTTTCTACTGCTTAGGAAACAGTAGTATGATCGTGTTCTCTAAAGATTGCTAAGACCCAATCCTGTAGCGACTTCCCGTCCTTGTATCATTCCAATCAGATACCGGAGCACTCAGGCTCTGTCTCTGTCTCTTTTTCTACTCTGCCCAAACAACTTGGCTCCTGTAAATCTCGTACCTGTACAGGAGAGCATTATCCTTTTTAAAGGAGCAGTCCACTGAAAACCTGGAGAGAGACTCTGAAATGTTTGTAGCTTCGTCCTTCACATGATTGAAAAGGCAGTCCAACAGTATGATCCACTTCTTTTCAATTGTATTTGTATAGTAATAGTAAATCCAACATGGATCATTTCAAGGCTTTTCACATAGTAAGGTTGAGAGCCTACAAATTAATAGAGAAACCCAACAGTTCCCCCAACAAGCAAACACCTGGCACCTGTGGAGAAATAATCCCTTTAACAGGAAGAAATCTCTGCCTCAACCAGTTGGGGTCGACTAGCAGTGTTCTCAGCATTATATTGTTAACTATAATATTGTGTAATTACATTTTTCCATTGCACGGACTGCTGGGCAACAGAGGAGTGTTGTATGCACATGTTCAAACACTTAATTTGAAGTTAAACTGGAGTCGAAACATAGGGGGACTGTTCATTTAAAAGCTAAACAGGAGTGCCTGGAGAAAACCTTCAGGAGAAAGACCCTTACCGGCTGAAACCAGAAACTTATTGTTGTGAGGCGTCAGTGCTTACCACTGCACCACGGTGCCTCCCCCACGTATTGAAATATACAGTATAATTATTATATATACATTATAATGACAAGATTACTTAACATTGACTATTCTCTCAATTTGATTTCATATTATATCATATAGATTAAGTCATTGATTTGTGCAATAGCCAGGAAGTTAAATTAAGAAATGAAATGAGTGAACGGCCAATGGAAACTTTCCTCTCATTGTCACCTTCTACCACCCTGCAGAAGTCTTTAAATATTCAAGAGTTGCTGTGGTGAGGTCAAATCATCCACTGCACAACTTTAAATACCAGTCATGTGTGTCACTGGGATTGGTCATTGTTCCTTTGTTTGTGGATGATGATGTGTAATAAAATCAGTGACAGAAAAAGGAAAATAAACAGAGACTTGAAGGTAGATGGTATGCATTGCACCGCTGTGTCATATACACATAGCATTTCCCACCAGGTTTCATGTAAAAGATTAAGAACTATTGTAGTGATCAAAAGACCATTTGCAATATTTCTCAGATGTGTCTGTTTGACTGAAAAATGGGTACGTGTCACACATTTGAATTTGCAGTGTGAAACTTCATGTGAGTGTGACAGAACTATTTGAAACGGTCACCCCCTGACCTGCCGTAATTAAAGAGCCATTGCGAAGAGGTTTGTTCTTGTCTCTCCGTTGCTTCACTTTGGCTTTTTTTATTACTTCAGAGATCTTCTGCTCACCTGCTGAGTTTCTTATCAGAGGAATGTCAAGGAACCATGATGCTGCCCCTCTTTATGATATATTCTGTCCAATCATTAGTTATAATGGCTGCCTCATTAGCTGCGACCTGTTATTTTTTACATCTGAATTAGGGGCCACAGTCACACATTTGGTTGAATTGTGTTTGTATAAAAGGTGCTACATGTAGCATTGTAAAGTGATTTTTAAAAGCCGAAACAAGTCGAGCAGCAGTGGGACAAACACTTTTTCCCAGACTTTGGTTTAACTTTTGTTTACTGCCTTAACGTGATGATAAAAGATGTTCTTGTAGAGTTTCGAGTAGAAGAAAACCAGAGTCAGAGAATAGCATTCAGGAGAGCGCATTCCTCTGCCCAGGCCCAACAGTCCCCTTAAATCCTGCACCTAATCCGTCATGTTTGAATGAACATGGCTCTAAAACTATTTTGAAGATACATATTAATATTTATTCTCTACTGAATCCATATTATCTTGGCTACACATTAGCTGGAGTTACAGGTTTTTTGCCTGATTTGTTACCGTACAGCGGCTGAAAAAATCCTACCCCACTATGAAACCTCATTTTAAATTCGCTAGATCCAGATTTTTATTTGGATCCGCAGCAAGTTGCACATATTTTCCTGAGAAATCTATGAAAATATTCCTAGATCTGCCCATTTGTCCGAATCCATGGCTACATTTAATGGGTTCTTTCTTGACCCATGTCCCATCCTTTTTGCGTAAATCCTACTGACAAACAAACGGATCGGGGTGAAAACATAACCTCCTTGGCAAAGGTAATGAACCAGTTGATCAGGGTAATACATAAATCAGTGCACATTCAAAATACCTGCTGTCTACTTGACGAGTAAATCAATCAAGAATAATTATTGAGAACAATTGAGAGTATAACTGCAAGGAAAGTTAAACTAAGTGACAGTTATTTATGAGGCACTCTCACTAAGGACGTCACTCAGCAACATAAATTTAAGTTCTTGAACACATCTTGACACATCTTCTCAATGGGTTTCTGTGGCATCAACACATTTAAGAGATTGATAACGATCCAAGAATAATCAGATGCAGGGAAACAGACGACATTACATGTATGATAAGTGTGATGAATAGATTTCTGTGAGGGGTGTCAGCCGGAAAAAACCTGTGCAGTCTAGTGCTGAATCATGCAGCCATCACCCTCTGTGCTTTACTGTTTATCTTATATCTTATTTACTGAACTAGAAGCTTTGAGATGTAACAAATGCAATCACACTTACAACCACAACTTCTGTAGTTGTATATTCATGTTTTAAATTCAGGGTAAGGCTGCTTGTGTGTGTGTGTGTGTGTGTGTGTGTATATATATATATATATATATATATATATATATATATATAAAGTAGTATTTTTTATACAGTAATTGTGCAGGTGTTCTTCACACAAAAGAGTGTTATAGACAGGCGTCTTGTATGTAGGTCACGGAGGCTTGCAGAGGACATAATGTGCACACCTTCTAAAATGTTTTTACAGCCCTGGGTGTCATTTGTTGAACCAGTTTGCGTCAGGAGGTGGGTTCAAAGCAGGAAACACTCACTACATGTTCTTTGTAAAGAGCTATAAGAGAAGCTGATCGTCTCTGTACAACATCTGCATGTGTCTCAGCCTTTACCTGCAAAACCTCACATGGATTCACTCATCTCTGAATGCCATTAATATTCTTGAAGCGACTTTTTGTTATTTTAAATGAAAAGTTAACACAGAGGGGCACACACCCCCGCCAAGGCTGATTGGCCACTTCATCGCCATATCACATGTTGAGATCATATCAAAACAATTCCTACGATATTGAAGAAAATTTTAAAAAACTTTTTCAATTGTGATATTTTGCTCTCTATGTTTTCCTGTTTTTTCACATTAAGAGCCAGAAACTCTCTTGCAGGATTTAATACTGTAGCAGCCATCCCCCTCTGATCAGCTGTCCTCCCACAGGTTTGGAAGACTACATGAAACGCTACGGCGAGGGAATAGCGAGGGTCCTGACCTCCTTCGGGCCTGTACCAGACTTCCAGGGAGAGGGCTCTAAGAGAATCAATCATGTGAGTGTGAAGGCAATGTTTCCATATGTATGATTTCTCACTACCGATTGAGTCAGATGAAGCGAACGTTAACTGATGGTGTCGTTCTGCATGACTAAAATGCATGACTTCCTTAATGTAGGCGTTGTTTGATCACATGCTCTCACAGGCTGTTTAAATGTGAACCACGCAGGGTCATCATGTGAAGAAACAATAAATAGTTTAGTAAAGCACTTCAGAGGAATAGAGCAATAGAAGTCTTCTATTAGTTCCTTAGTTTCTGAGTTTTGGATTTGTTTGTCGTAAGGCAGCCATATTCTCATTTTGTCTTTGAATGTTCACCAAAGCAGCCACGTCCTAATTCACATTCACCTTTAATTCATTTACACACATTAGGTTCAGTTGTACATGCAAGAACAAAAACATTTCCACTACATTAACTTTGATTAGCTGAGGGTTTAAAGGTATTTTCAGGCAGGCAGGCAGACACACACACAGTTTACTTTTCTATTTAATCTTTATTAAAACGAAAAGTCTCTTTGAGGCATGAGTATGAAAACATGGAAGTTTGTGAACACTGCTGGGTCTGCATTTTTCATTTTGCAGAAATAGATGTTTGGAAATATTTACATAGAGACTCTCAACCAGTTGCTGACTCGGTCTTTTCGGTCGTGAGCATACTTCCCCTGATTCTTCAGGCTCCAATCGCATGACCCCTTTCTGGAAGAAAACAATCTGCCTCAACTATTAGTGTAGAACAGAAAGTGGATAATCCCTTATGTTGCTGACCCCGTTGTCTTTGCTAACAGCTGTTGTGCAGTTAAATTCTGCATCTTATTAAAACTGATCCGAAGCCAGAACACAGAGAGATATCGTTTTAGTTTGAAAACGCTGTGTTATGGATGTAGCCTGAGATTCCCAGTCTCTTTTTCAAGCTCACATTCCAAGAGTCAAGAAATAAAAGCAACACAACAAAGAGTAAGTGAAAAGAATTATGAGAATCATGAAAACTGGCAGATACAAAAGATTTAAAAAACAGAGGGGATTTGTAAACGTTGCAAGAGATTTCAGCAGCAAACTTCAGTCACAACGAAAAATAAAGTATAGACCCATCCAGAAGACTTCGGAAACATCTATGTGTTCTCTGCTGTCTGTCAACCAGCAAGCTTTTCTTTATCTCAAATTAAAGTTCAAATGGAACAATCAATCAAGGATTTGTAATGATCGGGCATCTGTCGTTTTACTGTACCATTTCTTAGTATGCCATTGTTCCTAAATTGCTTTATAATTGAGTTTTATGAGTTTTGAAAGGCCCGTATATAGCGAGGGGGCATTGACAATTAGTTTTAAGTGCTGTGGTATGTGAAAAGTGCCGATGCCAACAATAAACGTCATCAGCGCAACACAAGGTGCGATTTTATTACAGGAACTTTCTCCAGGGGACAGGAACCTGTTGAGGAAATATTTTCCACCAGAAGAACCAGAGCTTAAGTCATGATCTAGTTGGTGGAATGTTCCAGCTCAAAACCGTTGGAAAATAAGTGTATTTGTTCCATTTTTTAGATGGCTATGTTATATTTTTACCTCAGGCAACACGGTGATGTTTGCTGTTTTCACCAATTTTGTCACCAGACGTAAAATACAACATATAAAATACAAATGAAAAAAATGCTGCATTATAAGACCATGAAAAACAAGGGGAATAAATGTCCAGGTTTCCCAAAAGTAGTGCAACTATGTTTAATTTGAAATTCTTCTTTTATGTTTTTACTATAACAAGACAAGCATGTTTAGGACTGTTCAGCCTTGGTGGAGGTTTGAGTTCCACTGACTGGAGAGTCTAGTTAGAAACTATGTTCTCATTTATTGTTTCATCTACAGGAGATGTGTGAGCTGATTCCCGGTGACCAGGAGCACCTGTCGGCCAGGAAGGAGAGGAGGGACCAGCTCCTCATGGGTCTGGCGAAGCTGAAGAAGGACCACTGAAATACATCCAGGGCCCAAACTCTGGAACTTCAATGATCATGACTGCTGACCGAGAAAAAACTGCTGTCCATATTTTTTCACAATTTGACTACACTTGATTAAGATTTTAAATGTAGAATTTTTGTCCGATTTTACATAGAATTAAAATGTATAAGCTCATTAATTGCAGCACATTGTTAAACATTGAACAGGAACAGAACTTGTTCCATGATGGTGTAAAAGGGAATCACAGGCACTGACATATTTTATTTTTGACAATGAGAATTATATCATTACATTTGTGAAGTGATTCTGAAAACCTGTTTGATTTAAGTGCCTTTTTATGAACATAAAAACCACTGTGAAGAACTATGCAGCAGCGATTCAATTTCAACCTTTATTTTTCAAAATGTCCAGAACATCTTTCTTTTTGTGTCGATCTCAACCCACAAGACAGGAGGATGTTTTGTTAAGTTTTAAAATGGAATCAAACAATGTGATTTTATTCACTTAACACATTGTGTTTAAATTTTCAGTTATCCTTCGGATGAAGGAAAATAAAATTATGATATTGTGCTGAGTTCTGTGTTTGTCTCTGTTCCCATCAGCAGAACAAATCAATGATGTGTTTCATTACAGATGAACTCCTGAATTACAGGAAACAAAGAATGGAAACATGTCAGGAGAGTAACTGAGAGTAACTGATTGTTCACAGCTCGCTGGGACATTTCTCCTATTGCAGATTTCATTTCACAGAGATACCAGGCCACAGCGACCGTCACATGATCGCTCTGCCTGCATCTGGGAATTGTGTCGAGTTAAACTGATAAAAACAAAATACAATATTTTGCAAGAAATATATACGTCCTGTAGAGTACAGAGGTTGGAAAAATTTAGTGTATTTAGTAAAAATCTATAATAAAGATTAACCATTTAATATACAATAAAAAATAATTTTAACAAATGCCATCTTCATATACTTTGATATATTTTTAAAGCTTAATTTACAGTGATATTTATTATATAAATAAATTCAGGCACTGATTACTTCAACTACTGGGAGAGAAATATTGAGTCTGAAAAGCAACAGAAAATAGAAACGAGTAGATGTTTTTTAAAACCTTATAGCAATATTCAGTTTCAGAATTGCTACTAACTGATTTTCTGTTAATTACATCAACCTTTCAGCTCTGGTTGATGGGAGTGGGTCAGTCAGAGGTCAGTAATTTGTAATGGCTGTTTTAAATGGTGCTGTGAAATAAAAATTATTATTACTCCTCACAAGGGTTCAAGGCGTGTCGCACCTTGTTAAGCCCTGTGAGGCAAATAGTATTTGCTGAATTTCTTTTACATACTGTATCTGTCCTTTTTATTTCTTTTACCTCTTTGACTTTCTTCAAATTTGTTTCAAACTGTACTTTCTGACTTTAAACTGTTGTCTCCTAATTTAGTATCTGTGTTATTTTTAATGTTCACCGTCTTGAATCTTCTGTGTGTGACACATCTGGGGCCCTCTGCTGGCCCCGCCCCTTGGTCGCTCTGGCCCCTCCCCCCTGAGGTTACAGGTGTCTCGCGCTTTAAGACGAGTGGAGCACGAGCTGAGGTTTGATTCTGAAGCAGCGAGAGGAACTCAGGACTTTTACCTCCATGGAAAGCTACTGACTTTTTATTTTATTATACATAACATTATACATAACTACAGACAGGTGAGTTCATGATGTGCTCTCTTCACATACATTAACGCCACGAGATCCTTTTATTGTTACTGATGATAAGACTTATTTTCATTTAGTAACTTTCGTTTTTTTCAGTTTATCATCATTTGTGTCTGTGTGGCAAAAACTAAAGGAAAAAACAACAACTTCAAGTCAACAGAAACAGAAAATACTATATTCCTGGAGGGTAAAATCTGATTTATTGATTCAGATCTAAAAGCTCCAAACTGCCTTTAAACATGCTACAACAAATATTCTCACTGTCAGTGTTAATATGTCTTTTTATAATCTTTGTTCTTAAGAAAAGCAAAAGACTGAAGAAGAGAGGAAACATTTGGAAAGTGTTTGAAGAATTTTATTTCCGTTCTCATCCTCACTTCTCAATTCTCCTGTTTTTTCACTTCTGTTTATTTATATCACTGCCACGAAGCACATATGTTACCAAACAGAGCGGAGACAGATTATAGGTTATAATTTAACCCATTTTTAAAGTGAGGATGGTGCTATTAACAGGCGGTGAGTGATAATAATCACACAAGTGTTAAAGTGGTGAAGTCATGTTGGATTCTTTAGAGCATAGTTACAGGCAGTGGCGTGCACCGATTTTGGGGGAGATGGGGGCTATATCTCCTCTGACAGTTAAAATGGGACATCATCCCTTTTCCACTGTTGCCAGCATCTTTTTATTCTGCTCAGAATAAACCTTGCCAAAAAGCAGAACAGACTCCAGTGAGGTTTTAAAAAAGGACAGACGTAACAAAGTGCTTTGGGAAGATGAAAATGAACAAAACAAAACATCCAAGACAGGAAGCGAATTAATAAGATCTCATTTTAATTCAAGACAACAGATGACAAAACCTAAAATCAAAGTCATTTTCAGCCTTGTTGTGGGACAATCATAAACCCAGTAATCCTAATTTATTACGATGAGTTTACGTTTGAATCTGTGTTATTAAGCAGTGTTATTTTTGTGTTATTACACAAAAATTTTACTCAACCGACTTAATGATTTTAACATTTTGGTGTTGATCCAGTTTCGGGTGCGGTTCCAGGATTATTATTTTTTCCCCCACTTATTTTAACATTGTGCGTCTTTTTCAACATATTCAGGGGACTGATATTTATGAGCAAGTGCAATTTGATGCAGATCCAAATCAATATTTTGGATCCAGCGAATTTAAATGTGGTTTCTTAAGGGGACTGTTGGGCCTTGGTGGAGGTGTGAGCTCTACTGAGGTCTACTCTAGTTTCTCTTGAAAAAAAAATATTAACCTGGATTTGTACCTTAATGTAGTGGGTTCCTCTCAGTCCCAGGCCTCATCCTGCCACATAGATTTGTGGAAATTGTAGTTTTTGTTGTTGTTTCGTACTTTTTGCTTATTCCTCATTACAAAACAAATAACTAACACACTTGAAGGGGGCGGTATTTCACTATTTTAAAGGATTTTGGGGTAAAAATCCTGTGTCCATCCAAGGACCAATGGAAAAGCTGTAGCACCACTTCAGGCATTTAGCACTTCTGTTTGTGACTCACTGAATTTTAATTTTCCAGGCTCTTAACCTCCTTCCTGAACTCCCCAGGTCATCTGACTCTTCAGAGTCCTCTTTGCCACAATGAGTTGGGGGGCACTCTACGCCCAGCTGGGCGGCGTCAACAAACACTCCACCAGTCTTGGAAAGATTTGGCTTTCTGTCCTCTTCATTTTCCGCATAACTATTCTGGTCCTGGCTGCTGAGAGCGTCTGGGGGGACGAGCAGTCTGACTTCACGTGCAACACGCAGCAGCCGGGCTGCAAAAATGTCTGCTACGACCACTTCTTTCCTGTGTCACACATCCGCCTCTGGTGCCTGCAGCTGATCTTCGTGTCCACGCCGGCTCTGCTGGTGGCCATGCACGTGGCCTACAGGAAGCGTGGGGATAAGAGGAGCATGCTGGCCTCCAACGGCACAGAGAAGACGACTGACAGCGACCTGGCGACGCTGAAGAGGAGGCGTCTGTCGATCACAGGCCCACTGTGGTGGACCTACACCTGCAGCTTGTTCTTCAGGCTCATCTTTGAGGGCGGCTTCATGTACGCACTCTACTTCGTCTATGGCGGCTTCCAGATGCCGCGGCTGGTGAAGTGCGAGCAGTGGCCCTGTCCCAACAAGGTGGACTGCTTCATCTCCCGGCCGACAGAGAAGACCATCTTCACCATCTTCATGGTGGCCTCTTCGGCCATCTGCATGATCCTGAACGTGGCTGAGCTGGGATACCTCATCGGCAAGGCGCTCATGAGGTGCTCAGCCAGGTCTAATAAGAAGCGTTTCTCCCCCACAGATGGCGTGAAGCGGGACAATGCCCTCGCGCAGAATAAGAAGAATGAGATGCTGCTGTCCACATGCTCATCCTCATCCAGCAACAAGACCGCTTGTTGAAGAGCAGCCATCAGAGTGGACTTGAGCGAAAGACGAGAAACCCATAAACTGTACCCACAATGCATCATTCATTTGTGCATATTGTTTGGTATTGAGACGAGGACATTTAACAGAAATCTGTTTTGTTGGGATTTGACCTCATTTCTACATCAGTCTCTGTATTTATTCTGATTTGCTCTTTATTCCCACACATGGCCTCAAATTTTTAAGCAGGAGGTCACATGTCTCTCATTCCTTCCTGGCGTAAAAGTCACAGATCAAACCAACAAGCGTAGATTTTCTATTCCTGTCGTACAAGTCCTTGTCCTCGTCTCTGTTTACCGTTCACACTGAGGTTTGTTTGCATGTGCCCTACTGTACCAAACCAGAGCAGAATGAGTCCACACTGACATCTGCTGGTGACAGTGGGAATCCTACTGTTTAAGTGTTACAGAAGAAAAATGAAGTTAATGACAAATGAAGCAAAATTTGTGATATTTTCAGTGAGTAATTTAACAGACATTTAATTTTAAATGTTAAGTACATGTTTTACAGTTATTGATTTAAAAAAATGCTGTTAAATGAAAATCAAGCACAAAATCTAGTTTGACATTTGTTAAATTACTTTCTTTTAATGATTTAGTTAATAACTACTGAGGGCTGTGCTGCACAGGGTACAATTACACTGAAGAAGAATTTATGTAACATTGTTGAATCTTATCCAAAACTCCACAGTGGTTTAATGATAGATGTGACGCTCTTTGCTGTTCGATCAAATCACAAAGTTTTCTGTCTTTTTACTTGAACTGAAAGTGTTTGAAATTTAAGTTTCTCTTCAGAGGAAAAAAACTAAACACAGAGAATATGTTTCGTATTTTAACGCTTACATGTCGTTTGGTACGAACATGAGAATTGTAAATGTTTAGGGTGCACATGATGTTGTCATGCTTCCGTCAGAAGTTGCATAAATGTGAAATGTTTGCAAAGAACTGAATTTGCTGTTACCTGCTGAGTTTAATTAAAAAAGCAGCGTTATCATGTTAAGCAGAAAACTTCAACAACTGCTTCATCATTAACATTATTACTGGGTCTCTGTCACAGTAATCCTGCTTTTAAAACACTGATATGAGGCTTTACTGATCAGCCCAGACCTGCTCCTGTGTTATTAAGACTTGTGTTGTTGTCACAGTATGTGTGTGTGTGTGTGTGTGTGTGTGTGTGTGTGTGTGTCTGTGTGTCTGTGTGTGACCTGACTGCCTGTATCAGCTTTCAGGATGTGCCTTTTTTTAGCCACAACACCAATCACCGCTCGGCCTCTCGATGTGAGGAACCACAAAGTGACAAAAGTCTTTGTCCTCCGTCACAAATCAAAAATCAGGGACGAGCTCGATCCTCCTGAGACGTTCTGAACATTTTTCTCTTCCACACTCTGATAATATTCTGCTTTTTAACAGCTTCCTAAGTGAGAAGGAAATGAAATGTCTGTGATTGTGTTTTGTACCTAAGATGTTTTTTTTTTACACTTGCACTTTGATCCTTGAAGTCATTTTGCTTTTTGAGACTTTTCTTTGGTCATAAATCAGTAAAACCAGAAACTGTGTGGTTCATTGTTTTGTGTCACTTCATCTCATATGATGCTATGTCTGCCTGCAGCCTCCCACTGGGTGGAACTAACAGTGAATGTTTTTGTCTTTCTTTTATTCATTTTTTCATTTTTGATATCCAATATTAATAATAACATGCTTTTATTACTTTTTATTTATTCATCAATCTGCTCTTTTTTCACACCAAACATCAGGTTTAAAGTTGTGTTATATTTGGACAGTGAATCTAAAGCATCACATTTATTGTCACCTTATGCTCATTGAACATTAGTTTTCACCTAAAACTTTTAATATTTTATGATTGTCAGTTTACTCTTACTGGAGTTTAACAAATTTAGAAAAACTTTTCATGACTCGTTTTCTGATGGCACATTTTGCGACAACTTTTACGCACACGCTGGAGTGGGTTTTGGGGAGGTTGGCAGGGGCGTGGTGTGACTCCGGACAGGCTGATGACTCTGTGGATTCACTCATGCATGGTCACACAATGTGACAGTCCAGACATGGCTGGAAACGGGAGGCAGCTCCGTTTGACCGAGCCCCATCTCCGACTCCAAGCCGCCTCCAAACACTGACAACAACAAGGGAGAACTTTTGCGCACGTTGAACGGGCCTGGGACGGAGCAGACCTGACCACTCGCCTGGAGAAGAGTGTGCACGACTGAGTTTGTGTGGCAGCTTTTAGAAAAAGAGTTTGAGGAGCTGTCAGAGAGGCGACAGGTTGCGGGGGTTTGGGATCAGGGAGGCAGAGAGACAGGGGGTCGTTGCAGCCACAGGAGGTCTACGCGCTCTGATGATGGCACCGGTGATGGCACAAGGATTTGCTTTTCGTGTTTAAGTATGACATCTCCGGTCTGAAGGTATGACAGATGAACACTGCTGTGCATTTTATGTGGGAGTGAAGAAAGAGCAAGTAAACGCAGCAGGGCCTGTTATCAGGTAAATTAACGAGGGAGACAAAAGCCTGACAAAGCTCCTGGCGCGTTAAAGGGAGTCTGGGGACTCTGGCACACTCTGTATTGTGAACCTGCAGCTATGGCTTTGTATTTGAACCTGGCTCTGTCTGTTATATTCACCAACATGCGACATAAATGCCTCAAATACCTGAGAACCCCAGAGAAATGTATTCAGTTATTGACTCTTAAGATAAAATCAAATAGTTCTGACTCCCTGGGTTTAATTTCTGAGCTCATCTCCCCAATATTTACAGCATTTATATCAGATATTTCAAATGCAAACTGTAATTGGAAAACACACTTTTATGGATCTAATAGGTCATTCATAGCGGTATTCAGTTTTATTAAGTTATAGAAAATGGTTTTATCGTGACATCTGGAGGCATTTTAGTTTAAAATATTAAACTCTCACTGTTTCTTCATTTGAAATAATACTGAAATTGAATGAATAACCATTTGACTTTAACGTCTTTCTCTTCCAGGTGTTATACATATTGTGAACCCTAGTCGATGGATTTATTACCTTTAATACAAGAATATTTTAGTAAGTTTCTCCTCTCTTTCTTCTTCTGTGTGTGTGTGTGTGTGATTTGTTGCATGAATAGTGAGTTTATGGTAAAACATTTGCCTGACATAAATATTTGCTAAACATCCTCTGGTTTCAGGTTTTAAAATGTGAGAATATGTTATCTTATATTTCTCTACTTTTTTGAATAAATATATAGAGTTGATATTATTGGTTGAACAAAACAAGCTGTTTGAAGACATCAGCGTGTGCCTGATGTTAAATATTTCGATAAATCAAAGAAAAAAGCCTTAAAAAGATGAATTGATAATGAAAATAATGTAATCTGTCTAAATCTACACATTTAAAAATGTTTAACTCGCAAATCTCATCAGAATTTGTCAATTCATAAATATATTACTATTATCATTATCATTTTATCTTTTGTAATTACAGTAACAAATAGAGATGTGTGTTGTTTTAGCGTTACAGTGGAACGGAGAGAGGGAAGAAAGGATGTGTGCACGTGTGAATGCCGGTATTTGTCTGTGTGTGTATGTGCGTGTGTGTCCGTGCACATGTGTGTATGCCACACCAGAGCCCCATCTCTGCTAAATGCTGTTTTCGAACATTATAATGTTGATCTCAGCACATGCCTGCTGGGCAGTGGAGCGAGCAGGTGAGAGAGCGAGATAGGCCTGACATTGAGAGAGAGAGAGAGAGAGAGAGAGAGAGAGAGAGAGAGAGAGAGAGAGAGAGAGAGGAGAGAGAGGAGAGAGAGAGAGAGGAGAGAGAGAGAGAGAGAGAGAGAGAGGGAGAGAGAGAGAGGGAAAGAGAGAGAGAGAGAGAGAGAGAGAGAGGGAGAGAGAGAGAGAGGGAAGAGAGAGAGAGAGAGAGAGAGAGAGAGAGGGACAGTGAACCAGGGTTAAACAGGTGGTTTACACACCAGCTGCTGAAAAGTGTGTTTGAAGCGAATGCTGGTGAATTGATTTGTTTTCGATATCCAACGTCGACGTGGCAGTTTTTCTGTAAAAGGCCGTGTTCTTTCCATCTCTTTTATGAAAAAGAGAAATATGTTGCGCCGTGGTCGACATGTCCACTCTCATCCATGTCCTTTTGTCGTCTCGTGTGTTTGTGTGTGTAGGGTGTTTAACCTTTGGGTAAGGCCAGACCTAATACTCATTTCATACAACTTTCTTCACCTCTCTCTGACTGTTTCTTCTCTCTGTTTCTGACATTCCCTCCTTCTTCATCCACTCCAGCCTGTACTTTCTCCATAGGCTAGAAAATCTTGAAGCATGGGCGACTGGAGCTTTCTGGGGCGGCTGTTGGAGAACGCTCAGGAGCACTCAACAGTTATCGGCAAAGTCTGGCTGACTGTCCTCTTCATCTTCAGAATCCTGGTGCTGGGGGCCGCGGCTGAAGAGGTCTGGGGTGACGAGCAGTCCGACTTCACATGCAACACCCAGCAGCCCGGTTGCGAGAACGTCTGTTACGACGAGGCCTTCCCAATTTCGCACATCCGCTTCTGGGTGCTGCAGATCATCTTCGTGTCCACGCCGACCCTCATCTACCTGGGCCACGTGCTGCACATAGTCCGCATGGAGGAGAAGCGGAAAGAGAAGGAGGAGGAGATGCGCAAAGCGAACAGGTTCCAAGAGGAGAAAGAACTCCTTTATAGAAATGGTGGAGATGCTGGAGGAGGAGGCGGTGGCGGCGGCGGCGGCGGCGGCAAGAAGGAAAAGCCGCCAATCAGGGATGAACACGGCAAAATCCGCATCAGAGGCGCACTGCTGCGTACTTATGTGTTCAACATTATTTTCAAGACCCTGTTTGAAGTGGGATTCATTTTGGGCCAGTATTTCCTCTATGGCTTCCAGCTGAGGCCGTTGTACAAGTGTGCACGTTGGCCCTGCCCCAACACCGTTGACTGCTTCATATCGAGGCCCACTGAAAAGACTATTTTCATTATATTTATGCTTGTGGTGGCTTGCGTGTCTCTTTTGCTGAATTTGTTAGAGATCTATCACCTTGGATGGAAGAAAGTAAAACAGGGCATGACAAACGAGTTTGCCCCTGACCGCGGGTCACTGCGCTGCGTCAACATAGCGGAGCCTGAGTGTTTGGCCTCGGGCTCCAGAACTGCCCCATCCAGCCACAGCTACCCTCCCAACTACACAGATGTTACGGCGGGCAGCGGGGCATTCCTGCCACCCATAGGGCCGACAGCTGTGCCCTCGGCAGCAGAGTTCAAGATGGATGACCTCCAGCAAAAGGAGTCCCTCCGCCAGCCCTCGCCATCTTCCCATTACTACATCAGCAACAACAACAACCATAGGCTGGCCACGCAGCAGAACTGGGCCAATCTGGCCACCGAGCAGCAGACTCGGGAGATGAAGGCCACCTCCCCTTCCCCATCCCCCTCTTCCTCCACCAGCAACGACAATGAGCAGCAGCAGCCGCCCGTCGATGCTGCGCTTCTCCTTCCCACCAGCAACACCACCAGTAACACCAACATCACCAACACAACCGCCGCTGCCGCCTCCAGCAGCAGCAGCAGCCCAGGCGCCACCTCTACCGCAGGCAGCTGGGGTGGGGGGAAGAGCGAGCAGGAGGAAGGCCACGTCACCACCACCACGGTGGAGATGCATGAGCCTCCAGTAATGGTCAGTACAGACCCTCGGCGGCTCAGTCGGGCCAGCAAGAGCAGCAGCATCAGGGCCAGGCCGAGCGACCTGGCTGTTTGAATCTCTTCTTCCACTTTCATGTCCCTGAACCCTCCCTGACCGACAGCCCTCATCCCTCGACCGCAGCCGAAACACAAAGATTCTCAGACAAAAACACAACAATCACACACATGCATAAGAAAAGAAAAAGAAAAAAAAAATACACAAAACAAACAGAAAAAGAAAGCGAGGCGACAAGAGACAGGGAAGAAGAAAAGAAAAAAAATCGTTGAGGTAAATGTGAAACGACTCGATCAGCAGCAGCTGTTGATTTCGTGCAGTCGGTGAGTTGCAGAGTTGTCGAGGAAAGGTTTATGTTTTTGAACGGCGTTCATCTATGCACACAAACTGTGAAGATGCAGTGAGTCAGAAGGTTCCATTCAGGCCGAGGACGCTGTCATGTTATGCATCAAAATGGACTTAGCATCATGTTTGGTTTGAGGAGGAAGATTTCATGGTGTTTCTCTACTTTTTCTTCTTCTTCGTTGAGCCTGAAGGACGAATGATTCCGACTGAAAAGGATCATTTGTCCAAACGACGCCTGAATATATTTCCATTTCATTTAATCAGGAGGAAGCACAAGTAGCTGGTGTTGTTCAGTTAGTCGATGTGTGGCCAGACAGTGTTTGACCTTTAAGCTGCAGCACTTGCAATCACCTGTTTTTGTTTTTAATTTGAATCATCCGGGATGAATTGCGTTTTTTATTGTTGTGCATGGCAGCATCTGTAGTCCTGCAACTCACCGACTCGACACGCCAAGGTCGGCTAGTTCGGTTTCACCCAGAGACGATAAAAGTAAAAAGAATCTTCCTAGAGTCCACATTATGAATTAAGATAAGTAAGGTTGTTGACGGGATATGAGTCTAAATTGCGATCAAAACGTTGCCGCCATGCTCTTAGTTTACCGAAAAGGAAAAATTGGTCCCTGACGCCTGCCTCTGTCAGTATTGCCTTCGGTCAACGTCTCAGAAAAAGAAAAACACTCTCCACTTGCTGCACAAACAACAAGATACTGCCTTTATAAGAATCTGGAAAATCTCATGCAACATACACAACAGATGCCACCTGAAATTCAAAAACCACAATTCTCTCCAGTTCTTGGCTTCGACTTGAAACTGCTAATTTTTTTTGTAGTTAGATTGTTGGCAGGCAAACCCACAACTACCCCCCACCCCCGAAAAACCGAAAAGCATCTGTGGGAGTTTAACCCGTTTTCACCACGACACACTTCACGTGCCTCTTCATTGGGTTTTATTCTGAAAAGTGCTATTTTTTTAAACACTGAATTGAATTTTACTCATAAATTGCATAACTGTAGTAGTCAGTTTGTGATTGCAAAACAGCTGCGATTAAAAAATAAAGAAGACAAAGCGACTGGCGTTGTGAGTATTGAGACGCCGCGGTGCAGTCGACAGGCTTCTACTTTGTTGTGTTCATCTTGATTCTTAGAAACCTTTAGAAAAAAACCCTTTAAATCAGCACTCACAGTCGTCTTGTCTCTGTCGTGTCACTGTGCTGTTTGGTTCATTCACATCCCAGGCACTCACTTTTAAATGACTCTTTTCTTTTAAACCTTTACGACAATATTCACTGTTGAATTCAGCTACATCTGCATCGGACACATCAGGACTAATTAAAGTACCTTAATGAAACAGTAGTTTTTCAGCAGTTTGTGTGCAGGTTAATACACTGGAGAAAGAGCAATGTAGTGGTACCAGCTGTTTTTTTTATTTTTGTTGAATTTAATTCAATTTTCGGGGGGGTATAAAAAGGATGGTACTCTACGGTGTATCTGTACCCACAATGTTTCACACTGTTTCTTATGACTTTAAGTGCAGACAGGAACACAGAGAGGAGAATATACAGCGACACAACGTGCAGCTGAATGCAGCCTTTTCCAAATCCATGTTTCTTGTTTAAAATGACAAAAAAAACAGAAAAATAAATCTTTGTTGTTTTTATTTAATTTTTTTGATTCCTAAAGTTTACATTTTGGTAGTTGATAAAGATTTGCACATTTAGGAAAAGGAAAGAAAATTGCTGTTCTACGATGCTAATATTGGTAGAAATAGAGGGGGAGAGAGAGAGAGAGCGAGATAAAGAGAGAGAGAGAGAGAGAGAGAGAGTGAGAGACAGAGAGTGTGAGAGAGAGAGAGAGAGAGAGAGAGAGAGAGAGAGAGAGAGAGAGAGAGTGAGAGAGTGAGAGAGAGAGAGAGTGACGTCAAACAATCACTATGATCCTAAAAGGAAAGAAAATGTCTTAAAAATAAAAACACGCATTGGCTCTTCACAGAAAAGACAGTGTTTTAAAAAAGAACTGTTATTTATCTCGAGCTCGGACGAGTTTGAAGATTTAAAGAATAAAACAACAAAACAGCAGCGAGAGAGAGAAAAAGCAGTCGGGGTGTTTTCTTTGTTCACTCAGTTTGTTCTCTGGTCGGGACGTCACATCGGACGACTCCACTGCTGAGACCGTGTTAGCTGGGTAGCTGTGGCCCTCCCTCACCCCCCCTGTATGAGGCCCTGACAGGATGTCATCGTCGCCCCCCCCACCCATGCCTCCTCTGAACTCTCTCCTCTTTAAGTTTCATGCAGAGCATGATTTCTCTGGCTCGTCAGGGAGTAGGAAACATCTCACGATGCTCAGAACAGCAGCAGCAGCAGCCTGTTTTCAAAGCTGTCTTAAACAAGAGAAGTGCCTTGTGTATGAATGATTCTTTTGTAAGAACAAGTTGATGTAAATGTTCATTTACCTCAAATGTTTACAAAACTGTTACTAAATAAATTTTTTGTACCATATTGGTTGTCCATGCTTTTGCTTTCCGCAGCGAATAAAGGTCACAGATTCAAACACTTCAGTGCAGATCTGTAGAGTTAAAACTAGAGTCACAGAAATAGAGACGTGAGTCATGAATCCTGGTCTTAGATCTGAACAAAAAAACATTTCCGTTTTTCCTTTTCAACAAAAAGCAACTTATTACACACATAAACACTTACAGTTAGAGATGTGAGATTAAGAAAATAAACTAAACTTTTAAATCATCAAGAAAAACCATGATTGATATTTTTACAAATAATATCTAGGACAATCTCCACCAAGGCCAAACAATCCTACATGAGTGTCTAGTTCTTATGAGAAAAAAGGAAGTTGTCTGAGAACCTAAATGATTTATTAGTCTTAAAATCTAGTAAATGAAAGAGAAAAAATCTGCCTCCTAACTTAATTGGTTGGTTTAAAAGACCAACTCATTATCACTCAAAGGTTTAATCCTTCACCTCCTCTCTTCATGGTACAGACATACAGAGATCGACTATGTGGTTTAATTTGACATAAATAGATATAGATAGATAATTTTAGGATTTCTCCTTCAGGCTCCATCAGATTGTTCTTTAAAAAAACTATTTACTGGTCGTTTTATTTCCTGTCAAAGTATGTTGAAAAACTACAATAAGCAAAAACGATGGAATCATTTACAAATATAAGAATTTTCTTTGTTGTACTTACCTAATTATTACGTGTGACTGTAGCAGTATCTTAATCACTCTATTCCTTGTTAATTCACATTCATTTATTTGCTTTTTATATTATTGATTTTTCATTTTCGTGGATCGGTGGATTTTAAAATCACATACAAACTCGAATTAATCACATTTTAACTTGAATTTAATTAATTTGTAATTGTTAAGTTGTATGATGATGAGCCACAACCAGACTGATTTTTCACTATTATTATTATTATTATTATTATTATTATTATTATTATCATTACAGGATCCACCATCACGATCTTTGAAATGCGATCCACCATCATAATCCACGATGTGGCCGCAGCCCTGGATCTGTGGACGATAAGGCAAAGGGACTCCGGGAAGAAGTCAAGTCAATAACATGTATTGATGAGATATTCATTTCTTTGATGTGATAAGGATGGAGAAGAGGAATGAGAAGCTGGAAAGAGAAGCTCCGTGTGTCATGTGTCCCCCGACCTTCTAGACCTATAGCAGCATAACTAAGAGCAGGTCCAAGACAAGCCTGTACCAGCTCTAACTATAAGCTTTATCAAAAAGGAAGGCTTTAAGCCGATGTACAGGTGGTGTCTGCCTCCTGAACTGAAAGTGGGAGATGAATCCATAGGAGAGGAGCTTGATAGCTGAAAGCTCTGGGTCCTACTCTACTTTTAGAGACTTTAGGGACGACAAGTAAGCCTGAATTCTGGGAGCGCAGTGCTCTAGTGGGTTGATAAGGTACCATCAGCTCTTTGAGGTATAATGGTGCCATATTATTAAGGGCCTTGAAGGTGAGGAGGAGAATTTTAAATTATATTCTAGATTTAACCGAAAGAAATGTGGTCTCTTTTCTTTGTTCTTGTCAGCATTTTTTTTTCTTGTGCTGCAGCATTTTGGACAAGCTGCAAAGTCTTTAACGACTTACTGCTGGAGCCTGATAATAAGGAGTTACAATAATCAAGTCTGGATGTAACAAAGGCGTGGACTCGTTTTTCTGCATTTCTTTGAGAAAGGACATGTCTGATTGTTGAGACATTACGCAAGTGGAAGAAGGCGGTCCTAGAAATTAGTTTTAAGTGACAAATCAGAATCTAAGATCACTCCCAAGTTCCTGACTGTTTCAATGGAAGCAAGGGCAATGTCGTCTAGCTCAGCTATATCATTAGATAATGTATCTCTAAGGTGTTTAGGGCCAAGTATTAGAACCTCTGTTTTATGTGAGACATGCTTGGAGTTTAGCTAATTGATTGAATTTTTAGGTTTTATTGACAAGTATAACTGGGTGTCATCCGCATAGCAGTGGAAATTTACCAAGTGTGTCCTGATAATGTTTCCGAGTGGAAGCAAATATAATGAGAATAAAATTGGGCCGAGCACAGAGCCCTATGGAACACCGTGGTTAACTTTGGTGCGCACAGATGACTCATCATTAATTTGCATGAATTGGAATCGATCTGAAAAATATGATTTAGACCAGTTTAGGGCGGTTCCTTTAATGCTAAATAACTGTTCTAATCTCTGTAATAAAATTTGGTGGTCAATAGTGTTGAATGCTGCACTAAGATCTAACAGAACGAGGACAGACACAAATCCCTGATCTGAAGCTATTAGAAGGTCATTAGTGACTTTTGCTGAGGCTGTCTCCGTGCTGTGATTAGCTCTAAACCCCGACTGAAAGTCTTCATAGACATTACTTTCCTGGAGAAACTCACACAGCTGATTGGCTTCAACTTTTTCAAGGATTTTAGACAGGAAGGGGAGGTTAGATATCGATCTGTAGTTAGCCCACCCCTAGACCTTCGGGTTTTTTGAGAAGGGGTTTGATTACAGCTATTTTAAAGGACTGTGGTACATATCCTGATGATAATGACAGATTTATTGTGTTCAGTAACGTACTATCAAATAGGGGCAGAATTATTTACAGTAATTTTGTAGGAATGGGATCTAAGATACAAGTTGTTGGTTAAGAACATGAGATTATTTTGGTCAGCTGATCAAGGGTGATCAGAGAGAAGCTGTCTAAATAATTGGTAAGTCATATAGTTATCATATAGATAAAGAAATGGCTGGGCTTAATTCTATCAGGTTTTCTGGGGGCAAATATAATAATCTGTCTTTCTCCATAATGAAAGTAATCTGGAGAAAGTTAGGAGACATCAAACATCCAGCAGTTAAACATCAGCACCAGCTGAGCCTCAGAGTCTCTGTGGCATTACTCTCTTTGCAGACTCTTTGACCTCTGACCTCTCGGCACACAGCCTCACTCTGCATTCCTACAGACAATGTCAGAATGTGCCACTGAGCCAAACCCACTTCATAACCACATCCAGGAATAATTAAAATCAGTCTCACATACATCGATCACAAACTCAGGTCTACACAGTCACAGAAGCTCAGGGACAATTTACAACACAGTGCGATACAAGATGGAGGGGGGTGAATTCAACAGCTGATCGGTTTCAGCTCACTTTGAGCACAGTGGGTTTCAACAAAGCAACAGATAAAAAACACAAGCAAATAGAAAATAAGGAAACTGGGCCATTTGGGGCCATTTTATAAAGAAATGCACACTTTTAAGTTACATGACAAGATTTACATAAATCTACACACAATACTCCACAATGACGAAGCAAAGCCTGTTTTTTGGAGTGTTTTGTAAATGTATTAAAAATAAAAGAGTGAAATATCCCATTTACAGACAGTATTCAGACCCTTTTTTATGACACTTGCAACTGAGCTCTGGTGCATCCTACTTTTATCAATGGTCCTTTAGATCCTTCTACATCTTGATTGGAGTCCTCCTGTGCCCAATTGAATTCATTGGACATAATTAAGAAAGGCACACACCTGTCTATATAAGGTCTCACAGTCGATGGTATATGTCAGAGTGAAAGCCAAGCCATGAGGTCAAGAGAATTGTCTGTAGACCTGCAAGACAGAATTGTGTGAAGACACAGATCTGGGGAAGGATACAAGAACATTTCTGCAGCATTGAAAGTGCCCAAGAGCACGGTAGCCTCCATCATTCTCAAATGGAAGACATTTGGAACCACCAACAGTCTTCCTAGATCTGGACGCCCAGCCAAACTGAGTAATCGGGGACAAAGGGCCTTGGTCAGACGGGTAACCAAGAACACAATGCTCACTATGAAGGACATCCAGAGTTCCTTTGTGCAGATGGGAGAATCTTACAGAAGGACAACCATCAGTGCAGCCCTCCATCAATCAGGCTTTTATGGTAGAGTGGCCAGACTGAAGCCATTCCTTACTAAAAGGCACATGACAGCCCGCTGGGGGTTTGCCAAAAAGCACCTAAACGACTCTCAGACCAAAAGAGGCAATATCCTCTGGTCTGATGAAACGAAAATTTAACTATTTGGCCACAAATCACAAAGGCGTTTGTGGAGGAATCCGGGCACTGAGAGTCACCTCATTAATACCATTAATAGTCAAACATGATGGTGGCAGCATCATGCTGTGGGGATGCTTTTCTGCGACAGGGACTGGAAGACTAGTCAGGATATATGGATGCAATCCTGAGTGAAAACCTTTTCTAGAGTGCTCTTGATCTCAGGCTGGGGCGAAGGTTTACATTTCAACAAGACAACGACCCGAAGCATACCGCCAAGAAAACAAAGGAGTGGCTTCAGGAAAACTATGTAAAAGGCCTGGAGTGGCCCAGCCAGAGTCCAGACCTGAACCCAATAGAGCATCTCTGGAGAGACCTGAAAATGGCTGTGCACTGACGCTCCCCATCCAACCTGGTTGATCTCGAATGATACTGAAAGAAGAATAGGAGAAACTTCCAAAAGAAAGGTGTGCCAAGCTTGAGGCTGTCATTGCTGCCAAAGGTGCTTTAACCAAGTACTAAGTGAAGGGTCTGAATACCTATGTACATTTGTTTTTGCTTTGTCATTGTGGAGTATTGTGTGTAGATTTATGAGGAAAAGAATGAATTGAATACATTTTAAGATGAGTCTGGAACATATCAAAATGTGGAAAACTTGAAAGGCTCCGGATGCATTGTATAGTAGAAAAATACACCATCCAACACACCTACACTAAGGTAATTTAGGCTTTATCTAATTAATCAAATATTAACAGATATTGTAAAGTAATGTATTACCATTAGGCAGGCAGCAGTACATAAATCCAGCCTCCTCCATGTTAGTGGATGGGACATGGACAGAACAAAATCACAGTACACATCAAATACATTTTTCTCAAAGATGCTTTCGTACTTTTAGGTCGTTCTCATCACACTGATGTTGGTTCAAATGTTCAGGTTTCTGATAAGTTTGGTTTTAATTAGTTATTTGATGCTGTCAAAATAAGGGGAAATTCCAAGATTGACAGCTGAGACTGATTCGTGATTGGTTATGTGAGTGTATCGGAGGAACCTTGATACCGTAACTCCAGTCCATGATCACGACTGCACAGACTCTGGCTACAAATGACATCATGGGCAAAAGATGGCAGCGTTTGCATCCGGGATAATTTGGCTTCATTTCTGGAGTCTATGGTTGAAATTAAACAAGTAAAAATTGAAGTCCTTTTAATAGACTGTGAATGGGTTTGCATTTAGAGAGACCAATAACATTATAAGAAATAGTATCAGTGTAAACACTGCTAATGTTACAGTCTAGTGTACATCACTGCATTTTCAAATATTTGACTTTAAAACTGCAGACACGTTTTGCCACGATGACTTTGCACAGGACATCTGGCACCGAGTCTTCAAACAGAGCTCAGTACATGAGTGCTGAGCTCTTGGGTCCAGTGGCTGAGGAGTGATGGGTGATAGTTAAACTGTTGGCACGACCGACTGGAGGCCTGGAGCCGTCACTCAGTCAGGAGCCATGTTTCCACTGCAGAGCCAAACACACCTCAATGCTTTTCAGGAAACATTTCTACCCATCAAAGCATTAAGCATCTCTTCAATTCACATTTTTAATCAAAATACTTTGTACAATAAGTTTAGATAATGTTCTGAGACAGATATTTGTGTCCAATCGGTGGCATTGGCTCATTGATTTACAGAGAAATATACACAATAACTCTTTACCTAACCCATTTAACAAAGAAACAACTAAATATATCAAATGTTCTTAATTTTTCCATTAATAATAATGATATCAATAATGACACATAATGAATACAGGACCCAAGGAGTAATTAGAGCTACACGTCACTAATGACCATTGGACCTGTAGAATTTAATATTACTGAAAACATCAACATATTAAAAGTAAAATTAAATTTTAAGTATATTTATACACACACACATACATATATGTATATATATACATACTTACTTTATACTTACTTTAATAACATTTTCAATGCAGGACTTTTTACTTATTTGTACTACTGCTTTGACTTAAAAAAAATATATAAATATTTCTCCTGCAAGTGATTATTTTAAGTTTTTTTACAATCATAATTGCATTTCACAATCCCATGAAATTAAACAACAAACAGAGGCAGATTTTTACTGTTGGAATAATTTTCATTTACTTGATTAATTTTCTTTTGATGGTAAAAATTTTTTTCCATTTAATCCTGCTCATCTGAACTTGACTCCACAGACGAGCAACATGCTGGTGTCATAGAAAGCGTCGTGCTGGTGTGGTCATTGTGGTGAAGTGGTGAAGACCCATCACTACCAGACGGCATATATGTATTTACATTGTGTGCATCTCTGTAAATGATTGAATCACTGCATACAAACTTAACAAACAAGTTTAAATTTAACAGAGCATAACACCAAGTCCCAAGGTCCTAATCGTGTCTTCAGTGGTGTTTTATATGCATTTTGGTTCCTGGGTCTCCTGTCAAACCCCACTTGTCCCTGTGGTGGAAGAGCGACCAGAGAAAGAGATGGTCTGCCCCTGAGTCACCAGTCTGCAGCTCGGAGCAGACAGGAGTCTATATTTAGCTTTTAATCACCTAACAAATTCACACTCAGCCCACAGCACAAATACCTCCGGCCCTCTTTATGTATTTCAGGAGTGTGATGAATTTGTTTCTGGGAGGCCTGACCGCTGCCTCATGGAAAGGTTTTTCTGTTTGTTTTTGATAGTGATACCAGACTGTTAAACTTGTGATGCTTCTTTAAAAAAATCAATTCATGCAAACTCAAAAGTTATTTACTAAAAAGAATGCAGAAAGGAATGTGACTTATTGAACACTTGCTGATGAAGCAATGCCGTGATTTTGTATTTTTAGAGATGTGGTTTTTATTTTCATCTGAGTCCAGTACTGTGGCATTTAGTTTTTTTTCCAATTTTCTGGAAACGATTTCTCCTGCATGATGCATGATGGTGTCTGCACTGCTGGAAGTCTGAGATTCAGATGTGGAGGAAAAACTAAAATAACAGCAGAAATACCAGTGTACAAATACAAGAGAAAATGCATTGTAAGTCCAAGTAGACAAATATTAGCTTCAAAATAAACTTAAATGGAGGATATGGAGGATGGCCTATTTAAAAATGATGAATATTGAATAAATGGATCACAATTACTCTGTAATTAAAGTATCACTGTGATGTTTAAGCTGATAATTAGGATCATTTTACTTTTAATATTGTAACAAATATAGACCTAATGATAATAATAAATTATAAAACTAATACATTGCTATTCATTTTCAGTTTTATAATAACTAATCATCTAAATCTGCAACGAACTTGTTACCTTAAGTCATATATTGGAGTGTTTTCCTTCTAATAGTACAGGCCTGACTGTTACATGCAAACAAAAACTTCCGTCAGGCCAAAAACAAAAACTGTAAAAAAAAAAAAAGAAACGGCAACGAAACAACAGCTGGCAAAGTTTACATATCATGATGAACTTTTTCGCCAAACAGAGGAAGTGCAGCAATGATTCATGCATTTTTGGAAAGGTCAGAGGTCAAACAGCTTTATTTCTTTATTAGATTTTTATTGGGAGTGAAGTTTTTTGGTTGCTGTTTTTGCATTTCTGAGAAGCTTGTGTTTTCCGCTCTATGCACCTCACTCTATTGTAAATGTAGCAGTAGTAAAAAGTACAATATTTCCCTCTGTAGTGTTTCAGAGTACTATAGTGGCCTAAAATGTAATTACATATGTAAAGTAGCATACCTCAAAATTGCATGCAAATAAAATTGAACTTGAGTAAATGTATTAAGTTACGTTTCACCACCAGTTTACAGATTTTGATTCAGATCCAGCATTATGTGTCACTTGCATAATACACGTTACAGTCCACATGGAACCTTTCAGTGTTCTGTTTTAATTTTTTTGTTTATATTCTAATTTAAAGTTGAATAAAAAAGTATCAGGTTTTAGGTTTTAATATCGACTCACATAGAAAGTGAAGTTCTTCTTACTTCAGGTATTAAATCACCTCAGTCAGCACATCATTTTCTCAACAGTAAACTATTGAGGAAATGATGTGCACTTCAGAAATTAGCAGCAGCTAATAAAATGTATCATTAAACGTCTTAATTAGCTTTCATAATTTAGTGTCACCAGAAATAAAACGCCCACTGAATGTTTTTTGTTCGACCATGACCAGATAAAATAATAAAAAATCTTTGCTCACTTATATGAAGAGTTCTCACATGCACCATGTGGGTGTTCATACTACACATGATGTAACGTTGCGGAACTTGTACAGTGTGTGGTCAAGGGGGGTGACTTGTTTTGACTGTATGTGCATAGAGAGAGGGAGGGTCTGCATAGGGGGGGGGGGGGGGGGGGGGGGTGGTGGTATGATGAGAGTTATGTGAGGAAATGTCAGCTCTGCGGGGACACCTACAGCTCAGCCGAGGGTATGGACGCAGTGCCCACAATGCACCTGGCTGGGTATTAGGGTGCGTTCATCACAAGGGTGAACCCTAACAAAATCAACTACTTGAAATAAATAAAGGTAGAAAATGTTTCCTGCATCATAACAATAATATAATACATTTTATTTATACATCTTTTCTTAACAATATTACAAAGTGCAAGGCCGCATAAGAGATAAAGCAGTAAATGAATGATACAAAAATAAAAATAGTATAAATAAATGAAAATCAAACATTCCCGAAACAAAAGTAAAACAAATAAATCAGTCGATCATTGTCCCTCCAGAAAATAAATATAAAAATAAAGGGTCCCCTTATGGGACTTTTATTCATATTCATAAGAAAATTGTAATACTAGTAATTTTATGTGTATTATTCTAAAATAAATTTCATGTGTGCACTTTCACAGTGGGGGGGTACTGTCCTTTCTACACGACTACAGAATAAATAAAATAAATCCTTTTATTATCTTACTGACTTAGTAAGATCAAGCCACTTGTTGATTATTAACAATGGTCAATTTATGTAATGACACTTGATTATGTTACATGTGCATTCTGGTGTGAGGTAAACGTCATGTCTCCTGCACGTCACTCACATCACGTCCCTCCTCGCCGCCATCACTCTCTCTGACGTCTTCCTGGTGCTCATCATCTCCTCCTCATCGCCATCTCCACAGATACAGCTTTTTTAATTATACTGTACACAATGCAGTTTTGAAAGATTTTTCTCAGAGATTTTTCACATAAAATCCACATAAATATTAGAAAACAGTAAATTATCTGTATGTAATTGTTTAAAATGATTTATATGTAAAATAAACTATCTAATATCAATATTGCTGATGAGATACAATTTGAAGAAGAAGAGGGTCGCTGGTGTCATAGTAAGGAGGGTCAACCTGGGTGTGTGTGTGTGTGTTCAACTACATAATGTGTCAGTCAGTGGGTGTTTTGGAAAAAGAAGAGGTTGGAACCATTCACTGCTTAACTATGGCTCTCACCAAATAGGGTCAGGCCATCCTAAATTTAACCTAATCCGAGCCCCCACTCCCCTGCACCAGCCGTCAGACCCAAGGTTACACTGTTCTGTGTAACCGTGTGTGTGTGTGTGTGTGTGGGGGGGGGGGGGGTGTACAGTTGTTACACTATTCCTATCCTATGCCATCCTAAATTTGGCCTAATCTATCACTTCATCATTTTACCCTTTGCAGCAGCATGTGAGCAAAAACATCCAAGAAAAATGAAAGCAAGGACATTTTTAGAGGAAAATCTGTGTGTGTGCGTGTGCGTGTGCATATGAATCCACACTGTGTCCCAGCCAAACTCTTCCCCGTCCTTCAGCCGGTCCTGCGCCGCGTGTTGACGCACACAACCTGAGAAATGCAGTTGTCATCCATTCCTGCCCTCTTGTCCTCGTGCAGCTGTACAGCGCATTCACACACACACACACACACACACACACACACACACACACACACACACACACACACACACACACACACACAGAGAGAGGGAGGGAGAGAGAGAGCGGCTCTTCCCTCCCTGTCGCTGTTGTTTTATCATTAAATGGCGACATTAGTACATATCATGTGATTCGAAGAGGATTCATTGCACATTAGAGGCCCTAATCGCCACCTATAGTCTGCCCCGCGGGCCTTGCCCACATGACCCTGCTGAGCACAGCGCTTTCTTTATGTACCCTGAAAGAGCTGGGGATTGAGCCCAAACAAAAAAAAACCCACGAGGGTGAAAAAATGTTTTTACACCCGCCCGCTCCCTCGCAGGGGCTGGTTGTGTTGGGTGCACAGGGCCGTTTTAGCTTTAGATCAATGGGACAAGTTACTGGAGTCTGGCCAACTCTGACAGATAGCACAGAAAGAAAAAAGCTTGCCTCTTCAAAAAATTGGGGTTTTGTCACCGCGTTTTGTACCTCACCCCCCCCCCCCCCCTCCCTCTCCCAAGAGAAAGGAGTGAGGTGAAATGGGGGGGGGGGGGGTGTTTTTCTCCTTTCTCCTTAAAGCCCTCAGAAAGGTTAGATTTTTTTTCGAGCTTTGCTTCTTCTCCTGTGTTGTGGAGGGTGAGAGGGCGAGGCTGGGGGCTGGGGGGTGGGCAGGAGCAGGAGCAGGAGCAGGAGCAGGAGCAGGAGCAGGAGGTGGGCTGTGCACAGGCTCATTGGAGGCCGCCTCGCGTCAGCCCCCTGGCTACACGCGAAAACCTCTCGTCTGACACGGAAGCTCCACAAAGCAGAGGCTCGTCCCGCGGCTCATGGCGGGCGGCCCAGTCAAACAACATGTCTGGTGCTGGTGCTGCTGGTGGTGCTGGTGCTGCTGATTAACCAGGGGCTCAGGGGAGACTCTGCCCCAGGGGTGCACAGCGAGCGTGTGGCACCCCCCTTTGGAAGAGAGGGGACAGTGCTCCTTTTCACTCAGTAAACGAAGGCAGATTCAGCCTCGGGTCTGGTCCTACATGTGTTTCGTCTTCAGTGAAATGTCTCGATTCATCACAGGATAAATCTGGGGATTATTCTGTATTTTTCTTAGTATCAACAAATCCCTTAAAATGACCTTAAATAAAAGTCTTTGTAATCGAATATGCTTCTGTCCGTTATTTCCCCAAATACTGTTAGAATCACACCAGCAACCACCACTGTTGCCCTGGTTGACATGTTCCTTCATTGCCATGAACACATAATGCTGTTTATTTTGACTCAGTCCCACACACACTGTTCTACGGCCAGAAATACTCACTAAAGCACCAAACATCTATTCATCCTCCTCCTCTAAAAAGAATCCAACAAATGTGCCTTTTTACCCTCCCTCCTTACACAGCCCTCAAGTAAGAAGTGGAAAAACAAAGCCACCTAAAGTTAATGTAAAAATGGGGATAAAACTGAGGAAGACTGTCCTGCTTGTTTGAACATTAGTTTTTTTTAAACGTTGACCTGTGCACATCACACCCTAACCTAGTGATTTACAATGGGAATGAATGGGATATAGGCTAATATAATGATCTTTCTTGATCATGGTTTCTATGGTTTCACCAATTCTAAATGTGTTCCAATGGGATTAATGTCATAAATGAATAACGCAGCCCACATTAAGAGGACATTCCAAGCTTAAATTGAATTTTCAGTTTTTGTTTTTGTTCCCCTGAGTAGACTGGCAAGATCGCCATTTCACTGTCTGACCCATGTTCAACTGCTGTTCACATGGAACCCTTCTCCACTTCGGCCTTCAAAGTTCTCGTTTGAATATTTGCTACTACCACCAAGATCTGCACCCGCGGCGGCTCCACCCGGGATCATCCAATAACAAATCAAGTAAATTGTGAACAAACCTCAGCTCTGATTGGCTACACAGTCACTTTACTCCCCACACAGGCTGCTATCGCTTCTTAAGGCAGATTTATGCACCGTCGTGGATACGAACCCTTAACTCCTACCACCGACCTCTACCACAAACATCAGCCTAATTGGTATAATTTCTCTCATCTGACACTCTGAATAATGTCTTTGCGCCCCTGCTTCACTGCCTCTGCCTCTGCCTCTCTGATACATTTGAGAGCAGAGGATGTCACACCATGTTAAAGCCCTATGAGACAAACTGTGATTTGTGAATATGGGCTATACAAATAAAATTTGATTGATTGATTGATTGATTGAAGAGAAACAGGAGGGATCCCTCTTTCAGGTGGTTGTCTTTAAAATAAAAAATATATATAAAAGATTTTCCCTCAGTAGGAAACAATGGGCTTGGCGCCGAATGAAGTAAACGATTACCAATTATTTTCATTGGTTAATGAGATTTGTAACAAGAAACAGGAAAACCAAATCTAAATTTCAGGATTAATCACAGTTACAGTCGAGCAACCATAAATATGACCAGATCATTGTTTGTCTTGTAAATCTCTTTCACAGGATATCTTTGCAGGGTTAAGGTGATGTTTTTAGCCCCAGTGGCACACTTTCAAACATTATGTTCTTGCTCTTCACTGTTTTTCCTCTTGTCTGTCAGTTTCCTGTGGAGTATAGAGGTAGATTTAGACCCCAGAGGTTAGTTTGTTCAGCGTGTCTGTTATGAGCTGCTGCAGCTCTGGATCAACCTGCGAGGAAGGACATTTTATAAGAAACTTGAATATAACTAAATACTTTATACAAATAAATCCCTGAAATGTGGCTGGGGCATTGCCTGTAACATTTCTCCAAGAATATTTGTTAACATTAGAAACATCAAAGTTTATTTTACATTCCACGGTAAGAACCCGGTATCCAGGCTGTGGTGTGTAACTCTTCCTTTCCCTCCAAAACGTCAGCGGTGTTTCTACTACTGAACCCTGCAGGTTCGCAGTACTTCCCCAGAGGCTTCATTTATTCCACTATATATTTAAGTATCAGTCACCATTTTATTAGTATAATATCATTCCTATAACTAAATTAGGTGAGAAATGTTTGGCAGCAGTATAAAGTGCAACCCATATTTCTCTCCCTTACATGACATAACATCATTTACAAAAAGTGTAGATATTAGTTATCCCAGTCCTGCTATAAACTGATATATTGAAGCCACATTTGTCCTGGTAATAATGAGATCATTTCCAGTGAATGTGAAATATTTGTATCAATATTTAGTTGTTGAGACCTTTAGGAATATTCCAAACGCCCCCCGTGACCCTGCAGATACTGAGAGAAGCACTCGGCCTCCCCGGCTCCTGCACTGACCCCTCGGTGTCGACAGGCTACGCCTCCTCCTGCCCTGCTGCCTGTCATATTCCAGATAACGCTCACTGCCTGGGTGTCATGTCCGCCTGACACCTTGTAAAAATGGACATGACAGAGATAAAGAAGGTCATGAACATGGTGAAGAGGCCCCAGTGCTGTGCTAATGTTAACACGCCGTAATGATTTCAATCTGGACACTATAACTGAGGTTTTTACATTATAATGAATTACAAAGTTGTTGAGTGAAAGTGTGCGAGATATTAGGAAAAGAATTAGATAATGTGGGACAGTTACATTGTAAGTATTTTGTACACATCTGTATGCATACTTAGGGTTAGGGTTGTTGTTTGGATTAAAACTCATTAGTTCCCTGCCTGCATTGACATTTTAGACGATTGTGTGCTTTGAGGTGAGTGTTTTTGTGTTTGTCCCCTTCCTGTTTCTCCACCTGCACAACAGTGAGACCCCCCCAGTGGTTTGACGTGGAAGACAGTGACCGGAGCTGCACAGAGCCCTGACCTCAACCATCCATCACCCTTGGAATTAACAGGAATGCAGATTTCGAGTCTGGACAGTGTTGGGCCTCACTTTAGAGCGCTCCTGTCTGAAGAGTGAGTGACTCCCTGCAGCCAGGTTAAAAAATGTGGTGGAAGCCGGAACCAGAAGAGACCAGCAGCAGATTAAAGCCGGGTAGTTTCAGAACGAGACCCTCAGGAGTCACATTACAGATACAGATGTTTTGGGTGTGGTGTTAAAATGTGTAATATGAATTTTCTTTGCCACAGCTGTTTGGGGAATTTACACTTTCAAATGTTCTTCTAATTCCTTTCCTCACTGAGCCCAACCACACAGGCCATTTTGATATATTATAAATATAACTATCAAATACTGTCTCCTTAACCTTCAGGAGTCCAGGTTGAGTTTAGGTAATTTGTGTCTTGTTCTTATTACACATGCATGGTGTCATTTTATTCAGCACAAACCCATCTGAAATAAAGAGACATATTTGTATTTAGTCTGCTGTTTCTAAAGGACAGTTCAAGAAAGTAAAAATATTTTGTGTGTACAAAAATAACAGCATTGTATTTACATGTCAAATATTGTGCATATTTTGTCATGAAGTCTGTAAACTACTAAAATATGAATAATTGTTTAGAAAATGTTTAACAGATATAAATCACTATATACTCATGGTTTCTATAATAAAGTTGACTGTAAATTAATCATACTCAGTATTTCAAAGGTGGACGGGCTAAAGATGACATCGCTACTTTCTTAAACAGTTTTGTAAACGTTTTTAATACCGAGTTGAGCACGAATTTCATCTCAAAATTACAAGTACATGAAATTAAACTTCTTAGCTGAAAATGTTATGTGGTGAACCAACCCTTATACGTCCATGTTACTGCTTCACTATAGGAAAATAAAAAAAGAGTCTAGTTAGAAAATGAAATCATTTATTTAACATGACCGTATCAGCAGATCAGCCCACACACATAGCATCAGACTCAAGTCACAATCACTCACTTTCAGTATTTACAGATAGGCACATTCACATTAGGCATTGAAGCCAGCCACAGCAGCTAATGTTTAGGTCCAAACCTGTGGCAGGTTTGGACGCTGCCTCGGAGTCCAGCAGGAGAAAAAAATAAAGGCTCTTTTAAATCAAAGGGATCTTCGGATTCAGGGTCAGTTTCATTAACTTTGTCAAGTGTAAAAGTTTGTTTAATCTTCTCCCATTAAATCCACTGTTAGCACATGTTCCTTTAACGACACGCTGCTGTTAAATGCACAAAATAACAAACAGCTGCTCTTTGAGTAAAATAAAACTTTTAAACGATGTGACTGTGGAGGGCGTTCCTAATATTGAGCACTGGTTGTGGAAGCACACATTTGTAAAAAGTGTAAAACTGTTGCTGTTCTCCTGGTTTAATAGAAGTAGAAAACAAATTTCCCTCAATTAATATTGACTTGATTTTAACTCAATGACACTTTCTCCAATTTATTGAATGACAATTCAAATAAAAAACAAAAAGTAAAAAAGGGGACATGTGTATAAAAAGGAAAAATAATGATGGTAGACAGTTTAGTTCATGTAAAAAATAAAAATTTAATTTAAATCCAATCCTTTATTCTGATATAAGCCTTGCCTTGTAGTCCTGTAGCAATTAACAACTGCTGAGTATTTAAACTAAATCAATATTTAGTGCAAACAAGACTCATAAATACCAAGAAACTACAAACACGGGGACAGAAGCAGAAAGGAAAGTCCGAAAAACAGTCTGTTGAGCTCTGAATAAACATCCTTCATGTTTAGCAGGTTGCTGCACAGAAACCCTTTAAGGGACGAGGGAGGTGAGGTTGCAGCAGATTTTCAATGAATGACTGTCGAAAGAAAATGGAAAAAATCCCAAACCCCCAGACGATGCAGTCAAACTAATAGAGAAATAAATATTCAGTCTTTATAAAAAAGGGTTTAAGCTGAAAGTTTCAGTGGGTGTGTTTGTCAGCCTGTGACGACTTAATCTGAAATAACCGTCTTGTTTCAGAAGATATTTACACTTCAAAACAACCCAATCTGGGCTTAGTACGCACGTAATGCTACATGGCATGAGTGAAGGTTCCTCTAGTGTCCTAATAAAGAAACGCAGCATGTTGGTAAGTTACCACGGCGAGTCAGACCCAGTAAGAGATGACTTGAGGTGTAGTCGTCTGTTTTTCTGGCCTGGGATCATCCTCTGTGGTGAAATGGTTTCGCCTGAGAGCAGAACTGGCAAGAGGAAGAGCAGCGAGGAGCGGGATGATGAGGAGGAATGAAAGCAGCCCAGAATAATGGAGATGTGCTATACTGAGGACCGGGAGGAAGATGGGTTTGAGACGCGTTTAAGAAAAGTCAAACTGCAGATTTTCATGATGCGCTTATCACTTAAGCCTGATTAAGGTACAGACCACCACCCTTGACCCTAGGAACCCACACCAGTGATTTGGTTTATTTTACCTGGGCTTCTGTGTCATCTCCCATAGCCGCTCCCTAAAAGTGAAGCCAAAGCATCTCGTTTGCCATCTAGCGTCGATAAACCCTGCCCCCTCCATGTTATCAGATGGGACATGTGACAAAAGTAACGGTTGTGAGGGTGTGCACAACTTTGAAAAACTCTATTAAACCACCAAAGCTACACCACTGCTTCCATGTAACGGTAGAAATGTTCAAATATAAAAAAAAAAGTGAGGAAGCAGTGGACAAAAGCTCATTGTTACATCACTGTTGTGTTGTCAAAGATGTTATTTAGTTTAATCATTCATTCATTCAAATAAACATTTGCAATATAAAGTGACACTTTCTGTCAAACACAATCAGTGGTTAAGTTGGGAACACTGGTTGACGGTGGCCAGAGAAATTCATTTTACCTGTGGTGGTTCCATTTTTCACAACATGAACGAATGTGAAATGTATGCGACTGGAATTAAGATGGAAGTTCCTCCTACCAGCTGTGACATTGAAACTCTGACCTCCTCCGCTGGTTGTCGCGTCTGACCCTTTCCTCTGCCTTCTCCCTTCTTTATTGACTCACTTTGTCAGTTAACCTCATATGCTCCTCTTGCTCCTTTTCATCCACGGAGCAATGGCGAGGAGGACTAAACAGCTGTAAAGGAAGAGGAAATAACTCCATGGCTTCCTGTCCCTTGTCGTCTCCTCCTCCTGATGAACTTTGTTAAAGCATGATTCTGCATTATCGAAAGCTCAAATATCTGTATGCTGCTTGTTTGAATACAAGCTACATGATCAGAATTGATGGCAATGCACAACAGGACCACTCATTTCACCCCAAAATATCATGGCGATAACCGTTAACACTCAAGTTTTCTACCTGATTTAACTCAGTTTGAGCAGAACAGATTACAGTTCCACCACCTTCATCACTTTCTCCTCCAAACTAGATCCTTACATCAGGGTATCTCTGCCTGTTCCTCCTCCTCTGTTTAATGACTGGAGAGATAATTGTGTTGTCTAGCTTTGTTACTTTCTCATCCTGTTTGTAACTCAATCAGCAGAACGACGAGTTGATCATCACCACCACTGTCATCTTCCTCTACCTGTTCGGCTTCCTTTTTGCAAACATCCCTCACCCGGAGGAAACAGCAATTCAGCAAGGAGGAGCGTACACAAGCTACTAGTTAATCTGCTTTTCCTCCTCCACCTCTGCTGCTGACTGTTCAGGCTTGACTAACAGATGTCCAAAGTGACTGCTACACCCCCCCAGCAGCTTGAGCCCTGTCGTCTTCCACCTCGTCTTCTTCCTCTAGTCGTTGTTTGTCTGTGTAAATGTCCCTGACCAGGAGGACTCTGGTGAGGAGGCTCTCCAGGATACATCGCTCCAGTGGCGTGGAGGAGAACCACAGTGGGTCATCGGGGCTGCAGGCCGGATCCGGCTGAACGTAAAAGATGTCTAGACGCTCCCGCAACAACGTTGGGCTGAAGGGAGGAGAAGGAGAGGAAAGTAGGATAAAAGGGAAAAAGAAAGACAAATATTAACAAGAATAATCAAGAAAAAGGACAAAAGATGGGGAAATAAGGAAGAGGGGTTAAAAAAGAGGGGGGAATAACACATATGAACAACAAAAGGGATTGAATGAATAGAATGGAGAAAGTAAACATGGTTAAAAGAGGAATGGGTGAAAGAGAATGGAAAAAACAATTTGATTGGACAGAATGGTGGGAAAGAGAGAGGGAAAGGGGGACGTGTAAATACATATTTCTGAATTTCCTCTTAAATAATTCAGTAAAACTTATGACACATTGTTTTATGTTTAGTCCTCATCTTCAAAACATCAACACTGTGGTTCAGGATGTGAACAGCAATGAGTTATAATCACAGGACTTATATAGAAAATGTTTTATTAGGATTTCATGGATGTGGTGATGTATTGTATTAAGTGTATTTTACTAAAGAAGTCAGTTGATCCAGAAGATCTTAAACCCACCACTTTGATCTGTAGAGGTCGTACAGGTGACACTCATGCTTCTTAACCGGGCAGCGAACAGTGGAGCCTCCCGAGTCGTCGTCCTGATCGCCCTCCTCCAATTTCCGCTTCCTCTTCCTTGACTCCGTTTGTACTAAAGAACCAAAAAAAATAACATAAACATTTATGATTTGTGAAAAGAATGAGTCAACTACATTTAATGACACAATATAAGAAGATCAGAGCTGGATGACACTGCCATTTTTATGTTGCCGGCCTCACCGTGGTGATCCTGAGAGATGGAAGGCACGCGGATGCAGACGTTTGTCTCCTTTGTGACAGGATGGACAGTGTCAGGGCCGTAGACGTTGGCGAAGGAGAGGCGGAGGTGCTGCTCCACGGTGCGCAGGCCGAAGTATTTGGTGTTCAGGTAAACCAGCGAACGCAGCAGAGCGGCAGGACTCTGCTCCCCGAGCTGCCGACTGCTCCACAGGCTCTGCTCCTCCACTCTACCCCACAGAGAGCCTGAGGAAAATTTGCCAAGACATTAAAATCTATTCCAGGAAACCAACTGGAGCTCATGTTTCTGGAGACTATGACGTATATAATTTACCTTATAATTATCTATAATACATACAATTCTAACAAAAATTAAGAAAATCTTAGTTGCTGCAGTTATTAAGCATATGTTTGTTTATGTTCAAAAGAAAACACAAGGAAGTAGGTTAATTAAAAATAGTTGAACTCAAAATACATTTCTCTTGAAACACCAACAAACATGCAACTCTGATTCTTCATAACTGAATATTTTTGAGTGGCTTGGTATATATATATCAGTAACTATTAATTAAACAAACATATATGCTTCCTACTGCTGAATTTGATGCTTACCTGAAGTTCTCACATCAAACTGAGGAGATGATTAATGAATAAAATTAATCGAATGCAAGAATATTTCAAAGGCCGTTCCAATTTCAGACGACTGGACATTTAAAGTGAGGCAACTCACTGAGGCATATTTTATTTTCAATGTGAATATTAATTTTTGCTCGACTTTCTAGAACACAGATGGATATTGATGTCTTTTGTAAACCATTTTTCACTTAGAAAATAATTTTACGCATGATGACCAGGTACATACTTCAAGCATCAAACACGTTCTCCAAGTCCTTTATATTTAGTGCCAAGTTGTGTGGACCTTTCTTGTAAATATCCTAGTAATTCAAGTGCCTTTCTTTGTAAACATCCAAGAAGACCGCACCTTGTTTGTGTTGATTTAGTGTCCTCATAAGTCTTTTCAGTGCAATCACAGTAAATCAGGATGTGAACAGCAGAAGAGTTATAATCACTGGACACTGCTCAGAATAAGAAGCAACACTAGTTTTTTTTTTAACAGCGCTGTGCCACCAGCTGGCGCCAAAGAGCACATATATATTAAAATCCAATTATCCTCCTCTTGAAATCACGAAAACGACATGGAAATACAATTTCACTGGATATTTTATTCCTTTACCAGTTTCTTCTTTTAGAGGAATTATTTATTGATTTTGTGGGAATTTTAAAATGTGGTCAAATTTGTAACAAACTCTTTAAACCTGGGATAAGTCTTTAGCTATTAGACAATGAGTGAACAGCGGTATACTCCTCTCACCATCAGGAAGCACGCTGGGCTGCCAGTCCTTCAGCACTTTGTTCAGATCCTCTCCAAACTGCTGGTAGCACACGTCACTGAACAGGTCATCCGTCCGGCCTTTGGCATGAAGGTGCTGCAAAACGTAAAAAATAACACTCACATTTAAGAAAAGGTCAAAAAATTGTGGGGGCTCTGAAACAAAAAACTTTAGCGTCCTCATATTTAAATGATCATCACTGTTTTCAGGATGTGAACAGCAAAGTGTTAAAATCACAGGACACAACAAAATACAAGAAGTTACATTTTAAAAATCAAGACTATTGAAAGGTATTTCCCAGCAGGCCTAGAAAAAACCTATTCAAGTGTTTTAAGTCACAAAATGTGATTAAAACTCAAATAAACCAATCAAATCTTTACATCTTGTTGTTTCTGCACAAACATTTAAATTATTCTTACATTTTTCTGTCAGAAAAATCCCAATCCAGAGGATTTTAGAGAATCCTGAGCTCCACTGTGAAGCCATGCTGCTCCCATGTGAGAGAAAGGGGGATGAGAAGGAAGTGTGCACCACTAATGTCTTCCCTATGGAAACCACTCCCTCTAAACTTAGTTCCTACCTCCAAGTGGCTGCAGATGGAATTTCAATAAAACGGAGAGAAAGTAAAAAACATATTCGCGTCAACTTGTATTTATTTAGCTATAATATAATTTAAGCTTCCATTGTTAATTTGTGATACTTTGAGAAGTGTAGATGTTTTTTAAATCTTATAAATTACGTTTTATTACCTTCATGTGTAGCCTGATTTATTTTATTTTTAATTAATATTGCAATGTTACATTCATTTTTTTCTAGAGTATTATTTAATTATTTAGTTATATTATTATTTTATGATATTTACCTTAGTCCTAAAATGTTTCAAACATGAAAAAGACAAGAACTATGTTGTATGAAGTTTATAATAATAATAATAATAATAATAATAATAATAATAATAATAATAATAATAATATTATCAGGGTCTATAATACCAACCTGCTGGATCCCCAGACAGAGGTAGAGGATACTGTCTGGAGAGTAGCGCTCCCCATTGGACCGGCAGACCTCCCTGACAAACCGGGACAGAGCCCCGTTCAGCTCCTCTGAACTCAGCGACAACAGGTTACTTTTTGACCGAGCTACAACATAGAAGAAGGGACACGAACGCTGTTAGCAAACTTGTCCTACGTGTTTTCAAATTCAAATGGAGTCACGTACATTAATGATCGGTGGTAGCTCACCAGGTTTGGATCCATCTTTTACTTTGGTGTCATCTGATTGGTGAGAACGAGACAGTGCCCAGCGCTTCCAGGCGTTGATGCCATAACGAGCTTTGAGAGGCAGCGATCGCCCCCCTGAGCGTCTTCCCACTGGATTGGAAGAAGAGGACGAGGCTGAATCTGAGCACTCCTCCACCGCACGTCTCTTGCTCCCCTGTAACACAAACACACCGGTTACTACACAGTAGTAGTTGAATTGGCCAAAAACAAACTTGTCGCAAGTGTTTGTGTGTATGTGCATACTAGTCTCATGGGCAGGGGTCGCGGTGTTGACTCTTCCGACTCCTCCTTCTCTTCTGCTAGGACTGGAGGTAGAGAGAATCCCATGTCGTCGTCCATTCCCTCGAAGACCGGAACAGGGTCTGAGGCTAAGACAGGAAACGGCATCTGTTGTATTATTTCATATAAAGTGAAAATATAAACTGTGATATTGTGACAGAGTCCGTCAGGGTTTGCCTTTGCTGACAAGAAAGGCCATAATATCATTGCTTCAACCCACAGTGGGTCTCCATGTGATCCTGGTTCAGTAAAGTCAAGCGAGTGACCGGTCAGTGGAAAAAGTTACAAAGAATAAAAATAAAAACGGACATATTCCTGTTAATGAATTCACACTCTCTCCTTTACAGTACGCCACATCTAAAAGGCCTCTGATTTGACAGAGGTGATGACAGTAGGTCCAGAAATAACCAGTGGGAAGAATTTTAATCTCAATTACTGAACTGATCCATTAAACCCATGCAGTCAGATGTTGTTACATAAGAGCTGCTTCACTGCACTGGATGAATGAGAATGACAGATGGACAGATAGAGAGTGATGGAGACAAAAGCTGCTTTCAGACAGTCCGGACATTTTCCTGAAATTTCCATCAGGGGCTTTACGCGAGAACACAAATGTCTGAGTTAATTGCTAAAAACATTTTCTAGAACTTTTCCAGCCAGCCTCCTAGTAAAATGGTCCGGAAAATGAGTGAGCCCATGTGAGAATACAGCAGGAAAATGTCAGGAAAATTCACAATGCGCAAGTTGACATGTTGAAGACATGTTTCTAACACGTGACGGAAACTGGAAGAATACAAACATGTCTGTATGGCAAAAGCGAAGCCATGGAAGACAATGTGATTTCTGCAGAACAATTTTTACATCATGTCCTGCCTCCTGCATGATCTCCTGGTGCCACCCTTCACCTGAATGTTTCAGATATTTCCCTGTTGTGAACGTGTCTATCCCCGACAATCTTCTGCCGTATTCTTCATATGTGTGAAAGTCAAACTCCGCAGAATATCCAAATCCAATTTTAACATATATGGCTAAACTGATTTGAAGTCATGAGCATTTCTTTTACTTGGAATTCAAACTTCTGTTAACACCAAAAAACTGTGACACGATGTCTTGTTACTACATGCCTTTCACACAATGACAGATTGTTCCTGAGTGAGCACTGAAGGGTATAGATATAAGGGAGGTGTTTACCTTGAGGGAAGTCTGCCTCCAGGTCCAGATCTGGCTCATACTCCTCTTCTTCTTCCTCCTCCTCCTCCTCCTCTTCTTCTTCCTTCTCTGCTTCTTTGTCTTCCTCTTTCTCTGAGCTGCTACCGGAGGCGTCCTCCCCTTCACACTCCCTCTTTACTATTACCGGCTTCACATCTGATACCGAGCCAGTTGGCTGCTCACTCTCATCATTTGCTGCAGGACACCAGGACATTCTTATTAGCTGAAGTGTTTTCAGATGCTTTGAACTTCACAAACAAATTTCTTTTCACTCCTTTTTGCATCTGGTTGGATGCAGAGGTTTCAGTAACAAGTATCTATTAACCTTTGCTGATAAAACCAATAGTATTTGGATGTCTACATAAGTAATTAATACATAAGTTATTAAGTACATAAGAAGCATTTTTATGTATCTGATGTTTTTACAGTTTTCAAATAATCTGCTATAATTGACCATGACCTTTATCCACATGTTCTTCTTCTTTTAATGTTTGACTCTTTTCAGCATTTTACAAAAACATGCATGTCACTAGATAATGCCCCTGCATTTAATTCAGTACATTTGAACTCAGACATTCAACTCTCTCTCGAGCGTACCTGGCTTCTGCTCCTCTGCGATCATATTCGCCAGGGAGATCAATTCGGCCTCCAGAGAGTCAGAGGCCAACTTGGTTTTTAGATCACGGATTGTCTGGATGATCTGTTCTGCCCCCTGCAGGGTGGTGGGCAGGAACACAGGCACAGGAACCTGGATCGGGCAGGACATAGCTTAAGACGACTGAAATTTTCAAACAGCAAGCTACCAGAATTTTTACACCATTGTATTTGGCCCTTTTGCCCTTTAGTATGGACAATCCACACAAGATGTAAAGTCTTACCGGAATAGGTAGAGAGACTGGAGAGGGAGTGATCTGGGAATACATATTCATGGGCATGGGGATGAAGACAGGCACAGGTATGGGTACAGGAACATACTCCCTCTTCACACCATCGTCTACATCTGTGGATATGCAGAATCATAGATGCAACTCAGCACATGTATCAATGGGTCATGAAGTGATGATTTTCAATGGCAAAAAGCAGGAATTTTCAGTATCACAGCCTTGTTGAGCTGTAACTAGTCACTCAAATCACTGGAACTATTATTCTTTTTTACTTTAATGAGACTGAGACTAACTTTAGTCCTCTTGAATGCCCAGCTCTTGAATGGTGTGTCAAAATCATGTTATTTCCCTCTAAGAATGTTCTATTCCACTCCAGATAAATCAAAATGTTTCAATTTGTAGCTTTACCTGTCTGTAGAAGTTTGCTCTGCATGTGTGGCTTGCAGTAGGTGGCCTTGGTCAAGGTGAGCGGTTTGCAGAGCACTGCCTTGTTCTTGACATCTCTCATCAAACCTCCACCAGCGTACGCCACAGTGCCCTGGTTAACATGCTGCAAGACGGAAAAGAAAAAACATACGGCTCTTACAAAGGATATGTAACTATAAATAAAATAAAAAATAAAAAGCCTCAGTGTACAATCAAAATGAATGAAAAGATTGTATTTGGTTGACAAAATGGTTATATGGTAGGAAACAGTTTAGAGCGAATAGACACTAGCAAAAACAATCTGTATGGTAGTGACACCTTTTCCACATTCTTACTTACCCCAGGTTTGGCCCCTTGCGCTTCAGTCCCTAGGACGAGAAAAAATGTATTCATCACTTCTCTGCCTAGTGAAGAAATTTGAGTGACACAAAAGCTTCATTCCAATCTGTTATTAACATCTGCATGCATGTAAAATCTAAGGTTAGGTGTGAACTGACGTACGTATGTCCACGTGTGATGTGAACACCCAAGATGCATGTTAACCCCAGATATGAACATGGCCAACAAGTAACGTTAGCAGGCAAGCATCATTTTATACTCACTATGCTCCAGATTATAATAATTCCTTAATACTTAATCTTTGAAAAATATTTTCTGTTACAAGGACCATTAAGCAAATGCTACGGTAATACATAGAAAGACGCACAGACCCACACATACACACTTAGTACCTAGGCGGGAGTTCTCAGGGCCTTTCTGTGTGACCATGATGGGATCGTTCTGTTGGCAGTAGAACTTCAACAGACACTCCTGGTCACAGAACTGCTTCATTTCTGATCTCCACATCACAGACTCTGTCAGGTTACCCTGCACCTTACAACAGTCACACCGCGCCGCCTAGTGGCCACAAAATTCACAAGATAGTCAGTATTTCAGTATTGACTTTTGCATGAAAAAAAATAATTATGATACAACAAGCATGAGCAGACCTTGTGGTACCAGTCGTGGAACTTCTTGGCACACGCCTCGCTGCAGAAGTCCCGAGTCATGCCACCGAGCTGCCGGGTCAGAGCTCTCTTACACAGCTGGCTGCAGTGGTTACAGCTGACACACTTCAGACCCAAACGCTTGATAAAGTCCTGCTTGTATAAGAGTTTACAACCTGGAAAGTGAAACAGATAGAACTAAATGAATAAATGTGTCCCCTGGAAACAACATGACAACTACAAATCCTAGATATAAGAAGATATATAAAATCAAAAAGATATGGCAACAAAACAGCTAAATAGATATAAAAGGCCTGTTAAAAGACCTGTTAAAAACATGGGAAACCCCACGGTATATGATCAGCCTGTTTGAATAACATAAAACTACATTTTTTAAAAACTATCTGAGATTCATCAAGTGTCCTACAGGAGAATTGAGGACAGATTAGATCAGATAAGTACCTTCACTGCAGAAAGGTCTCTTGACCCCGGAAAAGTTGACCGTCTCGTGTAGTGTCTTCTCCTCTTGGCAGTACTCGCAAAACGTCACAATGCAGTGGAGCTTCTTGTAGTCCTCACAACACGTCTTACTACAAAACTGGAAGACTCTATCCTGAAGACAGACACATTAGAGGTATTCTCAGTCTGCAAGCATGGGAGTTTTGAAAAGTACAAGGTGCTACTGTGGATGAAACAAATCGATTTCTCTATAAATTTTCCTCAGTCCAACAAACCTCTACACATTGCCTGAATGAGAGTCCTGTCTCATATCAAGGTAGACAACTAAATATTTTCATCTAAACTGATTTCTCACTTGGTCTTATAATAAATCAGAAGATAGTAAAAAAAATGTCTGTGCCTGTGTGTCTTCATAAAATCAAACAAAAATGGGTCTCACCTCCCAGTCCAGAATTTCAGGTTTCAAACTGAACGCTCCTCGACAGTAGTTACATTTCAGCTGGACTGTGTTGTTTGTAGTGGAGAGTGGCGTCTGTCCGTTTGTGGCTGTTTGAAGAGTAGCATTCTGCAATTACCAAAGAAAAAAACACATGGAGAAAATTTAAATCTTTTGACTTGTTGACTTGCAGCCAACATGTCTAATGATCCTGAATTATCTTTAAAATGTATATATTGAACTAATTAATGAAGCCAATAAACACATATCTTATATCTCTATGCACACACACTAGCTTAACACATGGTATTATTTGCTGTTATTATATGAAAAGAATCAGATTTCTAGTTAATATGTAGATTTATGCAACATGGTGCTAAGATGCTAATCAGGTCATGAACTCCACTGAGGGAACCTGTAGTGGTTTACGTTTCTGTTGTGAGCTGCTGTTTTCATGAGGAAGCGTCAAATGGGTTTTATTTTAGCAACATTGACAATTATTCCTCTCTGCAATAATTACACTTTATTTCATTATTGATCTGAAGAAAAATTGGAACACACATTTTCAAAAGGAGCACCAGTTTGGAATCTATTTTGATCCATTTACCTGAACTAATTAATATATGACATTCTTATTATGCCTGTATGCTTATTTTAGCAGTAACCATGGTGTTTATTCATTCAACAATACTAAAAGCACCAGTGGGATGTGATGCCCACCAGTGAGACCAATTAATCTCTATTTTTAAAAAAATTTCATCAATTGTGTCATCTAGACACTAGCGCCCCCACCTGGAACTTGGTGACACATTGTGAGCTGCAGAAGTTGAGGATGTTTCCCTCTGGCAGCGTGGCCTGGTACTGCGGTAATGAATTCCTCTTACAGAAGTGACATGAGGGTTCTGTATCTGCACATACAGACATTTGACATTAAAACTCACATTAAATATTTCTTTGTTTTTATTTTACTGATAAATAACTATTTCTCCTACTTGTGAATTTAACAGTTAGTAAGGCTCTTTGGTTTGCTGGGATGAATATTCTAATAATGAGACAAGAACAAACCGCTTAACTAAAAAAAGAATCATGAACCCTGAACTTGAAAGGTTGTGGTTCAGATATTTTCAGTTTCATAGTCTATTAACTTTTGTGACTCACTGATGAAGGAGGTTGACGTCAGTTTGCCCTTGTTCATGCAGTTGACGGAGCAGAAGGAGCACATGGTGCCAGTTCGCTCCGAGGCTGTGGAGCACCTCGCCCGTCTTTATCAGCGTTTTGCAACTCGCGCAGCTCGCAAGTTTACTGTGGGCCTGAGGGACAGAGTGGGAAAACATCACTGTCTGGTAACAATTTTCTCTGAACACCACTGAAATGAGACATACCCCAGTGGTTTCCTCCATTCATTAGTGAAATGTCCAATAAGCTGCCGTTACCAAGCAACAAGAACTATTGCAACCTCTAATTTCTGGTTAATATTTCTCAGCAACAAAACATAGCTGCAACATATCCACCAAAAGCTGTAGAAAATAAGTAGTGGTTTGAAAGGAGATCTAGAGGTGAGCTGAGCACTGATTTAAATGCATACACCTCATCCATCTACCACTGTGACCCCATCAGCCATCATCTTTAATTGAAAAGAAAAACAGCCAACTCACAAAGTGGAACCAGACATGCAAATGAATATTGCAAGGAAGTACAAACATCCCCAAAATTTGACAATTGGCAAGATACAAATAAAATGCTGACCAAAAGTTGTGGGCAGTTGTGTGTCATAAATTGACATTCATGTTCACTAATTACTGAACTGAATGTTTCTTTCATCTGCATTTACTTTCATATTTTATTAATTCATTCAATTATTTATTTCTGTGCATATTCTGTAGATAAACTGAGCCCGGGTTGAACCTTCTTTCAAGGACCATTTGTTGTCTCACTTTGACATTTATTTCCTATTATTAGCATGTCAACTTTTTTTACATATTTTAAATGCTTCTCAGGGCTCAGTAACAAGGTCAGATTAATGTTATTTGAGCTGCTTGTGGGGTCAGTTTCCTAGCTTTGACGAGGAGGCGGGGTCATCACAGCTACATACAAAAGAAACTTTGACACATACATAAGAGCAGAGCTACAAATTTAAACGTATATGGATGAATGACATTATGGTATTGATCATTCATGCTCCAATCAGGGACATTTTACACACATGCATTGTGTGGTTGAGGCGACAGTACCTGCTTGAACTCCCTGATGCAGGTGTGACAGCAGAATCGTTTCTGTTGGCCATCGACCAGCAGAAAGTGGTTGGCTGATGCTCGGGTGGGCAGGTAATCGCCACATTGCTCGCAGCAGTTCATGATCAACCCGTTGGCCCTGCGGTAAACGTTGAAACACGCGTCGCTGCAGATCTTGTGGGTCACAGTCTTAAAGCTAACCTCGTGCCGGATCTGTAGACACACGGAAAAACACAAGGGGGCACCAGGGGCCCGATTAACTCATCTTCATTTAGCTTCTTTCTCAATGGCACACTGCTTCTCTACCTGAGAGCCACATACTTAACTATCACACTTTGTTTCACTTAATTTAAGTGGAGTTCTAGCTTAGTAGGAAAAACATTTTAATGGAAATCTAGCAGTGACTGAAAATGCCTCAACAGACTAATTAAAAAAAAGTTAATAAATACATTTTATCTGAGCATGAATACACACAACACCACTGAGAAACTCACTCGCCATTTCCCTTCACCACACATCTATGACTGTGTTTACATGCTATACAATCCCATACTACTGGGTGTTTGAAGTATCATATCCCGAACTTCAGTATCCTTATTCCGGTTTTGTAAAACCCAATTTTACTTGCTGGTATACTCCGTCAGGATATTGGTGCCTGTATACATCTTATCCTGGTTTCTGACCACTGCTGACTACCTGAGCAGGTGTGGCTTCATCCACTGCGCCCTGGTTCTTTGCGGTGGTGGTGACAGCACGACACTGGCCAAAAAGGAAGACATGTTTTAATATTTGCTGTCGCTCGTCTCCCATTGCTGGCAATAAGGTGGAACGGCCAAATCCGTAACACGATGTTGACATTTAACAGAGCTGAGCCCCCCATTAGCCAAAATGGCCTCATTTTAACGTAAAAAGACGTCGGCGCAAACGACACACAGTTATAGCTAACAGGGATTCTTCTATTTATCATGACTACGGGGATATGAATAACCAGATTTCTCAATGTTCCATTTAAACATTATTTCCCAAATATGATGAAAACTGGGATGCACCGTGTAACTGGACTAAACGCAGACACCTGGCAAAGATGACAGCTCAGCACAAAGAAGCAAAACAGGCTAAAAATTCAAGACAAAAAAGGCTTTAGGAATCAACAGGAAAGAAAAGTAATACTTGTGCATACATACAGTAAGTGTCTTATGTTTATATGCTATATACCATATATGTAAAATATGGTGTGTCTTTGAAATGAAAACGAAATCAAGGAGAAGAAATAAATAATGCACCTGATTTACATGAAGCCACAAATCCAGATAGCTGTGGTTGCTAGGTGACAGTAGTGCTTGTTAGCAATGAAATAATGAGGCAGAAAATACCATAAATAAAAATCTCGTCCTGCCACAGTAACACTGTATGGTTTAAACACTGGAGCATCTCCTGAGTTACGTAAGAAATTAATTCAACACAACCGCAATCCTTCATTGTGAGGTGGCAGGGACTACTATTTAGTTTCTGAGACAACTATTCTTGGTGGCCATGGACACTGGCTGACTGAAAATGGGCCCCTAAGAAGCGACAAGTAAAATCAATGATTTCTTTAATTGTACTTATAATGAAGTGGAACTAAAAGTAGGTGTTAGCAACTATTTGCGTTTACCAATCAGGAAGTGAATGCAGGTGTCTGTGTCGTCATTTCCAAAAGTCTCTGTTATGGCCTGCCCAGACTAAAATGAAGTCCTAGTGTTTTTTAACTAAAAAGATTCCGCTTTAGGGGCTTCAAAACTACAGAGTTGTAAGGATGTAGCAAAAGATGCATGATGCGTATTTAAAACTAAAACATATTTATGTGGATGTAGCTTAATATACTGCATATTCAAAGGATATAGTACTATTAATAACACTCAATCCTACGCGCTGTTCAATTCTTCATGTATAGAGAGGCAAATACATGGCTTGGTTAAGAATGTCTGGTAAATGGTCGAGAGAGGGGTATGTGTTGTTATGTGTGTCAGACAGACTGACCTCTGTGAGCTGCCCGCAGACAGTACATTTGGTTTTCAGGCCCGATTTGGGCGGGTTTTGCTTGTTCTCGTACGCGCCTAGGCAGCCTGTGCTGCAGAACTCCTGGAAAGACTCGCTGGAGTCAACCTGGGCCACGATGGTACCCTTCATATTTGTGATGTCCCTGAAAAACAGAAAACACATCAGAGTCCAGACAGATTAGCATCAAGAGAAAATGTACATCAGTAAGTAAACAAAAAAGAAATTGCTGTGCTTTGTGTTGAAATATTGTGTTTGGCACCAGCAAAGATATAAATAAAGCTTAATTAATAAATAGTACAGCTAATTAAGTAAAAACTCACTTTTTGCACATAGTGCAGCTCTTCTTGGGGGCAGGTTTGTGTGAGAAGGCAGAGAGACAGGTGGTGGAGCAGAACAGGTGAGTGGAGCCTTTTCGTTGGTACGCCGTTTGGCCTTTCTTCAGAGGCTTTTTACAGTTAGCACAGGTCACCTGGCATAAACAAACACAACAACAGACAAGAGTTTCAAAACGGCAATGAGATGACCTAACTCCATTAGCGGCCAGTAGAATCCTTCTGTAACAGCCCTGCAGGTACAAATTGGTCAAGTAAAACTGTGTGTATTGAGTTGTAGCTTAATTACGGAGCTACCACTGTTCAGCAGCATCACTTTTGAATCTGCTCCACTGATGTCTCATAGTTTGTTCTGGGGAATACTTTACTGCTCACACACTTTCAATGAAGCAGGTTTAACAAATATGATTGCCTCAACTTGCTGTATATGTTTAAGTAATAGATTCAAAAGCTGCATGGTCCAAACGTCTAGTTTGTTTGTCATATAAATGCACCACACCCAATGTATCTAACAAAGGGCCTGAATGAACAGAGTGGCTCACCTTGACTGTCCTGGGCTGTGGCTGGGAGCCTGAGGATGAAGTTGATGAGGAAGACTGGCCTGGAGGTTTGGGTAGTGAGGTGGCTGGTGACGGAGAGTCCACCCCCGTCTGTTTTTGGTTGCGGGGGACTGAAGCAGATTGAGAGATCCATGAATCTGCAGGGAGGGGAAAGGAACTAAGTTAACAGCTGTCTGCATCCCACAGGTCACGGTTTTTCTGAGTAATTATTTAACAACCATGACTTCTTTTACTTCAGAAGTCTGGACATGTCTACCTTCCCTGCAAAGATTATATATTTGGCATTTCTGGCTTTCATTGGACATATGATGGTAGAGAAGAAGATGGAAAACTAAGGGAGAGACATGTGGAATCTAACCAGGTGTGTGTCTTAACCACTGGGCTGTCGGGGTGACCAAGAACAAAACATTTAAACCAATCAGATGATAAATTATCAATTTTTACAACGGTTTTTCAATCCTGGGACAACTGAGAACCAGGAATTAGCATCATAGTTAATGTAAACACACCCAATGCATCTTCACACTTGTTGCATCTCAAAACTAAATCCGTGTTTGCATTTTTCAAAATGTAATGCAACTCAATACATGATTCTGAAGCAGTGACTTGACTGCAGACATGAAACTGTGATGCATCCAGTTTGTGTGAAGAGCACCACCAGAGTCAACAGCACCATCTGGAGCCCGTGCAGAGCGAGACAGGGACATGAAACTGTCTCAGGCTAGGTCCCAATGACCCACTTTTTCAAATAACAGACTTTCAAAGCCTGTAAGTCTATGAGGGCTCATGACTGAAAGTGGCTGAGGGTCCACTCTAAGGTCTGCAATGCTACAGCATGTGCTTGAGGCAATTACCCACAACTCACAGTGTTATAGTTAAAAACAAGTATGACACGGTAGAAGTTGGCAGGAACAAGTTTTACAGAGACTCATTGTGTTCTGGAGACAGGATTTTACAAGATGTTGTCCTATTTCCTCAAGGGTATCGAACTCTTGAACTCATTTCTGCTTCACACACAGGAGATGTTTATTATCAGTCCATAACTGAGAATGCAGCTTATTGATAGCAACACTACTTGTGGACTATATGTGGACACATGAATAGGGCAAAATGGGTTATCATTGTGTCAGTTAACATTACATCCACAAGTAGGAATTTACCAAGCAAGAGTTCAAAACATCTGAACAGGACAGTACATTATGTAAAATGGCCCAGACGGTCGGTCCTGCAAGTATTAAAATAATAAACTGCTTTTAATCAACAATATGTGAACTGGATTTAGATATAGTTGGGGTAATGGATTGGATGCAGAACCAAGCTTTCTGGTTGCAGGTAAGTGCCGCTTTGCAAAACTGGGCCTGTGCAAGACTCTGGCCCACAATTAAAAAAAGAGGTGGTAAATGAAGGACAGAGCTTAAAAGCAATCTCACAAAATGAAGCTTTGCAACAGAACAGCACAGATTTTACATTAACACAATCAGGAGGGGAACAGTGAGAGATAGCGGGACACAGTATCAGTAGAAGCACCATGCAGGTTCCTACAAACAAAATTAGAAATATATGAAAGTAAACACATGTAGCCGGCTTACACTCATATGAAACGCTGCATAAACATTTTGTGAAGTTCTTCTAAGCTGCACACTTTATAACAGTGAAGAAGGCCAGAGGCGATACTTCATTTCAAGCATTAATATAACATTTTACCTCTATTGAACCTGTAATGAATTCATCACCTGCTCTGTTGTGTGTCCCAGTGTCTCCATTCTGTACCAGCTGGCCCATGGGGCCCGAGCCCCGCCCAGGGTTGAAGGAGGCTGTTGGTCGGCCAGATGGGGTGTCGGGATTCAGGCTGAAGGCGTTGCTTATCTGCAGGCCATTTTCCTCCACCTGGCCTTCACCTGCCTGGACACACAAGTTGTTTAGGTTAGGTTTTCAGCTTAGTGACAAAACATTAGAAAACAAAGTGATGACGAAGCAAAGACAAGTGTGCAAAACGTGCACTGAATCCAACCTCATCCAACTAAAGGAGCTGCCAGTGCATTCTAGATAAACAAATATTGTAGTGCAGCGTCATTACTAAGATATTGTTGTTCACTGTCCCAAGAATAAATCTGCTGAGCCAAAGAAAAGACTTGGTTTCACCAGCAGAAGACATCTCACAGGTTTCTGCCTGAAATGACCAACTTTTCATTCAACACAGTTTGACAGAGTAGAGGTGACTGTAAAACAGAAGACAGCAACATGATAAGATAAAATATGTTCTGTTGATCCTCACCGCTGTGACAGCTGCCACTCCACCCTGCAGTGATGTCACCGAGGTTATCATCAGGTTCATGTCTGCCTGGACGTCTTCTGGATGTGGTGGAGAATGTTCTGCAGACTCTCCTTTCTGGCTACTGGAGCCCAGCGTGGTGACACTGGCGATCCTGATCTCTGAATCTGGCTCGGTGCTGCTGAGTGCACCAGGCGAGTCGGATATGGAGGTGACTCCAGGAGGTGCTGGTGAGGAGGAGGAAGTTCCTTTCTGTTCAGAGTCCTCCTCATCATCAATGACAATGGGCTCTGCTGCTGTGGTTGGAGGTTTTGAAAGTGATTCCACTGTGGATGCGTTGGAAGATGCAGGAGGACTGGGGGTCTTGGAAGGCATCGCTGCAGTGGACATGTCTACAGATGCCACATCGTCAGTTGGCTCGAGGCCGTCTGAGCTGGGCGTGTCTTGGGAAAGACTTGTGGCAGAAGGCTGGGGAGCGTCCTCCTCCTCCTCCTCCTCCTCCTCCTCCTCCTGCTCCACCAGAACCACATCATCATCATTGTCCTCTGTGCCGCCCTCCTTTGTGGTTTCATCTTCTGTTACCATGGAAACTGCCTCCCCAGCCTCCTCTGAAGGGGGTGTGGTTTGTTGCTCGTGGGAGGGAGTGGCATCCATGGGCTCCACCTGCTCCCCTGCCTCTTCTGCGATGGCAGGGTTTGGCTCTGACTCCCCGTCCATTGCTAAGGCAACCACCTGGCAACGCAAACAAAAAGCAGTTAGGAGACAATTAGGTGAAGCCTGCACCAGTGATTGGTTTTATGAGGTCTTACAGCTGTACAGGTAGCTCAGGTATCCCCAGAGACAACTTCCCCCACACAGCTTGGTGAAAACTCTGCCATTGTTATAGCTACCACCTCAGCATCACTGTATGACCATCACTGGATTATTTTCTCATGTTTGATGGTCATTTCACCCATAATCTTACCTCTGGGATTTTATTAGCCCACGGTTTCAGGTGACTGACCGTTTAAAACATTTGTCTATTTATTAACCAAGCACTTCCCAGATATGAGCCTTTAATTTCAACCTACAACTTGTTTCCTCTCAAATGAAGCTGAAACTCTGATTTGTCTTGATGCTCTGCTTACAATGAAAGCTTCAGTGATTATGGGGTGGTGATGTAATCATTTCTGCTGTATTACTTCATGTAGGTCCATTCAAACGTCATGTGTTTAAGGAAACTTACAATAGTCACACGTGCTACCAAGAGAGAAAAATCTATTTGCTGTGATGCAGGTGCTTTTTCTTCTTCTTTCCAAAATCAAGAAGATTTTTTCAAGGTTGCTTGTTTTATTATATTTGACCATCAGTCCAAAACCAAATAAACCCAGTTTATTGTCATTTGAATTGTCTATTTTTGCTTGGAAAAATGACATTACATTGATTAGTCTACTAGTTGTTTTCTCAAATAATAAATCAATTGTTTATTCAGGGTTAACCTATTAAATAATAAGACTTAATGACTGTTCTGACATTTTAGGGTTAGGGTTAACCAACGAATAGTCTAAAACCCAACTACCTAGCCTTTATTTTAATATTCCTTTTAAAATCGTTTGATGAAGAAAATATGATGAAAATAAATTGAATTACCTTTATCTTTAACCTTTGTAACGATTTGTTAGGTCCTCAAAAAGTTGAGAATAATTGTTGAGAGAATTACACCCAAATCAGCTCTGAAACCTTAACATTTGATCTCATAGACATACTATAATAGACAATTGAGGTTTACTTTCGTCATTGACTGATCTACTGATTATTCTCTTGATTAATCAACAAAATGCTTGCTCTGAAAAATGTGACAAAATCCCATTTTCCGGAGAGCAAGATAACATCTAGTTTTGTTTAACAGTCTAAAACCAAAAGATATTCAATTCATGAGTTATAAAATAGAGACATTTTGAAAATCCTTGTACTGGAGAAACAGGAACAAGCAACTCGATCAATCAGCTAATCCCTAAAGATTTGATTTTGTGATTCGTCTATAATTTATTTTCTCGATCCTATCATTTGTTCTATAGGATGTCAGATAATCTATAAAATGCCTGTTTAAGATTACCACAGCTCACTCAGATGCATTTCTTTGTGCTATTTCTGCCTGGAAATGACTTAAATAATTAATTACATATTTTTTCTTTCGATGGGCTAATCATTGCAGCTCCAGTGTGGAGGGATGGTGAAGGGCTTTGAGCTCCACAGTCAAGCCCTTCTTTCTGATTGCAATTACCCCAGGAAAACGCCATGAAAGGGGGCAGCTAAAGCTCAGCAGATGCAACAGTAGAGGCGACGTCGCCATGGCTGCCTCCCAAGAGCTGCTACGTGCCTGCCCAGCAACGGGGGCAATTGTGCTCCTCCTCCTCTTTACATCTCTCCGTCTCATCCTCCTCTCTTTCTGTTCCCTGCACCTGCTTACCCAACTACCCTGCGCTCGACTCCTCCTCTTACCTGCTGTCTTTCACAAATGCCCCCTCACCCCACCCAACCAACCAGCTCCCTCCCTACACGTGTGACGCTCCACACAGCTTCTCTCTTGTTGTCCCCGGCAACCAGTGAAGCTACACCTTGGTTGCTGTGGAGACGGTGAGGCCCACTACTACCACAGGGACGTCAATGTGCTTAACATCTGGGTGCTGATGAGTTGGCCAACACAGTATTTTAACCATTCAGATATCACCCTGTATGATAAAGAATATATCTATAATTATCTAGCCTTTTCAGCCTTTATTATTTAAATAAATAAATATATTTAAGCTGCAGAAAATAGATGGATGGGGGCAGGATAAACCAGTAAAAAGTAATAAGTAAGTAAAATTATATATTTCAGGTCCACATATGAATATTAGATATGGGGTCTGAGGTCTGGAACAATATTTTGCAAAAAGCATGTTAAGAGAAAAAGCTATATTAATCCACATTAGATATAATTCAAATTACAGTCTTCATCAAGCTAGATACATTATCTAAGACCGTTGTAAACTACATTTTAGACTTTTATACCTCTAAAGGCCTTTAAATATAGCAGAGTTACCAACTTAGGTCTTCTGTATTGCATTTCTATCATCATCTATCAAAAAACAGGAAATAAAATAAATTTGATAATGATTTGGTGCCAGATTAATGATCAAACATTTCTTAAAGCACTTCTGGGGATATCTGCACTTTCTATGTTGATTTGATTCAGTCAAAATCTCCTTTTCACGCAAGTGAGCCACACATCACATTATGCTGACAGCTGCAGCACAGAAACACAAACACATACAGAGAAACAGGTACAAACCCACAGACACACTCCTGTGCAGAGAATGATCTTTGCAGCTCTATGGTCTTCACCCAGAGCAGGAAAAGCCTGAAAGCACCTGAATTCAGTCTCTAGAGCTACAACACAGTCTCTACCACAGAGGAATCCAGGGTACTGCCATGACAACACTGTGGCGGCCATTTTGGCCCCAGCACTGTGGGGTGCACCGATTAAAAACCATGGCCCTGTGGTCATACCTTGGGGTGGGGGGGGGGGTAGGCCTTTGAGAGAACAAGTGCAGGTTTTCATATTTTACAACTGCAGCTTTCCCCACACGTTGGCTTCATGACATTCTGTGGTTTGGTAGATACCAAATATCCCTGATATTTTTTACTTCATTTCACATAGGTAGCCTTTTGGTAAGCAAGTTTAGACTTTCCCGATTTAAAAAGGTGCACTGTGTAAGTTTTCTCTGCGGCCGAACATGGTTTATTGTTGGGAGCAGGTGGTGGTGAAGGTTGCTTGCCTAGCGCATCGGCCATTGCTCCCTTGACAAGACGAGAGGTTGAAATACAGTATGTTCTCTGTGTGCAGCTCTACCTCTACAGGGCATGTTTGGAGACTGACCTGGCCCAGCTGGGGATAGCATGCTAGCTTCATAAACGGAAAAAGAGTGATGGATACAGAAGCAGAACAAGGGTTAACATTGGCGTTGCTTTCCACAACCAGAGTAAAGATATGAAGTTTGATGCTGAACATGCATGGTTCTGTTAGACTGATAACTGTTAATGTTAGCTATGTTGCAATTAGATCAGATCACCAGTTGGCCAATAAAAGCCTTTCACAGACATGTTAGTATCAGTGTTTATATTTTACAGAATAAACAATGCAGAAAATATTTCTATTTATGTTTATTTTTACATAAAAAACTTATTTCAAATTTTTTGTTCTTTGGTTGCATTTGTTTTCTTTTTTATATATAGTTATACTAAAGTTCATGGTTTAACTGTAAAATACCAAGCCTCAATTACATTACTTTGTCATAAGGGTTTGACAACTCAATTTTACATACACTGGCTGATATATCATTATTGTAAATTTTGCTCTAGAAGCAATAGCAAAAACCTTCATAAAGCCCCTTTAAATCCAGTCAGTCTGAGCTGAAGTGCTGTCCACATCAGGTGAGTCTCACCTCCCCACAGGGCTCACTGAAACATCACGTGGTCACAAACTGGGACACGTCTTTCTATGTCCAGAGATCTTTTCTCACAATAAGTATTTTAAGAAATAAAGACTCATAGCTATCTTTAACTCCAACACTTTAAAACAAGATTTATTTTCCATTAGTTTGATTCATGCATTTAAAAAAGCAGACCTGGTATGACTTTGCTTGAGGCCTACTTCAAAAAGAAAAAAAGATGGAGATGCTCTGCTAGTTACCAACATTAAAGCAAGTCTTTGCGTACCAAACTAAAAAATATTAGCCAACACCTTCTCTTTAAAAAAAAAAAAACTAACAAAATGAGGCCAACATCCATAAATATGAATTGTTGTCATAACACAAACAGATGCACAAGAACTTCGCATGATTAAAAATAGTTGATAAAAATAAATATTTTACAAATATGACCACGCTTTCAATGTCAGCTTTTGGTTTGGTCAGTTCCAGAAGGTCTTTATGTTCAGAAGCACATCTGCTGACAACAACTACGTAACTGTATAAAAAGCAGTGGTGACACAGACTGGAAAACATTTAATAGGATATATGGTCACTAATAACACACTTAACCCTCAAATGCAAATATTAAGTTATAGGAACATGTCTGACGGACTCACCAGAAATTAAACTTAAAACATTAACACTTGTATTCACAGCAGGTTGGGTAAACAGCAATAAGACACTTAAGACATTCAGAATAACATTGTCAAATTTTTGTGTTAAACTCAACCTCTTGTGTAAAGCGCATACTAAACTACAATAACACCATTGTTGGTGACGACTAGAAAGGCTGCATCACTACTGAGAACCAAACATGCCTCTAAAACCAAATTCGAGATATTCAGGCTGAACACTGTGTAAGATAAGGTAAAGCAGGAAATCATGACATATGGAAGTATTGGTGTTTTTCACTATTTACTAAAAATAGTGAAATGCAGATTCGTTTTCTGTCAATTGACTGAAGAATTGTATTTCTGCTCTCAAGTAGCTGAAGTAGATTACGACCACGTGAGGCTAAAAATAGATGTTTGTCATTATTTGACCTATTAAAGTTAAATTAAATTGTCAAAAATGCAAAGAAATGTAGCAGTTAAATCATAATGAAATGTCACTTTGTTACTCCAGGTCTGTATTTAAATAAAAAATCTGAATATAACACTACACCACAACTGCTGCATGCAGTCAGGCCGGGCAGTGAACCAGAACTGTGAATAGTTTGCCTTCAGACTGTTAACATGGACTTGACTGTAAAACGCTGAAGCTGGAAGAGGAAGAGTCGCTCACAGTGGTCACATGACAGGAAGCAACAACCTAAACAGCAGGATATTCAAGATCAATAAGATGTTCTCTGCTGTTTAAAAACATGATTAGATTTCAAATCCATCTGTGTGTGTGTGTGTGTGTGTGTGTGTGTGTGTGTGTGTGTGTGTGTGTGTGTAAGTAATCGGACTCCAAAGTTTTATTCGAGAAGATATATCTGGAAAGCACATGTGCTAGGGTTATAACACATCTGCCTGTGACTGTGTGGTCAACTGCTGTCAAAGATACATGGACACCGAAAGGCACCCTTCTCCATGTGCAACACCTCCACAAAGCCAAGCCATGCTGCTGCAAAATAAAGATGCATCAGTTTTTCGGGGGCCTGACAGGAGGGAACCTCTGTGCAAAGCGAGGCTCTGGTGTAGACTCGGTTCAGACTGCAATGCAGAGCTGTGAGCCAAGCTGCATTCACGTGGATGAGAGGAGGAAATGAGAATCCAGCATTAATGAGCTCTGACATGCAACCTGGCTCCCAACGTCAAAACCAGGTGGAGGAGGAGATGGGTGAGCCTGCCCCCATGCAACAAAACCCCCAGCAGACCATCACCTCTACATGGGTGCTCCTCCTCCACCTATCCAACACCATCAGCAGGCGCAGGAGGCCAACTGACATATCGTCCCACAAGGTGGAGATATGCAGCCGTTTCATAATTTAATGTCTAGCAAATTCAAATGAAACGCATGAGGATATTATATAAGGCTTATGTCACTGTGGGGTGGTGCGTAATGCGCAGCCACCGGAGCATCTCCCCCCCAACCCAGCTGAGGGGCTAGCACACAGTCCGGTTACCTGGCAGCTGCATGTAAACCTGACTGTTCTGAGTTCCATGCAGCTGCTGATCTGGAATAAGGTTAGAAAATCGGCACACAAGGGCGGACTGTACCAAGCTTCCAGGGCCGGCTGGTGTCCCCCCGGCCGTGCCCTTGATTGTCAACCCCGACTAGAAGCTGAGCTCCACGGCGAGGACCACCACAGCGCCAGATCCGGGCCAGGCACACGGTTACCGCTGGGGGGGCTTTGCCTCGACCCTGATCCGAGCTCCTCCCCTCTTCCCCGGCTGCAATATTCCCCAAAACTTGGCTCTGCGGCACCGATCCAAAAACTTTAACAAGGAGCAATAAACAGAACCAGCACTACCTGAGCTGCGCAGCTCTTCCATAAAATAACCCGGGTAAATGGGGGGGTCGCTCGGTCGGTTGGCTCCCGAGTTACGGTCCAGGAGAAACGTGGTCCAGGGTGTTCCGTTCCGCTGCGCTCCGTTCCCACCCCTGCTCCTCCTGGCGCAAACGGCGATTGGATTAGCGGCGGATCGAGGGGAGGAGAGCAGACACAGACTGCGCCATTGTCAAAACACCAACTAAAAAAAAAATCATCTCAACTTATTCGCTACATAAAAATAGCCTGGATTCACACAGTGACACCAACACAGCCCCTGGCAGCATGGGGCTTTAACAACCACCAACACCCCCACAGCTCCTCCGGGGTCTTTCCTCTAACCACACAGGCGGCTGATCCACCACACTTGCCCCGCGGTCCGAGCTAAAAACCCCGGTTCGTATGATACCTGTGACGCCGGGGTTTTAATTGGAAAGTTGCACGGCACGCACGGAGTCCACCCTGGCGCAATCAGGGGCAGGTACACCCGGCCGCCGCTGGGGGCGCCCTGCATATCACATGAACTGTGTACATTAGAGTCATGCGGGGGTAAACAACGGGGGGCAACCGGAGCCCAGCACCGGGGTGTTCATGCGAGTCTCCCGGTGGCGAACGTGATCCAAAGCCGGGTACAATCCCAGCATTCAACCGCCACCCAATTTAACTCCCCCCCTTCCTTCCTTCCCCAGCGGAGAACAGCACTGCCTGGTGTCCGCCATTAGGGCTCCGTAACAATACTGGAGACTAGAGGCGGCAGCAGCTCCGGAGCCCAGCGCACACATCTGTCTCCTGTCCCCGCTCCATGGAGCCTGGACGCGGCCCCTCGCCCCGGTGTGACCCCCTGGGGCGAGGCGCTGGGCTTCCGCCGGTCGCCTCAGCACAAGTTCCCTAAAGTTAGTGTCAGTGAGGTGCGAGTGTGGAGCAGAGTTTCTCTTACCGGAGCTGAGCGCCACAGCAGCAGCGCCACTTTTCTACCCGCACGTTAATCCCGCCGAGCGCGTGCGCACTACTTTCCACTCTCCGTCCACAGATCGTCCGCGCGGAGGAGGACTCACTCCGCTCAGAATATACCAACACACAGAAGTCTGCGACACCAGAAATACAGTCAAGGAGTCGTAGTAGTATAGATGAGTACTAGAGTCAGGGAGGAGAACAAGAAACAAGGGAAGGAATATATTTTTTCATTATGCATTTTAAGACTTGCGTAAACATGTTATTTTTTATTTGCATGTTTGAGAATAAAGTCGAAATATTGAGAAATAAATGAAATTGGAGAGTAAACATTTGTTTAAATTTTACATATTGAGACTGAAGTCAAAATGTTGGGAATGAATAAAATGTTGAGAGTAAATGTATATCTTTAAATCTTGCATATTCAGATTGAAGTCGACATAGAGGAATCTTGCCAAGCAGGTTTACACATACAAGGAATTTGCTGTGGTGTGTTTGTGCAAGTATTAATATATAAAGGCACCCGGGGAGGGACTGTGCAATACATTGTAAGTTAACACTGGAGACTGGTTTGTGCAAAGTATAGATTAAATATTAGTATAGTATAAATAGACGAGATGTTGAGAAGTCTAAATGTTGAGAAATCTAAGAAATGTTGAGAATAAATACTTTTTTAAAATGTGCATATTGCCAATAGGCTCGAAATCTTGAGAAGTAAATTAATTGATGAGAAAAATATATATTATTATTTATGAAATATATATTTTTAAATCTGCATATTGAGGATAAAATAAAAAAATGGGGGTCAATATAAATGGCTAAGATGACTAATGGATAATGTATAAACAAAAGGACACAAAATCAATATAGATACATCGAATGACCACAAAGAGGCAAAAAATGAACTATGCAAATTAAACAAACCAAAACCACACAAATTGACTTAAAAAGACACAGACGGATAACAAAAGATATGAAATAACTAGGGGCCATTGTTGTAGCAAAACTGTTGACAAATGTGAGTCTCGATCCGTCTGTGTGGAAAGAGGTTTGTAAAAGTGCTCCAAGAAAATCTGCAAATAAGTATTCAGAATCCGTGTGTGTGAGATCGGATTTGAAAATGTGAAAAGAAAATATCTTCAAACATGTTTTGAGATTTGAAAGTATATTCATATCTGTAAATGTGTAGACAAATCTGGAAACCCATTCATGAAGGTTAAGGGGCTGAAAAGTCTATATTTTGCTTCAAGAGCTGAAAATACAGACAAGTCATCGGTTTCTGTTCAGGCGGCCTCTCAATTGGCTGTTTCTTCAATAATGGCCCCTTAAATAACGACTTTAAAGGGATAGTTCACCGAAAAATGAAATCCACCCATTACTACATTCTACTCACCACTCTGTCGATGGAGGGACAGGTGAACTGTTTGAGTCAATAAAACACTTTGGAGTTTCAGGGGTAAACAGCGTTGTAGCCAAATCCAATACAATTGAAGTGACTGGGGACCAATTCTTCAAACGTAATAAAACAACAGAAAAAGCTTGAAACCTGAAACTGCATCATTTTTTTTTTGCCTCAATCTCTTGCTATCGGAAGTAGCGATGCTACTGCGCACCCCGTTGGCTGAGAGCTGGTGTGCAGTGTGTGAATGCGAACATGAACATGGCTCCAGAAGAGGATATCAGAGTCACCAGTTACTTCAATTGTATTGGATTTGGCCACAACACTGTTTACCCCTGATACTCCTAAAGTGTTTTGTGGACTCAAACACTTCACCCACCCCTCCATCAGCATAGTGGTGAGGAGATGGCCCCTAATGGATGCTATTTGTAAGTCGCTTTGGATAAAAGTGTCAGCTAAATGACATGTAATGTAATGAGATAACGAGTGAATTTTTATTTTTCAGTAAACTATCCCTTTATGACACAAAGTGGCCACAAACCAATGCAACACTATGAGAAACAGACGCAACACAACCACATAAATTAACACAACAATTAACCACAAAATGACATCACTGTGCAGACCGACTCCACCAAGGCCCTCATGCAAACAGGCTCACAATTAATGGAACCAAAACTAGAGTAAGAGTGAGAGCTCTCTCATTTCTTATGCTCTCTGCAGGCCTCCATTCCTACTTGTTAATTTCTTTCCGTGTCTGTTTCAGTGGCGCATGCGCAGGAGCATCAATCAGCGGCTTCATGGCCTCTGCTGATTAAAACGTTCCATTAAAGCTGATCCTCATCACGTCCCCCGCGTGGACCGACTCCGGTTCCGCGGGAAAATGACGCACGTGGATCGGGTTCGGTTCCGGCGTCGAGGCGCAAACTCGGGCCGCGCTGCTGTTGCACAGCTCGGGTCCAATCAGGAGCCGGGATCCGGGTTGAGAGGGTTCACGTGCTCGGCTCTTGTTAATGTCATCCAGACGTCATGACGAGGAACCGAGCGACCGCAGGAAATAACCAATAATCACATGTCAGAGCAACACGGGACACACATGACCTGTGATACGTGTCAAGATCATACAAGTTTATATAAGATTAAAGTGTGAGTGGGTCCAGATGTGAGTCACGAGGTAGAAATATGGAGGGGCGTGTGTGTGTGTGTATGTGTGTGTGTGTATGTGTGTGTGTGCGTGTCTCAATGAGCTGGGGCTGACGTCATCAACATGGCGGATCAGGTGCGTTCAAATGTCACGTTGTATCAGCTGATGGAGAGAGAGACTCAAACCAACATCCATCTGTGGTTCCTCCATCACCACATCAGGGTTCGTGCTGCAGTGTAGCTGGTGCTGGTTCCAAATCAGACAATATGAAGCCTCTTTATTACAAACCTACTTTATCCTCCTTCATACGGGACATCGCCCATCAATATGTGATTTTATTTTACCAGCGCAACACTTTAAAAAAGCCCAATTCACCATTTAAAGAGTAAAGATTATAGATCAATTATAAGAAAATACAATACAACATTTGGGTTGATTGTGGACAGATAGATAGGTAGGTAGAAAGATGGATACATACATACATACATACATAGAAAGATAGAAACAAAGAAAGAAAGATAGATAGAAGGATGATGGATGAATAAATAGATAAAAAAGATAGATAGAAAGAAAGAATGCTAGATAGACAGAAGGATCGATGGATGAATAGATACAAAGATACATAGGATATAAAGAAAGAATGATAGACAGACAGACAGACAGATAGATAGACAGAAGGATAGATGGATGAATAGATATAGATACATAGATGGATAGATAGATAGATAGAGATGGATGGATGAATAGATAGATAGATAGATAGATAGATAGATAGATGAGATAGACAGAAGGATAGATAGATGCTGCTTATTAACATTCTCACCAGCAGACTTCGTGGATTGTATAACGTTGAATTAATTTACACGAGTGGAGGTGAAGGTCTGACTTTAGTTAAAGGGTCATCAGGAATCCAGAGTCCTGAGACTCATACAAACACTCATAACACTGAACCTGATGACTTGTTAGAAAGTGCTTATTACTGGTCTACTATAAAAACTATATTTAATAAAAACAGCTCATTTAACAAACAGTTCTGTTTTAATGCACACACATCAACAAACACTCAGTCTATAATAAAGCATCACTTTTATAGTTTATATTGTGTTAATGTCATTATTATTCATAATTATGTCATGTGGTATTAATTATTAGGTTAATCCAGATCAGCCGTCTCTAATCTTATTGGTTGCAAAAGTTAATGCATTGCACCTTTATAGTGACATCACAATGATGTCATTCCAACCAAATGATTGATCTATAGAAGCTTGAGTCCATAGTGTCCATAGTCCAAAAGAATGCTAGGGATGACGTAATTTTCAGACTCCTTCGTGACGTCGGTGATCGTATGATGGACTTTAGACTGCTACAGTCGTCACAGGGAGACGTCCTAGGAACACACCATCTTTTAGTCGACCTCAGCCTTCGACACAGCGGCTCCAAAAGTAAATCATGTGGAGATACCCTCCAGAGGAATTCAATGAAAATCTTGTGTTGTTGAGTTATTTTGCACACACACACACTGGAGGATGATCTTCCACAATCTGGACCCACAGGGTGTTCTTGTCCATTAGTTAAATGTTTAATTAATCATGAATAAAGTCATTCATTACAGCATAGAAAGTGGTGTAAGTATTTCTCTCCCTCATTCATCTGACTGTTTAGGCAAATTTGACATCAACACAACTTTGTTTAATAAAAACCTGACTTGTGTTTTTAAGTGATAACTCGAGTTCTGTGTTTAAGTACAATTCTGAGTTACTTGAACAGTTCAGATGGAAACACTGCTTTTTAGAGCCAAACATTTACATCATATGGCTTTAGTTAGCATTTTACATAAAAACATGTGGTAAGATTATAAAATATAATTCATTTTATAGATTTTCCAACTCTTCTGACCTGATCTGTATTTTAGGTCTAAGCTTCTTGTCATGTTTCAGATATGCGGGTTGTATTCACCCAAGAAATTTCTCCTCCCAACTTCTCTCATGGTTTCATTTAAAACCACGAGAGGCCTGTTTGGGACTCTGGTCCATAGAGGACAGCAAATGATTAATAATCCACAAATATCAAACATCAGTGAAAAAAAACACATTAATACACATTTGTGTATCAGAGCTTTAGTTTTTGATTTATTTCCTCTCACATTAATCATCCCATGACCCCTCACATTCATATTGTCACCCCTTGGAAAATCAAGGTCCCGCCGAAGCACACGCTCGACCAATCGCGACGCAGTCTCAGCTGTCAGTCATGTTTTGCCACGTTTTATAGCATCAAATGAAAAATTTGCACTTAAACATACATCAGTGAGATTAGATCTGAGAAAATTCTCTATGAGGTGTACTCAAATTTCTTTGTTTGGCCCATGTCCCATCTGCTCACATGGATGAGGCAGGGTGATGATAAGTGGGCTAGGTCAAAATTGTAAGGCCAGGGATGATAGAAGTGAAAATAAAAGCATTGTTACAGTAAAACAGCACGAGTGAAGATGTCGCTGGGCATGATTTCGGTTGCGTCTGCTTGCCTATGACTGCTTCATGAGGTCGGAGAGCCATGACACCAGGAAAGCAAGAGGTGAGCAGCTCTTGAAGGGAGTATCCTGTGATCAGCAAGTGACCGATAAACTACATCTGTTAAGTTAAGGACTGAGGATTTCTTAAAGCAGCTGTTTGAAGAGCTGAATGTAAACATGCTCCTGTTTTAACAAGATATTCTGAACAGGTCTGTAGTCTGTAGCTGCTTCAGAACAACAGAGAGCCATTATCGTTTTTCAATGCAAACAGCCTCAGCGTTGTGTGTTGTCACGGAATCAGTTGTTGAAATGGTTATTTTAAAATAACCAGTCAGATTTAAATTCATGCCATTGATTCTGTTGCTTATGTTGTTAACCGGCAAAAATAGTGTGGCTCAGTTCTGTCGTCCGTCCTTTTTTAGCTTTTAAAAGAAAAGAATATTACGTGAAAACTGGATATTAAGGCAACATGGAAAACCCCCATCAATCAGGAGAGAAGACCCCAATCATTTCACCAGTGCTGTATAAAACATTTTGCCGGCTTGAGCCGAGCTAATGGGCAACTTCAGAGTTAAAATCAGGGCCGTCTTTAATATCAACAAGACTTTGCAAATCCAGAAGAAAAAGATGGGGAAGTCCAGCACTGACAATCTTTGTAAAGTGTCTGTGAAAGAATAAGAGTCAGTGCGTGACTGAGAAGAATTTGAATTTGTAAATCCCCCAAATTCACAAGTAGGGCGGTCGCTCTACGCAGAGAAGTTTTAGTCCTTATCAAGTTAACATCAGAGCTTTTTACTGTACAGGCTAAATAACTTAACCCACAACTAAAGTGGCAAAAAGCAGAAAAACATCAGCAGTCATCACATGACGCATTATAAAAGAATGTATATTTATATATGTGAATATGTACAGACCATATATAAACAGCTAAAGGGAAGACAAAAAAAATATTTCTTGAGGATTGCTTCATTCTGGTGCTGTAAACAAAGATATGGGAATTAGACTCAATGTAAGTATGCCCCCGTGTCGTGTCTGCGCCTCAGGTGAGTTGAGTCCGTGTCAGAACTCCAATCTCAGAACTCTCTTCTGAAGTGATGTGCCTGACAGTTAAGGACAAGTTTGTTATTTCTTTAAATGTACCTCCCCATTTGCTGTCAGATCTGACATCCACTTCACATCATAGCTTCAGGAGAGAGTTGAGACTGTTTTGAACAACTTTTTGACCATGACGCGAAAACAATCCTTGGCGGTGGGCAACACTTTAAGACAAGTTAATACCAAAGACTGTAAATAAAGATGGGAGACACATTTCCACTTCCTCCCAATATCCAGAAATGAAGCCAAAACATCCTTGATTTGAATGCAGTCATGTTACAGTGATGTCATTTAGAACCAGTCTATACTGCAGCCAGTCACAAGGGGGCAATAAAGATGTTTTGGTTTCACCTTTGTGGAGCCGTCATTCATACATCCTTACATACAGTCTTTGATTAATGCACTGAAGTCCATTGTCATGTAACGTGTTGCCAAGACCATTATGAGAAGGAAAGCACCAGCTGGGTTCAAGAAAAATTTGAAAAAAATAAAAAAACGTGATGGGAAAGCCCCTCTTTGTTTGCTTCAATGCAAAAATCTTATTTTACACACACATACACATAAGTAAGGTCTACAAACACACATGTATCGTATCCGCACTGACAGAAGATGGAACTCAGGGTAAAAAGGCACAACCCAGGAGGGTTTCAATCGGCAAAGTTACAACAGTGAGAGAGGATGAAGGTCCCGGCTGCCTCCTTCCACACCAAAACAGTGCAGCACCAACAAATGGACGGTCTCCTCGATGGTTCCTTGACCTCACCACATTCTTGGATTTGTGCTGCATATGTACGCTGACAAAGAGCCGTGGTCTGGACAGGATTCAAATGTCATCAATGAGCTTCAGTCTTTGAGAAGTTGCACTGACGTCAAGACGAGAGGCGGCTTTAAATTTCACTGCATCGTGACGAAGGTCCCACAAAGTCCTCCTATCCTAAAAGACTGTCTGGCAGAGCATTTCAGCTGCTGCTCCTGCTGTGTGTGTGTGTGTGTCTGTGTGTGTGTGTGTGTTGTGTGTGTGTGTGTGTGTGTCTGTGTGTGAGAAGGTGCGTGTGAAGGTGCATGTGTTTCACTGTGTTGGCCATCACTGCAGCTGGACTCTGTACGCACTAATGAGGAGTTTGACCTGAAGAAAAAATACGATCAGGAAAATAGCTGTTAGCACATTGTTAAAAGAATCCACAACTGATTCATTACAATTATACAAATGTTTTTTTTCTGCAACAGAAAATTGTAAGTTTGATATTTTGGTGTGAGTTAAACCTAAAAACTGGGGAGCATAGACCGTAAATAAAGATGTGTCTCCACTTCTTCCCACTATCCAGAAACAAGGCCAAAATATCCACAGTATGTTATCTTACGCTGATGACGTCAGTTGGACCTAGAGTGTGCACAGTACCTATTGTGGTGTGGATCTTTATCATCTATAGACAACATATATGTGTGTGTGTGAGGGAGCTACCTTGGCTGCCGGTGCTTCTGCCAGTCGAATGAAGAGTCTGTTGATCCCTGGGACTGGACTGAAGGAATAGATGAAGTGACTATCCTGAATGTTTGAAGATGATAAAAAAATCAAATAAAAACAATCAGCATGAGAATTTATCCTGAAAATGTAATTTCTCACAGCAAATCCTGTGAATCGTTACACATTAAACAAAAAACACTCAGCCTATTTCCATGAAATGTTATGGAGGGGTGAGACATGGAAGAAGTCATTCAATTTTGGAAGGGATCTGGATAAATAGGCTTTTCCCCCACATTGCTAGATATGGTGATCTCCTTGGTGGAGGTATATGTGTAATGGTCATGCAGAAAGAAAACAGCAGCACACATTTGCACAAACGACTAAAACTTCTGATGATCAAATTTACTGGCTTAAGTAGTGCTGAAAGTAACACAGACCCTATGCAGGAATGGCAAACTCTTTCAGAGACAAGCTAATGTATGAGGCAATGCTTTTTGAATTTGAATACATTGGATATCTACCACTTACGAAATAACGACTGTGAAAAGTTAAATGAGGTTTGAATTCTATCATAATTTTTCATTTTCTCAACCTCGATTTTTTATTCTTTGGGATGAACCCGCTTTGTGAATTTAGTTTTTCTTGTAATCGAACAGCACTTTGGGTTTTAAAAACCAACCATGAAGATGGGCAGCTGGAACTTGTCGTTTAGCACCACGGCGTGAACGCTGCAGGGTCCGCAGAGCCTGGCTGTGATCTCGTTCAGGAAGTTAGCGTGGAAGATGAAGAGGAGGATTCCCGAACCTAGATTGGGAGCAAGGGAACAAGGGTTTTGTGACAGAAGAAAAGGTGAAAGTATAAAAGTCTTTCTCTCTTTTTCAACACACACCGACTTTCTAAGACCACACAGATTTTTTTCAAACCCCTTATTCAGAACGACAGAAAGAACTATATCAAAATAACAATAACTTGTAGTAATATAACCTCACCTTAACAAATGGCAGAGCAGATAAAGCAATTAAAAATAAATGAATTTAAGTCAACTCTATAACATGTCATTGAGACGATGAGATTCCTAGCTCACTTCCCAGTAGCCCATTTATAAAAAGACGCAGCAAAGATTACTGTCTACAGCAGGCAAGGGGAAATTATTTTCAAATGAAATGTAAAACTATCGAAAAACTTCTGTAAGGCCGTGTAAGTCGTGTAGACACACTGCTATTGTGTATTTAAGAAACACATCCAGCTGTTTACAGAGCTGATGATGTTTGTGTTTTACCCTCTGGTTGTGGCTGCGACTTGAAGCCAAACTCTAAGGAAAAGTCTGGCCCCTCGCAAAGCCTGTGGCAGGCCAGAGGGAAGACGGGCTCCAGCAGCACCAGGCGAGACTCAAAGTACGCTCGGATGGTGTCCTCCGCCACACTGGACAATCTGACACGCAGAGAAGGACAGAGGATAAAAAAAAAAAAAAAAGAGTCATGCACAATAATCACAGGATGATAGATGAACAAAATCACAACAATATATGGTATATTTACGGGACTTATGTTTGCAATTTAATTGAATTTGAGTACTGTCGGGCCTTGGTGGAAGTAGACAGTTTCTATAGTTGTCTGCTCTCCATCACATGCACAGACACCCGAACATACAAACACACACAAAGCTGTGGGAAGCACTCACATGCCGATGTGATCCTTGATGAGGTCGCACACCATCAGGTTGTTGCTGAGCTTGGCGAAGTACATGGCTGTGTTCTTGTGTTTGGACAGGATGTTGCAGTCAGCTCCGTACTCCAGCAGGAGGCGCACTACGTCAGCGTTCCCTCTTTTACATGCCTGAAGTGAAGATGACAGGAAATCTTTAGCAACTCAACCTGTGTCTCATGTCCAGATCCCACCACTGTCACTGTTGGCTGAGAGTTCAGTTTCAGACACATTACCTTCATCAGCGCCGTCTCACCGCCAAGTGTCTGTGCGTTGACGTAGGAGCCGGCCTCCAGCAGGATAGCAACAGTGGTCAGGAAATTCTGACAGAGGACAGACACAAATATAAAAGGTGTGAGAACCCCCCACTGAAAATAGGTGGTTAATACAAACATGATCAAATACTTGATTCAGGAGATTCTCAACATCACTGTGTTTTAGATTAAATAGTTTTAATCCATTAAAATTTGTCCTTTTTAATGGACAAATTAAAAAGGACAAATTACAATAAAATCTAAATTACAAGAAAGGACAAATTTAACTTAAGGAGAAGCATAATTTGGACCAGTGATTCAATTTCAACTATTCTACTATATACTAGCCATAAATTAATGTTAAACATCTTACATCTGTTTTATTTGTTGATAGATTTGGTTTTATTCATGACATCAGTGGGAATTCGAGGTGAAATGTATTGTACAAAAACCACAGAACTGGTGAGGACCCCCCTCTCTTCTCAACTTACCTTTTCAGCAGCGTGCATTAGGGCTGTAGTGCCGTTCTTCTGTCGTCCATTCACCCTCACCCCCTTCTTTATCAGCAACCTGAGGATGTCGTCCTGCCCCCCCGCTGCTGCCAGCATGCTCAGGGACATACCACTGACGTCCTGTGGACAAACACACAAATGAAAAGCTCCAGTGTCACAGATGAAGGCGTTAATATGACCAGCTTCTCATTTTGCTGCTGTGGATTGTTGGAGAAGGACTCTCTGAAAATTAACATTAAAAATCAAATCAAAAGGGTTATTTAATTATTTTTGGGCATCAGAAGACATAGTGAAGCTTTTCTGTGATCACACTGACATCTGGTTTTCAGACAGAGGCCTCAGTGCTAACTTTGTGATGAGACTTTCCTTCTACAATGGCCAACAACATGTACATGTATATGTGTATGTATCAACTAGAGCATCTTTAAAGCTACAACACCCTGCTCAGCAGTTTTATTGCACAAGGCTGAAGAAACAAATGTATTCACAATAATGCAGATTCTAGGGTTTTGCAAAGTCCATCAGTAACAAGGTAGAATGCTGTAAATACTCTTCTACAAATGTAATCAGCTTCTGCACGAGTTAAGGATTCTGAACAAATGCTGAATTTAATGTATTTCAGTATTTTCCCATTAGTTCCTATGCAGGAACACGTGTGAAACAATGTGCTGGAGATACTAAAAGGTGCATAAAGGGTGTAAATGAACAAAATACCAGGTCTGTGGAGGATTGCCCCCAACAAAGTGCTATTCCGATTGTTTTGTATTTTGCATCCAACCAATTATCTACATAATCCTCTGCAGGGTTGAGCGGGACTGGTACCAATCAATGCTGAAATCAGGCCAGAGGAAGGCACAGCTCGGACAGGTGGTCAGTTTATCACAGATCAACATTAACATCCATCTTGGGTGATCTGATCACAAGTGGACAGCTTTAAGAAGTGATCTGGGATGCATGTGGCCACATCATTTGAGCAGTGTCACAGCATTAGCCCTTGGCCACATTGAGGGACTGATGTCTAATGTCCTCTGGCCAACTACAATTTTACAATGACCCAAAAATACATTGGAACTTTTCAGTATTTTCCATATGTTGATGTATTTGTATCAACAGTGAGTGCTACATATTAATAAATAGCAAAACTAAAATGCTGAACATACCTGCTAAACATGCAATGCTGGCCTGCAGCCATTTGTATTTTTAACCACATTCTGAGAACTGCTAGCAACACGGCAGACTCTTTGGTCAAATCAATACTATATTTGCAAATAAAATTTACTAAACTTATGCTTTCATATTCCAAAAAGTCTGGGGAATGAGATCAAATTTGAAAATCTTGAAATTTTAAGCCAAGGAACATTTTATTGTCCAAGCAGAAGTTCCTTACAATACTTGATAAGAAGGATTAACTGAGGCAACATAGTTACAGCAGGATGAAGAGTAATACGCACTCAGTATACAACAGTAATCAAAATAAAAAAAAGATATCTGCTATGAAAGAAAAGCAAAACCTTGCTTTGCAACATCAAACAGCACTAGTGACCTTCAACAGACTCATTTTCCAAACACAACTGTATCTGGACTGCAACTTTAAGTGATTTATAATCTGCAATACTGATATATTCCTGTCATGACACAGGAAAAACCTGTTTGCCATTAGTGATCAGTTCACTGACCAGTGTCTGCCTTAATGCAGTTAGCATAAAAAGTGTGGACATTGTTTACTCTACAGCTGCTACTGAGGATAACACAAAACTCAACAGCTCTGCTTGAAAATAACACTGCAGTGGCCAATTTTGGAAACTGAAACGAGACTAAAACAAAGCACCCATCTACTTTTAGTAAATGCAGGTTGTACCTCTGCTATATTTTGTTTTTAACCTTCACCAAGGTTTGTAAGGTATAATATATAATCTAAGTTCCACATAAAATTAATTGTGCAGTTTGTTTTGAATTATTACACTGCTTTTTTAGTTTAAGATAAAAAACTAGTAAAATATGAATTTAGTTACCTTCTGTTCTGTCGCATGTGTGATTTGACTAATTTATATCAAACGTTTTTTATCTGAAAATGTGATTTAACTTTTGCAATAAAAAAATGATGTTTTCATTCTTAAATTTTGTAATTGTAATGCTGCTTCACTTCTGTATAAACAATCTTTAAATGCAAGTTTACCAAATATGATGGTTTGCATTTTTTAACCCTTAAAACAATTATTGATATTGTGTGCTAGATCCAATCAACATTAATACAAAAAGTGTAATCCAGCAAATAATCAAAATAAGGCAATCTGATCATGGCAACTGGATATTAATGTCATACAAATAATAAAAGATTAAAAGAATGTAAAACAAAATAGACGAACGTAGTGTAATATCTTAAATTAGAGTACATCAAACATCAATAAGTACTAAAATGTTCTATACAGTTACTGTATAGCAATACAAAAATAAAACCAAACTTATTTGCAGCTTATAAACTAATAAACATGGAAAAAAATAAAAATGGAAATAATTATCAACAGGATCCTCAGAAAACTGTAATATTTAAGTGCGAGGTATAAACACTGAGCTCCTAATTCACTAACATCCACAAGGAAAGTATGTCATTACGGCTGCAGGCTATCAGGGGCCATCTACAATATAGGCTACTGGCTAAAGCAAGAATATAGTACACTTGGATCAGGCATTCAGGAAAGCAAGTCAACACACATCTATGATTTTGGAGGGATTGGCTGCAAAACTGTGCTGGTAGGTTTTGATCATCGTAACTCAACCAAATTCTACTTAGTGAGGGCAGAGAGATTGATGTGTATGTTAAGTTTTAAAGTAAACAAGGGTAGAAATTCCTCTGGGAGTTTACTCACTGAGACAAGCTTTGCTCAGTGCAGGGTGAGAAAGGCCCTGGTTGCTGTCACTGTTTTCATGATTATCATCGTTTGAAATGTGTGATCAGGTGCAACAGTGGCTACTTGTACAGGCGGCAGGTTGCAAATCCTGGAAAAATTAGATTACCATTCACTAAATGATCCAATCTCTAAATTAGAACACGTCCTATTGATAACCTGTGATGAACTGACAAATTGACACTGTTATATAATTGACTGTTACATATGTATAGGCAATCTGAACATATCAAACAATAATATTAGCTTTTTTTCTGAGCCAAAGGTACGATACAAATGTCCTTAATTCCACCCATTTAGTGTATATTCATGCAACAGTCCACCAAAATCTTGATCTTTTTCCAAAAGGTGTGGTTTCAAGAATGGCAGGACAGTCTGGAAGGGTTCGAGGTTCACTGACATGACATTTTACAACAATCCACATCTGCTCAAATGTTAAGCCCCATATGAGTTTAAAGCCACAGTGCTTGTATAACTCCAAAGTGTCACAGATCACCAATTGTTTTGTAGCATGTCCATTACAAAAATTTACAGGGACAGATAAACAGGACCATCCCAATCTGCGTTCAAATTATGAGTCTCTGGTTCTTGTCCTCCACTTTGCTTGGAAGCAACAGCATGCCCTCTTCTTTTCATCGACTGAATTGAGTTATGTACAAAATATTTAACTTCCCTCCATGTCCTGCTGTTCAAGGCAGGTTCAGCAGCTAAACATGCATCGCAATCCTTTTTGCCTGGCACTTTGACCAGTTTACAGAAGTCTCCAAACTGACGCCTCACTGCTGCCTGTTCCTCCTCGCTCCACAACCTCTTGTTTCTCTTTTGAGGTTTCTCACCAGTATTGTTTTGTCTTACTGTAGTAGACATGGGTGCACCTTCCTGTGCCACTGGTGCTGTATCAGGAACAGTGTGTCCAAGAATTGTTGGTACAACCTGTGCAGTTGTAGGGGCCCTAGGTGGGTCTGTGGGGTAAGATGGTGTACCTGAATGGTTCAGAGGTGTGAAGGAAGAAACAATAGGACTACTGTCATCGAGTGGGGAATAAACAGGAATCATAGGTGGGCTTGAGGTATTTAATGATGTGAACGTAGGGACCATTGAGGTACTTGGAGCATTTAGCGGACTAAAAGTAGGAATCATTGCTGAACTTGTAGTGTCATGTAGGGAGTACACAGAAGAGGGTTGCAAAATTGCTGCATTCTGTGTATATGAAGATAGTGGAAGAATGTGGTTGTTCTCTGAAGTGTATGCAGGAGAGATAAGTGCATTTGTAGTGTTTAGTGGCGTAAATGTGGGAACTACTTGTGTATCAGTAGCATTCAATGGTGTGAAAGTTGACATCAACGATTGACTTGTATGGACCATGTTTGTAGTAGTGGAACTGAAGGATGCATAAGTTGAAATCATCTCTTGGGGGAATGGTGTGGATGATTCTCTCAAGTTTATTGGTGGAGCCATTGTCATACAGTAGTCTGAACTTCCTGTCAAGTGATCTGGGTGCACTGTTGTCATTGTACAGACAACATTTGCATCTTCCAAATCGTTCTTTGTGGTTTGGACTCCAGCTTTAGGACTCTTTGGATTCAAAATGTTAACGTTCCCTTCAGACTTCTGCTGGTTATTTCTCCTGCGGACTGTCTGTAGTGTGTTATGTACATAGTTTTTGACGTCTGTCCAAGATCTTCCACGAAGATCTGGTTCAGCAGCTATGCAAGCATTGCATTGTTTTTTGCCTGGAACCTTCATGGTTGTGATGAAATCACTTAAGTATCGCTTCACTGCAGCTTGCTCCTCCTCGCTCCAAGGTCTTCTCTTTAAAGCTGGCTTCGATGAGGTTCCTAAATGCAAAGAGCCATGGTTGTATTAGAGATAGAAGATCCTGTTTCAATTAATAATGCCATAGTTTCTCAACTTAAATTATAGAACTATGTTAACTACAGAGCTTGACAATTATTTCTTGTGGAATGTGGAAAACGTAAAAACTGAGGACTTTGACTCAGTTTTAAGTCTGAGAACAAGAACAAGACTATATACAAAACAACTTTTGGTATCAAAGGACACAAAGCAGAAAAGCAAAGACCACTCACCATCTCTTGTAGTGGTAGGTGCACTGGATGGCAGTGTGCGATCCATCTTGAGCAGTTGTTTGCTCACTTCCTCCAGCTGCAATGCATTTCTTGAGAGCATGCAACACTCCTCACTGCTCTTTCCCACCAGCTTGGCAACTTGGTCCAATTCACGTTCATTCAGGCTCATTAGCTGCCAGCAGCTGGCAATTTGCTCTCTTAATGATGACGACAGAAGTGCCTCTGGGTTTCTAACTCCACATTCCACCGCAGCCCTCCGAAAACAGTCCAATCCTCTGATGAAGGACGGACCTTCAGTCCTGGCAAACAGGTATGGATTTGTTTTTGACACACCTGCTTGGTGTCGGTTTTCAATGAGCAAGTCAATTGACAAAACCATCCTTTCTGTTAACAGAACCAGCATGTTTCTTCCATACTGACCTTCTAGTTCCAACCTTGTAAAAAAGGCACCTAGGTCCAGCTCCAATTTTGTGCTTTTCCTTATCTGATCAGCAGAGGGCAGAAATGTTCCAGTACTCTTTTTGCAAGTGTAAGTTTGCAAAAGCATTCTACCAATATTCCCTACCCTTCCTCTGTTGAACAGACAAACATCCGCCAGAGTGGCCTCACTGAGCTTTTTCCATGTTGACATAGAAGGACTGTCTTTCAGCTCCTCCCTGGCTTCATCTTCCTCCCCAGCGATAAACCTATGTAGTTTCATTAAATCTTCTGTCACAGTTGATTTGTCCACTTCAACTTTTTTCACGTCTTGTTTTAAAGACAATGCAAGAGCTTTGCGAGAAAAACACTCACTCCATTTTGTATCAAGAAGCTGTATGAACTTTTTCACTTCACTTTCAGTGTCACTGTCCTCTGTCATGCGACTTTCCCCAAAGGCTATTTCTGCAGCTCTTTTCAAAGAGTAGCCGATTTTTGATACAAGGGAGACCGTTTTGAACTTACTGGAACTGGGATCAAAACCACTAGCTCTTTTGGCCCCTTCAACCGCCAATGCAAATTTGGATGGTAGACATAATTCATGCAAATACCTCACACTGTTGTCAAGCTCATTTACAGCTAGCACAAATCTACCCAGTTCCCTCATCTTTTGTGCAATATAAGCAAACTGAGACTTGTCATGTTCATACTTAACAGACAATGCATTGCCATATTTACAAATAAGTGGGTCATTTCTTATATGCCTTGAGATGTCATCTTGATGCATGATATGGATGATTTCCTCGCAGCCTCCAGTTAAGAACTCGGACATTGGAAGCAGCTGAGGGGCAGTACTGGTGACTTTATTTGTCCTGTCAGAGGATTTCTGATCTCCTTTTCTGGCCTTACATGACCGCTCATGTCTCCATAAATCAGTTTTGCGGTAAAAAGCAAAGCAGTGCTGGCAGGGCAGGAAGTCACGAACAGATATGGTGTGATTTTTCACCTGTTTCTTGGACAAGATTTCCCCTTCGCCACTTTTGACAACATGGCAATTATGCTCATAATCTCCTTTATTGCGAATTTGGTCAAGCAAAGTCTGCCTCACTTTGGAACCTTTGGGAAAGTGTATTGCGTGGGCAACATCTGTTTCCTCAGCATGCTTCTTTTCCAAATGCTTTGCGAGTTGGGTGTAAGCCATTTTGCAATATAAACAGAAATGCTTCTTCGATGGCTCTTTTTTCTCCTCTACAGAGCAAGGTGTTGCTTCAAGCACTTTCTTACAGGTCCTTAGACTTGATCGTGTTGGTTCTTTCTTCTCCGAAGTTTTCCCACAGCGCCGTGATCGCCTTTTTACAATCTCCTTTGTGCCCATCTCAGATTGAGCTTGATCTGTACAATCTGACTGACCTGCCACCACATCATCTGCCTCATCATTTGAGTCATTTGCTTCCTGAGGGGACCATTGTTTGTCAGCGATGTCCTTTATTACTGTTTTTTCATCATCCCTTGTCAGCATCCATACCGCAGCCAAACTCATTTCATTTGATGAACCACCTTTGGTGTCATCAAACATCTCAACTTCCTCGGGTTGCCTCTGGTCTTTCTTTACGTCACTTTTCTGCTCAATGATTGAACCACAATCATTATTTTTGAATTCAGTTATATCGTTCCCACCTTTTAGGATGTTTTCATGTTCCCTCATTGTCACTTGCTCTGTGTTTGTAAAGGCCGGGCTGCATAACATTTCTTCGACATCTTTTGGACAATCCAAAACTTGTAGTATGTTCTCTTTAATGCTTGGAGAACCCTCTTCATTTCTTGCACTGTCAAGGTTAGCAGTCAACCTAAGAGCATCATTCGTACTTCTCTCTTCAATCAAGCTCCTCTCTCCTTCAAATGACCTCTTCGCACCAATTGTACATGCCTGTAAAAGAACAAGTATATGTAAGACTCATCACCAAATCAGACCCTATGAATAATTTGATAAAGTGAGCTTAAAACACACATTCATTGGAAAATAAAAGTGGGGAGGGAAACAAAAACTTAAATTTAGTTTGGAAGTAATTTTTTAAGAGGTGGTGATAAGTCAAGAAAATATTTTTTGGTGTTGCCTTGTCAAAATCCCTTGCACACTTTTCAACAGCTGTTTCATGTATAAACACCTTGGAAATGCCCCACCAAGATCCAGGCTCATTCAAACAAAAGTCAACGTGATGGCCACACATCACTTCTTAGCCAAACGCAGACAAAAGGAAAAAAAAAGCCCTGATACCTCACAAATCTCCAGTACAAAAACCACATGTGACCCATTCGAGAACAGTTAATGGCTTTATTGGATCAAGCAGTGTTTTGACATTGTAAATGTCTAACCAAGTAAATGTAGTCATGGGGTGTTGAATGAAATGCTACATGGAGGGAACAGAATATGCACTGACACTACACCTACATTCATGGTTTGCAATAAAACAAGTAATGTTACTTTGGACGTTATATATACACAAGAATATGCTTAGCATAGCAATAATTTTATGGTAAAATCTATTAAACTGGTGATTTAGCGCAACATCTTCAATGTGGCTGAAAAAAAAATCGAACAGAATCCAGGATCAGGCCGGAGACTGATACAAAACATGGGAAACCCATTAATGGTGTTCAGCCATGAACATAATATCAACGTTTTTATAAAATCTATTCTTAGGTGGTAAGATAAAAGACAAAAACATACTAAATATAATAGCTGCTGGTGCATGCTGCAAGGCACAAATTACGTACTATGATTATGATGATGATACATGTTCTAAAGCATATTCAGTATGTACCTGCTTTAAGGGGTTCATCTTGTCCTGGTACTTCATATTTTCAATGTCCTCTTCCATTGGTTTGTTCACTGCAAGACAAGACAATGACAACGTCTCTAATGTGCACACATTTGAAATATTGACAGTGTACAAGCTACCAATGTAAAATCAAACTACATTACGGAGCCATTTTAAACATCAGAACGATGGTGGCACAGTGGCTGGCATGCAAAGCATACTAGTGAGACAACAGCCGAGGGTTTCAATTTGTAGTCTGACCCACATGTGACTGAATTTGTCACAGACTATCAACATTGATATAAACAATGCCAGTTAACAAAAAGATGGCTCAGTCGCTGTTTAAAGTCATCCAAAATACAATTATGGTATATAACTAAATGTATTTAATCAGCCCCATCAACACTGTATGATAAGGTATATCCCATGGGAATATGTTTGACGGAATGAAAACTAAACATAACTTAATGCATAGGACAACAGAGAAATTCAGTAAGATCTCATATGAGCTTTTAATTTTAATTGTCCTTTAACTCATACTAAGTATCTACTTTTTACAGGAAAGTTGATTCTGCTTTATAAACACACAAAACAAACAATAGCTGTATTCTTGGATTCAATTACTTCCTTGTAAAACAATTACACAATAACAAAACTGCTGAACTGATATATATTTATATCTATAATACTAGTAAAAGGAATTTAAGGTTATACTCTTACCTGGGTTTGTTGCGATTGTTCTTTGGAGATGTGAAAAACATCTTGAGGTGATGAATTATTGGCAGATATGACACAGGAAAGTCTGTCAGTGTAGATCTTGAGGAAACAGATTCCTTGGTGCACAGGTGTGGAAAAAACCCTTTTCATTGACAAATGATGTATGGATAAAAATCCTTTGAATGCACTGTGCTTTAAGTTATTACAGCTTTGTTATGTTGCCCATGAGCTAAATGTACAAATGTTACCTTGCAATTTTGTAGAAGGGTTCTCAAAAGACTTTCTGAAGTCCCAAAATTATAAAGTAAAATAATTTAACACATTTTTTTATCTTCAAGCAACTTTGCTTGAAATAGCTAAAATATGCTTTATGAGGTGAAAACAGTACAGTTTTGTTTTTTTAAGACTCTTCTCCATCTGGAAAATTAAGTGAATTTTTAACGCAGTGTCAGTTTTGTATTAGTGATGTAGAGGACCTGGTCAGACACTTGTTAAACCTTTGTAAACACAGCATCATGTTATACTGCTTAACCATGAAAGAAAGAAAAATAAATCCCTTTGTTCAAAGCCATTCACACAACTACTCCCACACATACACTTTGGGGCAACCAAGGTGCAAGCTGCAAAATTTGCAAAATGTATTTTTGTCTTGGAAATGGAGGGTTACAAGGCCTAGAGTTACAGGTCAATTAACAATAAACATTAAAGTAAATAAAATATAGGATAAAAATTAAGTTAAATTAAAAAAAGGTGGGTTGGGTGAATTATTTCATAAAACTTGTTGACATTACAAGTACTACCTCTTGGTCGAGATTGTAGTCCTCCTTGGAATTAAGTGCCAATTTCACAGCCATGTAATCTCCACATTTCACAGCATCCCGCAGCTCACCTGATAAGAACAAAGCAGAGCCAAACAAAGTTTAAGTATTTTAAATGAAAGTACACAGTGATCTTGCAATGACATATTTAAGATACAATAAAAAAAACGCATTTCAAATTTTGCTTGAAAATATAATCTTCCTTTTATAATACCAAAACAAACAATTAAAGAGTGTGGGCATATTTTGGACACAACATTAAAGAAAAGCTTGTGATCTGATTATATATTCCACAATCAGGCAATGCTAATATTTTATATTTTTATAATGCCCTAGTGCACAGTATGCTATCTTCACACAGATAGGGGTGAAAACGAAACCCTGCACCCATCTATGCAGGTCCGCAGGATAACAACTTTCAAAACAGGACATCAATTCTCACATGCAGACAATGTATGTACAGTATTGTTTAGTTTTAATGACAACATAGTGCTAATGCAGCTGTTAGCATTAGCTGTTTTTAAGACATGAACTCCAAAAATGTCCAGAATATTGGGTCTGGACCATAGCCTGTCGTCTGGACCTATAATTAACAGGGCACCAGTGCTCTGTGGCAGCAGTGACTGGGACTCATGTGCGCAAGTCACATTTGTGTGTTCACAATGTAGGTAAAGGAAGATGATTCACAACATAAGGTAAATTAAAGATTTCCCTTTCTGCCTAACAAACGTTTTGACTTTTAGGACCGAATATCCCATATGTAATCAAGCAGTTGGAAGCCAAAACCTTGAGCAATGTTAGAGGTTTTAGAAGAGACAAATTTACTCAGAATGTCCAGATTGGGCACTCTGGCACCATTTGAGATTTCTAACTAAGTTTGACTCCAATTAAATAAAACCCAATCAAAAAACATATTGGAAAAAGCTTTCAATAACTGTATGTATTTGGCTGAAGTCAACTTTATTTTTGCTCTTCTTCGGCTGCGGGATCAGTGAGGTTTAGTCACTGTGTAATAAGACATATGCTGTATGTATTTATATATATATATATATATATAGCATGAAGTAGCATGACTGTCGGGGCTAGCTTTGTGGGCATGCATAGTGTGCATGCATTTTCTATGTTTTACCAAATGCTGTTTAAGTTGCTTGGTGTTGGAATTGTGTTTTGCCCAGGTAAAAATGCTGTCAAGGGCTTATAGCCAAAATTTTCCCGTTACATATATACACAATATTGTTTAATATTTAAAATGCTCTTCTATGGTGAGGGTTGGGAGATGCACAGCCCCCTTCACTCATGCTCATTTTCCTTCTATACAATACTTTGTGTAGTTTAGCACCAAGGGCCAAAAGATAACATATTTATCCAAATATGAAGTTGAGCTACAAGATGGCAGGCAACTAACTGTCACAGATGATGTGGAAACACTTACTGGGTGTTAATGGTGGACCTGACAGGATCTCATCCTCTCCATTTAGATGTTTCTGGAAGTCATCCAGAGTCATCCAGTCCAGATTGAGGTCCATTCCAAGACTTAGTGTGGCTTGGCCCTTTTCTGTACATCACACACAATACAGAGAGATGCTTTCTTAGTCTGCAGCCTGAAATTTCCTTCTCCTCTTACTCTCTCTGAACATTTTCCACACAGAATTTTGTATGTGCAATGTAAAAGTTACATATTATGAAAGTCAGAAATTGACAGTGAGGAGGTAACCGTATAATTACTCATGAAACAAAGTTGGACCTATTGGGGTAGTGTTTACGTTCAGCATGTGCTCAGTGGGCACCAGACTGTAACATATTTTTCAGCACCTTCTGGCGGCTCCTGGGAGTCCTTATGGTCATCAGTCACGAGGCGTCTCGGCTCACTGTCCTCTCTCCTCTTCCTCTTATCATCTGTTGAAGATCTCCTTTCCCAACTAGGCCGTTGTGGCTCCTCTGGCCTATCCCTCCGCTCCCGAGAATCCTCCCCTATCCTCGGCTTTGCAGTACTTTCTTCTCCTTCCCTCTCATCGCTGTCCAGGTTGAAGCCATAACTCTGGCTTGGTTTGGACCCTAAAGGGGAGTAGACGAGTCATCATATTTTGTTATGGATGTCACATAAAGAGGAAAGCTGAGAATCAAACCTATAGATGCCATTAGCCTCTTTTATCTTCCCAGATTGTCATTCCATATTCCAGGTAGTTATAACCTGTTACTTATCTGCCATGTTTATTAGGTAGTTAGACAACAAAAAAGATCCATACTACTTAATTTCACATGCCTCTAATGATTTTTTTGACTCCACATCTTAACATTACACAATCATAATGGCTTAAATTGAAGATCCATTAAACGTTTAAACAAACGTGACTGATTTTACACTTCCCTCTCAAAATACAGAAGTGTATAGAGAGCTTGTAATGAAATAGTACTTAATATGGAAGTCTGAATATAATCTTTATGATAAAATGACTATGATAAAACATCACTAACATCAACTCTAAATGTTAGGGCTAACTGCAGTACAGGCTAAAAGTGTAAATACATCTTAACTTTTTCCTCCTGGTTTTACCTCTTGCATTTATGTATTTGCCTTTTTCTCACCTGGTGTTACATTAACAGCAGTCAGTTTGGGTTGATGCGACTATGACCAACATCCATAACTTATGGTTTTTAAAGTGTTTTTTCCTTATGAGTGTTGTGCATACCATCTGATTGCTTAGTCCTCTCTGTCTTCTCAGCATCTGGTTTCTGAGCTGGAGACTCTTTGCTTGGCTTGGTGATCTTCTCCAGTTTTCCTAGCAGCTAATGTTGACAAAGAAGAAAAAAGAACAGCATTGTGAACAACTTGTTTTTTTCACAGAGAGGTTCACAACTTGAATCATGTCATGGTTATTCTGGAACCAATCCAACATGAGTTCAGTTCCTACTGATACTTTGCTTGTGTTTTAATCTGAAGCTAGTGGTAGTTTTTAGTCTAACATAATCATAAAATCCTAGTTTAGGACAATTATTACAGCTTATTAACTATAAACTGGTAGTGACTGGTGTTGTAAACCTTACAGAGCTACACTATTTAGTCATTAGTTTTAGGTCTAGTAAAAAAAAGGTGGTTTTGTGAAAAGATGTAGAAGCTTCTTAGTACGCAGCTGATCACTGTTTATCAGAGCAGCTCAGCGCCGTTTGCAGGTTCTGTACACAACCCCATATCTTAGACAACAAAATGACGTTTGATAGGTTGTAATAAGGTTTCAATGTTTTATGTATTTTATAAACAATATAAATTGAATGAACTAAAAAGCATGTTTTTGCATGTAAATCTCCAACTACAGCTAAAAAGTCAAATGAGGAGCATCCGGTTACTGTTAACAACTCTGAGTGAGATATATATGAAAAACATCCACACTACTAATACTGTACCTTTGTTAGTTTGCCACTGTTCTTCTCTACAGGAGGCTGATGAGATGGCTGCCGGCGAGGAGCACGATCCTTGGCCTCACAGTTTAACAGGAACTTCTCAAACAGGTTAGTGGAGCCTGTGGGGTCCTTCTGTCCCAATAACTCCTCTTTAGCCACATCGTCCTCCTTGACCTTGGTGCTGGGGGCTAACGAAACAGAAGATGAGGACGACGACGATGTGGAGGAAGACTGGGCTTTGAGTGACGCAGGCGTGCTCTCCTGCCCTTTGGTTTTCACTTTCTTATGCAGGGTGGAGCTATCACTTGAGTCGGAGTGTGGGGCATTGTCCTCCTTGCTTTTTGAGGTGAGGCCCTTCAGTTTTTGGAGGCTGCTCTCTTTCAGAACGCTGTCTGGCTTTTTGCTCTTTTTGTCATGGACAAGGTCCTTTATGCCCTGAAGCTTTACTTCCCACTTTCCCTTCTTCAGTTTCGACTTGTCTTCCAAACGTAACTTTTCAGCCGACTTCGTTACATTCTCTCTTGATGTATTGTCAGTCCAGTTGGGACTCTGATGGGCCATCACTCAGGTCATCTTCCAGAGGAGCAGCTGCCTCCTCGTCAGAGGTTTCAATCTTTCGATCCTTCTTCACTTTCTTTTTCTTCCCCTCCTCTACCTTTTCTTTCTTATGCTTTACTCCGTCTTTTCCCTTTTCCTTCTTGTGTTTTTTGGAGGGGACAAGCTCATCGTCATCCTCTTCAGAGTCAAGCAGACGCTTTTTTGAATCAGCCCTTTTCTCCTTGGAAGGTGAAGATGGAGTAGGGGCCCTCTCTGCCTCTTCTTCTTCTTCTTCATCTGTCTCTGGAGCAGGCAGAGGCCTCACCTCATCCTTTCGTTTGTCTTTCTTCTTCTTTTTGTCTTTCATAGGCAACTCATCTTCTTCCCGGATCTTTTTCTTTTTCTTCTTCTTGATGGGCATCTGAACCGGGCGGTCTTTGTCGCTGTCACTCTCTGAGTCTGCATCAAACACGTCGCTCTTTGAAGGCAGTTTCTAATTTCAAAGGACAATATGAATTATCATCAATCTTATTGCTATGCAAAGAGACACTGACTAAATGACAAACAGTATTATTTGTTTAAAACAGCAAAATATTTTTGGGGCTGGCGTATACTTAATTCAGCTAAGTAAATATTTTGGCCCAATGCAGATATATACAGAAATAATTATCATCTTGGAGCACAACTTTGTAGCTTCTGTATTGTGGAGTTAATCAATCAATATCTCACTCCCATTGTTTGACCAATTGATACACTTGTGATCAAAATACCAGGTAATGAGTACGATTTAAAAAGTGTACGCAGTAAATGTTCTACAATTACAATAGTATTGTTTGGAGTTTTCCCTGCCATAGTTAGGTTGAGGTGCTGCACCCAAGTGTTTTTGCAGAGTTCCTTAAATAAATAAAGACATTTAGACGAAATCTCCCTCTTAAAACTGAGGGAAAACCCGAAAACAGTGTCCGTAGTATTCTTTATATACACACCTGAATGTCACTTAGACTTACCACGCTCTTCTTGGCTTCTGCTTCTTTCTTGGCCTTAGCTTCTACCGTGGCCTTCTTATAGGCTAAAAGGACTTCTCGACAGTCCTCTAAATGAGCCTCTGGCTCCCAAGTGTCATCGTCGGAGCAGTAATTCTTCCAGCGGACTCTGTAGAGCACTTCACCCTGAAAACAGACACAAAAGATACAGCATGGAGCTCAGGTATGATGGTACGATGGATACATTTCTAGTTTGTGGTTACATATGTTCTGTTCCTCAAGAGCCTCTTCAAGGCATTTGCTTTGTAATTCATTACTGGTGTAACTTGTCTAAACTTTTTTTTTTTAATTTGTCTCGCGATGCTGCTTTGAATATGCAGTGACAGTTGCTCTGAAGCTGGATATATTGTTTTTAGCAACAGTAAAAGTTTCAGTCTTGAAATAGCTTGCTGTGGGAGAAGATTCATTTAACAGTGAGATCAATAAAATTCTGTTGAATACCACATTAGACAACTCTGAGTGGTGTTTTTTGCGTTTCAAATGTTGCAGTGAAAACGCAACCCTTTTATCTTTGTCATACACAACTTCCCCTACTTTACATCTATTCTTCTAAATTAACTTGAGTGAAAAAGCTTTGAAAAATCGTATTCAATTTGCTCACTTGATGTAAACAGAGTGAGTAAAAGTTGAAGTTGGCTGTTGAAGAAAAACAACCCCCTCCATCAACACACACACACAAGTCTAGTTAATGTTTAAGTGTGTAAGTGGGACACTACTCTTGTGACTTTAAAAACAAAATGAGTGAAGAAATAATGGTTATTACTGGAAGTCAATCCAAAACCACCACACCATGCGTACAATAACAATATATATCTCCTCATGCTGACTGAATGTGCTGGTACATGTTGCTGTGTACTCATAGATTTGTCTGTATAACTGTTTGTGTTGTATGTAAATGACCGTTTTAGTATTTGTTTTAGATTTAATGTTTACCTGCCCAAGGACTGCAGATGGAAATTAGCTGATGGTTAAATCCTCTCTTCTCATCTTGCGATTAATGATTTTGTGCATTGTCCTTGTTTAGAATGCACCCATTATGGGCTTTAACTCTGTCTGTGCAATACAATGATTCATGTGCAATTCACTCACTGTACACATGTTTCACTGTATATATTAGTTTTATATTCCTCACACCTAAGTATTATTATCCTTACACTTATCATTACTTACTGATGCCTATTTTTGACTCGTGCTGCTGTAAAATTTAATTTCATTGTGGGAGTAAAATAGAGTAAAATAACATCTTTTTAAAAAAAAAATTCTGACACGACAATAATTTAATATTTTATACAACTATACACCAAAACTGCAATATATGCCAACCATGTTTTGGAGTCCTAATGAAAGCTGACATTACAAACTGCTACAAATGGGAAAGGTGCACGTTGTAGCAAACACATGCTCTCGGTACTAATAACCAATAAAACATGTAAGCAACTTAACTTTAAAGTGCTTCATGAAATATGACAATTCTCTGCACAAGCACAGAAAATCGATAAAACCCAACAGCTCAGGTGGGGAATCCGTGCCGCTTCAAATACTGCGGCTACATTGGCATGAGTTAGTAAATTCACATTGTTTCCCCTTCAGCTGCTTTTAAAGCAGAAATAATGCTAACATCGTCCCCGGGATTTATGTCACTGCGCTAACGGACAATAACGAGAGCTGGGTGATATTTTGCAAGCTTTGCAGAGCGTCCGTCCTTGGCCTCAGCAGGAGAGACAGGAGCCGACATCAACACCAGGAAAACGGTGCTAAACATGGACGAGCTGCTAACACAACAAAAGGGGCCGATGAATGAACGACATCCTGGGGAATACATGCATCGAAATGGGTTTGGGTCGAGTTATCAACGTGTCTTGTGATGGACAGTGTGTGGACACCGTCGGGCTGTGTCGTGCTGGAGCGTGAGAGCGGCCATGTCTGCCCAACTGACCGGGAGGCTACGTTAGCCGTTAGCCTGTAGCTCCTACCTCCTCCAGCCGCATGTCAATGATCCGCTCCACCTCGTACACGTCCTCCTCTTCGTCCTGTTCGCTGTCCACCGGTTCCACCTTCACCTCGGCCGCCATGGCTGCGGGGCTGTGCAGTGTATTTTCCGCTAAAACCGTGTCAGTGGTGTGTGTCGGAGGGGGCAGCGAGGCGCCAGTGTACCCGGGCAGCGCCGCAGCGAGGTGGGTTGATCCCGAGCGACGAGCAGCTACCGCCCGCTCCCACCGCGCTGCGTTCAGGGACCGACCCTAACCTCGTTATCCGTTTCCAGAATGTTTCTGTAATAATACTGTTGTGAAACCAGGAAAAGAAAACAAAAAGATTCTGCTAGGATATTTTCAAACACTTCATCATGGGACGATATGTTGTCAAAAATAAAAGAAGATACAGTTTTATTTTAAAATGTTGAAACCTTTTGGCAATTTCTTTAAAACCACAATTGTAAATTTATACAAATCAGTTTAGTTTTTTTCTTTAATTATGTTGAACAATATAAAACATGATCTATAAATATAACACAAAAGGCTGTTAAAACCCATAACATCAACAAATATCTTGTTTTTTTATTATTGACCTTTGTCTCTTACTAATAAAGAAGAAAGAAAATATCAAAAATTGATTAAAACGTGTGATTCAATTTTCAATAGAGAAAATCGTTTTCTCAAACAATTATATATTTTCATTATTATATAATTTATATTCGTTTTCTAACTTTTCTCTAAATACAGATAGGAATACATAGGTTTACAAATCATTTTGACTCGTCACCATCTTTAAATGCCACTCTACTTTGTCGTTACTTTGGACGTTGGGAGTCAAAATTACGATGTTCAATAAAGGCAGCATGGAGGTAGGGCTTCCCTCTGGATTGGACACAGCAAACGTTTGAGAGGGAGCAAAGCAAAGATGGTGGAGCAGCAAGAAGTCAAGGAGGAAATCTGATGAAAACATTACATAGATGAATAGATATTATAGATGAATAAAAGTATAATGCAGGGCTTGCTCTCATGCGTGTTTTTCTGTTTGCACACATAATGTCAGTTTTCCCCTCATAAAGATAGATGTCATTATTAATGTGTGGCTGCAATGTGGACACATGAACAAATATTTTGAATAAACACCACACTCATATTCAGATATCAGGAAATCAATATTTATGACTTATCTTATATACAAATCGTATCTTCCTAACATTTTTAATTAATAGACCATTTTAATTCACAATGCAAATAACTTTGTTAAGCGCACACACACTGAATCCCCATTTCAGTGTCATAATAAAATAAACAGCAGCACACGCACACACACACACACACACACACACACACACACACACACACACACACACACACACACACACACACACACACACACACACACACACACACACACACACACACACACACACACACACACACACACACACACAATAAGATTTGCTAACATGTGTCTATGGCCTTTGCACACAGATACAGACAATATGCACATCTGTGGTATTTGCAGTTGTAGCAGTAGTGTTAAGAAACCAAAACAGCCACATCAGCATAGCAGTGATAGATAGATAGAAGAAACTGTTTCATAACCGAGAATGTTATTGAGATACTCAAGATTTTCTCTTTTATAAACACCTTCATGAAACGTAAAATAGTCATCAAGTCACCGATTATGAATTGGAACAAAAGATCAGGGCAGGAAAAGCATCTGTGAGGTTACAGAGTATGAACATGTTTCAGAACAAGTTTGAGCCAAATGAAACAGTTAAAATAAATATAGTTATATCCCAGCTTTGAAATTATAGTGTAATACTTACAGAAAACATTGAAATAAAATGGTAAGGCAAATTAAAGTTTTGAAGTTTAATGAAGTTTTGTAAAGCAGGAATAAACACTGCTTTGGATCAAGCTGAGAGAGGTCAGTCAAAAACAACACAAAGAAATCTGACATTAAACTGTGTAAAATAAACTCACTTGTATTTCAGATTTAGGCAAATTATCACCTGAATTTTATTAGATTATATATATGTATATATGTGTATATATATACAAAAAAATTCTAAATCAGAGTTCTATCCTGAATTTTCGATATATGTGAATAGGAGTCTGGTGCGGTAGCTGCAGGTCTGACAGTGTGGAACGGCGTCCTCAGTTCTCTCATACCTCACACACCGAAAATGATTTTGAGATCAGCCAGGGAGAGTTTGGTGAACGTGCTTCCTGTTCCCGTCAGCACGTTCTGGGCCAGCTCCTTCTTCTTCACCTGCAGAGTGGAAATCTTCTCTTCCACTGTATCTTCACACACAAACCTATCAAAAAACAAATTCACACAAAAGTAGTTTTTAGCCAACAAACACAGACAAACAAGTGTCAACCCACCGTGATGTAACCCATTGGTTTGTGAGCTGCCATTTTGAAATCTTGAGTTTGGTATTTTGTCCAGTGCCATCTGTGTTTATTTAAAACCACTTTGGAGGAGCGGGTGTAGAGCCTGAATGAGGGCATGGGGAAAATGCACTCATTGGACGGTACTAGCTCTAAATCATACAGTCTTCAATGAGGCCCCAATGGTGCTTTTTTATCTAGTTGACTCTAAATGGGACCATAATTTTCCAAATATTAACCTCATGCTGTATTGAACAAGACTTGAAACTAGAGACTGAGACCAAAACCCTCGGAAATTGTTTGTATGCTTATTTGAGAGAATACAGTTTTCAGGCATTTCCGCATTGGCTTCACTTAGGGACCCGGGGTCTGTGTGTCTGGTCATTCTTATTTACAGTCTAAGTAACAGGCCTAAGGAAATGTTGATCAATGAGCTTGTGGAATTGTTGTTCCACTCCTGTCTACCAATTTTGATTTGATCTTCGTTTTATGCAACTTTTACTGTACATTGTTGTTGTAATATATAAAAATAGGATCCAAACACACTGAAAGTACTGCTTCTTTGTATTTACCTGTGGATGGTGACATCTTTCCTTTGTCCAACTCTATAGATCCGGTCACAGGCCTGATCCTCCAAGGCTGGATTCCTGTCAGAGTATTCAGGGTTCAGAGGTTAAAGACTCCATTGTTATAGTGAACGCATAAAAGATATAAAATTGTTGTTTCAATGAAGATTCTCAGTCATCCGGGTCGTGGTATCAAACTGGTAAAACCCTCAACAACCTACATGTTTATCATCATAACTCTCAGGATAGGTAATATTATTTATATCACACTTTTCAAGCAGAATGTAAGAAAAACAACGAGTAGAGGTTTCAGAGCAGCAGATTTCTTTACTTTTGGATTTGTGTGTGTGCAAGTGTGTGTCTCACCAGTGCATGTCCATGAGGAAGAGGTGATTCCCTCCAATCAGGTTGAGACCAACTCCTCCAGCACAAAGAGAAATCAGCATCACCTGTGACACAGAACCAGAAATATGAATATACAGACAGATGGACGGACAGTGAAACTGAAACAGTTTAATCACAAATGAGAAAATCAACATTGTACGTTTGTAAATTGATTCATTACTTTTCAAAGCATTAGAAAATATTTCAAAAAATAGATTGTTGTGTCATGTTTATATATGTATTTTATATATTCACCTGTGGTCCCTTAGGGTCTGTGTTGAATTCTTCCACCAGGTCCATGCGACGTTTGGGGTTGACAGACCCGTCGATGATGCCGTATCTCAAGCCCATCTGCCGCAGATGAACCTTTACGATGCTCAGCATACTGGTCCACTGGGACACGATGACACTAAACATGACAAGAGGGGAGAAGATAACATGTGGATTACAACCAAAGAGGTAGGATTCAATATAGAAAGAAAGTCAATGAACACAGAGATTAAAGATATGACTAATAAGAGTCTGAGTTGATCTTGAGAGTTGTTCCTACCTTCTCTGATCAGGACTCTTCTGCCTGATTGCCTCGAGCTCAGAAACAATAGCAGCAATCTGGAAAATTGAGATTGAAGAAGAAGTTAATTTGTAGTTTCTGTAAAATTTGATAAAACAGCAGCGATATGGGAAAACAAGCTGAGGTCTAAATGGTACTAAATAAAAATTCCAGGTACTCGTATTAGAAAGAATAACACAGGACATGCGTTTAAATAATCATTATTTTAGCTCCCACACAGATCACATTCAGTGTGATAGTGATGTGAGGTTGAGGAGCACAGCTGTCACCCACCTTGGTGCTCTCACTGGTGTCCTCAAACAGCTGCGAGGGGAAGTGGGTGCCATTAAGAGCCACGGTGTCTTTGGGGTCAGGGCCTGATGGTGAGGGGTTCGAGGAGAGTGACAGAGCGTTGAGCTGCTCCTCCAGAGACAAGACGATCCCGTCACCCTGCAGCTCTGTCGAGTCGAGAGTCTGAGCAGAGGGAGGAAGTGAAAAAAGGAAAGAATTTCTTACACTTCCCATTAATCAAAGATAAAGTGAACAAAACAAAAACAAACGCATTCTAAAGTGCCACAGAAGCACTGTTAAATGAGCATTAACATGATTAAGACGACATTTGATGATGTCGTGAAGCAGCATGGCATCATGGGAGTTGTTGTCTTTACCACCATTGCCAATGAAAATCTACCTGAGGCAACTCAGGCACAAATCATGTTCATAAAGGAGGTAATGAGTTTTATTCAAGTTACACAGCAAAAGGTAATAAAGAATCATAATCCATTACAAGTGACCAATACAGAGGAAGGACCAAAACACCAACTGGCTAACTGGCTAGCAGTGTGTTGTTTGCCCCAGAAGAGACGGGCAAAACCATGGTTTACCCGGATAGAACGCAAATAAAAGGCAAATATATATATATGGACAACATTTTGGATAAGGTAACTAAACAGGCCAACACAACATATAACATAGGTCTAGTAATTTTCAGACATTGAAATGAAGAATTGATACAAATTATATCTTTAAGACCCTGTTGAAAACCTGGTGTGTTTGTGTGTATGAGCGCATACCTTCTTCAGGAGGGACAGATGACAGCAGCACTGTCGCAGGCGCAGCAGCAGGGACAGGATGTGGACGGTGCTGGACGCCTGCCGGGAGCTTGGCACAGTAGCTTCAGGCTGTGACATGCCAAACTCTTGGGCAACTGGAGAGAGAAGCCCCACATACACATGTAGTTTTGAAACACCACAGTTTCATAGATTTGTTTTTAGCTCCAATGTAAAATTCTCATTTCTCTTTGTTTTCTTTTTTAGTAATATAATATTTTTTTCTGTAGGATTATGTGCTGTGATAACTAAAAACACAGTTTCATGTGTATATTTGTAATATATAACTCAGCCATACAAAAAACACAAAAATATTCTACAGTACATACTGCAAAATGTAAGCAGGCTTTGCCACAAGAAGAAGCACAGAATAGATTAGATCTTTTTTTTAATATAATAATCCTACTAGAAACAGGAGATAGAAGACCCACAGACAGCAGAGTGCGTTCAAACTTGAACTTTGCACTGTACAGTTGTGATCCGATCACTCAGGACAGATGTCAATACAAGCTCTGAACAGCTCTTAATCACACATGTCACAAGGGGCAGTATTCATCACACACTCAGTCAGTTCAGCAGATCTCTCACCTTTGTTAAAGGGATTAGAAGTGGGTGTGTCCCCCTTGTTCACATCATTTCCTTCATGTCTCTTCAGGTAGTTCTGCAGAGTGGATCTAAAAAAAAAAGGGATATTAACATTCTAACATATTTTTAATGATCAGCATCCAACAAGATTCCAGCTCTTTTTTTATGTATTTACACACATCCAGATGAGGAGGAGGAAATGTTTTCTTGTTACTTTTATAATGAATTAGAAATCAAGACAAGTAGGTGTGTTACCTGGATTGGGCAAAGACCACATCATACACCGCCTGCTCATCCTTAGACAGTTTAAGTCGATGCACCTCGCAGGTCCGATCAGGAAGAGACACCTGAAACAATCATTATTCATCATTATTATTTATCATTGTCTTATTACTTACTATACCGTCGCTGCTGTAACTTCACTAACTTCCCCAGACTGATCAGAGGTCTGATAAAAGATTATCTTGTCTTAACATATTGCCACTTTTACTGATTAATAGCGCCCCCTGCAGCCAAATATGGTGATTATTTCTGTTGGGCTCTGCAGTAACAATGAGCCAAGTCCAGTATATAAAGTATAAAGTCAAGTCCAGTGTGTCTCTGTGTGTGCGTGTATGTATCTACCAGAGGCTTTCCTGTGGAGTCCATCTGGTTTTTGGTTCTTCGGAGCAGCAGAGTCCTCGTCAAGATGTTCAGCCTCTCTCTGCCTCTGTTAGAGCCGTTGTCGACCTGAGCTTTCCAGAGTTTGTACTCGTCAAACGGAGAACAACGCAGAAACCTGTGGAAAGGGCAGTGAATGAATACTGTCTCATTTTAATTCCCCATCTTGAACTAACTTGACCACAGCGACAATACCATTATGTTAGCAGTTCGAAAGAACCTCCAGGGTCATGAATAATGTAAGCACAACCAATAATATGAGATGAGTTTGCTCCTGTCTTTGTTGATTGTTAAATATCTAGGAGTCTCCCATAAAGATTGATTTTAAAAGATGTTGGGGCAAATATATAGCACTGCTTTGTGGCCCTCTTTCATTCATAAATATGAAAAACATTTGAATCTAAACAAAGCAGTCTCGCAGAGAACCGCACATGTCCAACATGCAGACAAAGCATTTCGACTGAGAAGGCATTTTAAAACATCTGTTTTTCTGTGTTTTCTTCTTACTTAAGCAGTGAGTACATGTCCAACAGGTTGTTCTGGATGGGTGTACCAGTGACTGCCCAGCGGGCGCTGGCCCGCAGCTGACACACCGCCATGGACGTCTGCACTTTGGGGTTTTTAATGTTGTGGGCTTCATCAAGTATCATACGGGCCCAGGTAACTCGCAGAAGAGGAGACGAGTGCAGTGGCTGAGGAAAAATTTCAAAAGATGAAGTATACATGTGTCTGAGGATTTAGTTTTAGCATTATTTTTATTGGTACCAAAATGGCTTTGAAACTGGACAGCTGAAGTCAGAACTGTGGCTTTACATCATAATTACTCACCACGTCATCAGAATCCTTTGATGGTTTTTCTGCCTCCTCCTTCTGGACTGGAATCTCCTTAGAGACCAAACCGTATGTGGTCACCACCACATCGTAGTCTGCCAGCCTGAGGAGATGGACAGAGAACACGTAACTCAGTTTGTGGTTCAAATATCTTTTGAACTGGAAGGATGTATCCTGATTGGTGCATCGGCTGTGCACATCCACAGAAGTTATCTGTGTGGGGGTAGTATGTGACCTTCAGGGACTTTGACAAAAATGAAGTTTGCTCCCATAAAAATAACATGTAACATGTTATTGTTCTCAGAATTGGATTTTGTTGTGTCCTTCAGCTGCCACATTTTAATTCATAATTGACAGGCATAATGCTAAAGATACTAAACTGTCAAAAAGGAAAATGTATGCAACTGCAAAGATGGTGTGTGTGTGTGTGTGTGTGTGTTATCCCTCACACTTTGGCACTTTTCTCTCTGTTGGGACCGTGGTACAGACACACACTCAGCCTGCCCGTCTTCACATGTCTCTCAATCTCTTTCTTCCAGTGGTGAATCAAAGAGGCAGGGCAGATGATCAGGGTTCCTTTAGAAACCACAAGACTGGAGTCTGGATGATGAACAAATGCAAGAAAAAATATAAGAGGTATTACTTAATTTAAATAATACACATATACAATTCATGTTGCCTATTTTATCAGAGCAAATTAAAGAGTTCTCATTACCAGTTTTGGAGAGCCATTTCTCCAGTTTCTTCTCTTCCTTCTTTTCTTCGTCCTCTTTTGCCTTGATCTTCTTGGCAAGTATGAGAGAAATCATGGTCAGGGTTTTTCCGAGACCCATGTCATCCGCTGATTCCGAAAAGGAGGAGCAAGAAGAACAAAGGGAGGAAATGATAAGGAATTAATAATTCAACTGCTTGATAAAGTGGACAAAGCCCTTTGGTGATATATTGTCTTTGTTGTGACCCTCACATCAAACACACCTCACTGACCTACTGCCACAGAAACATGTCATCTCCTACTCAGAAGGGAAAAGTAACACCAACTTTTATTATTCCATCTCTGTCCCACAGTTTTCATCATGATGTGGTAACAGTCTTCATTTTAACCTCTTCAATAAAAACTGGAATGGTACTTGGTAGATTGAGGCCAAACATTATCAAGACCCATGAATTATTCTCTTCAAAACTAGTCAAAATGTAAAACAATTAAAAAAAAACGTAATTTGAAACCGCTTTGTGCATATCAGTGCCAAAATGTAATGAGATCTTAACCTCCATGGTGAAGGTAATACTATTAAATGGTGAGCATACCCAGAATTCCTCCACAGGGATTCTGGCCTTCTCTCCAGAGCAGCCAGGACAAAGCTCTCCTCTGATGAGCCAGGAGCGACACCTGAACAGCCAATCACAAGCGGACAATGTTATTAGAGTAATAGAAAGGACCAATCATAAAACGATTTATATACTACCAATGATATATTTTCACAATTACAAATACAGTATGGACAAAGGTATGTGGACAATGCTGCTGTCAGAGCCTTTACTCTTCTTTCCACCAGATTTTGGAAACAAAAAGTACACACAGGTATGTAGACAGGGGTGATGCATCATTCCCTGATATCTAATTAGTGGTATTAGATAATCTATGTGAAGCACAGACTGCAGGCTGGGGGATAGGAGTACCTTGATGCCCTTTGGGTCTGGGACTTCAGCCTCAGCATCGGGGCAGGACTCCATGGATTTGTGGAGGTGGTCGATGGCCTCGCTGGTGGCGTTTTTCACCGCCAGCAGACGGTCATTGGTCATCCTGCCACCGTAAAAGGCCTGAGCCTGCGGGTTAGCTGGAAACAAGAAGGAGTGAGGATTAGGGTATTTGTAGGAATGGTAAAGAACAAATAGAAATTACTTTACATAAATGTAGAGGAAAATAGTACAGATACAACACAAATGTGAAAATGAGAGCTGCAACAATTCAGATTCAAATTCAGTTTCTTGGCTTCAAAAATTATTAACTGATATTTCTCAACAAAAACTCTTGATCAGCCTACCTCCATACATCTGGGTGTAGCCCTGGCTCAGCTGGAGCCCCAGGGAACTGCTGGAGGCTTGGTGCTGAGAAGGGCCTGGAGCCAGAGGGGCAGGGAGCAGGATGGTGCCCCCCTGTCGACTGAATGGGTTGAACTGACTGCTACCTGGTCTCACATCATTGCTGCGATGTTCACCCTCGGTCTCTGGGAGAAAGGTGATTATGGCAGGTACCGTGTTAGTGTGCAAACTTTAAAGTAAACTGCTCTCCACACTGTGAAGTGGATTTACATGTTTCTGCATACCTTCTTTTACCTGTACTGCTGCATGTAAAAGACAGTGCATACACATCATTGTTGATATTGATCTGAAATTTTCAAATTTCATTCTTTAAAATTTGTTCGAATTGAATCATGATTTTGTTAAGCTGTATATTTAAAAACAGGGTTTGATGCCTTTTTAAGTCCTGATTACTGACTAACAACAACCTGATTAATTAGAAGCTGAGGTGAGAGGCTGAGTGGAAGAATTTGGGATTAAAACGTGCTGTAACTGTCTGCTGCACTTCTGTGCAGTAGGTGAGTTACCTGGATGAGAAGCAGCAGTGAGGCACAGAGACTCCAATGCATCCTCCAGCTCCTTGACCTGAGTCTTCAACCTCTCCCCTTTATCTGGCAGAGCCGCCACATTCACCACAGACAGAGTGGCCTTGTCAAGAGGAAAAAGGAGTAAGGACAGAAATCTGAATACACATAGGACATTAAAAAGGTGAACCTCTGTTTTAAGTCATTTAAAAGGTAAAAAGTCAAGCTGCAGTTGTGGTCTGCAAAACTAAATACATTGTATTTTTTACTAGTTAATTTAAATAAGTCACATTTTAAAACATTAATACTCTCATAATTTCATTATGTCTCTATTATCATTTAATAATAATAATGATAATAATAATAAAAATATTCTCCATGTAGCTGCTATAGTGACGACCCTCAGTTTCCATCAGATTACAGCAGAGAGGACTCAGGCCTGTGGCAGATTTGTTCTAAAGCCGAACTGACACATCGGCAAGGTTGATATTATCAGCGGATTTTAGAAAAAATGTAAGTAACAACAATAGGTAAAAAAAAAAAAAATCCATTGAAGAAATATTTTAGGTGTGTGAGGTCTTGATCAGAATTGTTTATAATAATATTAACATGAGCCTCAGAAATACAGTATCGTTCCTTCTCTAATTTGTACCATAGAGTTGCTCAGGCACGACATTTATAGCTTTCAAAGTCAGACCAATTCAGCTAAGCACGCGTTACTCAGTGGATCCTTCACTCACCTTTTTCTGTTGAAGCTGAGCAGTGAGCAGACTGTGCAGCTTTTGGGGATCTTCCTGTTGACCTTTGACCTTAGACACTGACTGAAACCCCGAGAAGCTGGTCAGGGTTTTTTGTACAGCAGAGACAGGAGTGGGAGGTTTCACTGACACCAACACTACATCATCATCATCATCATCATCATCATCATCTTGGTGATTTTTGGTTTGACTAGACTCGGACTGTGTCGGTTGGTTATTTGTGGGGGTACTGGTGTTAGAAGAGTCTCTGCTGCTGGGTGCAGATTTAGAAGTGCTCTCTTTCACCGTAGAGTCAGATTGTTTCACCACATCTGTAGTTGGTTGCAGTGGCAAGTCTTTGTCAGTATCCTGTGAGGTTTTATTTGTTTTCTCAGGAGGAAAAGCAGTGACCCTGGAAGTGGAAATAGTATTTTCCATTTTACTCTGGATAGTTTGGTTATCTTCAGTCCTGTTTTCAATCTTATTCGTCATATGTTCCACATCGTTAGCTTTGGGACCGTTTCTCTCCTCATCTGAAACTCTTTTCTTTATCTTCATGCCTGGTGGAAGCGGTTTACTTTGGTAGGTGTCTGGGGAATCCATCTTCTTTTTTTTCTCCTCTTCTTCCACTCGTGCCCCAACACTCTCCACACTTTCTTTCTGATATCCTTCTCTTCCTTCAACCTTGTGACTTGCCTCGATGTCTGTCTTATCTCTTTCCTTCTCCCTCCCTCTCCACTCTGAGTCCTCGTCCATCTTGGAAAGGGCCTTGAAGGGATTTCGGACAGGTGGCAGACAGGAGGGCTGGCGCTGCATGTCAGATAGAGGGCTTCTCTTTTCTTTGTCTGGCTGCAAAGATGGAACACAACAGAAAAGATAAAAGGGTCACAGTATATGAATAAGAATGCGTATAGTGAAATCTGTGACAGGTGCTGTCTTACCACAGTCCAAGGTACGCTTCCACACCACCTCTGGCCTGCTTTTTTACCTATAACACACCGATAGAATAACCTGGAAAAAAACAGAATGAACGTAAAACTCAAAGATCCAATCTGACCAACAGATACCTCCATGTTCAAAATTTTCTTGGAAGTTATTTCCTCCGCCAAGGGGCTTATTTTTTCACCCATGTCCGTTTGGATGTTTGTAACCAAGATTACACAACAACAACTGGTTGGATTACGACGAAACTTGATGGAAGGATACAGTGTTAGTCAGCTAAGGACATATTCAATTTTGGTGCTGATCCAGATCAGAAGGCAGATCCAGTATAGTTTTTTTTCCTTCCTAAGATTGTGAGGTATTTTTCAACAGTTTAATTGATTTGTCAAAGATCAGGCAGGTTTAGAGGACTGACATTTATGACTGTGTGCAGTTTGCTGCAGATCCAAATAGAAAGCGCATTTAAATGTGGTTTCATAAAAGGGTTGTAGGGCCTTGGCGGAGGACTGCACTCTACCGATTGCCATTCAGGTCTATGTTGCTTTATCGCTCAGCCCTAATTGCAAGAACTAGCATAATTAATAACCGACATGACTAATGTTATGACCATAACATTGTCCACCTGCACACACACCTGTGGCTCTGCTGCTGCTGACTGTAGGTGAGCGCTTGGAGCTCCACCATTGAATCTTCATGCTGGAGGCAGTGGGATGGCGAGATGCTGAGGGGGGGTGATAATGCAGATCACAAACATCAACTTGAATCTGTGTGAAAATGTTGTTTTCCTAATCTTAAATGTAGAAGAATTTGCCAAATGGCTTATTTATCATGCCATGAAATAACTAGAGAGTTTTAATGTAAACAACTCTATGACCCAGTGTTTATAAATATCAGTGTGTCCCAAAGAATAAGACATTTGAGTCAGGAAATAAAAAGAGAGAATAGTAACAATCTAATAAGGGGTCCGATATATACGTGGAGGACAGTGGTCCCATTTAACTCTGTTTTGAACTACTACACTTTTGGATACACTTAAAAGGTTCAGTGTGTAGAATGTATTGACAGTTTGTCCAGTCTGGGCTACAGTAAAAAACAACCGCTCCTGATGTAAATATAAAGTATTTCAATATAAAGGGCTCATTCTGGGGTAAAGAAAACAATTCTTACAATTTAGATAAAACACACTAGGGAAAACATCACTAGGATTATTTTATATAAAATGTCTGCCAATAGATCCCTTTCCCCTAAATCCTACACACTGAACCTTTAATTATCCCTGAGTCATCTCGACATAGTAAGTCGTAGTTGTCCGTTCTGTGGTGGGTTCAGCTCCATGTTTTTTTTTACAGACCGCCCCTTGACGTCTTCTCTGAATCCTTCTCACAGTGTTATGGGGTGACAGAGGAAACATGTCCCCTCGGGGATGAAGTGAATACCTGGCCACCTGACTGAAGTCACAGCCTTGCTTATCAACGCAGACGTAGAAGCTTTTTCCTTGGCTCGGTCCATCTTTCACGCCGGTTTTTAACATACACAAACCACCTGGATGAGGATAATGAGGAGAATCATATAAATTAGCAAGTTAACAAGAGGTTCCATTGAGCTAAAAGGTACATGAAAGTGTCTTATAGGGGGATAAAACATAGCTAAGACTTCCGGAAACTCCACATAGATAGCTATCCTTCTTCAGTTTAGCGTAAATACAAACTGACATAGACTTATTGAGACTTACCGTGAACATTACACAGGATCTTTTCCATTGTCCGAACACGTTCAGTTTCAGTTTCAGCTTCTCAAATGTGAGATTCAGTTTTTTCGTATCGACCAATCACAACCGTGAGAAAGCACATCCGCGCTGTACAAGGAACAATAAAGGGTAACTTCCAAATCAAAAATTTGCTTACTTCAACTGTAAAGGTCAATATACAATATAACACATTAAGATATAACATAGATGTTTATAAATTAATCAAAGTTTAAAATAAAATAAAACTTAAAGCTACGATAGATGTTTTTCGCTCAATCACTTTTATTGTGAAATGTTTTAGAGAACCGTTGTTGAACCGGATATGATTCAAATATCTTTTTTTCCAAGAAACGTTATTGGATAATACAAATAAAAAAAAGAAGATAATAATAATAGATGCGATAGAAGTGAGTATAATATCTGGTATAATGTTGTTGTGTATAGAAAAAAAATTGGAATCGTGCAATTTTAAATATATGTATTTAACTACATTACCCATGATGCACCAGCGTCTGTTTCTCTACTCTCGCGGGCTTCGTGTTGACATGGCGGCAGCCTTTGAAACTTCACTCCGGCATATTTCTAAAACGCAGGATTTCTACGCAGTAAAACCGTTTTTCTCCGGAGCTGCAGGTAAACTCGACGTGTTTGGACACTTTTATCAATGTTCTGGATTTATTTACCGCTTAACAAGTGTAAAACAACTTTTATTGTGTGGAATAAAACGTTCTTTCCCAATGACAACAACAACAACGAAGTAGCAAAAAGGACGCCGAGGCTTTTAAAGACATCGGAAGCCAGCACTCTAAAACCCACTTAGAGCGTCGTTAAACTGTATTTTAAGATGTATGTTGATAATATTTTCACAGTTTACGACGAGATAGTTGTGTTTTTGTTACTAACCAAAGATACATCAATTTAAAGTGGTCACTCTCCTGTCGTGTAGTGAAAACGTTTATGAAACCAGACCATAAACTAACAGCTAATTAGCTAATAGCTAAAGTCATTTCACATTAAAGCAGTTTCCAAATATAGATTTCTTGGATGTGTTCATGGAGTCTGTTTATTCATGGTGTGATTAACCCCCAACCTGTCACCATAATCTGTCGTTCAAATCCCGGATTAGCGAGCCCTGCCTGACGCAGCGCAGTCACCATGTCATCTCCAGACGGGCTCCGGTACTCCCAGGCAGAGTTCCTTACCCGGTGGTTGCCGAGCAGCAACAGAGCCGGGGTGATCATCAACCCCAGCCCGGACCTGGCCGGGTCCCCGCGGCTCACCCCTGTCGTGGGATCCTCACCCATGAAGCCAGACGACTCCTTCGCCTCAGACTTCGCCCCCCTGGCAGAATCGGCAGACAGCAGCTGCCTGGGTGTGGATGGATTTGGACTGTCGCCAGGAGGAGAAGAAAGGACTGGGAGTGACAAGCGGGGGAACCGTCTCTCCACTGTCCCCAGGAGAAATTCAGGTGGACAGGTGGAGAGTCTGGATGAATCACAGGATGTGCCCCTAATTATGAGGCTAGAAGAGGTAAAATCGTGACTGCATTTCAGAATATGAGGCTTCCTATTGTTGACATCTACATATTGGCTGTGACAAAGATTGATTTCCTGTCACTGCAATCATATAGATTATATTTAATTGTCTAGTTTTGGTAATTCTGAGTCAGATTACAGCAAAACTATTATCTAAAATACCTATACATGCCACCTCTTACCACTACATGTACTCTGCCACTTATCTTTATCCCATATTTAAGTAGATACGGGTATTATGATATATCCTAATGACACTGATAGTTGTTTAGTTCAGTTTACTCCAGTAGGTCAGTTTTAAGTGGAGGGTGGAGCAGCAATTTATTCAATTTAATTCAATACAATTTTATTTGTATAGTGCCAAATCACAACATGCATTATCTCAAGGCACGTTTATAAATAGTACGGTCAAGACGTCTGCTGATGTTTGGTTTTCAATGCTGATTATATCACTGATTCTGGTTTACTTGACCCCCCCCACCCTTCTGCAGACATGCTCCGACAAGCACAGACACTCGCACACAAACCCTTTGCACTTTGCCCCTCCTCGCTATTAATAGTGTTTTTTCTTGTAAGACTGTTTATGTCGGCAAGAGCTCAAGTAATGATGAAAGTGTGTCCATAAAAGTCTGTTAGAACTTGTATGTTGATTTATCAGTATGTGCATTGTGCCACTAGAGTTGGCAGCCACATATAGATGTAAAGAGATGTTGGAAAACAAGTGTGGAAAAGAGTGTTTGTCTAAATTTGTCTTTTAAATCTACTCAAAACCACCAATACACTCTTCATCATAAGCATAACAGTGTTATCTACGTGACTAATTTGAAAATAATTTGTTTTGTGTTTTCGCAGTTGAGGAAATGGCAACAACACATGCAGGAGCAGCTAAAGGCCCATCAGTTAGAGGAGTTGCTACGTCTCCAGGAAGAGCAGCAGAGGTTGCTGGGAATGATGAATGGATCTGAGCACTGTGAAGGAGGTAGGAAAGATAAATGATTAGAATAGCTGCAACTGTGATAATTTGTTTGATTTCATTTATAAAATATACAACTATATATATTTTTCCTTGTCTCCTCACTGAACCAGTGTGAAGTGACTGTAATGTACTTTACAGATTACTTCGAGAGTTCAGAGCTATCAGGAGCAGAAGAAGAGGAGAACTCCCTTCAGGCAGACTCTCATCCTAGAGAGAGCCTATACCGCCACAACAGTAACTGCTTTGGGATCCCACCGGGCTCTACATGTGGCCTTCGTAAGGAGCAACAGCCCTCACCTTCAGGGAGACAGGATTGCCTACCAAGTGTTCAAATTCAGGAGGAGGTGGACAACAATGAGGGTGAGAGAGCTTCTTTTTTTTCTTTTTTTTACTGTAAGCTGACAATGGAAGTTGCTCAGTTTTTTACTTTCATTTGCAGTTAAACCAGTAAAAGTTTACCCATGATTTTAACATCTGTAATAATTCCCTTGCATATGAAATTTTAACAGTAAGTGTTTCCTACAGACTCAGGGAACTCCACTGATGACCAGGATCAGAGAAAAGCTACGAGCCATTTTCAGGAGTATGATGACACATTAATCCCAAGTAATGGTGTGGAATTGACTGACGACCATGATAGAAAAGAAGATAAAATCTCACAGGACAGGTACATACTATATTTAATTATAAAACTATGTCTAGTATTAAACTAAGAGATAAACTTAAGCATCATGTGCGACAGCTGCAGACACCACAGAGGCATAGTTGTTCTTATTTATACTTCTAGTCCACATGGAGTCTGCTTGGTGCAGACCATACAGTTGGAGGGTATATGCATAACTGTTTGGAGCCTCACGTACACCCTCTGATGAAATCACTCATGAAGCTGAAACAACTTGGTGACCGCTTTTATGACAGTACACACATGTTTGCCTTATATGTACAGTATGTTTTCTCTCACCAGACCAATTAAACCAGGCATCGGGATTCACAAGCAGACGTTTGAGGAATTGTTGGAAGAGCAACTAAGGCTCGAGGATCAGAAGCTGAAGTCTGCTCAGCAACAACAGGTCAGAGAACTCAACAAATGTTTTTTTTACAAAACCGCAAATCATCGGAATATTTCAAAACAACATTTTTGTTAGTGAAAATTAACAAATGTATAAAGTTATACATTAGGTTTATTCTACACTCATGATCTCATAACCTCTGCATTTTGGTGTTTCTTCTAAAGAGTAAATCTTTGATATTCATATTTTGTCTTCTCACATTAACAGAGTCAAAATGGAGCTGAAGCTGTACAAGCCAATCCTAAGAGGTCCTTTCTGAAGCGAGGCGAGGGGCTTTCTAGATTTACCAACAATCGCAAATCCTCATTTCCAAAAAAGGAGACGAAGAAGGACTCTAAACCACAGCCCCAGGCCAGAGTAATCTTGCGCAGCAACTCTGAGCCTGCAGCTATCCAGAAGGGTGGCACAAATTGCATCCAGCGGCTTCCTGTCCAGCGTAAAACCGCCATACTAAACAAGGAAAATCGACTGAAAAGCTTCAGTTTGCTACCTCAGGACATCAAAGCTGAAAATAAGACCGTACGGACGGTTTTAGGTAGTTATCAAAGGCAGAATATTGAAGGATCAGAATCTATTCAGACTGGCCCAGACTTGACACAAACCAAACAGTGTCAACCAGGGCAAGTAAAGGAACAGAATAACAGGACAGCGGGTCTGTCTGCTCTGACTGGGAGGAAACCTGGGCCTCACAACACACAGCCAAACCCTGTAACCAAACAGGTGGGCATGTTGGCAGGGCCAGGGAGGGCTGAAAATTACACAGCTAAAGAGAAAAGCTGTGGATCAGAAGTGGAATCAGCAGAAGGAAGAACAGGGTCAGGAAGAGGAGCAGGAGGAGTTCCGATGGACTCGTTTGATGTGTCATTCCAGGAGAAGCTCCACCACTGGGAGTCTGACCGGCAGCTGGAAAACATGGAGCTGGGAGAGTTTGAGCTACTGGAGCAGGCAGCTGACGAGCTGTCCTTCTCATCCAACTCTTCCTTCGTCATGAAGGTGTTTTGTTCAATTATTTATGATTGCTGTGTTCTAAGTCAGGGACGTTCTCCTACAAGTATATTGTTTTTGTTGGAATACAGGGATTTCAACAATGTTAGGATTAGGATATGGTAAAGAAAGATGCACACATCAATGTAAATGACTGTATTTTAAAAGACTCTGTTCTATATTTGTAGGTTCTTCAGATGGACCAGCAGCACCAGCATCTGCAGGTCGCTCAGGCTCAGGGGCTCTACCAGCGACGGCTCTCCTCCACTCCCATCAAGTCTCCTCCTAGAGGTGAACTTCAGAGGTGCGTTGGCGACGGTGTTAAAAGCAGTTCTGTGACCCCAGAAGCAGTTGTGACAAGAGATGATACAATCAAGAACAAAATGAGCACAGAGGATTACGAGGAACAGGACATTGGGAGAAAAGACAAACAGGAGAACTCTAATGTTGGCTCTGAATTTGAAGACCAGGAAGTGGTGGTGAAACCACCTTTGTTTCCCAGCACCTGTTGTTTCCCAGCACAGTCCAACCCGCCATATGATAAGTGGTCCTATCAGGACGAGGACAGTTGTAGAGCTTCAGATGTGACACAAGGTGATGATGGGGAAAGTGACAGTGTCCTTAGCAATCCTGATGAGTCCACTCTGATAGAGGACAAAGACTGGCAGCAGGAGAGAGTCGTGTTTGATGATGACGACACATGGAACAACACTATTGAAACTCCCAATGAGAGTAGAGGAGTCAGTCCAGTTCCTGAGGCAACTGCCAATAGCGTCTCCCCACCAGTTCGGACTTTGTTGAGGAAGGTGGCAGCGAGCAAAGTTGTGGAGCTGGATAAGGGCACAGTCATCGGTTCCGTCAATCAGAAGCCAGATCCTCCGACTCCCCCTGCCTCCCAGCTCATGACAAGGTTGTTTCCTTCGCTGAAGCCGAAAGTCCAGAATCTCCCGCCTCCCACTCCTGCGGCTCCCGAGCCCAAAAAAACAGAGGAGGAGACGGGTGAGAAACTCTTTTACACATCATAGCCTGTATCAGTTACACTTTTCATATTATTTGGCTCAAGTTTACAGATCTTTACCTGAATGTTGGCACTTTTAATTGCTATATGATCATTTTAGCGTGTATGTGTTTCCCAGGTCAGCAGGTCCAGTCGAGACAGCTGAGGGAGAGACTGGTGGAGCTGGAGATGGAGATCGAGAGATTTAAAAGGGAGAATGCTGCCCTCACCAAACTGAGACAGGAGAACGAGAAAAAACAGGAAAACGTCAGGTGATGTATCCTGGCATCTGCATCTTTTTTTTTACTATTTAAATGGAATGACTCTGAGTTGACGTTCTTCAAACCCTCTGTTGTACAAAATCTTTTTTACAAAAATTGGTGGCACAAAAGTCTTTATTAATAAAGTCCAGATTATTTTAGAAGATCCTGAATGATAAATATCTCAGCATACTTTTGGAAGTAATCTTTTTACATTCAACCCGATTTTGTCTTATATCGTGTACTTTTTGGAGGTGGACATTTTTGATGAATTATGGACTTGTGTGATTTATGTCTACTTCGTTGCCATTGTTTCTTTTTAGGAGGGAACGTTTGGAGTTCGAGCAGACCAAAGTGGAGGAAATGGCCAAATTTGACGAGTACAAGAAAGAGGAAAACAAGAAACTGCAGAAAGAGCGCAAACTGTTTGAGCAGCATGTGTCTGCTGCCAGAGCCATTCCTGACAAGAAGGAACGAGAGGAAATCCAGGTTACACAGAAAACCACTAGTTCTCATGTTGATAAATTCCATATTAAGTTTAAATATTAAACCTTGAATACCTGTCCTATTCAAAATCCCATAAAGAAGTTGTATGTGCAGTCTTAAAATAGTTGGAACACCCCTTTAATCTGTCCTCTTGTCCTCCCTGCAAGGTGTTGAAGCAGCAGCTGAGCTCTGTGCAGGAGGAGCTAAAGAGGAAGGAGAGTCGCTGGGCCTCCACACACAGCCGGCTGCGGCAGCAGATCGACTCCCTCAGCCAGGAGAACAGTTCTCTCCGGGACGAGGTACCCACCTGACCTCTGACCCTTTTTACCCCAGTGCATTAAAATCCCAATTTTATAAAATTGCAGCCATGTGGTGTTGATTTTTTTTTGTATCCGTTTGTGTTCTAATCATCATTTGTGTTTTAATTTAAGATTCATATGTTGGAAAAGCTTCGTATCAGTGCCTGGAATAAAAACCCTGTCAGTGCAGAGAAGGACAACGAAACTAAAGACGGCCCGAGAATATCTGCAAACCCTGTTTCATCTGTTACCAAAGGAGTCAAATTTGCTGTAAGCACATTTACACTGTTTGTTATTGGTTTAATTATTCTCTGTAGAATGCAGTGCCAATAAAAGTCTATGATGAGTATTACATTCACAAATAGACACCTGCTCTCTCAGATAGTCGCCAAATCGTTGATTGACCAATTTTCCAAATTTGTGCAGTACTCTCAGATTTTTTTTTTCTCACATTGAAATCATAAGTTCTCTCTCTTTACTTTCAGAGTCCTCTTGACTCTCGAGGAAGCAGCATCATTCCTCCACAGAGAAGCACCGCTGCAGCAGGTCGAAGGAGCTCCGCAGAGAGTAGTCAGGGTAAGTTTCCATTTAACAGGAAGTTTCTACCACGAAAAAAAGGTTTTCAGTTGATACATTGTCTGAGAGCCAGTCAGAGAGATGATTGGTTTAATGAAGTTTGTGTAAACACTAAAAGTCATTTAGTACAGGTTTCCTTTATCTCATATCTGCTATTGCAGAAACTCTGACCCCTGCAGGCAACAAGATAAATAATTTAATTTAATGATTGAATAGTCAAGATTCCTTTTAATTTCCCTGTTTTGTGTGGATTGTCACTGTCAGTAGGGATGAAGAGCAGCCTGAGGAGGCCGTCAGGACCATGTGCCTTCTCCTCCTCACTGCCTGGCAGGAGAACAGAGGAGAAGTCAACAGCTGCCAACAAGAGCCAGGACAAACTGCCAAACCCAGAACAACCGAAAAGCTGTTTTCCGGTAAGAGGCATCAGTCGCTCTCTCTCTGGTATAACAAATCTATACCGCTGCAGTCGATCACAATGTCCAGGTCCAGTAATTGCTTTTGTTCCTTTATCTTCTTTCTGTAGACAAGCGATTCTCAGCCAAAAGTATCAGAGTGCAAGACTGAAGAGGCAGAACCAGCTCAGGAGGTCATCACACACCCTGATGGGAAGGTAAGAAGATGGAAGAATGGAAGACCTGGAATGTGAAATCCTGAAAAGTCATTACTTGACGGGAACCTGAGTCCATTCAGGAAATTTTCTAATTTGAAATCAAAGGCTGCTGGTATGTTCGTGTCTATTACAGACCATGTCCTGTAATTTCCAAATGGTCAAAATACCCTCATGAGATAAATTACAAATGTATACCCCTGAAATGTTTCTCAATACATTGATGAGATGCTACTTTTTGAAAAGGAAGTGTCTGTTTTTCTTTGAGGTTTTTCTTTTATGTTAAATTCTGGTTCTGATTCCTCCAGACAGAGCAGATGCTGGCTGGTGGTGATCGCCTCCTTGTTTACCCCAACGGCACCAAGAAGGAGGTTTCAGCAGATGGACTGGCGGTGAAGGTCACCTTCTTCAACGGAGACACCAAACAGGTCACAGCCGACCAGAGAGTGGTGAGACTTTTACTTTACGTCACATGAATTCGATGTGCCCAGTGCTGTGATGGTGTCCTGTAAGGGGTGGGGACTGGTTTTCCATCATTAGTGCTCATTCTCCTCTCTCCCACCACCTCCACTGGGTCGAGGGTCGATCTCAGGACCTTTCTAATCAGTTGATGTTTCTTTGAAAGCTCACAGGTGAAAACCTTCTGAGCATTAAGCTTAATGCAATAAGCACTAATGACTCCACTGCTCCTTGTGCTCAGATCTACTACTACTCTGACGCACAGACGACTCACATCACCTACCCAGACGGCCTGGAGGTCCTGCACTTCTCCAACAACCAGACTGGTGAGAGAAGACGTGTTCATGTCATAAAGACTCAAATCTTTTTTCCTTCTGTTGGGGGCAATTTGACTCTCAGAATAATAAAGATAAAGAAAATGGTACAGTCTAAATTTAGTTGAACATAATTGCATCGTAAATAAGGTCTACAAAAGTCCCAAATAACACTTAAATAGCACAGTCAAGTAATCTGTGGTTTAATGTAAGAATTTTGGATAGTGAAGTGAATTTCTTGTCCAAGGATGTTTGTTAATGAACATCACAAACTGCCCATCAGTAACTAAAACCATCGACGTGAATAGGGATGTTACGAGAACAGATACATTGGCACCAATTCGATGCCAAAATAAAAAAACTTTTTGTGTGCACGCTGTTTTCTTAGTCATTGAGTTATACCTGATAACTGACATCTACATTTTCCTACATGCCACTCTTCTGTTTTATACTGTTAAGTCTTTTTAATAATTACTATCACTTTATTGTATTACTTGAAGCCACTTGTGTTTTATATGTTGGGATGGGATTTATTGAGGGTATTTTTTGTTTGTTTTTTGCCGTGGTATCGAATTGGGTATCAAGAATCCTGAAAATGTCATGCTAATGGTATCGATTACAAAATGTTTGGTTTTGTGACATCCCTAGTCCTGATCACACTGCATTGTACATTATGAATCATCTGTTTGTTTTTTGTGCTCCAGAAAAGCATTTCCCAGATGGTCGTAAGGAAATCACCTTCCCAGACCAAACGGTCAAGAACCTATTCCCAGACGGCAGGGAGGAGAGCGTGTTGACGGACGGGACCATCATACAGGTCAACCCGTGAGTAAAACCACAGCTACAGCTCCTCTCATTGATTCTTTTGTTGGATGTTGACTTACAACCGATTTTTAGCCAAACCTAAAGATATTCAATTCATATTTGATACACAGAAACACTAAATGTGCAAAAGAAGGTGGAACCAAAACATGTTTTATCCGTTTTGCTTAAAGTTGGGCCTAACAATTCTACCATAAAGGAGTGGATTGAGTAATTCAATATGAATCGTGTTGTGGAACAATGAAATTGAGGTCCTGCTGATACATGTGCTTTGCAATTTGACTTTTCACCTTGCTTCTTTTCCCATCTGCTAACATGGGGAGGCAAGGGTTTATGATTTATACTGCAGCCAGCCACCAGGGGGCAGTTGAGATGACTTTTGGGAGCTGTCATGTCCTCCATCTTTGTGTTGTTCTCATATCCAGGTTGAGGTTATAAGTTTGTTTTGAATCAACACTAACAGTGTGTAAATCTTATGGTTTTTCTCAGGGACGGCACCAAGGAGATACATTTCAACACAGGTCAGAAAGAGATCCACACGGCCGAGTACAAGAGGAGGGAGTATCCAGACGGCACTGTGAAGACGGTCTATGCCGACGGCAGACAGGAAACCTGCTACCCCACCGGACGACTCAGGATCAAAGACAAAGATGGGAACATTGTCCTGGACAACGGGGCGTAGAGTGTCAAGGCAAACATTAACTTTTTCAAAAAGAGCAGGGAAGCTTTAGGTGAAACTCTACTGCAAATGAGTTTAAGGTAGTCAACGGAAATATTTTAAATTATTTTTAAATCCTATGTTTTATAAGTGAGAAAGTTCAGCCCTCTCACTGTTTTATGGAAACACACACATAAGGGTTGATGTCTGTTTACACCACTGTCCGATTTCAGCCCTCCATAGAAGTAGGGTTACTTTTTTTAAATCGCACATCTCAGCTGTCCAACCTTCACTACGCCTGTTTGTAGCAGCCGATGTGTTTTTAAAACAACCTGATGATCTATCAACAAACTAAACTCTGTCTTATAAATGTGAATATTTTAACAGAAACTGCGACTTGCATCAACTCATTGTTTACATCGAGAATAGTGACAAGATGTAACAGAACCAGTCGACTGAAACAGAACTGCTTTAGTGAGGTGTGTGTGGGTGTGTGGGGGGGGTGGTTTGTTTGCATTAAGTTAAATTTGTAAAAATGTTAAATACATATTTATTTTTCTTAGCTGACCATAAAATAAATTTTATCTTCGTTTTGTTAATTGTTGTTGGGTTGATTCTTCTGGTCCGGACCATAGCCTGTAAACAAAGATGGATGATGCGTCTACTTCAGAAGTGAAGCCAAACTATCCCAGATCAGACTCTGCCCTCTTGTGGCTAATGATATACTTGCTTGGCCAATCACGGCTCAGCTGTCAATCATGACGTTTCACCTCATTTTTATAGCATCTAACTGATTAAAACTAAACTTATAAGAAACATCAACACTTGAACTTAAATCAGTGTGAAAATGAGTATCTGAGAAATGTATTTATTAATAACGTGTGCTTTGAAATTTTAAGTCGATCCATGTCCTATCTTCTAACATGGAGGCGGATATCATGTGCAATATTGCAGGCAGACACCAGGTGGTGATCCAGACCCTTTGGGGAGCCGTCTTGTCGTCCTTTATTTAGTAACAAAGCAAACTGAAGGCAGAAAGTTAGACAACTTTAATCTGTAACATACAGACCAGTCTCATGTGGCACGACTCAAAAACAAAGTGCCAAGTCAACACATTTCACTCAAACACAACAACAACAGTTAGAAACAAACTTAAAAGGAATCACTGCTCTAAAAGAACACTGACAGACAAGTGCACATTCTCTGCATCATGTTAAAACTTAAAACAGCAGTATAATGAAATGATCAACAAAACAGGACCTCAGCATGTAAACCTGTGGAAAAAGAAGAAAGGAGGAATTTAACAGCAGCTCAAAACATGTTATGGTCAAACCAATGAAATATAGGGTTTCGTTTTACAATTTAAGATTCAGCTCCAGGGCTGCGGCATGTTTATGAAGAAATGTATTATTTTGTATAGAAAATGCCAGAGAGATAATGTACTTATTTTAACAAACATTTCACAACTCAAAATTTGGGTTTTAAAAATACGCAGAAAATCAATGGAGAAACTATAACCAGTGAAATTAGCTTCATAAAGTTTAGCTGATAAAGTTTCTGTCTAATCTAATACGATAAATAACTCTTACTTGTGTCAAGTTAAGTCACATTCTAATCAATGGACAGTTTTCTTCCAGGCAACACTGATCATCATATAATGATCGATACTTTTATTAATGAGTTAAATCATTTTTCAGAGCAGCACATTCCCTGCATCATGTTAAAACTTAAAACAGCCGCTCTCTTTTTCTCTCACACACAGATCGGACACACGTGTGTTAACTCAGTCTGAGTCGAAACAATAGACTTTGTAAACTGAGTAAATGTATGTGGAGCTGGAGGAGATGGCTTCGTGCTGCGTTTGTTTGGACGCCGCCTGGCAGTGCACAGCGCGAATGACAGGGACACGAGAGACGATGTAAATTACTGACAGAGCTGCTAAAAACAAAAAAAGAAAAGTGCCCCGGACTTGGTGGTGCTGCAGCCGGGCTGTGCGCCTTCTCCTGGCTGTGGAGCTGTCCGTTGTCCGTAGCCAGGGACTGTTTATGCTTATTTATTGCAAATCATATCATCATCACGATATTAAACAACGTTATTGCATCTTTTCCTAATATCGTGCAGCCCTATCACATGTTCAGATTTGAAATTAGCTGAAAACTCACATGAACCTGTGAGACGAGGATTTTTGTCTCCACTCTGCTTCACTCGAGCTCGGCCAGGCCGCTGCTCACCAGAGGCAGATGAACCAACTCTCCGTCCTTGTTGTACAGCAGAACTGTGAGCTCTGGTTCATAAGCCTGAACAGAAAAACAAGACGGAAGGCGCATGGGTGTAAGATACAGACAAGAAGTCATTTCTCTCTATTTACTTTAGTCACTCCTTTTCTTTAATCCATGTGAAAATCAGTGCAGCATCATGTGGTCTTCTTATTTGTTGCTGTGTGTTCAGTACCACGACAGAGGCTGTGATGTTCTGCAGCAGGCCGATCATCTCCAGTGCAGCCTTCACGCTCCAGTTGGGGCTGTAGGGCAGAACATTTTCCTCCATGTTGACACTCGGAGCCTTGAAGCCGGCGACTTTGACCCTGAGCGCCTTCGAGGGAAACTTCAGCAGCTCGGCTGGCATCTGACGCAGCCTGACCGGGAAGGACAGAAGAACACGACCACACAGAAGTCACATGATGGGGAAAATGTGAATATAAACATAAAATGGAAAATGGAATTATCCTGAGTAGAGTAACTTGTATAATGACCTGTGGAGGCCACTAGTGGCCACAATAAACCTTTAAAGTTTAAAGGGCCTATATTGTGTAAAATTCATTTTCTGGGCTTTTACTATCCGTAATGACTTGAAGGGGGTCAGTAGGTACCCTCAAAGTATGAAAACAGTCACTCCGCAGACTCAGTCCATTCTAAGAAATATGTTATAGAAACGTCTCGTTTCGTACTTCCTCCCCCGTATGAGTCATACGGGATCACACTCGTCTCTCTGCCCCACCCAGCCGGTATCAGTCCAGCCTCCGAACCCACCCGCCAGAGATCGTGAATGTGCCAGAATGAGACTGGTGATAGGCCTGGTCACGTGTCACTCAAAGTGCAGCCAGCCAAGAGGAGGGGCTCAAGAGGCCGGTGAAAACAGCCTGTTCAAATAAAGATGTCCTTACTTCGTAAATATGATGACGAGTTGTTATGATCATAGATTTTTATTACAAAAATGTGATATACAGTTTTAAGTTATAAACTACTAAATGAAAGTAAAAAAGAATCGTGGATCTTTGAACCTCAAATTTAACGAGTTCTCTCTCGACCCATGTCCCGCCCTTCCACCGCGAGTTAGCAGAATGGAGAGAACCCCTGACGTTATTTGTTCGGTCAGAAACTGCAGTCACTAGTTCCTGCTGTGTGATGCTCATACTTGCTGACGGGCAGAGTGTCCTCAGAGCCATAGTCCACATGTTGGATCATGATCATGAGGGGCTCCACGGTGGTGAAATTCATCAGCTTTGCTCTGTAGAACTTCCCGTCACCGTACTCTGCCAGACACGGAGCACCTGGAAACCACAAGCAGAAATTCAGGTCTGTCAAACTTCACTGAAACATCTGCACAGAAACATCTGCAACACTGTCATCACCTGCTGTCGTTGAGCCGGTGTAACAGCAGCTAGAAAGGTGACAAGTTTTATTTATGTTGGTGTGAACAAAACCTTCTTCCTCAGGGTTTCTCTTATGACGAATGTTTCGACATGCGACTACGAGCAGTTTGTGATGCAGAAAATCATCATTTACTAGATTGGACTACTTTCCAGCTGGCATTAAAACATTTTATTTAAATTTGTACATACATTTTAAATATATTTAATTTGCACATAAAGATCTAACCTGCCCGGAGACAGTACAGTGAAAACAGTGAGAACTTACCATGAGGGAAGTTGGTGAGTCGTTTCAGACTGGTGACGTTTTCATTGATTCTGGTCAGAGCCTCATCCAGTTTCTCTCCATTCACCTCCAACTCTGCTGTTCCCTCCAAAGACCACAGGAACACCTGCAGGACAAAGACACAAAAAGATGAATCACTTGTTGACTTATTAGTTTAGTGTCATTATTAGAAGTAAATGACCGACTATAAAAAACATGTTTCATGATAAACAGTTTCCCCAAGGGATTTTCAGATCTTTATAGCATCCTGTCATCAGTTCAAATTTGATTACTTTATTGGTATAAGTAGTAGTTACCTCGTTGGGGGTCCTCAGGTGCTTGACCCTGACTTGAAAGCGCTCTCCCTTCTGTGGCAGGGTTGGGTTGACAAAGGACCCCAACATTGGCTCCTCTGGATCCTTCAAACCCTGAAAACACGGCATCTGCATCAGTCTAAATTCTTTTAGACATTTCCAATGAGGCGAGGGCGAATGGGTTTATTAGTAGTTTAGCTTCTGAAATTATGCAACAATCACATTTATGGCATCAAGAAATCCAGTGGATACTTTGAGTGTTATTTGACTCAGTATTGGTAGATACTGCAAATGAAAACATTTTGTTTAACTCACAAGTTTGATTTAATTATTTCATCTGGATCACAAACTGCTCTTACATATTCATTTAATCCATAATTATATGGTCTGTGTCACCACTTTAGGTTGATCATTATTTCGTAATCATTGCTATAAATATGGTTTAAGTGAGTTCATCTTCCTCAATACCTCAGTGTCGAGGTCCCAGTCATCCAGGAAGACGGCAGAAGACGTCACTGAGGGGCCCTGCAGAGAAACACAAGGTGTTCCCGTGTTGAGTATAGCGGCACTGCTTCATCGGGTGACACAAAACACCAGGAGCAAGCACACACATACCATCTGTGCTGACACAGTCCCGTCCATGGAGGCATGTCCATGGTGACAAAGGATCCTGCTGAGGCTCAGCCCGTCCAAAAAGATCTCAACTGTGAGGGGTTCCCTAGGATCCGATGGCAGCTCCTAACACACACGCACGGTCACCAACTACTTCGCAGGTATTTGACAACTCAAACCACTAGAGGAATGTTTTAATTCATAATTAATTTCTACATTTTCTTCTCCAAAGTGTGAAAAAACTCCTACACCAACAACCTACACTCAAAAGCCAAATATATTATTTTTATTATTATTATTATTATTATTAGGCAAAGAAAAGCAACGATTGATCCCTCATCAAAACAGATGCCAACAATTTTTGACAGACCAATCATTGTAACACGCCAGTGCTGTGGGCAGGAGCCACCATTCCCAGGTTTAGGTGTGTAAAGTTTACCGTGACGTGCATGTCCACACAGCGGTTCAGCAACAGCTCCCTCAGCAAGGCCACAGGATACGGCTGCCACTTGCCGCCAATCTGAGGAGACGGAGCATAAGATTTAACATGATAGGACTTAAAGGGGTGCTTCTAAACCCTGATGCAAGACAGATCAGCAAACTCATTCAACAATCTTCCTTTGCTGTGTGGTTTTATACCAGAAATTTGCACAGTTCACAAACCCTCATCAGAAACCTTTAAAAGAACCACACCAAAGGTTTTGTATTTTTAAGCCAAATAACTTCAAATCTGCTAATACCTGATGTTAGTGCCAGTCTTTTACTATTGATAATATGTTTACATTTTTGAACTATCTGAAGATGAAGGCTTTGAAAAGCTAGTAAATTTGGCTTTTGAGACCAGATTACTTTAGATTTTTAAAGAACTGGTGGTTATGCCGACACACAGTCTTACAGGGTTGACTCCGTGCAGCAGGCAGGGAATACAGAGCTGAGGAACATCTTCACACAGCAGCACCGGATACACATGGACCACTGGGATGTTCTCCACGTGGCCATAGTCCACATATTGCACCTGGTGACACACAAACAATATAATATAGGATTAAGGTGACACACTGTTGCTTGAGTAATCGTCACAGTTTGACAGAAGTTCATCCAGAATTGAACAGCCACTACTGTTTTGCTCTGTAAAATGCATTTTCTGGGGCATTTATTGTAATTGATTGCTGATTGGTAATGGTTGACGTATATTATGAGTTAAGGTTTTTTTTAAATGTGTGCTTCTTCCAGACCTTAACATGTCCTCCGAGCACCTCCAACAGCTGACCTCGGCACCACGACATATCGGGTCCAAAGACGGCACAGCCCTGGACTGACTTCCAAGTGTAGGGCTTCTGTCTGGGCAGCGTTTTCATGCTCTGCTGAATCCTCTCCTTGAGCTGCTCCAACTGACACTCTGACACACACACACACACACACACATTCTTTATTCTTTAATTACAAAAATCAAGCATCTAGTATGTACATTTTTGTAAAATATACTCAGCATCCACAAAATGAACATTTACTCTGATGTGCACCTGCATTTTGTGTTCTTATATAAATGAGGCCGTCCTCTCCGATGGCAGACACACTTGTCTGGATCTGACCCAGACATGGCAGCTCTGGGGGGTCGTACAACTGAGTCTTCACCTGTTCACACACATACACAAATTAACATCACAACCAGAATGCAACAAGATTCACAAAGTACTAGCTTAGTCTTTTTAATTTGTTACATATCTTATTTACTCACATGAACTGCTTCATATTTTACTAGTTTTGCATTAAAGTGGAATCCAGGTTGATAATAGTGTGTGAGTGTGTGTAATCACCTTCTCAGCAGACATGATGCTGCGGGGGGCTGGTTTAGGAGGGATGTAAGTAGAGACGAGAGAGGAGGGTGAAGGATCGAGAGAGGAGGGTAAAGGATCGAGAGAGGAGGGTAAAGGATCGAGAGAGGAGGGTAAAGGATCGAGAGAGGAGGGTAAAGGATCGAGAGAGGAGGGTAAAGGATCGAGAGAGGAGGGTAAAGGAACGAGAGAGGAGGGTAAAGGAACGAGAGAGGAGGGTAAAGGAACGAGAGAGGAGGGTAAAGGATCGAGAGAGGAGGGTAAAGGATCGAGAGAGGAGGGTAAAGGATCGAGAGAGGAGGGTAAAGGATCGAGAGAGGAGGGTAAAGGATCGAGAGAGGAGGGTAAAGGATCGAGAGAGGAGGGTAAAGGATCGAGAGAGGAGGGTAAAAGATCGAGAGAGGAGGGTAAAGGATCGAGAGAGGAGGGTAAAGGATCGAGAGAGGGGGGTAAAGGATCGAGAGAGGAGGGTAAAGGATCGAGAGAGGAGGGTAAAGGATCGAGAGAGGAGGGTAAAGGATCGAGAGAGGGGGTAAAGGATCGAGAGAGGAGGGTAAAGGATCGAGAGAGGGGGGTAAAGGATCGAGAGAGGAGGGTAAAGGATCGAGAGAGGAGGGTAAAGGAACGAGAGAGGAGGGTACAGGAACGACAGAAGGCGCTGGAAGATCAGGACTAGTTGTACTTTTTTTCTCGCCATCGGAGCCATGAGTTTGTGTCTCACTGACTGAAGACTGTGCATCAGTTTCTTTGGGTTTCTGGACAAGAGCATCTCTGCGAGAAAACAATTTTCATTAGACAGGTATTTGATTAAAACTGAAAACTGAAGATAAGTCACTTACTACTGGCACAAAGTAATAATTATTAAAAGCATATTAATAAGGTTCTAAAACCTCATACAAATAAACTATATATGGAAAAGAGAAAACAAAGATCGCTTATGTTATTTAAGACCTGTAATTACACACACACACACTTCTATGCTTGTGGCACACACAGACCTTGGTTTTCTCTTTTTGAGGGCGAGGCCCTGGTTGGCCAGAAACTCTGCAATACTGATTAACTGTCCCAACTTGTTGGAGGAGAACAGAACGACGGGTAACGGACGCTCATCTGTCAACCCCTGGATATCAAACAAGGACAGACAGACACAGTAAAACTAAGTCACTCCAGTAACAAAGACAATAAGTGTGTGTGTGTGAGTAAAAGGGGAAATTTATGATAAACACAGGGAGAGCTCCTATGGAGGAAGAAATGATTCATCTTTATAAACTACTGTTTGTAGATAAAGTAAATGTTTTTGGCACCTGATCAAAAGGCAAAAGGCGAAAGAGATGAAGAGAGAGAAGGAGGGAAATACCTTGACTGTCATAACGGCTGAAGCTCCTGTCAAGTAGTAGGTGAATAAGTCAGAGGCTGTAGCCGTCCAGGTGGATCGGCCTCCTGCTGGCCTGAAATAGAAAAAAGAGAGAGGACAAATCTCGATGAGAAAACGAGACCACAATTGTACAGCAGTTTTCTCACACTCCATATAAGAAAGTCTATAACCACTGTGAAGTATAGTAATTGATTTAAGACAAAAAGTACCTCTTATACCAGCACCTACTGCATTTAAATCACATAGTTTTGAAACTATGAAACTAACAGGTTAGACATTGAGATGATATAATTTCATCAATACCGTCTGAGGATTTGTATGTATTAGTGCATGACTACAAACAGTGTGTGTTACCTAATATCAGTAAGAGTGCACTCCAGTGCCAGAGAGCCCATCAAAGCAGATGGAAGAGGTCGCAGGTTGCTTATGTGGACTTTCTCTGTGTTGCCATGGTCACAGCGAATTACCTGGTGCCAAACAGCCAGAGTGAACCAGGACAATGAGTCACTACAACTTCAAACAAGCTTTAAGTGATAACATACAGTAAATGAATTAGGTTAATATCATCTACAGTATGATGGAAACACAAATCTTTAAATACTTTATTCATGCAAAATGGAGTCAAGATAAAACATGTTCTCATTTAACAAGGGCAGTAACACTGACTTACTGACAGTGGTAAAACAGCTGGGAAAAGATGCAATAGAACCCAAACACTACCTTTAGGACGGTGTTTTGGGATCTTTTACCTCTGTGATGTTGCTGGATGTGATGTCAGAGCAGATCTGTCCCCTCTCCCAAACCCCATTAATGTGAGCAGCACAGAACATGTCTGCCTTCCACACCACATCTTGTGGCTCTGTACAGGCACACTCCTGCTTCAGCAGCTCGCAAACTCTGTAAAATGGATGGGGATGTTTGGGGCTTATGCTGATACCTTTATCAGAACGTTATCAACCCCTTATGGAAAAAAATGTAATGAGAGGCTTGGTATTTTGTAGTTTAACCAAAATCTTGATTATAAATGACTAAATAAAAAGAAAACACAAATCATTGTTTTTTCTAAAGTGCTAACCTTTCGAGCTGAGAGTTGTTCTGAGTGAGCTGCACGTAGAAGCTGCTCGGTGAGTTGACGTGGGTGACTTTCACTTTCAGGTCTTTGAGTTGAGCAGGGAGCTTCAGCTGAGGCTGAAACTCCAAGGGCTCCTCATCCTGTGGGACTTTTTGGTCTGGGGAATCATGCTCCAGTGGAGGGTCCCATATGGTGGAGTCATCACCAGGGGAACTGGCATGTTTGGACTTATATCTGTGAGGGGGGGGGAGTTGGAGGAGATTTCACAGAGGAGAGGAGAGTACACAAGTGAAAAGTTACAATTAAATAGGGATGGCTTGATACCATTCTTTTTAAATTTTGATTCCAATGATCCTACGCTAAATATCTGCATATTCCAATTCCAAGTTTTTTCCTCCTTCAATCATCTTGTCCAATGTTCTAAAAAAATTAATCAGATGTGACATTAATGGTGTAGATATATCAATTTAAATCCTTTAAGAAATTGAAGACACCCCCATAGAAGACACGGTTAAGTCTCACCTGTCTTTGAAGCTGGCCAGCTCCTCATTGACCAGCAGCTCAGCAATGTTGGTTTGAGGCCCGTTCAGGCTGCACTCTAACAGTTTTACTGACAGGGGCCCAGTTTTGTGTTTTTTACCTGAACATACAAATAAATAAAAGACACACATATACTAATTCATACTTCTGCTCCTTATTTTAAAGAAAAAAATATGTACACCCCAAACTGTGCAAACACCACCTGTAGCCACAATAGAGACCAGTTTCTCGTGAGCCAGGCTGATGAATCTGTTGGTGCAGGCGTTGCTCCAGGTTTCTCCGTCAAGAGGGGTCACACCTGACAAACAGCAGTGGATTGCCTGGACAGCACAAGAACACTTAAATTGACTGGTGTTGACTTAAATTAGTGCATAAAATGTACATGTGTAATTCTATAATATATATTTTTTATCTAATGTAATGTAAACTGGCCTTTAGTTAACAATTTATTTGATGTTTCATACAGAATCAAAGTGTAAGCTAAGACATTACAGTCAAAAACAGAGTGTAAATGTAAAGATATAGGAACTAATCTACTGAATACTGTGTTCTCACCATGGAGGGAAGGACAAAGAACTCATCCTTTATCTTCCTCAAGTCGCTGACTGACAGGATTTGGATATTGCCAAAATCTACAAACCGCACTTCCACATTTCTTCCCCCTGGATGACCTACACACACAGTCATAATCAAGGTGTAAGTTTGAAATAATCGTGATATTGATTTGAAGTCATATTGCCCAGCCCTAGTAGTCAATGAAAATCGTAGAAACCTTTTTTCCCCCTCATTTGATGCTGTAAACACCTGCTCATGTCTCCTGCATCCAACACATTAACTACAAGAGCTGATTTCAGCTGGGAAATGCACCTTTGTATTGAATTAATAAATGTTACTTTATAATTCAAATGTACTCTAACGAATTTGGGCACTTGATTTTTGGAAAAGGTGACATGACAGAGCAATTGTGACAAAACCAGGCTTCAATCAATGGGCCCTCTGAATTAAGCTTTCATGAACATAAAATACACTAATTTTAAAACAGAACTCTAATCAAAGCGTACATACATGTATCCTCACCCATGACTTGAGCTCTGTACCACAATTTGTCATCATAGCGGGCTACGCAGGCCTGTCCTATCGAAGGGCAGTAGATGTTGAGGTCATCTTGTCCAGCCACTGATGTCGCATTGTAACAATCCTGGAGCTTGACGGACAGTAACAAGGAGTCCATGTTGTCAACCTGGTCAGGGCGAGGGGCAGAAATTTTTTTTAAATTCTTTCTTGGATCTCCTTGAGAGACTAAACATATATTCTCTTTTAAACCCACAAGATTGTTTTCTACTGTTGATTTAAATTATATCTCTGGTGTCTATATATGGATAATATTCTAAGTGCATGCATGTTTATTTAGATGTGTATATTTAGTACCAGCTGGATGTAGAAGTCAGCAGGGTTGTTGATGTGGGACACTACTGCATTGAGCACTCTGTTGTTGTTGGGATAGACAGGAGGGTAGAAGAGCAGGGGTTTCCTGCTCAACGTCACTGGAGAGTAAAACCTATCAGCAGGTTGGAAAGAGCACAGCAAAAGTAAGACCACTTCAATAGCCAGGCTTGATATTCAAAAAGTCTGAATTTGACTCTGAATCAACATTAGATAAATACCAATTTGTTTATCAGAATTTGTTCAGGTAAGTTGCATATGTTACCTGGCCACTTCAATAAAAACAAGGTACTCTCTGACACAGATGGGCGTGTCACTGGGCTGATCCATGGGCACTTTCCTCAGGTCCACCAACAGAGCATCTCTGTCCTGACCCAAAGTCCTCATCTCCACCGCAGCAAAGCCAACCACACTGCGGAATTCCACCTCAGCCTCTTTACTCCAGCCTTTAGTCTACACACACACACACACACACACACACACACACACACACACACACACACACACACACACACACACACACACACACACACACACACACACACACACACACACACACACACACACACAGTGAACACAACTCCTACCACTGCTGCTATTTGTAAAGAAAAACATAATTTAACAAAACACTAATTCAATTTAACAGGCACTCAGATTTCCTTATCCTCATCACCATGACATAAGAACACAGTTCTTCATCAGTTTTTCAGCATTAACAGCCAATATTATCCTTGTAATTAAGCTTATAAACTCAATTGCTGAGGTTTGAACTAGTAGTTATTGAGTTAAAGCAGTTTCTAGAAAATCTGCATTTTTCCCCCAAAATTTATAAATTAATGGAGAAAGCTACTCCGGAAATCTAATCAGATCATGTACTCTCTATCAGGTATCCGAAATATAAGAATGACATTTCTACTATGCATCATGCTAGAGTTACATTTCCTGCCAAATGGCAGACATAGTGTTGAAAACAGTGGCAAGGAACTATCAGTTTTGGTACAAAAATGGAGGTGTGTCACGTCACTTTTGTTTAAAGGATAGGTTGGTAAAGTGATTGAGTCCATAAAACACTTCTGGAGTCTCAGGGGTAAACAGTGTTGCAGCATAATCCAATACAATTGAACAAAACATAACATGCCTCCATACTGCTCCTGTGGTGTCATCCAAGTGTACGCAAGCGTTTAAAACGGCGTCATTTACACCAAGTTTTTAGCCTAAATGTCCACCGATATCTTCCTATGAGCTGCGTTCACGTATCCTCGGGCACACCATCATGTGGCTACGTCCGCCAGCATTGCTACTTCGGGTAGTGGAGATTTAGGAATAAGACAGTGTGAATGACCACGTTTCGAGTCGAATTTGAATGTCGGGTCTTGCGGACACTTGGATGAAACCTAGGGGTAAACAAAAAGTGTTTTTTGGACTCCAAAACACTTCACCCACCCCTCCATCGACATAGTGGTGAGTAGATAATGGGCAAATTTTTCTATGAATTATCCCTTTAAACTTGATCTTTGGAAAAAGTGGCAGTCCTACCATGTGATAGCTTTTCTCTGTAACTCATCTGTGAGGGAAAATGTAAATGATCTGATCAAACACATCGAATGAATCTTTATAAATCTCAGTTTTCTTACCAGGTCATATGGGACCAGGTCCTTGAGAGAACATCTGATGGCCTGAGGAGCAAAGTAACCCAGTTCCAAATTTACTGTCTCAACCACCTTCCTCAGTTGATTGTTCACAGCGTTAAGTGATGACTCAGAACTCCCCTCTTCTCTGAAAAGGTACAACAGAAGATAGGAGGATGTATTCAATATATAAGTTGAGCAGAAAATTCTTTACAATCAAGACAAATAACAATGGGTTATTTATACTAACATTTAGTTATATATATTTATACAATAACATGATTTGATAATAAAAAAGCTCTATAGGTCTTAAACAGTTAAAATGGATACTTTCAGAAAACGTTGGAAACACTGATGTGTAGACCAATCTATTTGTGCCTGTACCTCTCTATTGTGATATTTTCAGTGATGCCGTTTTCAAAGAAAAAGACTCGGACATTGGCGAGCTGCGTGACTTTGCAGGTTTTCACAGTCTCCACACAACCACTCTGCAGAATTTCAACCACACTGGCTCGGCACCAGAGTCCCTCCATCCACTTCACAAAGATCAGGGAGCCTGAAGAGGAGCAGAGAGGAACAATGAAACACTTGCAAAGTATGTTTTACTCTGAGAAGATGACAGCTTGTGTGATGCATTTATGAAATTATTTGGTGGGAAAAATAAGGACAGGATTGAAATTGTTTATTTGATTTGTAATCCCGGAGAAGAAAATAAAAATGACTTTGTAAACAGCAGTAATCAGAGAACCTCTGATTCTTAATCAGTTAACTGCAAACATGCAGACCAATTTATGTATCAACTTCTGTACCACACTGCATTTATCTTTGGATTGTATATATTTATAAATGTTATGTTACTGTGTAGTTTTTTTCACTTATTGCTCTTGTACTTAACTTACTCTTCATATTGTCATTTATTCCCTCTATTTTTTACGTATATTTGTTATGCACCGAACACCAAAGTTAATTCCTTGTATGTTGAAAACCTAAACTACATTTTTTGTCTAATTTGCTCAACATTAATTGCATGAAAACTTTACCCATTGACAGTAACGTGCTTTAACCTATTTACATAATTTAGAGGACAGACATACACACCAGTCTCCACTGAATCACTGGAAGTAAAGTAGCAATCTTCTCTGCTGCAAAACTGGTTGATCCTCTTGGAAAGGATCTCGCTATCCCTCCTCTCTGCCATGTAGCGCACATAGAAGTGACTTGGATTCACAACGTGGGTCACCACCACCCACTGGGTAACTAGAAATGAAGGTAAGAGAACAATGAGGAAAGGGAACAACAAAGGAAATGTGGGATTATGTTCATTCTTATTGTTTCTTAAACAAAAATGGTTGTTTAATAATGAGGGTTGTTTTATATTTGCACCCAATCTTTTTGTAATTATCCTGTTGTCCCTACCATCTCTCCTGTTGCCAAAAGCCTGATTTCTCCTTCTCCTGGAGATTCTCCCTCTACCATTAGCCAGCTCAGGGCCAGTGGGAGGGAGAGCTGCAAGAAGACAGACAAATTAAAACAATTGGTTAAGGCTTTTCTTCTGTGTCCATCCAGTGCAATTTAATGTTCTGATTGGAACTGGCAACACACCACGCTGTTGTCCCACGTCTACAACCTCCTCGATGATTACATCTGAAGCTCCGAGGTCCAAGTTTGAGCCATGGTGAGAAAGGTTGGTCCTGCGAAGAGGTCGGGGGCTTGGAGAGGAGCTTCGAGGCAAATGACTGTCAGATCCACGGCTCTCCTCTTCCTGTCTTTGTGGGGAGGGCAGTTTGCCTCGTTTGGGTGAGGTACAGTTTTTCTTTCGGCCCTCGGTCCAGTACAAATGTGACTTTCTGTTGATGCTGCCCGACTGGTGGCCTTTGGGAGGAGATTCGTACAAGCTAAAAAGAAAACAACAAGAAGGAAGTAAATATATGTAATATTTTGTGTAGTATTATTAAAAAAATTATTTAAAATAATTAAAAAGGAAATGAAAAATGTTGGCTAGTCTAAAGGAACACATTCAAAATTTTTATTATATGGGGAAACAGTAGAACACTGTTCTGGCACTGATGAGAGAAACTCCTCATGGCCATCATAAATGTCTGTTTGCCTGTTGAGGTGTGTAATTCGAGTGATAGACAAAAAACAGAGGTACAAACTTTTAGCAGTTTTCTGGGCAAAAATAAATCTAAATGACACTGGATGATATTCATGAACTCACTTCTTTGGGTTATTAACTTCCACCTTCAGAGACAATGCCAGACTCCGGTTGACACATTCTGACTGTAGAACATAGCTGTCACGAAAACATTCATTAACAAGTTCAAGATTAATAATCAGTCACTAATGTTCATCAGGTCTACATATATACAGAAGTCTCTGGCAGGTGTTGTGATGTTTAATAATTGTCTAAGTTGTAAAGCATTGGACTATTTTTGTTTATGCTGGTTGTGAAATAGCACTTGTCACAATGGAACATAATAATACATTTAAAAAAAAAAATCAAGCTTTAAGTGACTGACCTCACTCCAAAGCCCATTGTAAGGCTTTTGATATCAAAGGTCTGCTTATCCACAGGAGCTTTCAATGTCTCCAGAACCTATCACACACACACACACACACACACGTTTTTGATGTTATGTGGAGCCAGAGTATCAAGGTCGGACAGAAACACGCAGACGATCAATCGAGTCAGTCTCACCTCTAAATCATGACATCAACACAAATAACAAATTAAAACTCAACTTATCAGAAACATGAGCATTTGAACAAACATCATGTGTGATACACATGACAATGACAATAGCCACCTTTAAGAAACCATCTACAGTGATTTTGTGTTTCTTTTTTGATCAATTAACATGGAGGATGTGGAGTTTATGACTTTTACTGCAGCCAGCTAGCAGGTGACAATCAAGAAATATTTGGCTTCACTTTCGAAAAGCTGTTATGTCATCCATCTTTATAAACAATCTATGGTTTGGATGTAAATAGGAATAAGATTACATACATTATCCAGGGTACAGTACTGCCCCAGGTTGGGGACACGTCGTACTTCTCTGGCCACCTTCATGGCTATCTCCAGTGCCTTAATCCTCTCCTGGACAAGGTACACTTCCGCTTGGATGGTGGAGAGTTGTGCCTCCAGTTTTGACACCTGATTAAACTGCACATCCCTCCTGTTGACAGATAAGTTACAGGCCTCAAGATAAAGAAAAAATATCAAATTAGACAGCTTCAAGTATTTTTGACTGTTACTGTTCATACCACTTATGGATTGCATGTATAGCCTTGTCTGCAACTTGCTTGATCTCCATTGCCAGCCGAGTTTTCTCTCTCTTCACCTGTTCTGCCTGACCAGTAGTCAGAGTCTGCACAGATGAAAAACATGATACGTAAAAAGCCATCCAAGTTATGTTACGGTTTTGATCTGGTGCAGTTTTCACCTCATGGATGTGTTCCAGCTGGGCAAGATTATCTGCAGCTTGGCCCAATGCCTCATCCACTCTCCTCTCAATCTTCTTGATATCATCTGGCTGAATAAAGCAGAAGTTTGACCATTTTCACCAGAATAGTTTACATTCAGGCACCACACCATCCTTTTATCTGAGGTTAAATCACCCATAACCAATGTTTCCCCCACCAAAAAATCTGATGACAACACTTATATATAATCAACAGCTTGAATTCTGATCAGACATTCTGCAAAACCTATACACCTCAGTCAGGCATGGATTGTATCTCTTCATAGACCTCAACATACCTTGTCTGTATTCTCAGTATTCCCATTAAGATCAGTGGGTGACATTATCTTGTTCCTTCTGCGATTCTTTGGTCGGTCAAACTGGAGGCTACAGGAGATGACAACACCAAAGACATTATGAAAGTAAAAACCTGTTCTCTTTACTATAGCTATTACTCCACCTGATTACACAACGAGATATGTGTCAATAATGTGGTTCAGCTTAATCAGAGCAGCCTTTTTTTTTTGTTCAACCTTCTCATCTTGTTCATTTTAGCTGTGTAGATGAGGCCAATAATCCTGCTGTCCTCTGGCAGATAACACACACCACCTTCAGGAAGGGGGGACTCAACCTGTGGAGAGGGAAGTTAGTTTTTTCTTTAACATCATGCCATGTTGCATTTCAGTTTCAAGCTTTATGCAGATCACAAATTCTATTTACCATGCGAACTTGAGTAGCTAGAACATGTTTAGCATTTTATTCAAAGTCTGATAACACTAAACAGAGACCCCATATTCACAGTTACAAGATAAGGCCACTAAAGCATTGAGAAATGTTTCATCATGCATTTATGATAGTACCACAGCCCTTCCCATGAGGCATGTCTTGCCCCACTGCGATTGGTTCATACTGAAATCACAAAGACCTATGTTTGCCTCTCCAGAGTGTGACCACTGAATAACCACTGTTGATGTTACCTCACACTCAGGACATTTAATGACCCTGTCACACTGGATGGACAGCAGACAAGAAGTACAGAAGATGTGGCCACACAACAGCGCACGAGGGGGGTTGCCGTCAGTGTCATCCTCTGGGAAACAACACACATGAAAAGCAGGATTCATACAATGTCAGAGTATATAATGATATCATGTACATTTTTATGATCACTGTGAATGGCCATTCTTCTTAGACACATGAGTGTATAAGGCCTGTGTGTAAATTTAGATAACTTTGCTCACATTTCATCAAGGGTGGTCGAATTGTTCGAATCCATTTAATAATAATTTAATATCTATAGATTTTATGCAGGTGGTCAGACAAAACAAGACATCACCATTGACTGTTGGACATTTTGATTTGGCAATTTTCTCTATTCATGACATTTAGGAAACTGATCCCACTCATAATGAAAACAATAGCTAGTTGCCTTATTAATTAAATGTATTACAACAATATTAATAATTTTGTAAAGAATTCGAGTTTATCTCGAAATTAATTATTAACTGGACGGTTCAACATTAGCTTAGCTAGAAGCTAACCCTGTCCACAGCCTTTGAGGATATTGACTGAGTAATAAACTAATAGGTTATGTTCGTCGTGTTGTATCTTTTGGTTAATTGTGTGAATTACAGATATTGAAAAACTAACATTTATAAGATTAATTAGCCAACAGACATCTTTTAGCCGCCTGGCTAGATAGCCGAGCTAGTTAGCATAATTATTTTTAGCCGCCTCGCTAGCTCACAGCCTCGTTTTAGCGAAGATAACTTTATTAGACTCCCAGAACAAGGTTGTAAATGCTCTACCAGTCAGAGTGAAGACCTCTCCACAAAAGTTGCAGGTAACAGCGGCTGTTTCCATCGTGTCCATTTCTATCTGGTGAATCTTATTTTTCTCACTTCATCCTTTGGTTGTCACATGACCTCGCAGGTGCATTCAAGGTCCGTGGCATGTTACGGAAGCCCCGAAGGCAAGACGCAAATATTTATTTCTGGGAGTTTTCCAAGGAGCCGCTGAATTCCCCAAAAGATGATATAATTTATGTCGTGCGCACATGTTAATTATTTTAAGAATGTTTTTGTGTATTAAACACAACCTAACCATAGATGGAGTGAACTCAGCTGATCTAGTTTTATTTTCCCCTGGGAATAGCACACAATGAAATTCATTTTGCTTTTGCACAGGGACACAGGATTGTCGGGAATCATTTGCGAAGCATACCGAAGGAAAAAGTCTAGAAATATTGAAAATGTGTGTCTCTTACTTTTATTAACTATAAATAAATAAATGAGTTGTGCACACAGAGTTAAAATCTGCATAGTAAATACATGATGCTCTGAAGAAAACACTAAGTTGTGTTTATATCTTTTAAGCGTTTGTAAGTATTTTTTTATGATTGAAACGTCGTCCTTCTGTCAGCTGAGCCTGTTTTCCTTCAGTATGCTCATCAAATGATTCCCGACAATCCTGTGTCCCTGTGCAAGAGCAACAAGAATTTCATTGTGTGAAAATAAAACTAGATCAGCTGAGTTCTCTCCATCTATGGTACAAACCTGGTGGCTGTGTGCATGAGTGATTAAAACACAAACATCTTCTTGCAAATTTCCCCATGGTGGGACTGATAAAGGATTATCTTGACTTATCTTCTTTTAATAATTAACCTCAGCGCACAAATAAAAAAACATCATCCTTTGGGACTTCAGCAAAACGATAGGGATCCAAATCCTGCTATTATTTATTATTTTCAGTTTTATAGAATTTTATTTTATATAATGTTTTATATGACAAAAAATAAGGTTAGGTTACAAAATAAACTTAAACTATTTCATCACAATTTTTTATTCATTTGTATTATATATCTGGCAAAAAAAAAACTGAAATTGAAATAGATCATTTATCATAATATTTTACTAAATAGTTAACTGTAGTTTTTTTTCTTTATTTTTATTTCATAGCTTGCAGAAAACTGGATTACATTATCACATTTTCTTTTCTTTATTCTAATAATGTGCCACTAAGGGCTTTGGAGAGTTCTTTCTTTCTTGTTTTCACCAATAAAAGATTAAAGAAATACAAACATGTGACTATTACGGGTTCAGTTTGGGTAAAACTGTTTTAAGAGGGATGCAAATTCAACGTTTAACCTGCAGATTTACATGTTAAGCCTATCTAGTCTTCCCTCACTGAAATACATTTATCAAAACACTTTTTGTCAAACACTAGAGGGCGCCAAAGACTGAGGCACTCACACATATGGACCACTAGAGGATGGGTTCATAAAGAAAGGGCTGCTGAAAAAATGTACCCACTTCACTTTCATCTTTTCTTTTTTTTAATTATCCTACAAGAAACTAGAAAGTCTTGAAATGAATTTACATCCCTGGCATCACAATCCCCCCTTGTCTTTGGATCTTTGGAAATGCATTACAGGTGATAGGTGTATGGTTAGGTTATCTTTATGTATGCATGGGGAAGTTTTGTAGCACCAATGATTTTGATGTATCTGAACTGAAGCTGAAGAGCTTGCATCAACTAAACCTTGGTTTAATTTATTTTCTTTCTTATAATTTTACTATCTTCATCTCTTTATTGAAATGTGTTGTAAGATACTGAGATTGAAACACCATATTCACACCATATTACGTGATACTGTATTTTATTATCCATGTCATGTGAATGATCTAAAAGTTGCAGTAGAAGTCTTTGGACTGAACCTTTGGATTTCAGGGTTAAAATTGTATTATCTTTTGTTCATATATAAGGCAAGGTAGTTTATATTTAAAAGATTTAAAAAAAACAGAATCAAAAAGGTAAAGAGTTTGAAAATGTAAAAGAATTAAAAAAGATGAATCTGTATAAAATATAAAAAATTGGACTCAATGAGATACTATATTAAAGGATATTCTGCAGTGGATATACATCAGTACACCATGCAGTGCTTTTGAGTTTTGTTCTTTTTGTGTAACATCTTAAAAGACCAAAGTAAAGATCAATTGAACTCTTTGATCGATCACAGCATACACTCCTTTTGCACTGTTGTGTTGTGTGTGATATTCTTTTGTTTCCTTTCCAACCAATTACAAGGCTCCGCAGCAGACTTAACGGCAACATGTCGGCGCTCTCCTCTGAGCGCAGCTGCCAGGAGCACCCCCGCCTGAGGACAATGGGCAGCCACCCAGCGAAGCAGCAGTAACCAAGGGTGACAGCCGATGGAGCGCAGGGAGGCAAAGACATCAGATGGGAAAGGTAAATCATCTGAACATGGTCAAAACTTGAACCTTCAGAGATGGTGCACCCAAATCCCTGGAGGGGTAATGAAAGTGCAGCTCATCAGCGAGGGGTCTCTCCATGTAGAGGTGGCAGGATGCAGCCCCAAAGAACAACTTGAAATTCACGTGTTTTAACAGCACAACACCAACCTCTGCAGAAGAGCCCAAATAAATATTATACGTGTAAAGCTCCAGGTGTTTATCTGAGGTGACAGTAGATCCTCTTGGTGTGAGGTAACCAGACACCTGCAGGTAAACAGTAGCCTATAGATGACAAATATTTAAGATAATTTAACACATTGGCCCAATGTAGTTAAACACAACAGACCCCAAGGAGTAGCATAAACAAGGTCTCATATAAACAGGAGATAAACGTTCAAAATAAAATAACAATCCTTCTATTGTTATCCTTTGTTATTTGTTGATGTACAAAAAGTCCAATGAGATATTTCCCCTTCACTGCATTTGCAGAATAAATAAATAAGCATACAACCGCCACAATATTGCATTTTCCTTGTGGAGTTTACTGTTATTATTTATTTTACCCTTGGTTCTTCTCTTAATTTACTGACCAAAGAAAAATAAAGTCACATCTTCACATCTGATCTAATCAATAAGAAAATCTGTAAGCATGTTCTCCATTGATTAATCACTAAGCAGAATTGATTAACTTTACCTCAAACAAAAAAAGCATTTCTGCTCCAACCTGCACCCCTGGTGTTACAGACCACAGCAAAATAAAGTCATATCTTTGTATCTAGAAGAATCTAATAAATAAAAATATGTGTTGTCTATTGATGAATCACTACCTTGTGTGTGAATAGATTTTGTAAACTTTAAGTCAGAGAATATTAATTATCTCTTCATTCTGCAGTCTGCATTCCAGCAGACGGGTAGAGTGTGGAGCTATGTATGAATCTGAAGGAATCTGGACATTGGTCAGGATGATCATAGACAGACTGGAGGTAGGGGGTGGGGGGTGACGGCGGGGCAGGGTCGGGTATGTGTTTGTGTACTAGGGTGGGGGTTAGGAGACGTGTTCACTGTGGGTAATGAACCAATCAGTGGGCCGCCCAGGGGGGGATGTGGGGGTGCCAGTTAGGGGGAATGGGGGTCGCCCCCCCTATCTTTCCTCTTCCAAAATGTGGGTCACTTCCTGTCCTCGGGTGATTTCCCTCGTGTTTCCATAGGAACAATAACCCTCCTGCACCCCCCACCCAAAACAAACCCCCTATCAAATCACTTAGTCATTAATGATGTTCTTAATTAAGCTGTGTTGCCTCGTTAGCTCTCTCCTGATGTCTCACACAGGCTTTGTACAACCATCCATCCGTCTCATTGTTATTATCCAGCTATTTCCTGAATCATTTATTGTGGGTGATCTCATGTGACAGGAGATGATGTCTATAGGAAGCCGTCTATGTGTGTGTACCTCAAAGATCTTATTTAAACAAACCAACCCCCCTCCATTCCTTTGTTTCCCCCCAACAGCTCAAGAGTATTGAATTTATAGGATCGACATAAATCATAAATCCTCGGAGTCAGACGTTTCCTGAAAACTACCAGGATGCAATCAGATGAAAAAGGAGTGCATTAAAAAAGAGATCATTAACCTTGATGCTGCTTCAGCAGACGTCTGACGTATAGATTTTTTTCCAAAGACAGATCACGTTTTTTTCCATCGAGGAACCTTTTATCTTCCTTTGAGTCTTTGACCCATTAGCTGTGCGAGCGTGATGCGGCGGGAGCCTCTTCCATCATCCATCCAAAAACAAGGAAAGGTCAGCAGACATAAGGCCCAGAGAGACTCATGGATTGGCTTTAAGTGGTTACCCCCACCCCTCCTCCTTCCGCAGGCCACTTGGTCACACTGTGAAAAGAGCAGGGGCGATGGCAAATGACAGTCGCTTTATACCTCATCTCTTTGTCTGAAAAACCTGCTATTACACAAAGATGAATCATATTTTGAATTTGAAAACTTAAAAGCTACAGTACCTGCGATTCAATTAGTCTAATCTCAAACATGTTGCTTCCCACATTTGTTCATAATCTTTTTGCTTTATGTCTCTGAAGTCAGCTTTTATTTTCATCCATATTATATCTGCCTGTGAGTGGTAATAATTAGAACCAGGTCAGCTGACACACACAGAGATGCTCTTTTTTATGTGTTTTGACCGCATCAATACACATGATGCACAATGGTATTGGGGGGTGGGGCATATTTGTTCACTATATGCCGAAAATGCACCCATTATATCCGTAAATTACAGATTTCCTGCAAGCGATTTTTAAGGATTGTGGCCTTTTCAGTAGAAGCCCTGAAGGTCTTAGTCTGGTTTGACGTCCTGTACATACCAGTATAATTATCTATCGTTTTTACTGACTTTTTAGAATCAGAAACCACAGATACCACAGAGAGGTCAGTTTGCTCTAATGCAATGCAGTGCAATAATCCTAAAATAAACAGTCGTGCCTACTAGTTAAATTATTCAGTTTCTGTTGAGATTACTTCTATTGTTCGTGTTTTGGCTCAGTCCTATGGAACATTTTGGTGTTTTGTTCGTTTATTGGGTCTTTCCCCATTTTCTCCCAGTTTGAATAACAACGTTTCCAATGTTCTGCAGTTGATGATGATCCATTCAATGAGTTACCAGGATATTTGGAAGATAGTTATTTCATAGTTCAGTCTTGTTTCACCCACTGGCAGTACCACCACAGCTTTAAACAATGTATTGTCTGTAAAGCTGTATTGTGCTTTAACTACATTTTCATAGTTTTGCATATCTCAGCCTTTCTTAAGCTCACCTCAAGTTGTCAATTTACAAACTTGCAAAAAACACAACCATACCAGGATACAGTTGCCGTATCCCTACAGTGTAGTTATTTTCTGTCACTTGTGTTCCCTGGAATCAAACCACAAGTCTTCACCTAGAATTTTCAATGATGCACAAATAGTCTGCAACAGCAAATGGGAAACAAATGCAGGGATTATGTTCAGAGGCAATATCAGGTATTTTGTTTCTGTAAAAAATGTTTTCAGTATAACATACTGTATTTATGACTTTCCAGAAATGTAAATTAAAAACATATCTTCATTGTGCTGATAGAAAACGTAATCTGGTCACAACTACATTTCATACAAAGCATACTTTGCTGTTGCGGTTTAGTTGGGTGGCTGTTAAAAACAACCAAAAGTTAGGGATACTGCCTGTGAACCCATTGTGTCCTCAGTCACATACATTCATATGTGCTTGATCACTCTTGGTCACGCTTCCTTGCTCCCTCAACCCTTCATTCTCTCAGGTTCAAAGGAATGGTTAAGAAGTGGTATAGTGGTGGTTGTGGTGGTTGTGGTGGTTGTGGTGGCGGTGGTGGAGGTGATGGACGGGGTACCAGTCGTTGGGAGTGACATGAAAAGCCGGTATGTTTTTTAAAACCGGCCTTACCGCCTCTGTGACCTAATACCCGTCGAACATCACACGGATCCACATCAAGGGAAAGAAGGTGGGAGAGAGTGAGAGATCAGACCAATCCGGCTGCTCGTTAGCCCGGCTCACTACTCGCTCTGTCGCAGAGCATTTCATGGCCTGTCCATCCCCAGAATGATCAGCTCACGACCACTGCCGCCCGGCCCTTTGCACCGGAGGCCTGCCGCCTTCAGAAAAGCAGGTTGTTTTGAATGTTGGAGATCTGGAGGAGGTGGAGACTGGGTGATTTTTGGGGGGTCGGGGGTGGGGGAGTGTTTTAATAGTAACCCAAGAGCAGTCTATGTATCAATTATCTCACTTTGCTGCACTTACAGAATGCTTGACCTGCTTCTCAGCATCGATATGGCACATTTCTCAGGGTGAGGCGGGGGTCGGCACAGAGAGTTCAGATCTACGTGGGAGTGTGTGTGTGTGAGAGATACTTCTGACTGTGTGTGTGTGAGAAAGAACATGCATTAAGTGTGATATTGTGCTTGTGTGTGTGTGCACATGTTTTTTTACCTGTCAGCTGCCCTGTGGTGGGACGGAGGCCGTGAGAGTCTCGACCTTCTGGGTGGGCGACGGGAGGGATGAAGAGGTTGGATAGAAGGCAAATTCAGTGTTGGCAGATTTATCTTATCACAAGACTCTAATACAAAAATTCTAAAAAACAAAAACTGTCTCTTCCAAAGATTCTCTTGTTCAGCATCCAAATCCATCAATACATAATTTGCCATTAGAAGAAGATTGTGCTGGAGCTGTATTCACAGTGAGAACACAGATCTTAGTTGCAGGGCAGCAAATACAACATCCCTCTAACGTTATTCTCTGCATGCTAAAACACACAGGGGCACTAATACTGTCAGCGATTGGAACAAAAGTTGTTAGCTACAGAAATCACATGTTCAGAAAACAAGGTAAATATTCCAGCAGTGGCACTATTTGACTTTGAGACACAAAAGAAAAAATGTCTCCTCTCGTCTTGTCCTCGTCTCTGTCCTCCCTGACTGATGATAAAACATCCCGCTGACAGATTCCTGTTCATCGGGAGGTGACATCTGTCAGAAGACATGAGTCAACTGGGACGCATTCCACCATCAGATGTTTGGCATACGTCGAGGTCTCCCGCCTTCATCATTCCTGCACGAATCACACAGCTGCTCGGGTGACTCAACTGGAATTTAACACAGAGAAACCTAAAAGACCCAGGTTGACCACGTGTGGAGGTATCACTGTGTTTTAGCTGTTTTTTGTACATGTCCGATTTAATGCTGAAAAGCCCCATTGCTCAGAAAATCATCTGTCTTTCATGTAAATGTAGCCAAATTAAATTTCAAATAATTATTATATTATTACTTTATAATTCTATTCTACAACAAAATTGCTCCAAATACTTCCTCTAAAGATGTGAACATTTTATTTTATTTTGAGATGACAAGAATGACAGACATCAACCTTATTTGCATCAATCTGCACCTGCACTGATTCCTGTATGTGCAGCACCAGGGAACCAGTCCAGTGTTTTTACCGTAGACATCGAAGATTTTGGCAAACAAGATCTATCAACACGTCCACACATCATCATCATCAGCCAAGAGCGGCCGGGCAATATTTCCGAAATATGGGATCAAGTCGTGGGTGGCCTGCGATGCGAAATACAGCTACGCTTGGAAGATGCAAGTGTACACCGGAAAGCCGAGCGGCGGACGCCCAGAACGGAACCAGGGGTTGCGGGTAGTGCTCTATGTAACGGAGGGACTGCACAGTCGTAACGTCACGTGCGACAATTATTTCACCTCCTACGAACTCGCGCGGCAGCTCCTGGAGAGGAAGCTCACCGTGGTCGGCACAGTTCGGAAGAACAAGCCCGAGCTCCCGACCGGGCTGCTTGCGGTCAAGGGAAGAGAGGTGTTCTCATCCAAGTTTGCATTCACGCCCACCGCCACTCTGGTGTCCTACATCCCAAAGAAAAACAGGAACGTGGTACTCCTGAGCACACGGCACGCCGAGGCCAACTTCAGCGACTGCAAGGACGGGAAACCGGTCATCGTCCTGGACTACAACCGCAACAAAGGTGGCGTGGACAACCTGCCTTCGTGATATGGAGAGAGATCAACCCAGACTGGATGCCGGGCAAGCGGAACAAGTGGAGGGTGTTCCTAGAGCAGCTGGGAAAGGCTCTCATGACTCCATTCATCGCAAGAATGGAACGCATCCCCCGCACGGAAGCGTCTGCCACGGTTGTGAAGGCTGTAAAAGCCGCCGCCGCACAGAGAGCTCTTGACCACGACGACTACGACGCTTGACCCGAGAGTCCGGCCTCCTCCATAGCCCTAGCAGCAGCCCCGCTCTGGGCTAGTAAGAGGAAGAGGTGTCAGATATGCCCCAGGAAGAAGGACTGTAAAACTCACACCGTGTGCCGCGGGTGTAACAAATACATCTGCAAGGGCTGCTCACTTGTCTATTGCCCTACGTGTGTGTCCTAATATGGGGTGGGCTATGTGAGGGGTCCAACAGCCGGGGGAAGCAGGGACAACACAAGGGTTAATAATGGCTGAAAACTAAAACTACTTGTGTGAATGCTCTGCTGCTGGTTTGGCCTCTTTAAGTTTTTTCCTGCTCCAGTTTATTAGTAAAATTATGTATGTTTGCCTTGTTTAAGATTGTTCCTCTTAAACTAATAGAATATTCTATTTGAATTTTTGTTTAAATGTTACAGAGCATATAGCTTATGACATCACACTATTAGAAGCTGCCATATGATGACTTTACAAAATTCTGTGAAAACTCCAGTAGGCCGTTATAATTGGATTAGGTGCATTTCCACAACTATGAGTCAGGACCATGGTCAGAACCAAGCTTTATGTCTTTGTCACATTGTTTACATTTGATCTGGTTAATTTAAAAATGTTCCAATTGTATTTTAAAGAGCACACTAAGAAATTCTAACATATACGTACATCCTATCACCATCTCACCTACGTGGGCTGCATACCTGACTTTGTAGACCGGCGGGCGCCTGACTTCTGCGTGTCAATTCAAGGTTGTAGTTTTTCAGTTTGGATCATGGTGTCTAGTATTCCTACCAACAAGAGGAACGTCCTCGTCATTAAAACCTTACATCATCAGAGGTGAAGACTACAAGCAATTCTCTACTTTCTCTTCTTCTATCGTTCAACTTCCTGCAATTCATCCCAAAGTCTGAACTATCAAAAAAAAAAATTCACGCTATTCACAATGGTCCAGTTAATCCTGGGCCGAGGTACGCGACCACCTCTTTGGGTCGTACTAAATTGTGGTATGTAGGTCTGGACCATGGTCCGAGGCGTCTTCACACCTGTTATCTTGGTTTGAGGCTCTGGACAAAACAAGGTAGGTGTGAAAACAGCCAAAGCATATACATGTCCACATAATGGAACTAAGGTTACCTCACGGGTTAATTCGATTATTATTTATTCACACATGAACATACCTTAACCTGAATAAAGTTAAGGTACCTGAATAATAAACCTGAATTACCTTAACACCACACACACACACACACAAACACACATACACCTGTATATACATCTATAGTATATATGAATGGAATTCAGTTGTTGTCTGCTGTCATCTCAAACATCCTTTTGTCTCTCTCTCTGTGTGTGTCACTGCAGACAGACGATGACAGCAATGACATTGGCTGCCAAGCCTACAACCATAATAACACCCCTGACTGAGAGCAGAACCGCCTCCCTGTCAGTCAGAGCCACAATAAACTGCGACAATGGCCGTACTGAAACACCTGGGTGGATGTTTCAGAGGTGACGAAAGCCTAATGTGGTGGGGAAGTGCGGCGCCATGCCACGATCGCACTCGCAGCCCTGTAATCTGGAGAACGACAGAAGGACTTCCTAAAATGTCAGATTTGCAGTTACACAATCAGAAATAATTGTTGTTGTCAACTTCCTCTGAGGTCAATCTACGTAAGGCCACTACAGGTCTACAATAATAAAGCATTCAGAGAAGACGCTATTATTGTTGATGTCATTATTTTTAAAAGGTATACTGTGATGTGAAATCAACACAATGACTATATAAAAGGTTTCTAGTTTAAAAACCTCATTTGAATAATGACTTTAAATTTTGCATTTTAGCTGTTGTTTCCCTCAATATGTCTCCTCAGAATGACAGAAACAAATATTGCTGCACCAGTCCACATGTTGGCGCCCACATTTCTCTGCATCACCTCCCTTTTTCTTTCCCTTTCCATCTTGTTTTCTTTATTTGATTTCTCCAGGCTCTCTGAGTTGACCTTCCTGCCCCCTTCCTCAGCCTGTCTCTCAGAGCTGCTCTCTGCCAGTCACGTTTCATATGTTTACATAAATGGTTCTTCATCACCCACTGGCACTGGCGTAATCACTAACGCAGCTAACATGACTCCAGTGGACGTCCTCTTGTGTTAATTCCAGTGCTTAGTTTCTGCGTTGCCAGCTTCCGGCCCTGCACTTGTTTCCTGCATTGGCATTAGCTGCATTAGTGCTGGAGCATGCAGGCGGGGATGCACATCGCTTTGCACACACACACACACACACACAATCACACACACAGTCATGCATGTGTGTACTTATGTATGTGACTGGGATGGATGGATGTCAGTATAATGAAAAGATCAACACCCTGAGACTCCATGGGGTAAACAGATGCTGTGGTCTGTTTTATAGAAAGCCTGTAAGGTCATTCCGAACGTATTGAACGTCTGACCATTAAAATAAACTCTTCACACAAGGAATTACTAAACTTTACGAGCCAAAATCATTGTGACCGCTCCTGTTGGGCGTGGTCATATGTGCTTTAATGCAGACGTTATTCATCAGAGATTCTTTTTAAATACAGATACAAATATATACATTCCAAATATATCCAGAAATAGGATGTATGTTTTTTTAAACAGAGTCACTTAATGTAATTTACCTTCAAGACCATTAAGCAATTGAATAATCCTTTAAAAAAATATAATTTACCATTATATGGACTTGCGGATAACAACTTTTATTTCATGGTATTCTTTATTGTATTTTTGGGCGTTTTACATTTAATTTAGAAAAAACAAAATCCCCTGTAAAATAACACAGTAACTATTTACAAAGCATATCTTGGTACTCAGATGATGTCAGAACAGCAAACAGCCCCACGTACTGTTTGTATGGAAGCTGCTTGACCACTGCTGCTGCATAAACTTCTGCTCTAAACATTTCAAGGCTCTGTATGTTTTAAAAAAACTTTGGCTTAAATAACAGCTTCTGTTCACTTATCATTAAAAATCAATTTGGATGCGAGTGACAAACAGCTGCAAGGATCGTATGCCAGATGTGCATCAATTAAAGAAGATTTTGCTGACTAAGCTTTCAAAGTCTGTTAGACCTCAAATATGAATATTTGAAACACGCTGAAAATACAAATGGATATCAGAGAACTGAATCATGCTTCAGCAGTCGTCTGAAAAGTTTCAGATCTTAAAATACCTTTTTTCCGCAGTGAATCTGGGTCACAATTCAAATTGTTATTTCAGCTGAGAGCAGCTGCTGTGCTCCAGGAAACAGTTTGTTAGAAACATTCAACAGGCACCTTACAAACCTGCAGGGGGCGAGTAGTACACATTCACAACAGAGGTACATTACTATAGAAAAGAAATGACACAGTTCTATTAGCTCACAATGATTTGAAATGAGCAACATTTTGATGTGACAAAATCTAAAGGTTTAAATTTAGATCTTCAACTCAAACATTTTTGAGTTTTCTACACAAGTACGGTTGACAAACCCAGTTTTACTTTTACAGATATCTTAACTAATGTGACCATCTCTCCCGAAAATTTTAATCTTTTGATTCAACCTTCCTTCTTTGATTTTCTTGTCTCTTTTTTGTTGAGGGTATCTGTAATTTCTGGTAAATATTTAGGCTGCACACTTTTTTTATTACCTTTTTTAATATTTCCGTATTGTGTTTTTTCGATTTCTTTTAGGGTAATGTATTTGATGTGTGCTCTATATTTCACTGTATAACATTGATCAGTACAGTATTTTGAAACATCACGAGATGGGCTCTTTGCAAGTGCATACCTCTGCTAACGCCCCATCTTGCCATGCTAAAGAAAGGAAAAACAAATTCCTGGATCCGCCTGTTTATCCAGATCCACTCTAAAATCGAATGGGCTCTCCCTTTGGTGATGTTCCACCCCTGTACCCAATGTGATAGAAATTAGTTCAGTGGTTTTGGTGTAATCCTGCTGACTAACAAACAGACAAACAAACGGCAATGAAAACATTATCTCCTTGGAGGAGGGAATTAACCAACGGCTGGAATGATTAATAAATGATCTTTTTCATAATTGAAACTAAACCTACTACAAAACCTCCATTGCAGCTGAATGCAATCAAAGATGGCTTTTAAAAACAGGGTATTGTTCCTGAGAAACTTGTCCGTGCATCACCGAGCACCACAGTTCCACTTAAAGTTCAACCAAACACTATTTACTTCATAACCACTTGATTCTTGATGAATATGATTTCTGAATTTGCGCACAGCAGGGAGCCTCGATGGCAGCTCCATGTTATTTTTGGCTTAATGGAATCCAGCGTAGAGAATCAGCTGGAATTTTTGCATTAGTTAATCCATTCTGAATTCTCCTTCATTTCCTTCCAGAGCCTTCACTGTCTATTAGTCTGAGGCTAAGCACGAGTCAGTCGGGTCGGACCCACACCCTCCCTGTTTACACTGAAAGTCATCCACACATGGAACTAATTCTATCTGCGCACAGCACCGGGACCGCCTGCCGCATCGCTCCGCCAGCATCATCCTGTGAAACAATCTGTCACCAAGGCAACAGGCGGTGTTGGACACATCCACGGTTTAACAAGGAGCAGGAGTTGATTAGAAGTGGCCAGTCGCTGGGAAGAGAGTGATTAGGTCCCGGAGAGCTGTGCAGAAACACAGTAAGGATGACATCAGTGTCCACACGTGCACATCATCTAGAAGTCCCCGTGTTTGTCTTGGCGAGCCCATATGTAACTGCTATTATTGGGCTTTTATTAAAAGCTTGTGTCTGATTGTGAGACGTAGCAGATATCATCTTGCACATGCCAGGAAAACTGTTTAGAGAAAGATTTAATGAGCCAAAGGTATTAATGCATATTAAGGCTCTAAAGGCTCATTCTTGTCAAACTAACATTGCAACATCGCTGGACCGGCTTAGTATATTTACTCAGCAAAGACTGAAGGAAAAAAGAAGAATAGCCCTGGACAAACACTGTGTGGTTGCTATCGTAAAATCTCCCCAACACTCTGTTAAGGCTGTCACTGTTTGAATCAGCCTGTAAATATTTGAGCAAAGTGTGGGTTTTTCCTGGTGTGCCTTTACTTTGTAGAACGAGAGGCCACATGAGAATCCTGACTGTATAATGTAACATCAGATTTTTGGTCTTTTTGGAAATCTAGGTCAGAAGGGCTGCCGAATGAACAGAACCGTGCAATATAACCCCCCCCCCCCCAGCTCCGCGCCCGCACAACTGCGTTCCTCGATGCCAGAGCTCCTACGTTCCTGTAATCCGCCACCTTGACTTCAAAATGACAATAAAGCCACATACTTCCATTCACCCGTGCATGCCCAGCATATTTTACATGCCTTTTCGAAATAGAGACGGAGTGATAAGTGACTTCGTCTTTGTTTGAATAGCCTTCGTCAGGAGACTGATGCAACCATGACTTGTGCTTGTTGCACATTGAGGAATTTCATAAACAAAAGGAGTTGACATTGGCTTTAAAGCTGGCTGATAACAAACGTCAAGAGCTGAGTGTTGATTGCTTCTGAGCCGACACTTGTTTGTGTTTGATGCCAAACTCTACTGTAATGTGAAGATATAAATCACTTCAAAGGGGATTCATGGCAGTGTCAGCGCTACGTTAGAGCCGTGTGATGCTAAGGCGAGTCGATGGTGTAGCAAACGCCACAGGATGTACAACTCAAGATGAGGTGGAAATAGATTTCTGACATGCGGACCACGCATCCTGGGGGGTTGGTTGGTACCACTGCCTACACTTTTGTCGGGGGGGAATAAGGTGGAGCGTTGTGGGTGGATGGATCAGTGGACCGACACAGATTGCCCTCCAGGTCTTTCTCGGTGCCAGTGTCCAGACGGATAATGATTAACCAAGAATGACTGGTGCTGGCTGGAACTAACCTGAGATCAAATCAGGTCTAGTCCAAAAGAGTTTCGCCATTTTTCTCCTATCTACATTCCTTTGTTGCACCCTCCATCCAAACCTTACCTTCTTTCCTTTTTTCTTACTTCTTTACCTTCCATCCTTTACCTCCTTGCATTGCTTGATTGTTCTCCTTCCCTTCTTCTTCACTTCTCCTCTCACATCCTTGATCCTTCTCTTACTTATTCCCCTACCTGTTGTCTTTTGCACCTTTCACACGACCCAAACACTCTCCTTTCTCCCCCCAGTCCCTCTTTTTATCTTTCGTAGAACGAGTGAGACACCATTAAAACCACTAATCTACTGCTGCTGTGCATGACTCCCAAATCTAAATGAAACCTGACATTTCTGTGCTTATTCCCATAATTTCCTGACTCCGTAACCCTCATGTGGTCTCCTCTGACTGCTGGCATCATCCTGTTAAAAAAAGAGTGTGTGAGCCCAGCGTGCAACAAAGCAAGTCAAGGTTCTTATTGCTGTTTCATGCAGGATAATTCAGAGTTTTAATTAAAACACAGAGAAAGCAACAACTGATCCAGCAAACGATCTGAAACTGGGAAAAATCTATTAGAAAATAATAAAGAAAAAGTAAATAAAATAGAATTATTTATATAAAAATAGATTGTTTAAACAAGTGAAAAAGACTCAGGATCATATTCCCTATCAACTTCCAGCTCTTTATTGAATCCACATTTACATTGAACAAAGTGGTTGAATGAAGTGGTTTTTATGGCTGCAAGCTCTATCAGATCCATATATTCTATATGTCTTGTGCAGTATTTTATACCCACTTCCCCAAATTCATTCTGACATATTTGCCGTCATTGAACATTTTGAGGTAACCACAATGTAAAATAAACCTCTATAGGTTTTGGAAAACTTTGGCTTTTGGGGCAGGTCTCAGATCTTCTGGATGTTTTCAGCCATGTTAGTGGTGTAGCCCCAGGTGTGGCAATGTCAGTCAGTTTGTGTTTCACAGATTGAAGTTGGCTAGCTCAACAACTATTAGATTGAATTGTAATGAAATGTGACACTGCGTTTTTTTGTGCACAGAGGATAAATTCTGCTGACTTTGTTGATCACCATTACATTGATCACATCTTGCACCAATTATGTCACTTTTTTTCACCAAGATCCTTGAATTAGTTCTTCGGAAACTGATGAAAATGTCAAAAACACCCTAGCTCATAACATTGGTAAAGTGATCCATGCCAACATTTTATGGGTTCTTTCTTGGCCCTGTTCTTCCAACAAGTTTTGTAGAAATCGCTTCAGTAGTTTTTGCGTAATCCAACAAACCAACCAACAAACAGACAGGGGCAAAAAAATTATCTCCTTGGCGAGAGCTGCTGATGAGAGCCCAAATTATGCAGCTAAATCCATGGCATGCTGGGTTGAAAGACAAATTGTTTCTGCAAAATGTGTTTCCCTTGGCGGGTCTGCTTGATCTTGATTTCAATTTTGGGAAGATGGATTGTTGTGAATTGCTTTGCCATTATAGTAAATAAAAAAAATAGGTTATTAAAAGGAGAGTGACCTACTTCATCCTCCACTGGCTGCCTGACCTCAGCAGTTTGTCCTGTTACCTTAAAACAAAAAAGACTGTCAAATCCATATGGAGAAATGGATAACTCTAAATTGCCTGTAGAATAAATGGGAGTAAAGTACAACACATGCTGTCATATTCCTTTCACCAGAGACAGTGGTAATACATGAATGTTTTCCTCTAATTACACTACAGCCCATTGAAAGATACATGACTCTGTTACCGTAGTCCTGTTTTCTTCCTACATACACCGACATTTAAGTCAAAGTAAAAATCAGTCAGTAATTTATTCATACCAGACTTATACAAAGTAATAGATTCTGATACAAAAAATCTGGATCTGCATCACATTACACACCCATCAATATTAGTCCTCTAAATATACCTACTTTTTATTCAAGATCCATGAATTTTAACCAAAGAAATCTATGAAAATGTCTGATGGGTTTCATGACTTCTTCCTTTGCCCAAAGGTTTTGCATGATCCTGCTGACAAACCAACCAACCAACCAACCGACCAACCGACCATCCAACCATCCAACCAACCAACCTCCTAGCCAGCCGACTGACCCTCCAGCCAGCTGACCGACCGACCAACCAACCAATCAACCAACCAACCAACCAACCAAGCAACCTCCTAGCCAGCCAGCCAGCCAACAAACCAAACGACCAACCGACCAACCAACAAACCAGCCAACCAGCCAACCAACGTGCTTGTCTTACATCCCGTGTCTATTTGGCAGAGTGAGCAGAACAAGATAAGTATTTCCCTCCAGGCATTGGATCAGACATCACATTACAATGTAGTATAATGTGTCTCACTGTAATTTATCTACATGACTAATTAGCTGTGGTTGGCTGCTGCTCCTAATTCCTTCTCATACAACACTGAAATCTCTGCTCAGCACTGGAAGGCAATACGGCCAAGAAAAACACACAGGTGCTGAATATCAAGGAACTGATGCCATTTCCTAACCTCCCTCCTTAGCTTTCAGCAGATGCCCCAACCCGGTAATACAAAAACAACCTCTACTCTGCATCCTGCGCTCCCCCTCCGTCATCGCAGTCCTTCTGTGGTTACTGAAAGAGTTTTGTCTGTGTTTGGATGAGCTCATTGGAGAAGGATGTTTCACAGCTCCACACACTCTTTCATCTTCGGAGACTTGGACTGAGCACCCTGATGCTTTCGAGCAAAACGGGTTGGATGTGCATCTATGGAGCAGGATTCTGGAGCAGGTTTTGAGGCATTGTTTCAGTCCACCCTGATTAAGAGTTTCATTTATTTATCTAACTATACCGTACCTTTTTTCAGGATTAAAGATGGAACTAGAACTAGTCACTTAATATCGACATCTGTCTTTATCCTCCTCTTCTCAACTGTGGCCACAATTTAAGGAATTAAAAAAATACACAATGGAAAGTCTGTTCTTGGAGGATCATGCCTTTAAAAGGTTTGTAGTTGCTCCTCATGTTGGACGGCAACAAAATTGGATAACCAACGAGGCAAAGTGGGTAACAACTCAGGTGCCCCTAACCCCAGTTGCCCTTCAGTTCACTACAGAAGGTTCAGGTGACTTGACCAGTCTGTGTTTAGAAAACCTGACACCATCACCTGGGTCCTGCATTATAAGCAAATCTTTTGCCATTTCTTACCCATGGAAAAAATTCTAAAAAGCTAGTTTTTTGGTCAATTTAGTTTAATTTAGTTGACTTCCTGTGGAAAATCATGTTTGATCATACGATTACAAACTTATTGACATTTAGTAAACCAGTCTACTGTTATTCCAGCTGCAGCAGCAGTGGTGTGGATTCTGGGTAAATAATGAAGCTTCATGTCTACACATTTTTAGATACAAGCCATTTTTTCACATTGCCTTCACTTAACAATTTAATCCTGCACTTTAATTAGCTTTTAGCTGTTTTATGTTGTGTTTTTACATTGTTTCAAATGTTTATGTTTTCAATGCTTCTGATCTGTACTTTTATCCTTTTATTTCTGTAAGCCACATTGAATGACCTTTGTGTGTGATAATGCACTGTATAAATTGTACATTTGTAGTGGGTGCCAACAGTTAATACGTTACTAACAAATTGTATTTCTGTAATTCCTCAAACAAGTTTTTGTAAGAATTGAATCTCCTGCCACTAACTGTAAAAATGTGGGGATGCTGCTGACACAGTGGACATGAAGAGACATTAAACAAGCCTCCTCGCCTGCGGCTTGAATTTTCTGGTTGGCCCGGAGTGACTCCTGGTTGCGAGCACATGACGGGGGTGTATTGAAGATGACTGAGCAATCAACACACTAAAGTCCTTCTGTGTCAAGAGTGCTGTAACGGATGTGGAGCCTAAAGCAATGACTCCTGACTGTGTTTTTACCAAAATGTGAGACAGTTAGATTAAATTATGAGAACGTTTGGGTAGGAATGGAGTCAGTCTCTCACTCTACTTTCTCTTGTATTAATTAGTAGTTTGGCTCCTCTTGATGGCTCTCAGTGGCCTCTGGGTCGTCCTAATTTGGAAACGGTGGTCCGAGAGGTTACAGACGCTGCCTGTTGAGTTCTCTAATTCCCCAGGACGGCTGGGAAAATCTTTGCTAAGGAAGTAAAGTGGGAACTGTGCTGTGGTAGCTGCCTTCTTGCAAACTGTGCTGGACAGCTTGGTGAAAAAATTATACACATTATCAAAAAAAGGCAAGAAACATTAAAAAAACACTAAGAGGAATATTCTTAATCTTATCTCAAGATATTACACATACAGTTTTGCCACTTCAATTTTCTTTTTATTAAAATCATAATAAGCTCTATGTATATAGAACAAAATGGAGACCACTGCACGATTATCAGGAGAAACCTGTGTGATTGAAGTAGGAAAGTCACTTCAGAGAAATTCCTACTGCTCAGAATCAGAATCTGAGGTATTAGGGTCATAATATTAAATTGTTCTCCCCTGTCCAGCCTTTAAAAACCATCCTCTCGCTTCCAGGGTTTTACAGTTAATCAGTTGTGGCATTTTCTCTCTATGGTAATAGTAACAAGAATGCCCAGGAGGCTGTTTGAGGACCACTGTGGGGATGATCTGTTTGTTAACACAAATTATGAAATGTATCCTTCTAATTAACTGCAGAATTTAGGTTTGACTGTAAAATGTACTGTATACCTGCAATTGCCTAGACAACTTCATTTGAACCATGACATGCAGCCTCACAGTTTACCAGATAATTTGGGTCAAACTGTGTCACACATCCCTGTAATTAGCTTCAAATGTGTCACTGAAATCAGGAGGCAAAAAAGCTTTATTTCAGTTCACCCATGACCTCCGTGACTAATGTGACCAAATCAACTCTTTTGTAGGTGTGTGCTACAGTAGGAACAGGCATGCAATCATGTGTATAATCACTGGTCTGGTCTGTTATTATGTTGCCAACAAGAGTAAAACCTGCGTAAAGGTGCAAAAAGACATGCATCTGAAAGAGAAACGTGACAAAGGGTGGATGAGGGGAAGACGATGACAGAAAATGTGTGTGTGTGTGTGGCATAAAACAGTGACGACAGAGAAAAGAAGGAGTGCATGAGAACAGAGGTGCAATAGATCAGGATGTGTGCAGCCTGTGTGCACGCAAGCCGAAATACATGTATAACCACTGCAGTGAAAATGGAATATATTTGGCACACAGTTAATTTGACTAAAGTGGGAACAATCTTGAAACTAAATCCAGTGACTGCAGGTATTTATTTCCATAGAACACATCAATATTGCTCTTATAAACCACATACAAAGTCTGAAGAGTCATAATAGCATATCTCCCCATCCCTATACATTATACCAATGCATATAAGAAGAAATGCATGGAAGATTGAAGACAGATCTGATGGACAGATGCAGTAAATAATTATAATAATGACGGTGGATGAAGTGATGCACACTGACAGCTTGTGAAATGTATTTAATAAAGACATCATATACTGTAAATAACCACATGTACCCTACAGCACTGTCTGTCTTTCTGTGTGTACATGTGTACATGTGTGTTATCTGCGAACATGTAAGGGCACACATTCCAAGGTTACTGGGTTTATAGGTTGTCAACACTCATTTCATCATTCACACACAGATACATGCAGACCCAGCTAGGACGATATAGCTTTGACTTCCTGTACACAAATTCCCTAGAGAACCATTCCCTCACATTAACCATTATCATAACGTGGCCTAACCTAACACCTACCAAGACTTAACTCTAGGATTAAAGGTTTTTAGCTTGTGAACACACAAGCAACCAGGAGATAAATTCCCTAATTGTGTTTTCATAATGTAATTTTGTAATATAATTCTTGGTCTGTCCCATGAAAGTCGAATCTTCAATCGATTGTCTAGGAACATTTCAGTCCCAGAAAATAGCTGGAGAGTGAATGTTCCTTACAATGTTCTCAGGAGTAGAATTCATTTGAAGTTGTCTTTTACCTTCTGTTTAGAAGTGGTGAACTTTCAACTTAATATGACAAAGTCTCAAAGGCAAAAAAAAATGTTTCACCTTTGTTACTGTAATTAGTTCAAAGGGATAACTTGTTTACTGTATTACAGGAACATCACTGTGGTCTTGAATATCAAAATATCTTTGATTATTCATATTCTGAATCTGGTTCTTAATCATATTCTTCGATGAAAATGCACATTCAGCCTACAACAGAACACTTGATGTACTGCACCACATTCTGTGCTTTACTTTAAGTTTAGTTGTATTTAATGTATTGTGTTATTGCATAGTGCTGCTCTCCTCCAGTTGTTCTTCACAATTTTTCACTTAATGTATTTCTTCAATACTATTCCTCTGTTGCGCCATTGAAGGGGCTCCTGCTAATTTCCTCCCGCTGTTTAAACATAATGTATACGGGTGTTTGGGCTGAATTGATTCGAGTTGATGTACAGCAGCAGCTTCCAAATGAAGTCGAACATGCCAGTGAAACTTGCAGAGCCTGTGAGGATAAAAACAACAAGCAGCAGAGATCCTGCCTCGATGGGAAGGTATTAGGTCATATTGATGTTGGTTAAAGTGGCAGATGTTTTATAAGAGCTCCACAGACAGAGAGAAGAGGGAGATGAAGTGTTCTGTGCAGATTGACACGGCTCGTCCTCCTCCTCCAGATCTCCCTGGTTGATCTCAGCCTCCTGAGCCAAATGTGGGCGAGTTACGGAACTGGTGCTAATTAATGAAACAGAAGTTACACAAGAGTCATGGGAGTGAATCTGCAGCGTCTTATGACCGTTTGTGATGAGGGGTCAGAGGTGTCATGCGGTCTTGTTTGTTTTGGGACAAGACTGTCTGGACCCTCATCACCTCGAATATTTGCAGAGGGGAAAGATGAAGCTGTTACATAAGGAAGAGATGGGGGTCTTAAGGAGATGTCTTTACTTTATTAAGACTTTTCTTATACTGACCTGAAGTTTTGATCTCAACCTGAATTAAAAACAAAAAAGACAGACTTAAAACCAAAAAGCAAATCATCCCATTTGATGAGCTAGAAAGAATGTTTGGCTATTGTTTTTTTACTTGAATAATGAGTTAAAAAATTATTAGATTATCCAAAGCTATATCTAAGCTAGTTTGTTATTGTCTTGTATTGATCAATACAGCAATTAATCATTAAAGTTAATTTAATTCAACTTTAATCATGTTTAATGATGAAACCATTTTTTACTGCAACAGTCCAGTGGTGGAGTGCATGATTTTTAAGTGTGTGTGTGTGTGTGTGTGTGTGTGTTACATCAAAGTTACATCTATAAATCAGACTTAACACAGCTGGTTAACACAGAACATTCCCACTGTTTGTGGGAACTGGGCCAATCAACCTGTATGTGTGTTCACTCTCACAGCAGCAGAACACTGGGTGTTGTCTTGTTACTCATGTTGTGTAATAGAACATAAAGCATGTGGTAGACAAACGTTTGGGTCAAAGCTGGGGTGAGACGATCCCATTGTACTGCTGTTATGAAGTACTCAAGGTCAAAACTACTGGTCAAGCAGAGGTTTACTGTCAATATTTTGTGACGTTATAAACGTTTAGAATCTTTTAGAGACTGGACTGGACACCAGGACAAGAAAAAAACTTTTTCTCATAGTTTTAGTTTTGAGATAAAAGCAGATTAATTTGCAGTTTTGCTGCCAATGACTGATTTTGCTCAAGTATTATTTTCTACTGCAGTGATATTCATCAGGGAAAGTTTGATAGTGATGTCTGTGGAGTAGACTGAATCTGGGAAAAAAGAAAACTGCAAAAGCTAACGTTTCAGAGATAAACATCGAAACATTTCTTTTTACAGTAAGTGGTAAAATATACTGTTTTGTGAGTTTAGTAAACAGACAGAATTTGTTTATTTTCAAAAAATCAAGTATTCACTGTTCTCCCCTTGGCTTTGCCCTTTGACGCACAAAGTTAATGAAGTTACTTAAGTACACTGATTGTCCACAAAGACACGCACACCACTCACAGAGGCCGCAAAGACATGGAAAATGACCACAACAAGGCTCAAAATGAGCACAAAGGGACTCAAATGAGTGCATGTTATTCAACTAAGACACAAAATCCCCACAAATAAATGAAAGATTACCATGAAGAGAAAAAGGACCAAAGAGAGAAGCAACAGAATGAGCAAAAAGGGACTCAGAACCACCACAAAGAAATGAGAAAATGACCATGAGAAGAAAAAGATATCAAAACGAGATGCAATGTCCACAAAGAGATACACAACAGACACACATAAATGAAAAATTACCATGAAACGATAAAGACCAAGAAAAGATGCAATTTGTCCAAACTATTGTGAAGAATGTTGAAACACCTTTCAGTTGTTTAAAGACTGCTCCAGTCGTGGCCTTCAGACTGCCAGTTACAGTTCCTTTTGTTCACAAATTCCATTTTAAAAACCACATAAGCTCATCAAAACAAACTTAGATGGAGCCGCACACTTATTTTCCCAAGTCATCGCTCATTCAGGCTCCAGCTGAGGACAGCCGGGAGCTGTCAGATAAAAATGAGCAGCAGGAAGAGAGAAGAACTGAACTAACTCACTTTGAATGGCAGAGTGATATGGGAGCGACCTCTCCTCTGTGTCGTCTCAGGAGCCCTGCAGTCACATCTGGAGCAGAAACATGGAAACACACCTTCTGCTGTTGGTCGTTAAAAACATTTAACTTGTTTTGTTTGGGATTAAAATGTGTCTGTTTGCTTGTTTAAACGTCAGCAACAGTAAATGATTCACATTTCTTTATCGTTTCCTCATTTACTGCAGTCCTTGAAGAAGCTGTAGATCCGCAAAGTGATTAATTGGACAGGTTTTAATTTCTCAACATATTTTGACAGTTCTATGGGTTCAAACAAAAGGTGGAGGCTGAGGTTTCCTTCTGTAGGGCATTCAGAAAATGTGAAACATCACTGACTTATACAGTAGACGCCACATCCAACATCTGGTTAAAGACCAGAGAAACTCAAGCAAACTCATCTCTCTACTCTTTCCATCTGTCTGTTCTCCTCCCAGTCTGCTTCCCATTCCCTCTGTGTATCATTCAGATCATTTGTGATTGTTCATTTGAATACAAAAGGATTACCTTTAGTACGGTAATAAGATCTTTGAGATTAATTGAATTACATTCACTGGTTTGAAACAAAAAAAACAGGCTCAAAGAGTTCATCACTGCAGTTTATTTACAAATCCACTCCACTGGCATACAAATCGTATGACTTTGAAACTATAAATTATTTTTCCATCCAAGTCTACTTTCTTTAAACGTTGCAGCAGAAAGACAGGCTGAGGAGTAGAGTGGTTGTCCTGCATCCAGAAGGTTTGAGGTTCAATCCAAGTGTACTTGGGCAAGATAATGAACCCCCAAATGTTCAGTCCACTAATTGTAAGTTGCTTTGGATACAAGCATTGGCCAAAGTAATGTAAAACAGTACATAAATGCACTGCACATCTAGTGCAGTTGTAATAAACAAATAATGAAAACCATTGAACCTCAACACCATGTTTTAATACTATAAACACTCCTGATGTATCTATAAGAACTGTATTACACTATTGTTGTCATAGGGTTTCAACCTACCTGTCAAGGTGCATTACACAATATTAACCTAGTTCTAAAAAAAAGCATTTGATTTAAAAAACTACTCCTAAACAATTGCATATGGAGAACATATTTTTCCACATTTGTTAATTATTATTATTATTATTAAGTATAAGGACATCCCTGTGTGAGAATCCTTGACTCTAAGATTCTTCCTGGACTTTGCATACATATTACTTCTGCTAGTCAATACAACAAAATATGTGGGCTGAAATTTGAATGGAGGTCAGTTGTTCCCACAGATGTTGAATACAAAAATAAATACTTATATATTATAAATGTGTCATGATATTAGCAGTTCTGGACTGATATAGAACTAACATTACTGAACTTTTGATGTCTTGGGTTTTTTATGCTCTAGAAATCTGACATTGACTGTATTGGCAATGTTTATGCTATCAGACTATATATGATACCAAAATACAGCATTACTGAATATAACTGCTAATCAAAACTAACTCTTGTTGGACGTGACACCTTATCTTACTTGAACACAATCTGGGGTTATATTAATGTTACTTTATGTGTTAGCTTAGTGTGTGCAGTTAGCTTTAGCAGTCACAACTGACTAATGTTGGTCTTCAAACCACCGTCAAAGAGAAATAAATAGAATTTGAATAATCAAATTCATGCAGACTGTCTCATTGATTCATGATTTTCAAAGAACCAAGTTTTGCTTTAGTAGTTAAAGATAAACGATTTACTTACTTTTCAATTATGAGTGACCTCTGGGCGAATGACGCATTCGCAGTCAGCAGAGTTGACCCCACACAACATCTACAGCGCCATCCCGCAACATTTTGACGAAGCAACATCTGTACTATCGTTTTGAATACACTGTGTGCACAATTATTAGGCAAGTTGTATTTTTGAGGATTCATTTTATTATTGAACAACTACAGTGCTTTCGGTCAATCCAAAATGCTAATAAACCTCAAACCTGAATATTTAAGAAAGTAAAAGTGAGGTTTTGGCTTTCTTAGGAGAATATCTATGTGTGCACAATTATTGGGCAACTAAATGAAAAACGAAAATGTTCCCATCTCACTTGTTTATTTTCATCTGTTAAAGTGAGAATAATAAACAAACAACTACAAATAAAGATTTCTGACATTTCAAAAAAATAAATCAGTGACCAATATAGCCACCCTTCTTTTCAATAACAGTAATAAGCCTTCCTTTCATGGATTCTGTCAGTTTCTTGATCTGTTGACGATCAACTTTTTGTGTAGCAGCAACCACAGCCTCCCAGACACTGTTCAGAGAGGTGTACTGTTTTCCTTCACTGTAAATCTCCCGTTTAATAAGGGCCCACAAGTTCTCAATAGGGTTTAGGTCAGGTGAGGAAGGGGGCCATGTCATTATTCTTTCATCTTTAAGGCCTTTACTGGCTAGCCACACAGTGGAGTACTTTGATGCATGCGATGGAGCATTATCCTGCATAAAAATCATGGTCTTCTTGAAAGATGCAGACTTTTTCCTGTACCACTGCTTGAAGAAAGTGTCTTCTAAAAACTGGCAGTAGGTTTGGGAATTAATTTTGAGTCCATCTTCAACCCGAAAAGATCCAACTAGCTCATCTTTAATAACACCAGCCCATACCAGTACCCCACCTCCACCTTGCTGGCGTCTGAGTCGAAGTGGAGCTCTGTGCCCGTTACTGATCCAGCCACGGGCCCATCCATCTGGTCCGTCAAGAGTCACTCTCATCTCATCAGTCCATAAAACCTTTGAAAAATGTGTCAGATATTTCTTGGCCCAGTCTTGACATTTCAACTTATGTGTCTTGTTCAGTGGTGGTCGGGGTTCAGCCTTCCTTACCTTGGCCATGTCTCTGAGCACTGAACACCTTGTACTTCTGGGCACTCCAGGTGGGTTGCAGTTCTGGAATATGACAGCACTGGAGGATAATGGGTTCCTGGTAGCTTCACGTTTGATTCTTCTCAAATCTTTGGCAGTTAATTTGCGTCTTTTTTTCTCAACACGTTTCTTGCGACCCTGTTGACTATTTGCAACAAAATGTTTGATGGTTCTGTGGCCACGCCCCAATATCTTAGCAATTTCAAGAGTGCTGCATCCCTCTGAAAGACTTTTTACAATTTTTGACTTTTCAGAGTCAGTTAAATCTCTTTTTTGGCCCATTTTGCCTGAGGAAAAGAAGCTGCCTAATAATTATGCACACCTTGATTAGGCCACAACCTCCCTCATTACACAAATACACATCACCTGATATGCTTAAATCCAAGAGGCATTCAAGTTTATACAGCTTGGAGTTGGAAAATATGCATAAAAATTATGATATGGTCAAAATACTCACTTGCCTAATAATTGTGCACACAGTGTAGTAGAAGGGAATCATTGCTAATTTGCAGAATAAAAATATACACTTTGTTTGCTCTCACATTGTCTCCTCTTTAGTCCTGTTGTGCCTTATCCCAGCTCTCCCCTCTCTTTTCCTGGGACGGTCGTACCATTCTCTGCGGTTTTCAGCCATTCGGCATCCTGACTCGGTATTCAGAAGAAAACCTCTAAAACTCAGGGAAGTGAATAATTCCAGAAGGATGTTCGGCAGTACAATGACCATACGTTCTGGTTTATCCGGGCCTGTTCCGGTTTCCTGATCTAGATATCTATAAAACACTAAAATGTTTTCAACTGTCACTTCCTAATTTCCCCAGTTTCAATCAGAATCAAAATAACAATTACTTATAGCACTACATATGTTTTCAGTGCTTACATGGAGGGTTAGCAGGTTCTGGCATTCTTTTAGTTATGTAATACAAAAAAAAAACATAAACAAAACACCATGTGATCTTCCGTTGTCACGACTATTTCTAACCTATGAGCTTGCATCTCACTCTGACAGGACCTGTCAGTGTGATACTAGTAGGCTGGCAAGCCTGTCAATAACTCATTTTCATGCCATGCTAGCGGTTAGCTGTAATGCTAAGGAGAAGTTTTCCAAAGAGCTCCAGGACGCTCACTCATTCCTTCACAATGTACCCGTCAACGACATGAGCATCGACACACAATGGTCCCGGTTTGGGAGTTTTAAACTGTGGTTGCCTTATATGTGAGTGTCAGCCTATGGTGGCAGGGAGGGAAGCGATAAAAGACAAGACAAGAACGTTATGAAAATAAAAATAAAATGTTCTGCTTCAAAGTTGATCAAAAACACATTTAAATGAAGAAAATATTTAATTTCCCATAATGAATAAAATTAATTTCCGCCATGTTTGTTTTCACGAAGAGAGAGAAGCACATAAGTCAAGTGTCCCCAGCCTCCTCACTCACGGTTACATGGAATTCATACAAATTCTAGTGCATTACTTTTAGTAGTATTTTCTATGAAATCCGGATGAGAACAGCCTGGTTAGTTAGTGGGTGTGTGAGCGACAGGCAAACTCTCTGAGATACATAACATTTAAAACAAAGGAGTTTGTAAAACTGCAAACACCCTCTGGTTATAATGAGCATGTGATGATCAACCAGTAGATAGTCACCATAAGTCTATGTGTCTAGGTCACAGCCTTTATTTTTGGTCTGTCCTTTCTGCCCTGCGGTGAATATTAGGAGCTGATTCTGTGTATTCATCATGTTTTCAGGTCAAATGAAGACGGCCTGCAGCGCTCTCCTGCACCTGGGGAATAAATGCAAGCAAACACACACACACACATGCACGCACGCACACACACACACACTGTATATACATACACACTTTCCTGCAGCTTTGTGGGAGTGAAACAACTTGTTTGTATGTTTCTGTGTAAGACTCATGCAGGTTAGTGTGAGAAGTGTTTGTGTTGTTGCCTGAAACTCCTGTTGACTTAACACAAGTTGAACATGTGCCTCAACATCCCACTTCTATGCTAAATGGCCAGTGAGTGTCAAATGTCAAATGAAAGGAAAATCCTACATAATGAGTCAAAGATCAGGTGCTTCCATAGAGGTGGTCAAGAGTGGTCATCACGGTTTGATGACTTAATAAATAACATAATGCAATACAATACAGAAATAATGGCATATAAATCAATGTATGAGAAAAATATATAATAAATATATAAAATGATTACTGATTTAGGGACCCCAGGTAATCATCCATCATTTCTACCACCTATCCTGTAATGGTCATGGGGGAGGCATTGGGCGAGGGGTGGGGTTCACCCTGAACAGGTCGCCAGTGTATCGCAGGGCCAACATACAACCATTCACTCTTACATTTACATGTACAGAAACATTAGAGCCCAATGAGCATGTCGTTCAACTGTGGGTGAAAGCAGGAGAAACAAACATAGACTCATAACATAAACTCAACAGCCATCAAACAGGGATTCGAACAAAGAACCTTCATGTTGTGAAGCAAGATTGCTAACATGTTTCAACAAACCACTTTATAGACGCTTAATTTAAGGTCTTGACCTTAATATGCAACGTGCATTGAGATAATGTATATTTTAGGTAGTGTTATTATTTGCTATACAATTAAAACTGGATTGACTTGAATTAATATTAACACATTACTCAACAGCGATTCTAACCCACCTACACCTACAACTTTTGTGGTTGTGGTTGACTTACTTTACACATACATGAAAAATGCTTTAAACTGCATCCATCCGTGAAAAAGCAGTGAAACAGTCGAGCAGATCAATATCACAGTAACGGGACCTGTAGCAGGCTGAACACCAGCGTACAGTGACTCCTCAGCTCTCCTCCCCTGGTCTTGTAAACCCAAAGAATCCCTTTTGTTTGCCATCCACCAACCTTTCAAAAATAACATTACACAACGAGAGAAACACATAACACATGCCATTTTGCGGACAACTTTATCCAAAGAGGTTTTACAAGCTTTTGGAAGGATACTTATTGTAATATGGGCAGCCCTGTTGGGAATCTAACACTGGCAATGTTATTGCAACAATTGACCCATAACACATTAGAGCCACTGGACTGTACCTGAAATCTATGTTGAATCCCAAATACCTTCTTTGATGTGAAAACATGCCTCCACAACAGTCACATTACCTGCGTGTGATGTAATCTCATCTTTAGTTTCAGTTATGCACCAGGGGCATGAAACAGGGATTGCATAAAGAGTTGAGTATTCAATGGTTGATGGATGAAAACATAATCAGATATTTTAAAATAAACGTCTCTCTGGAATTGTTGGCAATCTACAGTATATTACATTTGTACACATGTAAGGGATGAGTCACAGTTTGTGTATATATACATACATACATACACACATAGATATACAGTATATATTCAAATTAGGTGGAAAGGAATCATCCCATTGGAGTTCCAGTGTTCTGTCTACTGTTGCTTTTATATAACTGTCAATAACCATAAAAGAACTCTGAACGCTGATCCTTAACCCTGAATTATTTATCCCCACTTTGTTGTAACCCCTCTATGTGTGTAATTTAAAGCAGTGCAAGCAACATCTGAGAATTACTTTTTGCTGTGTCCCATTCTCCCAAATGGGAAATGAGGCTGTGCAGAGTTAACAAAGTAGTTATGTTGTGTCAACTATCCGCAGTCAAAGTGACGAACCTCAACTGCTATGAAGTCAGACAAATTTGGGACATGGTTCATCAGTTTGGTAATTTGAGTAAAAGTTAGTTTGACTAAATCTTTGTTGTTGCTCTAAGGTCATAGTTGCTCTACATTGTACCAAAACACTGATTACACTGGTTAGTTGTGTAACTTTTCTGTAATGAGCTACTTTATCTTGAATTTTCACATTTTTCTTAAATATATTTTGTAGCTTTTTAGCCAATTAAAAAATAACAATCAAACATGCAACACCTATTTGAAGTAGATAAGAAAGAGGCATCCCTCTTTGGCTGTGGCCTCCACCAGTTCCTGGTGGGGGCCACAGCCATAGTTTGCATTGGTAAATTAGACGCTCCTGAATCTGATTATGCTGTTATTATGTATGTATACTCTTTGGTGTTGGTGGGATTCTGTGAGATGTTGGATAGGTGGAGGTTTAAGTGCTCAGCAGACTCCTCTACGCCCCCTGAGTGAGTTTCAGCTGCTCAGCCTCGGCCTTCACATTTCATTTAGCGAAGGAAGGGTATCTTGATCTGCCTAAACCCGGCTGAGGGCTTCACTTAGTCCCCCTCCCCCCGCCAAGCTGGACGGTTGTGTAATGGCAGGATGTATGTCTGACTATGATTCCTGCTTGGCCAACCATGGCAGGGTTTCTTAGAGGGCACAAGGTTTATGCAACTGGGATGTGACAGAGGGCATGGGAGGATACTGTGCCCTGTCATGTGTGTCTATCTTTGGCTGTGGATGCTGAGAGTTCTGACTGAGACAATGAGAGAGGACATACAGCGAGGAGAACATCTGCTGGTCACCTTCCAGCGAGGCTCACTGGGAAACAAATAAAAAAGGGTTGGCTCCGACTCTGTTTGTATGCAGCTCCTGTGTATTTTAACTGTATAAACAATGTGATTTGACTGGCTGTAGCCCATTGGATCTGATGTTCACTGAGATAGAAGAATAAAACAAGTTTCAATTGTCTGTTAATGCATTTCTTTTCTTTCATACTTAATTATGAATGGATGCAAACTACTTTCTAACACTAGATCTTAATGACACATTAATGTGATTAGTATAACATTCTCTTCTATTTACAGCATAGAGCATCAAGATAACTTGCGGCATTTTAAATATGATATCTCACTGAGACTAATAAAAATACACTCCCCGTGACTAATGTCTGCAGTTCAACCTCTGTGCATGAACATTTGCACAGATCTAGTGAAATTCTGCATTGTGCACCATATCAAATGAGAAATATGTCTTCACTTGAAGGTATTGCTCTGACTAAGACATAACAAAATATTAATTCATTTATCATGGTGTTATGATCAAAGTAACAGCATTAAGACACACTACACACTGCAACTTTAATATACAATCCATCCATGTGCACAGTCACACACACACACACACACACAGACAGACGGGGTGAATATATGACTAAGGGCTTAAGTATCTGGACTAAGAGAAAAATACCCTCCAACTTGCAAGAAAGAGAACACTGTTTCATGTCTTTCTCCTGCATCCTCTGGTGACCTAACCCTATACACCCTGGAACACACACACACACACACACACACACAGAGCTATAAAAAATGCAGAGAGGAATGCTTGGACGTCACAGTTCTGCTAATATTATGTTATGTCTGTTGAGTACATAGACAGAAGGAACATCTGTGGCAAAGTGGAAAAGACGTAAATTTTCGAAGTATTCGCCCAGAACAAGCTTCTCCCAAACATTACAGAAACAAACATTTTACTCAAACGCTGTCAGAAAAACAAGTGTTTATGGCTCATAACCAGACAGAACATAGGGTTAGTCTGACCCTTGCTCTGGGGCTTGATCTGACATTTGTGATTGAGAAGCTGCAGAACAACCTAGCAGAGGAAAACAACCAACATCTTCATCTGCTGCAAAATGATGAGTGAATATGCGCTAAGCAAAGCCTGGTACCCCTCCTCCAATAGTTAAATCCTCTTTTGTAGTGTCTGAATGATGTGACTGTTGACCACATCGCTGACACTTCAATACAACAGTGATTCACACCAAATGAGTCACATAGTGTCACTCCTTAAATCATTGTGTTCATTTCACCCTGCGGTCCCATCTCTATCTACATCATTTCAGCAGGGCTTTGTGTCCACTGACCGGGGGTTCGATCCCTGGCTGTTTCAGTCTGAATCCTGAAGCACTGTCAGTGGTCACTAAGGCTAGGAGAGCAGTAGTATAAAAGGCAGTTACAAATTAGTGACAAATTCTTCATATGGAATATACTGGTTAGGCGTGGCACTAGAATTCTTGGTAGAGTCAAGTTTTAATTATTATGAAAGATAAATGATCAGAATATTTGGTTAACTGTAGGTGAATTATATGCAAAACTGAATAGATTGAGTTTCCTAAAAAAAAAACATTAAGTTCAGCAAGTTGCCTTGAAACGTTTTCCTACATTTTTCTGTTTTGTGGGGGGTCACTGTTGCAGAAAGCTGTCTGTAGGGTGGGGTGATTTAAACACTGCTGTGCATCAAACATACACAAGCAATTAATTTTCTTAACAAATAATAGTCAGTGTCAAGGATATGCAAACTTTGCATATTTTCTCCAACTGTTTGCTCTTCAGTCCCCATCTGAACCCATAATGTTACCCTCAGGAGATAGCTGTTCCTCCCTTTAAAAAGTACCTCCATTCTACCAATCTGAGGGCTATTTTTGTTCTGCTGGGTTTCCTGCAGAAGTCTGGGATTGTGGTTATGTTGATTAGTGGCTTGGAGACATATATATACTTCAGAAACACGCCCAAAATACAGGCCCTTCTGGAGAGGCAGTGGGGCAGGGGTGGAGAGAGAGAAAATAAAGTCCCCAACATACCACTAATGTTTCTGCAAACCATTTGCTCTGCAGGGACCTGAAAGAAAAAGTCACTTCATCATGTGCTTGAATGATACCGTATGTGATTTTGCCACAGCGAATCAGCCAGAGATCTGAACAACCTCAGACTCGTAAACATCTTGTTTCCTCCAGGGGGGGCGGTGTTCACTGTTCAGATCCTCAAATGGGCTTCAGTTAATGGCTGCCTCTTTTTAAGGATGTGAGCCCTGCCTCTGGATGACTGAAGGGTGGTATCCTGAACCTGCCCGCTGTTATCGTCCAGTTGAACTATGGATCAATTGGCCCTTACTGTGTCAATATTGGCCTCACACAGTGTTTGGGCAGTTCTTACCCTTGGCTTGACAGGAAAATATGTTCAAGTTTAATTTTTTGAAATTGTCATTAACTAACTATTATTAGTTCTAGACTTGGCTTGTACTTTCCCTTGAGAATTAGATTGACTTAAGATCTGACTTGACTGCTAGGACTTTTGCTTCTTCTATTTCTTATAAATGGTTTGCTCCAATGTAAATACAGTACCTAGGGTTCAAAGCAGATCCAACCTGGAACAACACAACTAAGAAAATCACAAATTGTAGGTTTAGGAATAAAACATCTGAACTCTGACAGCTGGTTGTGACGATGGCAACTTTTTTTTTACCCTTTGCCAACTGAACCTTTGGATCAAGAGACTAAAAGAGTTTGGTGAAGGTTAGAATTAAGATGTGGTTACAGCAGGAAAAAAAATCCTTCCAGTGCAAAGAGGTTGTGGCACATGTTGGGAATTAAAAATCAGGTCATTGGGGTTGAAGTCTTTTACCACTTTATTATTTTCCACTGCTTCTATCTTAAATTTAACGCCACACTGGATGTCAGTCATCTCCTCTGTGTTCACTACAAGGTGGAACCGACACCGGCTGAAGGACAGAGCAACAGACTGTACAATTTCAAGGATGGCAATGAACCAAGTTAGTAATTTTTGTTGTGGGACCAAATCCCCCAAAGGATTATTTCTGAAATGTGTTTGTCATTTTAGTCCTAATTTTGTTATTATTTTCTCAGAGCTGAGTACTTCAACAGAAACCACCCTCAAATAGGAACCATATGGACATATTTTCCATTAGTATTTGTGACGATTGACAATTCTCACAGTGGAACGAGGAAGAAAGAGAAAGATTGGTTTGACAAATACAGAGCATGGTGGTGATGGATGAACAGTTAATATAAGACAAATGTCCATGTAAACAGAGCAGATATTGATATAGATATTGGATCATTGTACCATCAAGTTCTTTAATTTGGTAATATGATTATAGTGTGTCCCTGTTTTGCAAAATCTGGTTGTCCAAGAAATAATATAATTGAATATAAAATCTAACAGTGGAACACATTTCCTTTGTGTTCAATCTTAATCTTTGCCACATTGTACATATCACAGAGCTCATCTGATAAAAATTTTTTCAAAATGGAAAATTGTCCTCGCTGTTATTGTATGACAATGATCGACTGATGATCCCACTGCGAACACACCCAGGATTGGTTATCCAACATCAGATGAGTAACATTTAGGGATTTGGTTTAAAGCTACAGTTGGCTAGCGTCCTGTTGGCCTCAACAGTGTGATATGTCACGGCAACATTTTAATTGGAATCAGGCCCGAGAGTGAAGGGGCTCAGATGGTGAAAGGGATGAAAGTGGGTCAACCAAATCAGAGGGTCGGGGGTTCAATCACCAATGTCCACATATCGAAGTGTCCATGTTCAAGATATTGAAATTGTTTCGATGTGGTTGATTACACAAGAACAGTGCAACATATTTACCCTTACAGAAAGTCTTTACATTTTTTAAATGGTCCTGGAAGTGTAACCCTAACCCTATACTCTTAACCACAGCCCAACAACACTGCTTGCTAAGTAATTTACTAATGTTCTATGATAGCTGGTAGCTTGGTTATGGTGATATTAAATATGCTGAAGATCACAAAAGTACTATTATGTTTGCTGCATTAGTGTTTGATGATGAAAATGATGCTGCACAGCTTTGGGAATTACCTTTTATTGCCTTTGAGTAAATGTCATTCGAAACTAGTCATCATTTACTCATATTTACGGTATCTATTGCTGACTCTATCAATGAAATCTGCCACATTCTTCCTGGTCATTCCTCATACTTAGTTCCATCTGCTCTATTTCACTGTTGGGTTGCACTCCTGCCTCACCTGTCCATGACTTCATGCCCTTCCTGTGGGGCATGAAGCTGTGTTGACTTGAAGACCAACAGAGAAATACTGCAGAGCTTCCTCATCTTTCTTGTCTAAATTACCACCAAAGTGTGGTAAAATGAGTGAAGTCATATGCAAGTCACAGGAAATTACACATTTAACATAACTGCTGCAGTTGTCTGCAAACTTTCTAACTAGTGGAAAGAAAATGTATTTCGGTTTAAGAGTCAGTGCAGAATCAGAGAAACAGATTGATATTTGCACAGCTCCTCTGTAATAACGTTTACCTTCAGTATGTTAAGACGGGGGTCAACCTGACACAGCTGCCCACTCAGTGAATAAGATTCATTTTGTTTTGGAGCAGAATCTCTGGATGTCTGAATTACGTCTCTTAAATGTCACATGAAACAGACTTTTCCCCTCAAAGAAAATGTATTGTTGTCCCTGCTTTAACATCTTTTTTGTCAATGTGTTGTGCTCACCCCTACATCCTGACATATTTTGTTGCTCAATAGGCACTGAAGAGCATTGAGTCCTTTTGATGGAGCATATTTTCTCCACCCTGGAACAGCACAGTGAAGATTTTTCGTGGATTCATCCACACAGAGGAAAAAATATTTCTTGCTGTATCCAGGTATCTCTGAATATTGTGACTATGAGCTTAGCTTTCTTGATTAACGAAATGCTCATATGACAATGGCTGTCATGGACTGTATTTATCACATCATGAGCCACCATATCCTCTAGAAATTATATTTCTATGCAACTAAACTGCCACAGCAAACACATTCTGTGGGAAACATAATTGCAGCCAGATTACATTTTTTATTGACGTAATAAGGATATGTCGTTAATTTACTTATTTGGCAAGCCTGGAACTGCCTTGAAGCAAATATTGTTCTGTATTTTGTGATGATTGTAAGGCTCATTTTAAGCCATAGTATGACTAATTTTGTAAAAAACTAAGAAATCAACTTTGGCTTCCAGTTAACGTTGAGCTCACAATGAATGCTTTCAAGGTCAGCTGGAGGTGCAGCAGCAGAGCGAGCATGACTACGAAGCGTTTTGTTTTCAGAGTGTCTTTGACGCGGATGGGTAGTGGACTAAGGCTCAGTGCAGCCGGAGCTTTATGCCATCGCAGAGGGATTTCAGCTGAGTGGCCCCTTGGGAATGTTGGATTGGATCTATTGCTGCCAGGAAGTTCTGCCCTTCATTCCCCGAAACTCCAGATCTGAGACTTCTCCTTTAATTGCCTGTGTGTGAGGTTTGGCCCCTGGATGCCACATTGAAGAAATACTGCCCTAATCCGGAGTAAGTCAGTGTGTACTTATGCAGTGTTGTTACAGGCATTAGTTTAAAGCACTACATCCTTGCTTGGATGTTCTTGTATGTATGAGTAGATACTGTATGTTTACATGTGTTTACATGGTATGTAAATCTGTGAATATAGGCTTGGTATGTGTGTGTGTGTGTGTGTGTGTGTGTGTGTGTAAGCAAGTGTGTGAGTATTTATGAGCTTCAGTGCAAGGATCAAACTTCTCCAACTGAGATTAAAAAGTGCTTATTAAGCACATTAATTAATATTCTACTGGCCTATAAAGGACAGGATATGGATAAATAACACACATCCTTGCTGTCACGGATAAGCCAGGTGACGTGTTTATGACCATATTTGGTTCAGGCCGACTCCTTCGCTTTCTTCAGTAAAACAGATTATACATACTGGCCACGGCTGAATTGTCTTGCTCGCTTGTGTGAAGAGTCGGTAAACAGCTCTCCCACTGAGGTTTCCACAGGAATGCAACTTGTTTGTCAGTTTTTACAACATGTTTTATGATCGCCAAAGCTAATACTGTCAGGAATGCGGACAAATGTAAATATTGTCGAATTGATCCATGGAGAAAAAAATATCCCTGCATCTCTTTAGGGGCCAGATTTCGAGCTGCAGCTGGCTTGCAGTATTTTAAAGTCTTGCTCAAGGGCTCTTCAGCAGAGTGGAGCAATGCAAATCATTCTAAATCCGGCTTTCTTAACCACGAGGCCACTCCTGAACCAGGCATCTTGGTGACCTGAATATTTTCTGAGTTATTTGTTACTTCTTCATGATTTCTTTACAGATGCTCTTTTCGGAAAATATTGGCTGAGTTAGATTTATTTGACAAGGTGATTATAAACTATAACAAATGAGGACTTGGCTTATGAGGTTTATTTGAAGTTTGAGATAAAAACATTAAATCATTGAGTCAAAGTTTAAAAGGTTTTTCTATCAAACAGCAACATCAATAACTACGGCTAATTAGTTTCATCGCAATGTTTTTTGAGTCACACGATTCCTGCTCTGAACTCGATATGAATTAATTACAGAGCACAAAGCTTGTGTATGATACATCATCGAGGCAGCTGTTGATTTTGGATAGGATATCTTGTTTCTTAATGCACTATATCACTGGATATACCACAGAGCTTTCTGCATAATTTCTCTTCTAAAGTGGAAAAGTTCACGTGTTTTGGGAGGGTCTTCCAAAAACAATTACCTCGCACTTGGAAATTTCACCCCTGCTCAAAAGCATGGGCCTCCGCTCACATGCTGCACTCGATGCAAATTAACTTGTTTTGACTGAGATTAGGTCTAAATCAGTCACTAAACCCAGATAAGATCTTGGAGAAGTATCACTTTACTTTGGCTCTTGGGGAAATATTCTCTGAAGCCATATTTCACAAGGTGTGAAGTACACTGTGTGCTGTCATGGAGGTTCGAGAGCAGCAGGGCATTAGGATGAATTGTTTGTGAGGATAACAAACAGTAACTTACATTCCAACATCACTCATGTAAATGACTGCCCTTATATTTGATTTGAAGAGCTGAGTCATCAGGGGGAGTAGATTGAGAGGGTCACCCCTGCTCTGATAGCATTTGGTAGCTTATTCCACCTTGTGTGCAGGGACGGCGATTCCAGGCAGCGAAGAATACAGTGGGTTACGGTTAGAAGTTGCTCTGTGGGCACTAAGCATTGGTAGCTTGAATATGATTTGGGCAGCCATGGGTAGCAGGTCAAGATATGTGCACTTTTTTGGCTGATTAAAGACCAGACACATTCTGGAGCATCTGTAAGGGTTGGGAGATGAAGAGGCCTTTTTGATGTTGTGATGGAGAGATTGATCGGCTAAGACGTTTAAGAGTTCAATCTTAGGATGTTTAGCTAAAGGTTTGCGTTCCTTCCTCCATGTGGTTGAGTCTGAATCCATTTTTATTTACTGTTTCGAACTCACCGGACAGAAAGTTGGATGTTGTTGGACACGTAGGGCTGCATGATGTAGTGCTGATATTTGGAAGTTACGCACATTTAATCCTCTTCAACCCTCTATGACCTGCAGATACCCACAACATCTGACTCTGAGTACATACAGAGAGACATTTACTTGTATCTTTATAGACATATAGCTCCATCCAAACATAGTCAGTTGATCACAGTACCACATTCAGAACATACCGTACATGTAGTCTGTATATCTGGAGACTTACTTTGATTCTAGGTGGGAGGACAGTAAATCAGAGCCTTTGAGGGTGGGAAATTACATTTATATACAATTCATTTGCAGGGGCAAATACCTTGTGAAGAAAAGATATTTACTTTTTAATTAACAAAACAATGAAACATTGCTAATTTGCACATTTTAGTGAGTCAGAAATGTGTTGACCTAAAGCAGTAAACTGTTCATTGATGTTGATCTGAATTGAATAATTCCCCAAGTTTAACCAAAGCACTGTTGGTTGGTTGGTTGACGTTGATGTGAACCCCGGTCTGTGGTGTGACAGTTGTTGTGCACTGTGTACACCATCCTTTCCAGCCATCTCCAGTTAACTGTATAAAGGTATAAAGCACTTCATTCATTCAAAAAAAGACTTTAAAGAGTTTTATAGTATGTGAACATAATTTCTAAAAGTCATATCTAACACTTAATCAAATATTCCCCACTTAGAGTGAATAAAGGATTTACAATGAAATTTAATTCCTGTATTTGTTGAATTATATCTTGAAATTTCTATGTCATTTTGTCTTAATACCTTCAAAGGCGCTGAGTCTGTAAAAAGCAAAAATACATCATGATTCCACTGAATAAGCGCCAAGATAAAACTGGCAATGCACCGAATCACAATTTTGTTTTGGGCAATAGAACTATCAGTAGGGACTACTGTAGTAAGACTACTGTGTGGTTTCTGAAGACCTGGAAAAAAACTCTGTGTAATTAGAAAAAGTAGAAAGAATGTTTGGACTTGGAGTTTAAAGACAGAAACTAAAAGCAGCCAGCTGCACCTGAGAGGCAATTCTTTAAAGCATTTATATTTAAAGATATAATATGTAACCATTCCTCATTCAAATATCTAAAAACGAGTAGACCTGTGTTATATATTTCATCGACTTTTTACTTTTTACAATCCAAAGTGGTTCCAACAATGTTCAAACCCAGGGAAATATCCTGGGAATGGGTGCCATCATTTTGCACTTTTGACGTCATTTGGAGCTCGAGTCTGTGCAGTAGTGATTGAGGTGTGGAGCCAAGGTACAGAGGTCCCGCCGATATGAACACTCGAGCAATAACCAGTCGGTCCTCAGCTGTCGATGACGACATTTCACCCCGTTTTTATAACATTGAACAAGTAATCAAAACACGTGGCCACATTTGGACTTTCATGTATTCTTTTGTCTTAAGTTTTCTTTTGAGAATTAGGGTTCCACCTTCTCTACAGCTCCCGCTTTGAGGTACCCACTCACCCAGAAGTCATTTTCTGACCCATTTGCTTTGACACTTTACTGGACACAGCTCATTGATAAACCTGCTGTTTATTAATGGCCAACATGGGCGGATTGCTGCAGCGCTGCCAAAAACAACTTTGACTCCACCCAGCTGCTAAACAGCTTTAGTCTGAAATTATGTTTTCTTATCTCCTACATTCTTGTTCTGTCATTGTTTGTTTTTCATTTAGTCTTGCTTCTTGCCTTTAGCTCAGCGTTAAGGCCAGTGTAATGGAATACTTTCCCAGAAATATCTTATAATAACCAGCAATACCAACTTACCATCCTGCACTGTCCAAATGTGCATCAAGCAAGGATAAAGTCACATGGCTCAACAAGAAACCAAACGGGAAAAAAGCAGCCTGTCATTCCTACTTACAAATAGTCTTGATTGCAGTTCAAGCTGAATTGAAGTTTTGGATTTTTCTGATTCTCTGACCTCCAAATATTCAGCTTCAGTTTACTATTCTCTCTGGGCTTTTCGCTGTTAACTCAGTGTGTTTTGAAATACAATATGTAGCCTGTCTCTAGTGCAGAAAACTAGGCCTTATTAGCACTTTGTCCTAACCTGCTAACAGTCCATTGGCAGTGAATCACAGAGCTAGCCAATGCACATTCAGTCAGAGCCTGAGTTAACTTTGCTAAGGTGATGATTGCCACAGTAAATTAAATTAACGTGATTCTCGAGCTCTGCAGGGCCTGATGTTCAAAAGGCCTGAATCTGCTGCACTGAAAATCAGGTCAGGAGCTCTGTGCAACATAGCACTGTATAGACACATGACAAAAACAAAAATGTATAAAATCATTTCCATAAAGTCCAGTGAGGTTTTGGTAAAATGGAAATTGCATCGACTAAGAGGAATGAAGTTGTTAATGGAGAATGTTTTGAACAAGAAGGTTTTTTTATGACCCCGGATCTAAAGAACATGGGGGATTTGTGACAAGAGGTTAAAGTGAAGGGATGTGTAAATGAGAGGAGTAAAGGAGTAATTACATGACTCAACAGTAGACATGATGATTTATAACACTTGTTATCATACCTACTGTACACATCACATCTATTGTATTTAACAGTGGTAGTGGGAGAATTGTCACTACTTTTGTAAATATTAAAAGGTCCAGTGTGTAACAAAAATGTATCCTCGTGATGTTTTCAATAGTGAGTTTCATCTAAATTGTACGAATTGTTTTCTTTACCGTAGAATGAGCAATTTATATTTACATCGGAGGCGGGTTATCTGCAAACATGCAACTTCACCACTAGATGTCACTAAACTGAACCTTCAATACAACAGTGTAGAATTACTTCCTGCATGCAAAATTTATGGAACCTGCTTAAGTCCCTTGTGCGCACAATTTATTATCTTGTTAATAAGTGTGTAATTATTTTCAAAATAATAACATGTTACCACACGACAAATATCTTGTGGGCACATGATAAACATTTTAATTACCACTAGGTTGCTTGTGAATTTCCTCCTGGGGGATCAATAGTGTTATTATCGATACCTTATAATTTATTGCTTGTATATTAATCTGAAATTGTTTATGTCAGTAGTAACCCACTGATCCTTAGATAAAAGTGGGAATGTGCAGTAAGATGCATGTAAACTATCTTGGATTAGAAGAAGGAGGTGGCAGAAAATAGAAACTGTCAAGTTAAGTACCTCAACATTAGTCTATGCAAGAGGAACTATATCTAGTTTCACATCTATTTAACACACACAGACAAAAACAAGACCTAGCAGTCAATTCTTTAAGGGGTGGGGGACAAATTGATTTGACTGTTGCTACGTTGCTGCCGTCCACACTACTCTACAGTTTTGGTGCTCATAAAACAGATTACTTTGTAAACGTTGGTGGCCCCATTCCAGGTTGAAATCTCTTCTGGTGGTCTTGTCTTACGCTCGGGCAAAAGCAGAGAAGTTTGGAAACGATGATGCAGTCTCCTGCATTCTCTTCCTGATTGGTCCTTATCAGTCATGTCTCAGTGAATGCAAATCATTGCTAACATTTACTGACAGTTACAGTTACACCTTGTAGTCGGTCCAAGAAAATAAATCCCTGCCCTTACTTTGCACCATTGCTGAGTATCTGAGTTACTAAATATTGTGTTACTACCCTGCACTGTAGTTGCTCTCTAAAACAAATCCAGATGATGTTTCCCACTGATGATACTCAGCTGTTGTGGGCTCATGGTGAACACAGTGGTATGTTGCATCAAGTTTTCTCAGCAGAAGTCTCCATCTGAGTCACAGCAATGGAGAGACTGATTATTTCGACAATCATTTCCTCAGTCTTTCCACCTGGTTTCCTTCTGGTTCCAAACAAACCTCAACAGCCACCACCAAGAGCAGTAAAACTTTCAGAGAGTGAGATTTGTGCTCTTTTCCCCAAACATGAGAGGAAAATGTCCTGGTATAAATCACCTATTGCAGCCTTGAGACTTCTTTATGGCTGATATCCTGCAGAGATACTTCACTTCACTCCCCCCTCCGGATTCTGCAGGCATCACGAGGGGTTGAAGGCTGAACAGGTAGATCACAGATTACCATTATTATTACATTATTGTTAACTCTTGACAGATTTGGTTTTTGTAAGGTTTGAATCAATTTTAACCTTTTAAACTCGAAGTAAGTCTTCGTTTTTATCATATTTTACATATCCTGTGAGTTTAATGCACATCATAACATTGCACCAGCGTTTTAAACTGCCAAAAAAACCAACATGTGTCTACTGCCGAGTCATTTGACCCAAGAGTGAAATCTGTTTGCAGCCATTGCAGACAAAAGCCAAATGTTAGTGAGTGTTAGTGGATTTTTTGACCAGTGGAAAAGGAGCATATTAGTGTCAGTATCAGGTAGTTTGAAAATTTTTTTGTATCCCACCTGTGTGCAGCTCATCCGTCCCGCCGTTGACTGAGAAACCATATTTCATATTTAACCTCTGACCGCTCCGTCTTATTTTAGAGCCCCCCTGAGAGGGAATAAATCTGGATCTTTATCTCAGCAGTAAATATCCCTGGATTAGAAGTGAGGTGGGAGTGAGATGTACGTCTCTGGGACAGCATGCATTTAAGATTTCGAGCGCAGGTGTGTGTGTGTGTTTTTTTGCATATGGAGCATGACTACTTCAGTTGGGAAAGAAAAGGAAACAGGGTAACCTCATCTCTCTCTTTATATCTCATGTAAAAGATGCAAGTGTGAGATTACTCTCAGCTTTGGAGGTAATTGTGTATATGATCCATACATGAGCTCAGCCCAAGCTTAAAATACCTCCAAGAACAACACAGGACTTTCCAGTTTTCAGGAATCCGATCATGTGCTGATAAGACCTGAATGCTATTTCTGAAACACACACCGGATCACCTCTATCATCTTCAGTCATCATTATGTCAACATCGCCACGTGCGCTGCGTCAGTCGTGTGGATTGAGGTTCACTGGTTCAATTCTCTCGGGCATCTCTGTCTTTTTATTTATTAAAGGGTTGTATTTCTGCATTTTGGAGCATGATTCTGTATCCTCACCAGTACATTTACATAAAAACAGAACCACTTCGATAACATCTGCATATTTTCTATAAAATCTACATTTCACAACTACAGTCAGATATCGAATTATGCGGAAAACATTGAGCCATTTACCATATTTGTATGAGCCCAACTGCAGATGTGTGATGCCTGCAGAGATCATTGACCACAGGTGAAACACATTAGAACAGGTGGAGACCATAAGGGCGAGACACAAGACAATGACAGGAAGAAAAGCGAGAGAGACACATGAGTTTCAAAATAAAAAAGGAAACCAAGATCTGAAAGTACAAAAACCAAACACAGAAATCTAGAAATGCAAACACAAGGAAAACAAGGTAACATAAAAAGTTTCTCAAAAGTTCAGAAGGGGAGCAGAATTATAACATAACATAACGTCTCTTCAATAGATGATCTTCTTGATTAAAAGTGGTTATAGTGTCGGCATCGGAATAGGATTTCTACAATACTTACAACTTTATGAAAAGATCATTTTATTATTCTACACTGTTTTCATTTGGTAAAGAGCTGTTTGTTACACAGTGAATAAACAAATCATCTGAGTGATTTATAAGCAGAGCGTACTGTATGGTTTGAGTCCAGAGTTGACTTGATTTTTGAGTCCAATTGAATTTGATCTATATTGTGCATCGTGCAGTGTTAAGAGGGAAGCGATTGATCCCGGCCAGCCATCAGATGGTTGGGTTAATTTCTGCCATCTGGCATCTTTAGGCTCTTGCACAGTTGAAGCAGTCGATTCCGCAAACTCAGCTTTTTTTTTTCTTACTGTGTCTGCGAAAATTGGGGAGACACAGTAAAAGTGAAACCAGGACATGGTCACCAGAGTATTGATACTCAGAGTGGCACACATGGTCAATGCAAACAAACTACTTATTCTTTGACAATAGCCAAACGAGTCCGGAGGGGCTGATGAGTTGTGTACAGTGTGAGCAGGTCATGGCTTGATGATCGGACGTTATATCATGAACTTTGGCTTTCCATACAATTTTCTCACACTGTGTTAACTGGAATCAACCAACAACATTTCTAATATCACAGCCTGTGCCCAACCTCTTTAGAACTGCTGTGGTGTGAAGCGTGCTGCGGCTCGGAGAGAAGGATTATCTAGTGTTTGTCAAGAATTCTTCTTTTCCGGTCACCTGTGTGTTGGCTCATGTCTTGCTTTTGTAAATTCTGTGAAGAGTAATTACGATATGTATAACGACAAATATATACACACAAATGCGCACACACCCCCAACACACACACACACACGCACAGGGCTCAGGAATGTTTACCTGCTGTGGAGCCTTGATTCTTGCTTGTCTGACCATCTCTATCCCCCACTCTAACAACGTAGGGTCAGTCAGGAGTTCATCTCACATCCAAAACAAGCTGTTAGAAGGATTCTGCAGAAATAATGGATCCATGAAGACACGTGAATTATTATCCGGCAGTTCAATGGCAATTTTGAAAAACGCCCAAACACAGACAAAGACATAACCTCCTCGTTGGAGGTAATGAAAGTAAAAACAGAAGTTGTAATATATATTAGGTTTTAAAATGGCCAATGACAGATGTTTTGGTTGAGATATGGCTCTCTCCCGTGTATGAATATTCATTATATGGCTGCTAGTTTGCCTCGGAGAAGAAGGAATCTTCAAATATAGGTAAATAAAGGAGAATGAATTCAAAGCATCTCTCCTCTGCCCAGCGCCTGTGCTGTGTTCTGTCATCAGCAGCGTGAAAACATGCCTGCGTGCGCTCTCTCCCTCTGACTCATGCACAAACATAATTGAATACCTCTCAGCTGTCTGCATCCCCCTCCATGTGTCTCTGTCCGCCCTTATCTGCTGTACGTGCAGTGTGACTCACCTTTAACCTTTTGTGCTTCTTATTACTCAACGACCAACACATTTGTTACAGCACGGATCTAATCTCCACAATCAACGCTCTTCCAAGCACAAAACAATTATCATCTTGACTCTTTGTGCCATTTGTCACTAACGATAACCTGTAAAAGATCAAAGCTAAAATGAGGCTGCAGAGGGAAGGGAACCGAAGCTCAGCTTTTCTGAGATTTTAAACAGTATATAAATAAGTGTGAGCCTGGAAGTGAAACTTATCTACACAATTACACCTTTTTTTCCCCAAGAGTAACAGAACAACTCAAATCTATTGATATTATCGACCAACTGTTAGTTAAGTTTTATGTTTTTTCCAGGTCTACATGGTTGCAAGAGTTGGTGGTGTAATAATTTCTCTTGTCCAAACTGACAAGGGAGGAATTCCTTCCTAGTGCAAATCTAATGTAGGAAAAGTGGATGAAGCCCACAATGTACAAAAATGCTTTTCAGAGTTCATCAAGCCCAAACCATTATTGCTCTCTGCTATATTGCAGTAATATAAGATATCATATAATATATGATTTATGATATTATTTTACCAGTAAATCTTCACAATATCTGTCTACATCTCTCTGTGGGTTGGCTGCCGTCACTTCAGATGATAGAATGGGTCAATTTGATGGTCACAACGTTTATTTCCTCTGCATATACATGGAAATATTTAGAGCTACGGTCAGATTTGATACAATGTCAGTGGACAAAAACCATCCCTTCCTACAGAGAGCCAAGTCCCACAGATTTCTGATTTACAATTCTCATTAGAGTGGACATAAAACTCTTAGCGGAGGAGAAGAGGTGAAAAATATAAACAGCCGTCATGCAAACCAGAGAGAGAGTGGATGCCGAGGGTGAGGAGATGTGAGGAGGGGGAGTGAGGGAGATGGAGAGGGTGTGAGGAGAGGTCAGGAGATGAAGCCAGAGGAGGAATCGCAGGCTGAGGCTTTGTGCCACAAGTCCAATCATTCATTTAACCCCTCGGCAGGACTGAATAACTTTAGGTGGTGAAGACATTAGCTGTCAGTCATCTTGTCCCATTTTTCCTGGAAATTTACTTGTGAATTATTTGAGCGAACAAGAAGAAGACCACATGGCTGCGGTATGCTCAGTGTGTTAAAACCTGCTCTGTATGAAGAGAGCTGTGTTTAAACTGCTAACACTAACTACTCCTTAATACATAGAGACTGATGCAGGAACAGTCAACACACTATAGGAGACCAGAAATACATTAAGGTATTGATTAGAATTTAATTTCTACCCCATCCACCGAGCAAACAAACAAATACGATACTCAATTTAAAGAAGTGTAGGATCTGTAACCAATGCGCTTTGATTGGTCGGCTGCTGCACGCTGCTGCGGTCATTCACAACTTTAACGTTTTGTTTATTTGTGTGATCTCACCTCAAAACCATTTTTTTTGCCTCACATCCTCCCAAAAGTCAAGGGTAACCTCCGCCTCCAGCTGAATAAAGCCAACAGGCAAAAAGCTAAAGGTCCTTCCTGTCAAGATTATGATGAAAATATGATAGTAGGTTCAGGAAAAATGGTTTATGCTATTCCATTAATCCTGTGTTGACCCTGTGACCCCTCCCACTCCTTAAAAATCTGCCTACTTGTTGTGACTAACTGTGAACTGCAGGGATCAGGCATTAAGATAAGATGAGACAAGATATTTTGACAACACGTGATGACTTGTTTGAACTCATATCCTTATACCTTCTGAAGCCTCCCTCTGCATCTATGAGTTGAGGTTTGCCTCGTGCTCCAGTTTCAGTTGTTTATAGAAGACAGGCGTATGTATATGTTACACCTATACTAGACCATACGTGTCTGTATAACCTGCAGAGACATTTATTCTAAAATTTAAATGGCTGCAAAAGTCCATGAAAATCAACAGATTCAACGCAAAAACTAAACGATGCATGTACGTGAATACAATGTGTACCCTCGAAGCACGAGTAGGACTTGAACATCAGGATCATACATATTTATACTCGCGATTCATTTGAAGGCCCGGGGCTGTTATGGAAATGCAGCACTGCTGGTGCTTTTAATGAGAACGTCCATTCAGGTATAGCTGGTTCAATCCAATCAAAACGAGCGGCTGCCGCTCCGTCCGGCTGTTCAAAGGAGACAACCTTACATAAGCCCAACACACTGAGTGACCGGCCAACCTTTGTTCTGGGTCCGGATTTGACTAATTGGATCATTGCTCACTCAAGCTTTCATAATGCCAAACAGACAGCTGACAAAAAAGAGACGCAGACTAAGAGTGCAAAGTAGGCAGAGCGAAGTTCTATAATTAGTGTCTGGTTGATGGTTGATGATCAACTCACGATTCAATGACTTAGTTTAATCTAATCTGATGACTGAGAGTCTGAGATATCGTCCCTGCAGCTTCACAAATACCAGCAAGGACAGAATATCGTCTTTAAATCTGTATGTTAGTTTATATCAGTGTTGAAATAATCTGTAATCTGTCAACATTAGAGCTATATGAGGTTTTTAATCTTGTTTTCTAGTCAGTCATGATAAAATTTCCAAGCGTGGATATTATTATTATTACTAGATTATCAGTAGCATACTGTATACTTAACACAAGGTTTTCACACCAGGATCAACCATGAGTTAAGGCTGCCTATGCATGTCAGATGACTTGTTTAAAGGTTTTTCTGTCTTTCCATTGAAACAAAGTGATGTAACTAGTCCACAGTTTGTTTGGATGCACTGTAGACTTCTGTGATCTACCCGAGGCCTGTTTGGTGCACGAAGAGATCAATGCCCATGCGATTGTGTAAGTTGTAACTATGGCTGAGTTGTAGGGGAGCAAGCACCCGATTTGGTCAGTCTGGACCAAAGTGGTGGACTGACCAGCCAACAGGTCATCAGTGCCACTCATAAGCATTTTCAGACTGTACTCTGGGATATTGGGTCGGGATTGGGTGCCTTTCGAATATCACCAGGAGATTGTCCGGGTCAGACAGGTTCACTACAACAGGAAATTTATGGAACATCCAAGTGAGGGATGGCACCCGGGTAGATCATGCAGAAGGTAGACATGATGTATACATTTTATTGAGGTATGGCTCCTCTTGCTCCGGATATTTTCCATCTGGGTTCTCAGATGGGCTCACTCTGACTTTGTCCGGACATTTGGCAGGAAAAGTTTTGGAAAGTCCCGCTCACGTGGACACTTGTGTTCTCACATTCAGTCAAATGTTCAGTTCAGTGCATGTCTGAAAAGCCTTTATAGATCTACTAGTAACCGCATTGATTAATACTTTTTCAAAATACAACAGTATTTTAGTTTCTTCATGAATCTATAATCATTCCAGTGCCAGAATACACTAAAATGCATGTGTATGTATGTTTTAGTGCCCTGACAACACTATGACTGCTCCTATTGTATTAGACTGTAGTCAAGTGTTTAGTGATGGCTGTTTACGAAGCTGTTTCAACTACGCCTATTGTCCTGACTTGCCAACCAATCAAATATGACTTCCTCCAGTGTCATTGTGTGTATTTTTGCTTTGCATCTAGGCCTCTTAAACCGTCACAATCACTTCTCAGGTTTGGGGATTAAACACTAAACAACATCCAGGCCTGTTGAAGTCATCGAAGTCAGACAGGAACAGAACTGTAACAAGAGTCTGATAATCCCTCACCTGCTCTGGTTTTATTCTGTGACTGTTATGGTTTGTCATCTTGTTTATCCTATCGCTCTCTCCCCGCCTTTCTCTCCCCCCCAGACGTGACTGAAGCCATTAAAACGGTCTCAGACTGAAGGCTGTAATCCTTTCAGCTGTGTCTTTACCAGAAACACAGTCTCGTGTCCTCGGCTTCCAGAAGAGGTGGAAAGATTTTCTTTGTGTCCGGCCTCATCGTGTTTTAGTTTCCATGCACCGAAACCTCTCTTGTAACTATGGCAGGTTGACGATTGTGTCTGGGATGGAGATTCTGCTCTGACATGCACCAACACGCACAGGAAGTTTTTCACAAGGATGATGCACGCTTCATTGATCCTATATGCATGTCAGTCTGTTGAACACAGTGGACAAGAGATAGTTACAGAGGACGCTCATTAAACTGTGCTTGATCATTGTTGTACTTCTCTACTATTTTTAAGGGCTCAACTTTAAAATGTTATGATTTGGTGTGTACATTTTTATATAATTGATAATATAATTTTTTTGCCTCTTGTTTTGTGAAGCAATTTGCAACCTTGTTTAGATAAGTGCTATACAATAATAATAATAATAATAATTACTATTATTATAATGATCTTGTTAGGAAACTGCAATATGTTACACTTGCACCTATATTCATGTCATACCTCTAACACTTCTTCTGTTTTAAGCGACATTCCTGTCACATAATGATGTGACAGGTCTGTGGAGGTTATATCGTTCACAGGGTTTTAACTTCTCGCTCAAGCTCTTGTTTTTTCACCCACAATACCTTAAAGTGTCTAAAAACACCCCAAAGCACTATTTAATTCTGCACATTAATGTGTTTCCTGTGAGAAATTGAAGCTGTAGACTGAATCATCATGGATATTAATTGGTGTTTTACGAAATAGTGCCTGCTCTCTGGTGATAAGCACTTATTGCCACCACCTTGGCCTTCGCCTGTGAATTTGAATGATGAATCGGACAGCGTAGGCCCCTGCATGCTAGATGGTAAATCCCAGGAATTATAGTCACTGAGGTAAAGATAAAATTAAATACAAGGTTTTTCAGTTGATGCTAAATTAGGGCCGGATGTGCTGATTATACAGGAGAGGGGGAAAGCCACAGATTTTAAAGTAAGAAGACAGTGATATTGTTTTTTGACATATTTGGCAAATGAAAGAAATGATTTCATGGGGACCTATAACACTAATTCAATCACCATTCTTGGACTAAACCTTATTTTAACCTGAATCCTAAACCAAAGTCTTAACCTTTAAACAGCAACATTGAGGAACTGACAAAAAGACAAAAAGTCCCCACTATATACCTCAATCTAAACCTCAATCTGTTCCACACAAAGACAGAAGAACTAAAACACAGAAACACATTTGTATTCTCTGGCTCCTTGTTCTAATGTCAAACATCACAACTAAATGCACAGCATGTAAACCTGATGGAACTTAATTCATGCATCTGCACATATTCTGTTATATTAGTAAGCAGACAAACCAACAAGAAATGAGAGAACTCAGTCGATGCATGTGACTGCATGTGTGTGTTTGTCCCTCCACGTAAGGCTACATGGCTTAACACAATGGCCTTTTCTCACATCAGCACAGTGCATTTGAATAGCAAAGGCTACTGGGACAGCAGCAGTGGGTGGAGGTTAACAACCGCAGTGTAGAACAGTATCTGTCACACACACACACACGCACACGCACACACACACACACACACACACACACACACACACACACACACACACACACACACACACACACACTGATCTCAGTTTTATGGCCTCTACGCTTATCTGGTTTTGCGGATCCTCTGTCTCCCTCTTTGTTTTTGTTTTTGTCTTTCATTCTGGTTTTAAGCTGTGAGGATCCCCCTCTTTCGGTCTGTCTGTCTCAGAGTCCAGGCTGCTGATCCTCCGCCTGCCTCTCCTTCTTCTCTTGTTGACGTCCCAACAGTGTGAGAGGAGGAGGTGGTGAAAATCCAAAGAATCAAATTCTATAGAAAAACTTATTTTTGTCCCTGCAAACGGTAAAGTTCTCCCCCTCTCTTTCCCTCTCTGATGATCCCATTGATCACCACTGCCTCCCACCCCTTCTTTGACAGTTTGGAGGATGCTGCCAGCCTTCTTCATAAACACCCCATCCGTTCATTTCCCCCCCTCACCTCCTCCTCCTCTTTTCCCCTCAGCCCCTCCCCCTGTTTTCCCCCCTTCCACCTGACTGGCCAATGAGACCAGACGGGTTTGTCCGGGCGTAGAATGACTGGGGGGGAGAGGGAGGCAGGGGGTGGGGATGACTGCTTGGCCAGGACCAAACACCCTGCCAGTCAGACAGGCAGGAGCAGTGGGACAGAGAGTACACAGACCGCAATGCAATCTGTGGTTTCTGACTTGTTCATGGATAAATTGTCTTTGTCTGAATTAAACTTCTTTGCCTGATGCATCCACAGAGCATCAGGTGTGAAGGAAGAGGTTCCTGAACCTGAGACCTCCACAGGAAGAAGAGGAGAAACACTGGATCTAAAGCATGCACTGAAATCCAACGGGCCAAAGTGTCAAATCAAGATTATCTGATGTCAACAGTTGTCAGCACAGACGTCTGACTCATACACTCGGAGTCCTGCACGATGCCGGCAGGCGGAAGGAGGTTTTCAGACATGGAGATGTTAGTGGGGATGGAGGACGAGCAAAGGGACACTGCCAGGAGCAGGGCTGGGAGCTGTGAGGAGTTTTCCACATTCAGAGTAAGTAAAATTTTTATTGTTGCTATTTTTGAAGTTGAGAAGGAGGTTTTCTACTTATGATCTGTGGAATATGAGAAATGTAGAACGCACACCAGACTGGAAAATGTTGTATTTTTGTGCGGGAAGTGGGAGAATATTCGGGAATTTCACAGATCTCTTCACAGGAGCACACCAAGAATGTGTTTTCACACTTGCTGCATCTCAGAGCGGAGAAACAGCCTGAAGTGTCACAGCGTCTGGTTCTGAATCCTAGAAATGAATGAAGAAGCTGCTGAGAAATCACAGAAGTCCACTGTGGGAATAGTTTATGCTGCTCACAGTGAATATTTTTGATGCACTGAACTTGTATATCAAGTAAATCAAAACTAATAAGAAATGAAATATTGACTTCATTTTCTGACCAACACAATTTTCATGAAGCAATATGAATTCTACTTAGACTGATGTAAGATAATGTTTAATTGTTCCCCAGCCCTAATTATTCACAGCAGGAAAGTGAATAACCAAGGAACACTTATTTACACAATGCTTTTTCAAAACAGACGTAACAAAAGAAAGAAAAAAACCTTCACAGTATAAGTGGAGCCCAGGTTGAAAAAAACTTCAAAATGTGTGCTTAAGCTTTCTTTCATAACCTGAGTCTTTCTGTGTTTTCATGCTGATCCAAATCTCCACAATTCAATAAACTGCACATAATGTCTATGATATTTAGAGGGATAAGCTGAACTGTTGTTGCAACCACTTCTCTGTGGCTCGGTTAAAGCCGGCAGACCTGAAGAGATTTGTATGTGATTGGAAAGAGCTGAGCTGTTCGAGGAGGGTCTGGGTCATGCAGCCAGATGCTAAAACTGCTTCAGAAAAGCTGAACCTTGTGGGAGTTTATTTCTCAGCTACACTCTGGGTTAATGACCTCAAAGCCCTGCAACAGTTCCGAACTTTTGGTAGAACAAATGCTTAGTGTCCATGCCGCATTATTTAGGATGTTGGAGGGATCTGAAGTGTAAAGCGAAGGCCTTTGTTCAACATCAAACTATTTTATTTACTGTTCTATGTTCCTGCTGAGGAACGACTTTCCATGTGCTAAGACCTTCTACATCCACACTACTACGTTTTAGATTTACAACACATCAATGTTGGTATGTAAGCTATTCATGCTGTCCACATTTTCCTGTTTCTCGGCCTCTTAGATCAAAAAGTTTGGAAATGCCACTGGCCCCATTTCAGATTGAAATCTCCAGGGCTGCGTTGTGGTAAAACGGGCAGAATTGGAGATGTTTAGAAAGATGACGGGGTTGTGTGTTTTCTGTAACTAAGCACCAAGGGTTAGACAACCTGCTCCCTGTTTAGACTGTAAATAAAGATGGACGATGCGTCCCCTCTTCCCCCCACTATCCAGAAATAAAGTCAAAACACGCTTCAAAAGAACACTGCCATCTTCTGCCTATGGCGTGATTTGGAGCCAGAGTAGGTGCAGTAGTGACCAGGGGTTGGGGCGGTGGTGATGGGTCCTGAGGATATTTATTTTATTATTACCTTTATGTCATCAAATGCCTAATTAAAACCAAACTTATGGGAGACATGAACATGCAATCATACATCAGTGTGATGAAAACTACCTAAAAAAGACTTTTGACACGTGCTTTTACTTCTTAGTTCGGTCCATGAACCATCTGCTAACATGGAGGAGGCAAGGTTTATGAGCTATACCACATTGAGCTGTAAGGAGGCAATCAAGACGCTTTGCTTATGGGAGCTGTCATGTCGTCCATCTTTATACACAGACTATGATTTACCAGCACGCACCTGCCCAGTGTACATGAATGGTTGCATGGACCGAGATTTCTTGTGACACGGAGCTAAAACGCTCAGGATGGACATCTTAAACAAAGTACTTTGCCTTTGGTAATGTTGTCCACAGGGGCTTGCCATACAAGACAGAGAAGACAGAGTTTACTGTAAAGACAGAGTTATTAGATGAGTGTGTCTCCCGTAGAAACGGAGCAGGTGTTGTTGTTGTAAATTACAGAGTATTCTATATGCAGAGAATCTGATAGTTGACTGAAAACATTGTTGAAAGTCTTCATTATAAACATGTGATATGCAGCTGAAGCTGTTTATTGTTGACCGTTGACAATCACAACAAAGTGTTACCTGATGTGTTGTTGGGCCATGTTTCGGCAGGCGGGGGAAACAGATAATGTCTCAAGCTCAGCTGCTTGTGAAAGGTCTGTTCACGATCAACTCTGACAGCAGCTAACTGACACTGTGACGGCTCAGAGAGCGGCGAGGCAGCCATCCAACTTTGTCAATCTGAATTCCTGCAGGAAGAAACACTGTGTGTCTCTGTTTTGTAATCACATTTAGACGTTATTCACGGCCGCGTCTCAACCTCAGTTGAAATGATGAATGGTTTGCGTTTTTCTAAATGACTTAAATATCAATTCACACAAACCACTGAGACTCTAAACAAGGTCATGTGATGGTCTTTTCGTTAGACCTTCTTTTTAAAACTACAGTCTTCTTTTGTGCTCATTATTCAATATCTTTGGCCGAACTACGTGCACACACATGGTAAAACTTGGATTTATGGAGTTAGAGAGGTGTAAATGTGAGTGTGTGTGTACAGTAGGAAGTCAGGTGGCTTCACATGAGGTGGCCCACAGACTGGTCAGACTCAGAGGAATGCTGCCTTTGTCTGGAGTGAAACTGCTGCTGGATCTTTTTTCAAAAAACAGGCTGCTTTGGTACTGTACACCCCCCTGAAACAACATTGTAAAAATATATGTAGTACAATGTATTAAAAAGTACCTGGAACTTTACAAAGAACTAATAGGTTCCTGCAAGGCCTTGTTTGCCTGTGTTTCCACTGCAGATTAAGGAAAGTAGCCTGCTGACGTACAAGCTGTTCCACTCCTGTCCACCAGGCAGCAGTAATGCAGAAAACTAAACGATGATGAAACGATTGATTGAGCAACACTACTTTATGATTTATTGCTTCACAAATGGGATCATTGCACTTTTAAGAACGTGTATTTGAAAAATCCAAAATGCTGGACCTGAAGTAACTAACCAATTTTACGATTTACGAGACTGAGCTGTCGAAATAAAACACTGGAGCACACAACCAGTCAGGAATGTACTGTGCTACAGTCCCTACCTAAAATGTTCATATTTACTATTACCTGGCCAGGGACTTTTTGTTGAGTGGAAATATTTCCCCAGATATGGAAACAAACAGCAAACTTTTTTGGTTCCTGGGGAAAGTTCCTTCGGGGAAAAGCAGCTTAAGTTATAAAGTAACAGTAAGATCTGATATGTGACCTGACACACAATGAATCAACCTCACTAACAGCATGAATCCCCCCTACAATATTGTGAGGGACCAAACATAATTCTTCCAATTTTTAAAATGAGAAAAGTTTCTGCTACTTGACTTCAACACTCTACACAAATGATTTGAACTCATGTTACATTCAACATGATTTATTGTGAAGGAGCTAACACTTTGAAATACACTGGTGTGTATGATCCTTTGAGACAGAGGTTGAATAGATCAATCAAATTTTATTTGTATAGCCCATATTCACAAATCACAATTTGTCTCATAGGGCTTTAACAAGGTGGGACATCCTCTGCCCTTAACCCTCAACAAGAGTAAGGAAAAACTATTTAAAAAAACTTTTAACAGGGGAAAAAGAATGTAGAAACCTCAGAGAGAGCCACATGTGAGGGATGTGACAGTTCCGTACTAAGCTGGGACTCAGTTGCAAAAAGGAAGACGGGAAAAAATAAAGTACAAAATAAAACTTTACTTCAAAGATCCAAGGGTCATACACAGGTAGGCAGTCAGGAAGGCAAACAAATCCATTCAAGTAAAAGGCACGAAATCCAAAGTCAATAATCCACGCAGAGTCAAAAACCAGGTAAGCAAATAAACAGAACCTAACGCTGGAGAGCATGTACGCACGGAGGAGACAATGACAATCTGGCAGAGGGTGAGTGGAAACACAGGGTATAAATGGGGAAAGCTTAATTACAAAACAAGGTACAGGTGTGTGGGGAAACCAACAGGAAGTAACACAAGACACAAGGACCCAGGTAACACAATAAAAACAGGAAGTGAAAACAAACAGACACAGACTGAACGGATATTACAGTACCCCCCCCCCAAGGGACGGCTCCAGAAGTCCCCGGTTGGTCCGGGTGACGGCGGTGAAAATCCTTGATCAACGTCTTGGCATAAATGTTCCTAGACGGCTCCCAGGACCTCTCCTCGGGCCCATAACCCTCCCAGTCCACGACCCCTGCGGCGGACCGCCAGAAGGCGCCTAACTGAATATGTTGGGCCCCCGTCAACCTGGGGGGGTGGAGGGGGTCTGGAGGAGGGCGCCAGCGGACTCGTCCTGACGGGCTTAACCTTGGAGACATGGAAAGTCGGATGGACCCTCATGGTCCTGGGGAGCTTGAGCTGCACTGCCACAGGGTTTACCACCTTTGTGATGGGAATGGACCCACAAATCTGGGTGCCAACTTGCGTGACTCCAGGCGAAGAGGAAGGTCCTGGGTGGACAGCCAGACTCTTTGACCAACTCTGTACTGCGGAGCCTTAGAACGGCCCTTGTCGGCCACACGCTTGTATCGGCTGGAGGTGCGTAGAAGAGCCGCTCGTGCCTTTCTCCAAGTAAGATGACAGCGACGCACCAAGGCCTGAGCGGATGGCACCGTAATCTCCTCCTCAAGCTCAGGAAACAGGGGTGGCAGATATCCATGCACACACTGGAAAGGAGAAAGTCCTGTGGCTGAGACAGGGAGAGAATTATGAGCATACTTGATCCAAATTAAACTCTTGCTCCAAAGGGAAGGATCTCGAGACACCACACAGCAAAGTCCTGTCTCCAGCTCCTGGTAGTAGCGTTCCGTCTGGCCGTTCGACTGGGGGTGAAAACCGGAGGAGAGGCTGGCTGTAGCACTGATGAGCCTACAGAACTCCTTCCAAAACCTAGAGGCAAGCTGGGGCCCTCGGTCCGATACCACATCCTGAGGGAGTCCGTGTATTCGAAACACCTGAGACAACATAACCTCTGCTGTCTCTTTTGCAGAGGGGAGCTTAGGCAGGGGGACAAAGTGAGCCATTTTAGAAAATCGATCCACAATGGTGAGTATAACTGTGTTACCTTCTGAAGGTGGCAGTCCCGTAACAAAGTCAATGGATATATGCGACCAAGGTCGCCGGGGAATGGGCAAAGGGTGGAGCAGACCGTAGGGCCGCTGACGAGAGGTCTTATTCTGGGCGCAGGCGGAGCATGCAGTGATGAATTCCTGGACATCCTCCCTCAGCGTGGGCCACCAGAAACGTTGACGAAGGAGACTGATGGAGCGGGCAACCCCTGGGTGACCGCTGAAGTTGGAGGAGTGTCCCCACTGCAGTACCTGCAGACGGAGAATGGGTAGAACAAAAAGACGATTCTCCGGGCAGCCTGCCGGGACCTCTGCCCCCTCCAGCGCTTGTCTGACCCTCTCAACAATGCCCCATGTCACCGCTCCAATGACGCACGTAGCCGGCAGTATGGTGGCCTGGGTTCCGGGGGTGTCTACACACTCAAATTGGCGGGACAGGGCATCACCCTTGATGTTTCTAGAGACAGGGCGATAGGACAGAGTGAAAATAAATCGATTAAAAAAAAGTGCCCACCTGGCTTGACGAGAGTTGAGTCTTTTAGCAGTCTTTACGTATTCCAGATTCTTGTGGTCGGTCCACACCAAAAACGGCTGCTCAGCCCCCTCCAGCCAGTGCCTCCACTCCTTCAGAGCCAGCTTAACAGCCAGCAGCTCCATGTTGCCCACATCATAATTCCTATCAGCAGGAGAAAGCTTCCTGGAAAAGAAGGCACAGGGATGAACCTTGTTATCCTTGGAGCAGCGTTGGGAGAGGACTGCCCCCGCCCCCACCCCAGAGGCGTCAACCTCGACGATAAATTGTAGCTTCGGGTCCGGCAAGGTGAGGATGGGTGCAGAAGAGAACCGCTGTTTAAGGGACCGGAAAGCCTCCTCAGTCTGAGGACTCCATGAAAACCTTGTTCCTGGGGACGTGAGGGCATGGAGAGGGGCTGCAACAGAGCTGTAGTTCCTGATGAAGCGTCTATAAAAATTAGCAAAACCCAAGAACCTCTGCAGCTGCTTTCGGTCTGAGGGAACAGGCCAATCCATGACCCCACTGACTTTGGCAGGATCCATTTGGATGCTGCCGGGTGACACAATGAACCCCAGGAAGGAAACAGTCTACTGATGAAATTCACATTTCTCGGCTTTCACAAAAAGTTGATTCTCCAGCAGCCGCTGAAGAACCCGTCGGACATGCTGCACATGCTCCTCCTCAGATTTGGAAAAGATCAAAATGTCATCCAGGTAAACGAAAACAAACTTGTTTAACATGTCTCTCATAACATCATTTACCAGGGCCTGAAAAACTGCCGGGGCGTTGGTTAGACCAAATGGCATGACCAGATACTCATAATGACCACTAGGGGTGTTAAATGCAGTTTTCCACTCATCTCCCTCCCGTATGCGAACTAAATGGTATGCATTTCTCAAATCTAACTTGGAAAAAATGGATGCCCCTTTTAAGAGTTCAAAAGCCGAGGAAATAAGTGGAAGAGGGTACCTGTTTTTGACCATGACATCATTCAGACCTCTGTAGTCGATGCATGTAGACAGGTGGGACATCAGAGAGGTCAAGAAAATCTAAGGAAGTGTCAGAGTTCTGGGGACAACGACTAGGAGAGGCAGACATAAGACAGAATGAAAGACAAAACTCACTCCACCCAAAAATCAACCCAGTTGACCAGTCTATGTGTGGGTTGTGTTTCTTGAGCCAAGGCAGGCCCAAAATGAGTGGCACTTGAGGTGAGTCAATGATCAAAAATGATAGCATCTCAGCGTGGTTACCTGAGATAGTGAGACTCAAAGCTGGAGTACGGTGGGTAACACGGCACAACAGGCGGCCATCCAGGGCGTTGGCCTCCTGGGGAGCAGGGAGTGGTTCCAGGATCAACTGGAGTTGCTTAGCTAGTTCCCAGATCCAAGAAGTTCTCATCAGCTCCCGAATCCACGAACATCACCAGTTCCAGGGAAACCTCCGGAGTGGTCACAAAAGCGTGGGTTAAGGGTCTGAAGGGACTAGAGGAAGTGGAGGTTCGGCTCACCAATAACCCTCTCCTTATTGATGAGCCCGGCCCTTTTAACGGACAGGACCCCAAAACATGGCCCAGCTTCCCGCAGTAAAGGCATCTTCCCTCCCTATAGCAGCACTGACATTCCTCCGAAAAGAGGGGGGTGCGCCCAAGCTGCATGGGTTCCTCCTGACCACTGGGCGACACTGTGGCGCTGTCCGCTGCCGTCACTGGGCCAGAAGAAGAAGCAGAAAGACGGAACGGCGGAGACTGCCCCCATTGGGCTGGCTGTCTACCGATGAATTGAGCCTTCTCCCTCCTCCTCTCATGAAGTCGATTGTCAATCTTTATGGCCAGAGTGACCAGAGAAAGTCGACAGGCAGATCGAGTGGAGCCAGGTGATCCTTAATGTCCTCAGATAGGCTGTGCAGGAAAGTGTCACATAGAGAATTCTCACCCCACTCGCTCGCCGACGCCAGGGTGCGGAAGCGAATAGAATGATCGGCCACTCGACTGTCTCCCTGTCGCAGGTCCAACAGTCCTCGAGCCGCCTCTCTGCCTGGTGTGCGGTGATCAAAAACCTTGCGGAGGGCTTCCGAAAAACTCCTTGCTGAGATACAGGTGTATGATTTCTTGTCCCACTCTGCAGTAGCCCACTCTCGGGCTCTTCCAGTGAGGTGCTTTATCATGAAAGCCACACAGGAGCTCTCGGAGGGGTAAGAGTGAGGCTGTAGTTCAAATGTCATTGAGCAGAGTGACAGGAAGGAACAGCAAGTAGAGGAATCACCATCATACCTCTCGATATTGGGGAGACGGGTTTCAGGGTGAAAAACAGGTTGAGCCTCCCTGGGCTGAGGAGCAGGCTGAGCAGGTGGAGCTGGAGCAGTGGGTCTCAGGAGTGCGAACATCTGTTGCATCTGGGAGGAAAGGACTTGAAACTGGTCCGTCATGGCAGTTTGAAAAGTGTCCTGCCTGGCTTGCAATTGCTGTACGCCACCCACAAGAGAGGACAGCTGATGCTCATGCCCGTGAAGCTTCTTCCCTTGGGCACGGAGAGCCGAGCGAAAAGCGTCTTCCTCTGCTGAGTCTGTCATGGCCAGATTGTACTGTGACAGTTCCGTACTAAGCTGGGACTCAGTTGCAAAAAGGAAGACGGGAGACAAAAAATAAAGTACAAAATAAAACTTTACTTCAAAGATCCAAGGGTCATACACGGGTAGGCAGTCAGGAAGGCAAACAAATCCATTCAAGTAAAAGGCACGAAATCCAAAGTCAATAATCCACACAGAGTCAAAAACCAGGTAAGCAAATAAACAGAACCTAACGCTGGAGAGCATGTACACACAGAGGAGACAATGACAATCTGGCAGAGGGTGAGTGGAAACACAGGGTATAAATAGGAAAAGCTTAATTACAAAACAAGGTACAGGTGTGTGGGGAAACCAACAGGAAGTAACACAAGACACAAGACACAAGGACCCAGATAACAAAATAAAACAGGAAGTGAAAACAAACAGACACAGACTGAACGGATATTACAAGGGATCCCTCTCCCAGGACAGATAGAAGTGTGATAGATGCCATGTGTAATGAATAACATCAGAAAGATAAGGGTATTTACAGCATTGGTTAGAATAAACAGTTTGTAGCATAATGGAAGGTCAATGAATTGATGCATTATTGTCAGTAATGGTCTGAGGAGACATATTGTATATCAAGCAGTCTTGTTGTAATCATAGTCCATGGTCAGCAGCCACCACGATCATGATCCATCATCACGATCGGATGCCACCATAGTCCACAATCATGATCCACTGCCGCCATCAGGATCCACCAACAGCTGCCACCTCGATCGTGGTCCACCACCATCAACACAATACAGGATCCGCCATAAATGGAGTGACGCCTGCGAGCTAGTTCAGGCAGCCAACTTTTGCTGCGCTGCTCCAATTATGTGACATACATCATGTGACACACCTCACTCTCCACAACCATCTATAATACACACCCACCTTATCAGGTGGACTATTTAAGCAGAGAGAAATTTCCCATCATCCCCTTTACCGGTTGCTTCAATCCCTCCACCACCCCAACATCCACCTGTAGTCTCCAATGGGGGGTTACAAGTATTTGTTCATCACTCCCATCATTCCTGTGTAATCATATGGGGGAGTGATTAAGTTGGAGCCTAGACCCCAAACAATAAACCTGTTCTACTGCTGCAATAAACGTTGGAACGTGAGTTGTCTGACTGAACTATCACGATCAGCCAGCAAGATACAGGATCTGCCATTACGATCACGATCTCTGAATAGATTTCCTCACTAACTTAAAACCATCAACATATTTGAGCAGACAAACCATGAAGAAGTGACTCAGAGGTCAGTGTGTGTGGAGAGAATGACGGCCTGTGTGTATTCAACACTGCCCAGTGTCTGATACTATATCAGCTATATAGCCATGCACATGTGCACACACACAGAAACATACACTCACAGTGAGAGTTCAGAAGTTCAGCAAATCATTAAAGTTATCTCCTGACTCTTCCAGGTATGTCATTACTGCCCCTGAGTCATAACAAATCAAGCAAGGCTTTTGCACTGTATATGTATTTAGAGATGTATGGTGCCTGTGTATGTAGCTCTGTGTGTGTCTGTGTGCGGGTTCAGGGGGTTAACAATGCTAATGAAGGTATATGATTGTTTTAACGTGACTGATTTAATGTATGTACAGTGTGTGTGTGTGTGTGTGTGTGTGTGTGTGTGTGTATGTGTGTGTGTGTGTGTGGGTGTGTGTGTGTGAGAGAAAGATTCCTTCGGGGATATCTCCTCAGTGTGTCCCTATTTGAAGGGGAATCCCACCATGTCAGTGCAGCAGTTCAGGTGTATTGATGATGGCAACCTGGCTTAAAACAACGAAGATACAGGCATTTCAGCCCTCATGGGCAGAAGGCTATGGCTTTGTTTTTTCATAAGGACCGTGCAATGTGCATGTTATGTTACGTTTATGACTTGCTGTTCCAAGACTTAGATCTTGACTTGGATCCCATTTAATTCGGGAGGACTATGGAGCCAAATCCGGGCCAACAGTTTGATCATTTGAAAGAAAAATTGAAAGTGAAAGTTTTGATCTTGAACTTTGAAAATATCAAAATATATATGAAAGTGAAAATTAAATAAATATTTATTCAAAACTACTCCAGAACTGAATCACAATCATATTTAACACCAAACAACTTTTTAATATATTGTTGTATTTTTTCAAAGTTGGAGATCAAAATTGGAACTTTCACTTTCAATTTCTTTTTTCAAATGATCAAAACTATTGGCCTGGATTTGGCTGCATAGATGACTGGGATATAAGTACTCGTTTTGACAAGATATGTGACATGACTTGAAGGACTTGCTTGAATTGCCCTTAAAAAAAGTTGCAAAACTGGTATTTACCAATCAACCATCAAGTGTTTTTCCCTGGACTTTCTTTCAGTTTCCACTTCATGGGTGGCTATTTTGCCTTAAAATGAGGCCTTCTTATATGTCACCATCAGAGCTTAGCTTCTCCAAAGAAAACAGGAGCAAGGGATTCAACGTCAGGCTTCATTATATCTCTTCAGCTACAGATGGTTGTCATAATATGGCAGGTTGTGAAGTCCGAGGCATCAGGGTGGCAGCAGGAGGTATTAGGCCAGATGTAAAAGGGAGGGATTAGGTCCCAGTGACCCAGCATTCCCAGGTTAGAGAGCAGGATGAGAGGTGAGGGAAAATGGGGATCAGGGTAAAGACACAGAGAGAGAGAGGTAGAGAAAAGTTTAGTCGTTAAGAGGGAGGAAAGGATTGGAGATGGAAGGAATGTAGGATAGGAAACAAGGAGAAAAAAGGATAAAGGTTTTGATGAGATGGCATCTGGCAGAACTTGGCGCCTCTCCAATGAATTTTTCAACTTCAGTGAGATAAGTAGCTCCCTCTGCTGCTGCATGTTTGAACACACTGCCTGACCAACATAGACTGAATCCCCCTTTACCTAAGGTACTTGAATTTGAGGGGATCACCTGTTCCATCGTAATAGCTACCATGTGTTACATGACTGTAATTTGTATACAAGCCATGGACTTGTGACGTAGGAGCGTGAACCTGTAGCCAAACAACTTCACCTCATGTGTTTCCATTGCAACTGCACAAAACACAACTATCAGCAGTTGATCTTCAGAGAGAGAGAGACTTGTAGCTCTGAGCGCAGTGTTTTCAGAACTTTGGAGGAGATATGTGTGTGTGTGTGTGTGTGTGTGTGTTTGTGTGTGAGTGAGTGTGTGCACTCCTAAACCATCTGTGAAGTAATTTGGTCATTAAGTTGGGTGATTATTTGGGTGACCTAGTGTAAAAACATGTTAGGGTCTATTTTCATCCATGCAGTTTGCAGACAAACACGTATACAGTCTGAAAAGAGTGTAGCCTGATCACATTACAAGGAAGCAGTTACTAGTCTGCTGTAGAGAGTGAGTAAACAGAGCAACACATAGAGAAACGTAGAAATAAAACAAAATGGAGAGTGTGATTCATTCAAGAGTTTTCATGACCTGGCAAAGGAAATCTGAGGGATGGATTGCATGAGAAGGAAAGAGAAAGTGAAAATTGGATGGTGATACAATTTGATTGTGGATTTGGATATTTCAAAGCTTTTCTCTGTAGTTAGAGACTTTAACATGTTAGGATTACAAACTGGACAGATTTGTTACATTTACAAAAGAATCAGCCGCACAAATCTTGTGTCAGTTTGGTTCTGACTGTGGCTGATGTGCAGTGTTCAGTGTTGGAAAACTGTTAACGATCATTGGCCTAAAGCTGTTTTTCCCCTTTTAAATCATCAATAGTTTTGTAATGATCACCTGACCAATGTGCTGAGTGCTTTGCAGATTTCACTTTCAACCTAGTTAGCATACGGATGTGGGTCTTTTCAGGCAATGATGCAGCCCTTCTCACCGTCTTGTGGCCAGAACAAAATGGATGTGAGTCTAAAGTGGCCCAAATATCCCAAAACAAATGTGGTCCTTTTTTGGGCAAACATGCGGTGGTCTAGGCAAGGTGTAAAGTGGCCCATGTGGTAAATGCAGATTTTTGACCCAAATGGCACAAGAGAAATACAGGCAACCTTTGGTACCTTTGGTTCACTTGTGGTATTGTTATGGCTTACATGTGGGCCAGATGTGGGACAGATGTGGGTTGTGGGCCAAATCTATTTTGCTACATGGGAAACCGTTGAGTGTATTATTGCTCCAGTGTTTATTAAAGGTGATATATACATTATATTGCTTTAGGTTAACAGGATTGGTGTTGTTGTGACATTCACAAACTTTGGCCATCTTAGTCAGATTTTTTTTCAGACAGCCATTTTTTTACCACATTGTTAAGGTGGAAATACTCAGCCATGACGTTGACTGCTAATTTCTCAAAATATGTCTTCTATCATACAAAAGGCACAAGGGGGACATGTTGACCACCTACCAGCTCACCTGGTGGAGCGGGCGCCCCTTGTACGGAGGCTTGTGTCAACTCTCGCCAGCGACCTGGCCCTTTGCTGACTGTCTTACCCACTGTCTCTTCTCACGTCATCAATAAAGGCAAAAATATCCAGAAAAACTCAATGACTCATTTATCCACATACACTACAGGAGTTTTTCCTTGGTTCATGCAGCATCCCTCAACAGAAAATGCAAATCCAGTAGCTTTTGAGTAATCCTCCCAACAAACAACCAAACAAATGTAAATGAAAACATTTGTTCTTAGCAGAGGTAATTATCGCTCTCTACTTTTGTCCCTGTCACTCACATCTGGAATATCAATCTAAAATTGCTCATTGCACATTAGTGTATATGTGAACGTGTCATATTGTCTGATATTATATTCATCTTCCTGTTTCTCATATTGGTTTGATGAAACCAAAGGCCTGCCTCCAATCTTTGTCTCGCTGGGACAGATAACAGTCTCTTTCTCCTCTGTTCTCATTAAATGTCTCACGGCTAGTGGAGACAAAGTGGCTGCTGATATGAGATGTGTTTGATTGTTCCATCCTGTTGCTGCAGATAAATCTTGTGGTTAATTGTTCTGCTGACTTAGAGGCTTTGAACACTGATGGTACAAGAGATGTGCTGCAATGTAGCTGTGGTAAAGACAAGTGGGAATAAATAGATTCATGTTTTATGCTTTTTTTATGCTCAGGGGAAATTGTGTGAACTGCGCCTGTTGTCTTTTCACCCTCACATTTATCCAGCTCAACCCACAATGACGTAAATCCTCATTGTGCACTTGTAGAGTACATCAGTTGTAGGCAAATTTTGACTTTTTATATCAAATTCTGAATGAAATCAACAAATACCAATCCAATGAATTAACTAAAAGAAGATATTACCCCTGTTTTTCAGACATTTTATCTGCCCACGTTGCAATGAACCATTTAGGTCCTATAATGAAAGCTGGAGATAATCTCCTAAATTTTAGGAGATTATCTCCAGCTTTCATTTTTCAGCTTCTGTCAAAGCTGCCCTCATGGTAACCTTTAGTGTCTTATTCTTTTCTTATCTTTATTTTTTGATAGTTTGATAACATAAACATTTTAATATTACCCAATGCCTCTGTCATCTATATTGTCAACAGCTGCATATACAGAGAAAACATATCATTGCTATTTCAACACCATATTCATAATTAAAATGCAAATGTTGGCAAAATCACTAATGCATTAAACTTTACAGATCACATGTTGCTCTGTTTACCGAATTAACAGGACCAAAGTGAAGTTTATCTTGCAGAGCGCTTTGCAGCTGATTTTCAGATGTGGAGATGGAGCCAGAGAAGATTGTGATAACCACATGATAACTGAGAGAGCTGAAGGGCTGTTTGAGGAGAAAGAAGGACGGAGAGAAAGAATCAGAAAGACAGACAGAGATCATGAGAACGGAGAGAATGACAAACCAAATTCATCTTTAGCATCTGGGTTATTTTATAACCCAGGCCTCTTTATGCGATGCCACTTTTTCTCCTCGACAGTAGCTGATTCTGAGCTATGGCAACATGATGTGAACACACACCCACACACACACACCCACACACTCATAGTTTGATTCACAAGGTAATAAATTTGCTGCATTATAAACATCCCAACATAATGGGAGGATATGATTAAAAACAACACAGATGTAAAACTGTAAATCTACTTTTCATATACTGACAAATTCCTTCTCTTCATGACTGAGTGAAATACCACAATACTGAATGAAGCCTTTTCAATTTCTCTCTCAAACACTCACTGCCTGGACACTCTTTCCTGGGAAAAATTCCTCTGGTGCAAAGGAAGTGATGCATTTTACATCTCAGGCTTTTTCTCAAGCAAACAAAAGCAGAGGAACTGTGGATGGTTAGCATGAGCAGTGATAGGTGCCAGGGTTGAATGGAGAAATAAAATGATGCCACCCACTAAAAACTAAGTGCCACACATTCTGTAAATGCGGTGTGTTCATGGTGGATGAGACAGTGGTGAAAACAAGCTACTCGTTTCTCGCTCAATCAGACTTTGTTCTATTGTCACGCTCCAAAATCTTAGTGAGTAAAATGATGATACTGATCTTTTACATTCACAAATAATCCTACATAACATACGAGAGGAAAGAAAGACTGGGAAAACAAACGTCTCCTTTTAAAAAAGCTGCAAATGAAGATGTCACCTTGAGTCTACGTGGACAGCAACAGTTTCACCCTCACAGACTAAAAGAGAAAATTGTACCTATGGACCATTTACCCTGACTGCACATGTGCAAACCCTCAATCTCTGCATGTAGCCGGACGTTTACTGGCAGTGTCACAGTCTCTTTGGCCCCTGGTGCGCAGAGATGTGCAGTAAATCATGTGACTTCTTCTAACTGCTGTCCCTGTCACGGTGATGCTTTTCCAATTCTGCAGCTCAAAGTTCAACAGATGAGAAATGACGTGAGCCAAATTTTTTTTTTAAGGCAGCTAAAGAAAACTTCTCCACCCAGGAGAACACTGACAGTGCTGGTGTAAATAATGCAGCTTTGGCCTGAGGAGAACGTTTTCTTTCAGTGAGCAACAAGGAGGAGCAGCTTCGGCTAAACCCTCTATTCTGAAGTCAACTGTTTCCTCTGGTTCCAGGTGACATGCCCAGGACTTGAATATCTAAAAACAGAACAGTGCTGTAAGCAAATGTCCTATTATCTAATTTTGTTGTTATTACCTCTGCAGAATAGGGAACCACTACCAAACAGATTTTTATGAAAGGATGGAACATTGTGAGGGTATGTTTTGCCAAATTTCACCAAATTTTTCACAAAGATATAAACTCCACAATAAAGGTTTTGTTTTCGCCCCTCTCCATTGGTTTGTTTCAACAGATTTCGATTTAAAGTTGTTGGCAGAATCGGATTTGATCCAAAATTTATTCGCTTTCTGGTTGGACCTCAATCAGGATATCAGGATATTGTAACGTTTATCAAATTATAAAAGATTTGAATGAAAAAATAAGATTACAGAGCCACTTCACTGGCACTGAAACCAAGAACCCCCCACTTTCTTTGAGGTGGAAAATAACACATTACCAACCATATAGAACAGTTTGATTGTCTGGTTTTTCAGCATAGTTTACAAGGTCGTGGTTTTTTGGGGGGAGCGTGTAGCTCATTTTTAGCTCTGATCTGAGGTAATTACTACATGTAAGAGAAACGGCCACCGCTGTGAAGACTTGTCTGGTTATTATGGTTGGTTTAAGGCGGGGGAGCTTCGTCCAAGAATGAGGGGCTCTCCTCTCCTCCTCCTTGCATGTGTGATTAAACCACATGCATTCTGCACCCTGGTCTGTCGAAAAGCATTTTGTCACATTAAGAGGCTGTTTTTTGACCATTGAAAATACTTAAAAGAAACAAGTGGACATACTTTTTCATCAATGTGGTGTTTATATAATTTGGAGTATATGGTTATGACGGTCATATTTGCATCAGGAGACACACATGCTAAACCACAGTTATCATTCCTGGCAAAAGAAAAAACTCCAGGATCTCATTTCCTGGACCTTTCACTTTACACAAGACCTCCACTGTCTCAGATGGGAGCATTTCCTGGGAGTGTGAGTACAGAGACTGAGGAGGATGATGTATGAGACAACAGCCCATCACACATTCAAACGTGCACACAGATGTTGACACAGCAGGAAGAATGTGTTTCAGGGCATCAGGCCAAAAGTCCAGTTATCTGCAGTTGGGTCTCGGCTGCTGCTGCTGCTGCTGCTGCTGCTGCTGCTGCTGCTGCTGCTGCTGCTGCTGCTGCTGCTGCTGCTGCTGCTGCACGTTTCTCTGCTGTTATGTTTTGACAGGGCACATGACAGAATTTGCAGCGAGAACGAATTACAACACCCGTGGTTCTGCAGCGCTTCTACGGCATGTATTAAAAATAGCAACAGGCGTTCCCTGGAAACACAGGGCGAGTGAGTTTCCATGCACGACTGACACATTTTTGAGATCGTGAGTGTGTCAGTACAGTGATTATTGGGTTTTGCATCAACGCTGGTGTGTATGTGTGAACAGCTTTTGTGTGTGTGAGTTTTCTTAAATGAAAGTGGATTATTTGCGGGCAGAAAATGGAAAAAGTTCAACATTGCATTTCTGGTCCAGATCCTGGTTTATTTCTGGCACTGCAGAGCTGGGACGTGCCATTTCTTTCGTCATTATGGCGAACACACACCCACACACACACACACACACACACACACATATGCATCCTTGCCTTTTAATAAAATCCAGACCATGCCTTGGGGGGGTTAGTGGAGCCTCTGCGGGACGAAGTGCTGTCAAACCTCTACTTTACTGAGCTGCTCCCTTGAACACAATTCAGTGTTCATGGAATAACCTACATGTTTATTCGAGTTATTTCATTGTAATAGAAAGAACCAACATATTCTGTGTGGTCTGCTTTCTGTTGCACATCATGTCTCATGAGCTCTGCTTCATGTTCAGTCCAGAGGCCTCTCACCAGCGCTGACCTTTGACCTCTTCATCACTGAAAGTGTGTTGTGTTCATCATCGTGGCACAAGACACTCATTCCAGTGTAACACTTAGATTAACGCTAGATTCACATTGTGGGAGGAAAATCATAAAATTTGAAAAATAAAATCACACGCAGATTAAATTTTTATCCCAAGGTCACATCCTCTTGGGACCTTGTGTGGTGGAATGCAGGCTTTGAACTCTTGACCATCAACCACTGGTGGGCCGATAACAAGCCGCTGGAAGTGATAGCGGCTCACACACAGCGCCCGGCGGACGCTAGGAGTCTAAGTGCTGACTGACATGCTCACACACACATGCACACACACACACACACACACACACACACACACACACACACACACTAACACGCTCATACAACAAGTAGTAAATGGTTAAGGCTGCTTATCCTCCCCTCTAAACATTCCTCATTAGCTCTTCTCTCTCTGCTGCCTGTCGGACTCCTCCTGCAGTAAGTGAGAGAGAGAGCAACTGCTGTCAAGAATCACTTGTGACTCTCTCTCTCTCTTCCTTTCTCCCTCTTCTCTCTCCCCCTCAAGTCTTAACTGTTCAGATGCCTTTTAACAGAGATGCTCAGAGAAGCTATCCTCTCTGTCGTACACATAAACAACCATTTGGCTGCATGTTATGGTCATCGTTGCTAAAACTTGAGCAGTGACTCAGCCCCCTTCCTGCAGGTTTTTTTTCTCTGAAGTGACCATTTTCACTGGTAACTCATTCATCATGCAGAGCTTTTGGAGAACGCGAGGCAGCCGACAAAAATGTCTGAACGCGCTGCCTCAAGTCAAAAGTGTCAGTGCAGTAACAAACTGCCTCAAATTTAATAAAAGGAAACAACAGTGCAGAAGAGAAAAGTGATCAATCATAGGGAGAGAAAAAACTGTTTAAACAGAGTTGATGTTTGAGTGAATTTCAGATTACTGTTTTTCCTCAATGGTTTTGTCTGTTAATGCACAATATGCATGGTACAAGTATCAATCAATCAATCAAAAATATCTTTCTGAATCTGTAAAAGTGATTTGTAGTAATACTGCAGGACTTAGTCCACAGAACCCTGATGCTACATCACCGCTGCTACCTGTTTATTCAAAGTTCGGTGAAGATTGAATAAACAGGTGAACAGTTGTTTATTCAGTCAATGTTGTTTTGAACATGCTACTGTTGTGATCGACAACATCACTTAAGTTGATGAGTCCCAGCCGCCGCTGGTTGCCTGTTTATCCAAAGTTTATTAATATTGAACATATCATGCGTTCAAATCGCACCAAATGTGTGAAGCCGATAAGATGAACGGCTCTCGAGATAAACATGATGAAGAAGGTTTATATTGTAAAAGCATTGTCGGTGTTGATTAATGTGAACAGCAACAGCCAGCAAGGCTAAATGGGGACTGTTTTGTAATTGTAGCATTGCAACTGCAGCAACGCCACAGAAATCAGTGACATCACATCAAAGGCGTCAGTGAAAAAGCTATGATCCTGAACACTATTTTCTAACCATTGTAATTCTTTGCTTCACCTTGTCAAGCTGTCAGATTGTCACTGCCAGGTCTGATGAGGTCAGGGGTTTAAAGCCCCTCAGAGGGTTTAGCTGATGGACTGAATGTGAACATGTATCAAATGGCCTCATCTGGTTGGTAACATGATTACCTTGGCTGGCTGTTAGCAAGGGGAGGGGGCTGAGTGTGTTTGAATAAATTACTTGAACATGCAATATGCAATTTCCTATTGCTGAGAGTCTTTCAATCAAAACAATAACAAAAGATGGAGTTTGGTGACGTTGTGAAGTAGCCTGGCATCATGGGAGTTGTTGTTTTACAGCTTGTCCCGGTTAGGATTCCCTCAGTGTTAATCCTTCAGGAGGTGATTAAGAGGAGCCCAATTATACGCAGGGGTCTCCTCCTACGTCTGAGTTTTACTGGTGCAGTTTGGCAGACATTCTGCAGGTGCTGTGAGCCGAGCTGCGGCTGAACGTTTCTCTGATAACTTATGACTGAAATCTTTCACCCTGTAAATATATTCTAATGTGCAGAGGGGATATATGATGTCAAATGAAATGTATGTTACATTGATTCAAATATCACAGATTTCTCTTAGTTTTGCAAATTGCTTGAAACACCTGGGATCATGTTTGTTCGTAACTGAACAAAATATATAATATATAAATCTAGGTCTAGTCACTAATGGATTTTAATGTGGAAATGTACTTTAATTAATACATCAAAATCTCCAAATAGCTTATTTTGTTTGAGTCAGAGTTAAATCCAAGAAAAGTTAATTCTCATATATAGCTTAAAGGCTGAAACCATAAAACTCGTCACACACCTTTGTCTGGCAGAAGTGACCATTTCATCTGCAGCCCATTCATCATCATTCAAAGCTTTTAGGGTGACGTCAGGAAACCATAAGATGCATGAACGAGCTGCTGCACTTCGTCTCTAACTAAATCATCCATAAATGATCTACTGCACAAAGGTCAAACTGTTTCAGAAACCTTGAGCACTCAGTGACAGTTCAGTCGCTTGCTAAGAAACCAGACAGCTTTTTCCATGCAAATGAAATTATTTGACTCTCACATGTTCTTTTCAGTGACTCATTTTGCTAAGATAAATAGTCTTTGTTTGTGTCTGTGCTGTTTACGCTCAGAAGTTTTAAAATTAACCTCTGAATATTCTTGTATATATATATTTTTTTTTTGCTCCAGTGTTACCTGAAGATACCTAGAATAAACTTTTTGTTGCTGGCATGACTTTTTGCGGTTTGGATGAAGAAATATCAAAACATCAGTCAGAATCTGAGCCAAATACATTAACATTTCCTGGCAGATCCTCATGATCCACTGTGATTACATCAATAATCCTGAAGCAGCAAAGGTTTCTCCATGTATCACTTAAGAGAGAAAATCAACCAGCATGAGATCTTTATGAACCAAATCTGAACCTTGTTGCTTTCTCTTAATTTCGGCTTTGCTTATTGAAAACTGTATCGCTGCAGAGATCTGTTAAATTGTTGGGTTGAGGTTTATGGAGGTCAGATCTGACTGATTCCTGTTTGTGGAAATGATAAATTAACAGGAGTAGTTGTGACAGTATCTCACAGAGTATTCCACTTTCAAAGCTCATTCAGTCTTTTCGCTCGTGGAATCAAACTCCCGTGCTCACACCCTGGACTCTCACCATGGACGGACCCCTGCCGCTCTCACGCAGAAACCCTGTTCGGTCGAACCTGCTGCTGACACCAGCATGACCTCTCGACTGAAACCAAAACAGTTGTGTATCAGCCCCGAGGTCACAACTTAACCTGTCCTGCTGCATCCTCCACATGACTCCAGTCTCTCACACACACACACACATTCCTACCTTATCAACAGTGGGACTATGGCGACCAGTTGACCACTCTTTCAAATCATGAAAACCTACAAACACTTTCCTCAAGTCTTTAAAAAATGGACCATTATATTTACCACTTGTAACAAACAACATAAACAATTCACTGTCACTTATGGTCAATTTAGCGTCTCCACTGAGGGAAGAAGCCAGAGTTCAAAACCTATTTTGAAACAGGGTCAAATTGGGACTCCAAACAAGAACCCCCTTGAAGTGAGGTGAGGGTGTCACCCACTGCACCACCCAATCAAACAGCTTCCTATGACAAATATTAAAAAAAAACTATTTTTTGTGAATATATGAGGCGCTAGAGTGGCCAAACGGCACAAAGGTTAAAAAAAACATTAGAGCATGTAACAATAGCTATCTGCAGTGTATATCAACAGCCGTAATTTATGTACTTAAGTACTGTTGCTGTGTTGGAAACCTTTGGAAGATTTGTATTTCAAACCTTTTGTGTATTTTCCTATTTCACAAACTACTGCTTCACCAGAGGTTGGAGGGTGGGAAACGGTTTTGACACCTCAAGTGCTGAGAATTGCCAGAATGTGAATAACACGCTGCATCTTACAGAAACAATATGTGATGCTGTGACATCAGGATGATAGTCACAACAACAAAAACAACAAACGTGCACGCTGCAGTGTGTCAATAGCATCTTTAACTCTGTGGGGAGACTGTGGTAATCAGATTAACAGGGTTAGAGGGTCTGGAAGGAGGGGGGGGGGGATCTGTGTGTGTGTGTGTGTGTGTGTGTGTGTGTGTGTGTGTCGAGATAGCAGATGTAACAGCCAGACTTAGACCGTCTGTTTCTCATTTCTGTCTCAGTGTCTCTGCGTCTGAGTGATCGGCTGTCCCTCTGAGATGGGTTGGGTTTAGGACATCACATGAAGAAATCTCACATATCTCATCAGTATTTGGTCGGAAACACGTTTGCACATTCAGCTCCTCTTTCAAGCAACACCAAGAAAATATAGATGAGTAAGTTATTTATAGAAACTGGAAATAAGTGATTACATTTTGAGAAGCTGACTCGATGACAGCTGACACAAACTGACCATTAAACCAGCTGCTTTTAAGTCACAGGACTGTAATCAACAAGCAACAGTTGTAATTTCGTAGTTAGAATCAATCAAAGTCAATCAAAGAGAATTGAAACTTTGATTCGCAACCTTCAGGACATTATCTATCGTATACAAACGAATATATACGTATACAGGTAGAGCTTAAAACCTGACTTGACCATGTCAAACCACTCGAGTCAGGTCTGTTCGAGCCGGCGGCGAGCGACCCCACAATTTCCATTTTCCACTTCTCCACAATGTTTCTTTAAATGTCTTTCCTCCCTCTCCTCCACCTGAGTCACTCCCTCTCACCACAGGCTTTGTCTCAGTCTGGTTCTCCCAGGCCTCCTCCGTCTGTCTGCCCCCACATGTCTCCGCTGCCCCGATCGTGCATGGCCTCCCCGAGCCGCAATGTTTAGACAAACTGAAAGAGACAGAGACGCGCTGACTGTGAAGGGAGAGTGATGCTGAAATTTCCGCCTTCTCGTTCTCTGAAACTAACCCTGATGTTTTGCCTCAGAGGCTTTAAAGGCTGCATTGGAAATCCCTGAGGAGTAAACACACCATGAGAACACTTTCAGATCATTTTTTTGGCAGTGCTCCTTTTGAATGCAACGTTATTCCCAAAAAAACAAAAATTGCTTTTGTGCAATGTTTTTTTTGTGGGGGAGGGATAAAGTTAGATTGACTCAAGTCTTTTAGATAAAGGATGGTTGAATAAACGGATAGACCTACATTATCAAAGTTTTTCAAATGTTTTAAATCTGCATATTGCTTTCTAAAAAACACTCTGAATGACCAGAAACTATAGAAATGCCCAAAACATATTTCCCACCCACACATTATTTTGTTTTCCACAATTTGTTCAGCCATACCTCAAACATTTGTCTCCCAGAAACCTCTGGATTATGCTGTTCAGGAAAAAAGGGAAACAGTGGGTCTTTATTTTTGGCAGACGACGTGGAAGTCTGGCTTCTTAAAGCAGCAGCGGTGGCGTTGGCTGCGGTGGTGGAGGTGTCTCTTCTAGGGTAGTGGATGCTGTTTTTGGGTCACAGCGACTCCCTGAAACATTTCTGTCATCTGTCACACATCAATCCCCTGGATCCTTCCATCCATCCATCCCCCCGCTAAACCTCCTCAACACGCGTGTTTGTTTTCAGAAGAGGCAGAAGTGCTCTCCTTAAATACATATGCAGCTACGTTTTGTATGTGAAGCTGCATTTGTACATGTGTTTACAGTGTAAAGTGCAAACCCAACACCTGAAACCTGCACAGACGAGAATAAAGCGTCCCATCAGAGCTCTGGACTCTGTCCAGCTCATTTTCTCTTTCTCTGGGATCGACTGTTTGCCGTCCAAGTCAATACTCTCCTCGGCTTCAGGTTTTCAATAGCTTGACTCCCCGGGTGTGACGGAGACATTCCCTCTCAGCCACACTTCAAAGAAAATGTCAGACGATATTTGCAAGGACACATATTGATTCTCTGTATTTCCTTCGGAGAGGAGAATATCAGTATAGTGCAGATTAGGATTCGTATTTCTCCCCCGACCTGCAGTCAGTCGGCTCAGCTCAGGCGTGAGGGGAATCCTGGAGTGTCAGATGGCGAGGTGGGTTTAAGAGTGCTTTAAAGTTATCACAGAGAAAAGTGTTGTTTCTGCCATGGAAACTGGAAGTAACAAGCTATAAAAAACCCAAACACGCTTTTTATTTTTTATTGTCGCAACCCGGTGACAGAGTGGAACACTGAGGCAGCAGAAACAAAACAGTGCAGTACAGTGACAGTGGTGGTCGACCGGCGGCATTTCCAACCACATTTCTGACACACCCTCAATTTATATTTTTCCTTTAAATCCAGACGACTCCTGAAAACAGCAGGAAACTAAAACCGTCTTTTCACCCCTAAATCTAGAGAGGGTTTAAACACTTTGTTTTAAGTTCAAAAACAAATGTGACTTGGCCAAACTGGGCCCTTGATGAAAGTATGATTTAGCTGCTGAGGGAAGGAATGTGGTTTCCTGCTCATCGAGAGACCTCCAGACAGAAGCCGACCGTGTTCCCCCGGCTGTTGTTTCATGCATCTTGTGACATGATCAAAGGGGAACACTATCAATGTTCTAATCATCGCATGCAGGCCACTTTTCATGGGACAGATAAGACAGAACAATTGGTGCATACCTTTGTATTTGTGTAGACAAGACAATGGTCTACAAAGATCTGCCGTGCAAAACAATCCTGTCAGCTTGACACTGTTTTATGATTTTTTTGTTGCAGATGGCATAAATAAATAGCCTTGCAGATGCCTCATGTTTTGGCTTTTAGCTGTCAGACACATAAGAGTGTGGCTCAAGCTCCAGTTTTCCATCCGAGCCAAAGAGAAAACTAATCAAATCCACCCTGAACACAACAGGTATTCTGTTTTTTGTGTCCAAACCCTACTCAAGGCCAATGATTTCCCGGATAACAGACACGGGCAGTGTAAAGTATCAAGTAGAAAGCCCAGCTCGCGTAACAGAAGATCAAAAAACAAACAACAAACAAGATGCGAATATCTGACACACCCCCTAACAAAGCCAGGTAAAAGAGGCTGACGTTTCCTACATGCACTTGAAGCAGTTGACCAATCACAATGGATTGATGAGGAGGAGCCTGGGCTTTATAAAGAGGGGCCTTAAAGAGACAGAAGCTAAAAACTGAGGGCTTCAGACAGCGACTGAAAAGAGGAGCTGCAGCAATGAACAATATGAGTAGAGTGACAGGTTTTCTAAACATTACAGCAAGTAAACATTTTCGAGTAATAACACAAATTATGATGATCAAACTGAATAAAAGTAGGCCAGTAAAATGCCTCCTTTAATGGTTACTGATACGTACAGGTTTCTCTATAATACTTAAAACCAAACAAATCCATTCAGCTTTAATGGGGGTGTGTGCACTCTGACCACCTTCAGTCATTTGAAAGTAAACACCTCCAGCCGCTCGGGGGAAGTTAACATACAGTGAGGTGTACTGTAGCTACAGGGAAAAGGCGAATGTGTCAAACGTGTCCCGCTGTGGCTGTCTGCTCTGACATTCCTCCTCATCACTCATGTTATTCTTGGCGCTGGCAGAACATTCTTACACCTGGACTCTGTGGAAACTGCTTTCCTGTCGTACGAGAACAGTTGGCCTCTCTGTGGTGCTGACTGCCAGACAAGCAGAACACATGATGGGTGCTTCAAATGAAAACACACACACACTTGTAGGTATACACAGTCAGGATCAAGATTTAAACCAGAGCAAGCTTTCATATCTGTGAGGCAATAAGGAAAAGGAAGTTCTGCTTTCAAAATAAAAGCACAAATAAACTAATGAAGAATACCCATTCACACAATAACATGCAATTAAACACAAAAATCCTTCATTAAGCCTTTTTTGCTGCAATCCCTATTGTGAATCACTATTGTAGATAATTTCAAGATTTGAAACAAATGTGAAGTAACAAAAATGTGTAGAAAAACACAAAAATTACAAACTCAGAGGTGATTTATAAAGTGGAAGTGCAGAAAAGATCATAATAAAAAATAAGTAAAGATTTATAAACATGGTGCATTACATTAAACAGCTAGATTTTATTATAATTATATATATAATTTATATTAAGCTTTGGAACACCTACATTAAGAAATAACATACTGAATCTGTCTGGATGTTTCTCTTTTCATGATCTGTCAGGCTCCTTGTATCTTAGTATATAGAATGTATATATATATATAGTATATCTTTAATGTCCTATTGTGAACCTATAGCTTATTCCTGCAATTTATAATAAAACTTCTTCTAATGCAACCAGATGCTCATTCATACTCAATGAACTATTTATAAGATATAGCCAAAAACTAAGCCAATGCTCCAAAATTGTATGTGTGCTTCCCTGACCCATACTGCATGCTTTCTCAAAGTTTGTGGAAAGCTGTTCTGTTGTTTTTTCCATAATCATACCAACCAACAAACAAATGGAAAGTGGTGAAAACATAGCTCCCTCAGTGGAGGTAACTAGCATCTGCCCTTTTCAGCCTGTATATCTCTTTATTGATATATGTATATACATATAAAAAAAATCTAAACAAGGCACAGTTAGGTGATCTAGAACAACAAATTACAATGTTTCATACTGGGTGGGTTTTCATTCTCGACTGTTTTATTTTGACAAGGTAGAGCAGTGGTCGGCTGATTCACTTCCTCTGACTTTACAACCTCAGACTCAGAACAAACTGCGCTCACACACAGACACACACGCACACTGTGGAGGTTCAACTCCCGGAGGTTCATCATCTTGCTCCCCGGCAGCATGAGCTCTCCTCGGACTCGCTTTCTGCTCTTCGCCGGATAAACGTTGGACTTATTTACGCTCGTATCATGGGAATATACCGTCGGTGCGCTCGGCTCCGTGGATGTGTACAGCCTTGATGGAAACCATGTCACCGCAGCAGGGGACCATGGGACAGAACAGGTCCGACTCTCTGACCGGAGAGAGCAAGGCGCCCACCGAAAACAAAAAGGTAACAGCGGCGCCTCTCTGCTGATGGAGCAGTGGACACAGTGCGTCCTGTGCGTATTTACGCACAGAGACTCCAGGCGCTTTCAATAGAGATACATTATTAGATTCAAATCTGACCCTTATGAGAAATGGAACTTTATTTTGACGATACCAGAACCATGACAGAACCCTCAATATCGAGTGTATGAGTTTAAGACTGACTATGGATGATTTCTGCGTAAAATGTCGGAGTGGTTAATTGCTTATTTCCATATTTTATTGCTGGACTACTGAAGTTCCCTTTTTCTCACTGGTCTTGGAAATCTGCAGTTGTTGGTTCTGCTTCACACCAGGTCAGTTTTTTTGTGATCAGTGATTAAGTCGTTGGTGATCAAAGCTGTTTTAATTAAAAGACTTATCAGATTAGTTTCAAATGAACATTTAAACCACGATTAAGCACTTTTCATGTATTTGGTGTTTTGGATTTCTCATTTGTGAAACTCGGATTTGATTTCAAATGCGTAAAATCCATCTACATTGTGATATTTATAGTGATATTATTATAATGTTGTGACTTTTAAACACCTTTTTAAACCAAGAGAAGCACTCAAATCCACTGGATTTTTCTCTTGTTAGTCATTGTTATCTCAAATAAATGTGTATCTCGTTGAGCTAAAGAGAAACCAAAAAGCAGATCAGGATAACGAGCTGATAGTGATGATTTGTCAATCAGACGGACATAGGAATGATCAGCATTTCAGGCCTCTCTAAAGTTAGGCTCCTCTTTAAACAACAGAATTAAACTCCTCGTTTAACATATGATTCATCACCTCTGACTCTGTGGTTTAACTAAGCCGCAGTTACTGTAGATCCCCCACCAGTTTTTGGTCACTGGCTCTGATTGAAGGGCTGATGTGTGAACTTGTAGTAAACAGCGCCCCCCTCCAGTGCATGTTAAAATAAAGGTTTAAGAGTATTTTTTCTGCAGCATCTCAGAAGGATGTATAGAACTCATGTCTGCTAAAATGCTGCAAGAAAAATATAAATAAAATACTAAGTCAGCCATTGTCCAAATTTTGAGTCTTATTTAAACATTTATATGAATATTCTTAAATATCAAAGCTGCCCTTTGTTCCTTGAAATAAAGCTCATTGTCTTGTCATTATCTGCAGAAAGAAGTTTATATGTCAAATTATATATAGATGTGTAGACTTCATGTCCCTGTTAATTGGGTTTTAATGATGTAATAACTTTACCAGTTTTGCTTCAGGTTAACCAAACCAAAGAGTGACGGTTTATAGTTACTTTACAACAGCTACAGTCAGTAGCTCCAAGGACCGTTCCAGTGTTATTGTCTGATTTCTTCACCTCCAACACAGGATATGCACGGCCGTGTTTTTATATGAGGAGACTTAATGTTTTCTCAAGTATTTCACCACTTACCCGGCCCACTGCACTCGGCCGTGGTTTGGAAAGTTTCTGCACTCGGTTCAGCTTTGGGAAGTTGTGAATAAAGGGCTGTCAACCGGCCACCTCCAGAGTAACTGGAGCCACGCTTCATCGTCACGTAAAGTGTAAAGTTTCCACATGCCTCCCTGCGCTAGGATGTTGTTTTTCTTCACATGTTTCTGTCCAAATGTTGAGGCTTCTTGACATGTATGACAGCTACATGTATAGATGGTATCTCTGTGTTGTTAACTGATATGAAAACATTGTTGTTTTCTTTAAGTTAGTGCTCACAGTTCAGGATTACTCCTTGATTTGTGTGCAGTCATCATACTCTGAGAATTCAGGACTTACATGTACAGCAATGATCTGACTTACTGACTATTGACCTTAATCTGAATATGATATATCCGATTAGAGTAGTTGCTTATAGAATATTCCATTCATATTCCTGTTTACATGTTACAGGGCATAGTCTGATGATGACGTCAAGCAGTTGCAGAGCGTGACGTTATAATGCGATTAAGATGTAAACATGGCCACATTATGCAACTAAGGTCAGAATACCCCACAAGTCATAGAATTGGTAGAAGAATGGAGCGACTGTGGCTCAAAAGTTAGAGCGGCCATCCTCTAAAAAAGGTCGGGGGTTCGATTCTTTCCCTTTCTGCATGTCGAAGTGTTTGGGCAGTATACTGAAGCCCAAATTCCCCTTCTCATGTATGCACTGCATGAATATGGTTGAATGGCAAAAAGCTTGTGGTAAATCTGACTCTGCAGATTCAGCTGAGACAGTTTCTTACATGAAAGTAATAAAGTCCTAAAACCAACCTCAAACATGACCTCTTCCTCCTCATTTGGTGTGGTGACTTTGGCCTTTATAACATTTCTATTGAAGGGGAATGTTACACCAATAAGTCTCCACACAATGAGACTTATTTCATATCCGTACTTTAGAATTTCCAACTGTTTCCATACCATGTACTTTTTGGGGTGTTTATGTCTCAGATGCTTTTGGAATGTTGTAAATAGATCAGCCTTAAGTGGAATGGCTGTGGTTGCCACGGGGATGACTGTCATACTTGAGGTTGCACGTAATTCATCATGTTACAGTGAGAATATAAGAGGGATCATAAACATTGTGCAACACCGTGAGACGATGTGTTCGTTCGCTTCACTCTCCCTCCCTGTCCGTCACCCACTTTTCGGATCCATCTTTTAGTGATTTCGCTCACTTCCTCTTTTTCCTCTTGGCTGCTGTCACTTCTCTTTTTCTTTAGCAAACTCCTTAGACAAACAGACTCACACACACACACACACAATGGAGTTTTTTCTATTTCCTTGTCTGCCTGTATTTCCTGCAAGCTTTAAGCCTTGCTGGCTGTTTGCTCTGCATTTCCATTTGGCCTCCTTCTCAATAACCACCATACAGAATGTCATTTATCATGGGATACCAAATGGCGCTAACCATCACATTCAGTCAGTGCTTGCATTGAACCTCCCCCCTCTCTCTGACTGCATAGAAGATGAAGACCTTGGCCCAAAGACGACAGTCGGCTCCTTCGCTGGTCATCAGCAAAGCACTTACCAGATCGAGAAGCACGTCCAGGTATGAACACACACACACACACACACACACACACACACACACACACACACACACACACACACACACACACACACTGGAGCTCTGACATCATTGTTGGCCTGTAGTTTGTCAATGGAGCGACGATTTCTCTCAGGAGAAAACTGCAATTTGAAAAAGAGTTTATTTCGTACTCGTTCTGTATAAATTCTGATTCCTCTGATTAAGGTTAACGGTTTTATGAGCTGTTTTCAGACAAGCACAGAACAGGAAATTTCCCTGAAATGTTCTGGATTTAGGGTTTAAGGGTTTAGAGGAGAGACATTTTGTACCAGAATTACTAACACAGGGATTTAAGCAAGTTATACATAGATATTACACAGGCTAAAATCACCAGACTGAGTAGAAAAACCTGAATGAAGAAAGTGGGAAGAAGTTTTTGAACTTTCATTATTAGATGATTTGAAGATTCAGATTATTTCCCACTCTGCTTTGAACCCTGGCCTTCCTGGCTCATTCATGGCTTAGAGCGGGGTTTAAATGCTTACCTCTCTCAGAGCTATCAGGATTTTCATCACCCTTGCCCACTATCAAACAAATCCTTTCGTCTTCCTTTTTTAGGGTCGGAAATAAGCCATTAAAAACCTCTCAGGGGAAGCATGTATTTACCAGGAACTTCCCTCTTTGCCTGTACCACTTTTTGGGGAATTTCATGGACTTTACTAATTTCAATAAAAACCTTCTTGTTACAGAGAAATAAATAGTTTGATGTCAATGGAAACATATGGAATCAAACCAGGAGGAACGTGGTTGTGTTTCAAACTTCAAATTTCTACTCTAAACCTGTTTAGACTTTGAAATCAAAGTTTATCTGCCACCATATTCTCTCAAGTGAGCAAGTGTCTGTCTGGTGTGTTTATGATGTGTGGCTAGTGGCAGTTTTTAGTGACGGCACAGGGAGGTCAGGTTGGGCCGCTGAACTGTGAAACGGGACCATTAGACCAGTGCTGAGGGAAACTCTTCACACTTTTAAATGGGTCAGCGCTCTTGGGGCAGTGCAGTGTGTGTGTGTGTGTGTGTGTGTGTGTGTGTGTGTGTGTGTGTGTGTGTGTACACGTGTACACGTGTACACGTGTACGTGTGTGTACGTGTGTACGTGTGTGGGGGGAGGTGCAGAAGAAAGTTAGGACAACTCATATTCTGCTTGCAAGCACAGAGGGAGGGAGAGACAGACAAGCTATTGAGTGAAAGACAAATAGAGACTGACTGAGTCTCTTAGTCTGTCCAAGTCTGCCCAGTGTGTGTGTGTGTGTGTGTGTGTGTGTGTGTGTGTGTGTGTGTGTGTGTGTGTGCAGGTTGTACAAGTCAGGAGGTATGGAGCCAGGGCTTGACACTCTCAGCTGTCACCTTTGACCTTTGACATCTCATCAGGAGGTGTATGGGCCGCTTGGGGTCATCTGGGGTCAACACCTCTCATGTCGTGTGAGGTGTTCATTAATGTCCGGATGTGTGTGTGTGTGTGTGTGTGTGTGTGTGTGTGGTGGTCGTCAGGTTACTCACAGTAGGTAAAGGTGAAAGATCACCACCGTGATTATTGTGCAGTTATTTCCATATTTTCATGATGATTGATTAAGTTACTGGATTTTCTTGGTTTCTTTTATTTGTTATGAATTTGTCTTGACAGCTTTTCATGCTGTGGTAGCTGTGGTATAAAAAGTGCTATTAATACAGTTTTTATTGGTACACCAGTTGTGCCAGAAATACTTGGCAGTGGGTTTCATAGCACAGCAACACCACTGTTCTCTTTATCCAAATAAATATCCCTGGCTCAGGTGGTTATTACAAAAGAAGGAAATAACCTATACCCTGTGTTTGTCATCCTAAGTGTAACTGAGCAGGTATTTGTCTTTCTGAGAACTTTGTACGATCACAAATTAAAGGAGGATTTTCCTCTTATATCAGAATCTGTTTTGTGTCTTCGAGACGATGCCAGCCACAAATCCACATGGGTTCTTTCACATCTACCACATGATCACAGTTCCTCAAAAATAACTTTAGTTCAGTAATATCTCACTCACAACTCCTGCACTCTACCTTTTAAGGGACATTTTGTGTTTGTCAGTTCCATATATCTGTAGTGTGAAGTATTATATGATTCTATTGCAATTGATTATTACAGAAACGCTTCAATCATGAATTGTATCATGAGTTACCCTGCGATTCCCACCACTTTTAACAGTGTTTTAACTTTAACTTTTTTAATTTTTCGGTCTGATTAATAAAAATGTAATTTAACATAAAAATCTAAGTTCTGATTTTCTTAGTTTGATTGATTTCATTGTAAAAAAACAACAACAACATATAACAGATATTGGTATATAGACATATTTACAGGATTATTTTTATTAATTGTAATTAACACCACTAACCTGTAGCCCTGTGTTGTCATGTTAGCTAATTTAGTGTGGCTGTGGCTCAGAAGGTAGAGCGTCCATTAATCATAGAGTCAGTGGTTTGATTCCCCGTTCGTCCAGGTGGTGTCCGGATGTCTGTGTGCACGCTTGAACATCAACTGTATTCAAAAGTACTTTGAGTTGTGAATATAAATGCAGTTTTTTTTACCATCTCAGGGAAATACAAGGTTTTCACTGTATCTCTTCTTTGCACACTTTTATCATTTCTTCTCTTCCAACCTCAATAAACAGCATCAGCTCTTTGTGCTTCATTCTCAACTCTTTAAGAACCTAGTCTGGAAGCACAGAATTACTTAAGGACAAAAGATCTTTTCATAAACTCGAGTTCTTGCTCTTGTTCTTATAACAATGGTGTGGAAATTAAATTTGTTTTAATGTTAGACTAATTATAAACATCAGCTGAAAGGCTCCTTGGCCTTCAGCTTAGCCACTGACATCACCTGCAAGCACACACACACACACACACACTCATCTCACAGTGCAGGGTATTAAACTGGAGTATAATCAAATTATGGTGATCTTAGAACAAGATGACAAATACATGAACACACACTCACTCACATTTCATACAAAAGCCATTTCCTGCTTTTAATAGTGAGATCTGCTCAAGATAACATGGCCGATAGCCCCTGGCCACTTGTCCTTTACTGACTGAAAAAAAGGGAAGAGTTTCATTATTCTGACCTCATCCGCTGTGTCTGTGTGTGTGTGTGTGTGTGTGTGTGTGTGTGTGTGTGTGTGTGTGTGTGTGTGTGTGTGTGTGTGTGTGTGTGTGTGTGTGTGTGTGTGTGTGTGTGTGTGTGTGTGTGTGTGTGTCACTGTACTTGTGTGTATTTCCTTTGGCCATATAGAGAGCATTGTGTGTCAGCCAGGGATGACAATACACTTTGCATACGGAAACGATTTGGTCCAGCCTAAGTTGGCTCAGGCCAATTTGAGTCAAGGGGAAACCCGAAAGACACGAAGGGTGAAACAGACAGAAAGTAAATCGATTTTGAATATATGGAGGCCTGCTTTTATTTGATTTAGTTTAGAGATCACCTGTTAATGAAACAACGTGGACAAGAAGAGCTTCTCATTGAATTAAAAAATAATGTTTTTTTGAGGTGGGGATTGCTTTGCTTCATTAGCTGCCTGTGCTTTCTATCCATAAATCAGCATTTTAAATGTTAACACTGAATCATTTGATATATGTGGAACCTGTAGGAAGTCATCACCAGACACCAGACTATTTTAAGCAAAAGGGATCTAAGTATGTTCCTTGTGGAACTCCTTATATACAAACCTTTGTTTTCATGTGAACAGCAGTTTTTTTGCAATGATGGAACAAAAGCTTCTGTGGATTTTGTTGATGGCACAGGCTGGTGTGGTTCGTGTGTTTGAGCAAAGTGACGTCCTCTTTAATCTGCATGTTAACAGTCTCTCTCAGTTGTCAGTTGCTGCTTGTCTGTACAGCCTGTGTCTGGGAGAAAGAGGTCAAACTACCGATGATGCAATCCTCATGTAGAAACACACACACACAAATAAGTTTAATAAATGCCACACAAACAGAGTATCACACACGCACACACACACACCATCTGACGTTATGTTCCACAAATTCCTTCCTTCCTTCAAACCTGTTGGTGGCCTCAGATTTAGCAAAAAAGCTGATGATACAGAAGATATAGAAACATTAACACACACACAAACACTCACAGGGACATTTGTGGGGTTTATAATAAACCTGACCAGATGTGTAGCGTTATATAAGTGTGTGTCATGGCTGCCCTGAGGGAGTCCGTCTACTCGGTGGGGGTTGGTGAGGGTTGTAAGCGTAGTTGACGATGCTCAGCGACTGAATGGTGTAATATGTTAAATTAAATTATTTCAATGAGTACGTTTATTAAGGTATTGATCCTTAAAAACTTTGCTGAAACTTAAATTTAATGAGAGGATGAGGAAAAATGTGCTTGATGCAGAAGAAGAAAGTGAGAGTGACACAGAAATGAACTGAGAGAAAAGTGGGATGACAGACATGTTGGAGAAGAAGAAAACATACACATGGAATAAGTGAGAGAGAAGAAAGAGAAAGTTACAGCTGTTTATCCAGCTGTTGTCCTCGGGGTGTATATACACCTGTTGGATCATGCTTGTGTCCATGACTGAAACTTTACTCATCTGTCCCATCCCAGCCTCCATGATTTAACAACTGAGTGAATCAAATGGGTTGTTTCAAATTCTTTTGTGATTTTGACTCGTCCTACTTTGTGATTTACGCTAATAACATCATCCTTTATATCCAAATCTTTCCTGGTGCCACTTAAATATTCTTGCAGGGACATTAGTATGCAGTGCTGTGTGCGTCTTTTCTACACCGGGCCCTCATTGTGTTTCAAAAAAGTCAACAGTTCTCGGGCACAGAGCCGTGCCTCGACAAAGGTGGCCATGTATGCGCGGGCGGGACGACCACTCGATTTATCAACATCACATGATGCACAATGGAGCCATTAGCTGCTCATCCATCAGACTCAAAGGGCGGCCGGCTCAGCTGTCAATCTCACATTCAGGAGTTAGGGGTGTGCGGCGAATACAGAAGATTTTTGGGCAGCAAGATGTGAAAGGGTCTTTACAGCAAGGTTTGTCCGTGTGTAGAAGGTTGTGTGTGTGTGTGTGTGTGTGTGTGGCCTCTTCCGACAGGAGCATTTCCCGGACCTGCTTCGACAATAACAACAGACAAGGATGTGTTTTTCAGATTTTTGCTCTGTAATGATTGTAATCATGCTGCAACTTCACCAAGGAACTCCCCCCCAAAATCCTCCGTCATCCCATTTGCATGTGGTCTCTCACCCCTGCTGTCCTGCGGTGTCCTGTGGCCTGACATCAAGAGAGCAGCCACTGCCATGTTGAGAAATCCAATAGGAGCTGAGCTTTGATGCGGAATTAGTCACATATCAAAGACTCTGGAGAAAAACTCATTTTGAACTTTATTAGTTCTTTGGAAACAAAATTTGGAGAAAGAGCAGAGGGGGGAAGAAAATAGAGTCATGCCCCCAAATGACTTCAAGCTGCAAGAGTCAACACTGAAAATTAAGATTTACATGTTGCAGCCTCCATGTCTTTGATACAGTAATAATGAAATGCTTGATTTAGAGTAGTGGGTTGGTGGTTGTGTACATGTTTTCAAAGGGGGGTAAAAACTCATTTCACAGTAAAACCACATGGAAAGTATTTTCTCTTTTCCAGGAACAATAGCTGATTGTTTTGCAACAGGCAATTTTGTCATTGCTAAAGCAACATGTTGTCATGTCATGTCTTGATAAAGTAAAGTATTGTTGACCCGAGAAATAAAAGAAAAACGAAAAACGGATGTATTCCTCTTAACCAATCCTTCATCTTCATTTTCCCACTCTTTCTATCCCACGGGGCCTCAACGCTTAATTGGCTACATTCATCGCTTTTAATTGAATTCACTCAGCAGCCTTTGGATTTATATTTGGATGGCACACAAAGACGGATGAAAAAGGGAAGCACTCCAGCGTGGTCGTCTGTTCTTTGTTAATAATTACATGACCAATCACTTACGCAATGGAAGGACGCTGGAAGGATTTTGGTGTATGAGCGAATTTGAACTTCTCTTTCCTCCCAGCAAGAGTTGGACTACTTCTTCCATGTGGAAGGGGTTACAAACAGAACTGTGTGTGGGGGTGCGTCCTAGGATGTGCATTTGTAAGAGAAGTATGTTAAAAAGTGGGTGTGTACATGCGTGAGAGTGTGTGAATGTTTGTATACGCAGAGAGACAGAGACAGAGATAGAAAGTGTGTGTAAGTAGAGATCTACATCTTTTATCTGCTAGAGAAGCGTAAACAGGAAAGGATGGAGCTCTCAAACTATTTCCTCTTCCTCCAAAAATTCCCCACAGTTTACATCTGTCCATCAGCGGCACATATTGACAGCAGAGATGCAAGATAGAAGCTTCGAATTAGAACCAAAGAGCCAGAATAGATGATGTAACAGACACGTTTTTTGGATGAACGATTCATGACCTCTGCCAAGGAGGTTATGTTTTCACCCCTGTCCCTTTGTTCGTTGGTTTGTTTGTAAGCAAGATTACACAAAAGCAATCGAACAGATTCTCACGAAATCTGGTGGACGGACGCTCGGTCGCTGAATTTTGGTGCAGACCTAGATCAGGGGGGAAATCCAGGAATTAGTTTTAGCTTTTGCACTGTTTTCTAAGAGAATAATTCATGGATCTTGATGAAAGTTGCAAAATAGAATGGCAGACCATCACTTATTACCTCACACATAATAGTAGAAGTCCTGCTGATGCTGGAAGGAGCCTCTGTTCCATCTCTGCCTTTTCCAACTGTTTGACCTAATAGAGCCATCTTTGTGCACATGCAAATAATGTCTAACATATTTGTCCAACCAGCTTATGCAACATTATTTGTAGCCAAACAATTGCACCATGGGTCCAACATTTATTTTATTGAAAGCACTTAATTTATGTGTATGGTTGCGACTGTGGCAAATCAGTGAAAGAAATGCAGTAAATAATGAAGTGCGTGTTACAGTTTTGCACTTTGTTTCCCAACTGCACAAGCTGTTTTTTCTTCATGTTAGGTTCACCACAACATGCATGTCATGTTTTCTCCTTGCTGATGTGCCATTATTCCCATATGCTGGAGGAGTTTGGAAAATCCCCTTTAGTTCAAATGCAGCAACTGTAAAAACACTGGAATGAATCAAGCTTCCTGAGTTATTTCATATTCTCACAATCAATTCCTGCACTTTCAGTCCCTCATTCTTCTGTCAGCTGCTTTTATGCATTCAGGGGCCCAGTGCTTTGCTAAATGGCTGTTGAGGGGAGTGAAGAAAATGTGAGCCCAATACTGCGGTTTGAAACCTGTTGATCAGAGGCATGCCTCCAAACACTTCCAAACCACAAATACCTCCTTTGGGGATCAATAGAGTATTTGATTCTTTGTGTTGTGTGTTTGACTCTGGATTGTTTTCGCCCCAGGGAAAGCTGCCTGACGCCAGTAAGCCCAGAGTCGTGTCCCCTCGTCCAGGCGTTCCTGGCTGAGTGTCCAGGCCGCCTATTCCTGGGACACGCCCAAACGCAGCTAAAGACGGGCCTGCAGACTCAGGAGAGGCATCTCTTTCTCTTCACGGACACGCTACTCGTCGCCAAGGCCAAGTAAGTGCTCCTTTGCGTGTCTTGTGAAATGACAGAGAGAAGAAACGAGTGTATGTTTTTGTGGCTGTGTGAGTGAGATGGAAAATGGAGATGGAGAGACGTAAACAGGAATAAAACGAGGGACAAATTTCAGAAACCAACTTTTCATCTGCTGCGCCTAGTTTCGCAAACAATAATATGTGGAAGATGGAGACGCGTCTTGAGCGACTACATCTTTCCTTCCATTCTTCCTCCCTGACTCCCCTCTTCCTTTCATTACTGCCTGCCCCATTTTTCTCCACTATATAATTATTTCCCAGCCAATTAAATCCATATGAAGCCTGGCTCGGATCAAAGCTACACTGGCCTGACTTGGGTCTACAGTATGGGGCTCCCCACCCACAAACTGCACACACACACTTTCAAAAATAGTCACTTGAAAAGCACACCGAGGTTTTTGAAGTCAGCAAACACACACATACATGCACAAATGCACACATAAACACATGGGCATGTAGCGACGGAAACAGACTTCTGCTCTGTGCACTTATGTGCTTACTGTACACACACACCCCAAGTGCAGACACAGCGAGACCTCTGTGGTCTGTCCTGGTAGTCATGTGCCAGTGGGCGGAGTTGACCCTTCCAGCACAGAGCATAAGCTATAATTGGTTTTATTACATTGTGGCTGAACACAGGGTGAGTTGGAGGAATGTGTGTTGGCATGTGTGTGTTTGACAGAGAGAGATGGAGAAGACATTAATTTTTGTGTGTGTGTGTTTTTGTGCCTATATATCTGTGTGTGGATTCCACATGTGAGTTTGGAGTCTTTCCCTCCATAATCACAGAAGTAGTGAGCGTGGCTGTGTTTAACCTCTGACTTTTAATATTTTGCTTCTATATTGAGTGTTTTTAAAGGTTTGCCATATGTTAGTGGTTTATGGAAGCTGTTATATGAAGAAAACTAAGTCAGATTGGAAGTTGAGAGGATCTAACTACGTTCCTTGTGGAACTCCTTGATAAGGGACCTTTCATTTTTTGTGTGAGCTTTTTACAAAATATGTTCTTGGGTTTCTAGTGCACAAATAGAAGTTAGTTAACTTTTTAAACAGAAAATCCTATGGTTGCTGATTCCAGCTTCTCTAATGTGAGGATTTACCCGTTACACAATGTTTTTTTGCAGGTCTCCGACTCATTTTAAAGTGAAAGCCCAAGTCCGGGTGTGTGAGATGTGGACGGCCAACTGCATCGAGGTGGTGTGTGAAGGAAGCACTAACACAGAGAGGAGCTTTGTCGTGGGTTGGCCCACCTACAACTGTGCGGCCACCTTCAGGTATAGACACACTCACACACTTACACACACACAAAAACATGTGCGCTTCCCGGGAAAATTAGATTTAGTTTCAATTTTCCTAGATTATTGTAGTACTTAATAATAAGATATTCAATGCAATTTATTTTCCTCTTACATAGCTTACATAGCATCCATTGCATGTCATTCATACCAAGCGCACTAAACATACACTATGTCCTGAGGTGCAGACGTATATCAATAGAAGGAAATTTATAACTGAACATGCAATCCCAAAATCTTGAAACTCTCAAGCGCAAAGGGAATTCTCAGTCACAAAGCTCCTCAAACCAGAGTAGTCTAGTCTAGACAACCACAGATGCACAACAGGCACAAACGTGCAGCTCACATGCAAATACTTCAATTTATATATATGTTCCTGCCACAGTGGAATACACACATTCATTCTTCTTCATTCAATCTTATTACAATGTCTTACGCCTGGAATCCACTAATAGCAATGCATAGCTTAGGGCGAGGTCTGTGGTTTTTACCCATCCAGAGTTACATAAGAGAGAAAAAAGAGACAGCTGCTTTATACACGATTTACTCTGATTATGCTTCATATCTTTCTGTTGTCCCCTTCAGCTCTGAGGAGCACAAGGACAAGTGGTTGGCGCTCATCAAAAGGTAAATGCTCGGTTAAACCACCCGCTACTTTCTGTTTGAAGCATTTAGCTCAATTGTTTTGGTGATTTCCTTAATTTGCAGGCCACAACAGATCAGATGGAGCAGAAGTGATTTAATAACAGCAAAGTAATTTAGTTTAATCACAGTGTGAACAGATAGAAGAAAGAATGTTATGAGATTTATTTATGAGATATGAAACAATTAATACAGATTTACAGCTAAGATGAGGAAGTTGATATTTTACATGATGGCATATTCAAATGCTCTTTTTAAAACCAACCCTCTTATTTTGTTTTGTTTTTTTAGTCGGATAATTGAGGGAAAAGAGAAGGACGACCCTAAGACCATACCACTCAAGATATTCGCAAAGGATATTGGAAATTGTGCTTATGTAAGTTTCTCTTCTTTCCTCTTTAATGCGTAAGAGATATTAATATATTTTGTGTCATAACTTATTAACACGCAAACAACTTGGTTTATTTAATGTTTCCGGAATGTTCCCAACAGGCCAAGACACTCGCTGTCAGCAACAACGACAGCACCACTGATGTCATCCGAATGGCTCTGCAGCAGTTTGGGATATCGGTGAGTAAAGACCATATATACTTGTCATCATCCAGTGACTGTAGAAGGTTCAATAAACTCTCAGATAGAAAAGCATTGTGCATGTGTTAGACATCTATACAAAGCAATGTGATTTTTAGATGTTTTCAAAACATTTGTAGGATTTTAGATTTTATATGAACAATTTTTATGTCACCATATCTAAATAAAGATGATTTAAAAAAACTGAAATTAACATCTAATGTTCACTGATGAAGTTACAGTGACATGATGAAGCGTAACTTTTTAATTTACATGTAAAATAGATTATTTTAACATAATTCACTATTTCTTTTTCTAGGGTTGCGTTAAAGACCACCGGTTGTGGGTGAGCTCCAGTAAAGACGACCCTCCGTACCCTCTAATCGGTAAGCCCACCTGTCTTTGACATACATTACTATTTAAAACAGTCTTATTATAGAACCATAGTCTTTTCCCTTCAGTCTTTTCCCTTTTCTCCATACAACATGCTTGTAATTAAAGAATTCACTCGAAGTTCCTTAAAGTAAAACCAAAAACATCCTTTCTCATCTGTCTTGTGACATTGTGGAAAACTAGTCGTTACTATAGCAGAGAATACAAATAAACTGCTAAACAAGCACAAAAAACTCCACATCTTGGAGCTTTTCAGTGAGTTATTTGTCACTGTGATTTTTCTGTGACATTTTCTCTCCTTAATTCTTTGCTCTGAACTCTGCTCCCTGACCTCTCACACAGGCCATGAGTTTCCCTTCAGCATCAAGATGAGCCACATCCGGGACGGTGGGAGCAACGGCGGAGGACGCGGAAGAGGGGGGGATCCAACAAGTCCCACAGACTGTCCAGGGGTGATGCTGCTGGACCAGTGTCTCCCTCCTGACACCCAGTGCCAGTTCATCCTCAAACCAAGCAAAGTCGTCCCAGGACAGGCTCAACTTCTAGGTGAGACTGGATTGAAGGTCCCACTACCTTTTCATGAAGATACATTACGACACCTTAGGCATCATGAAATACTCCTGAATATTTCAGAATGAAGTGCAGTTTTATTGGTGGGTGACTTAAAGGCAGGAACGTCTGCAGCGGGTTTACTGTCAGTGGACTAATTCTGGTGCTGTTAAAGCAGTCTGAAGTAAATACAAATATATGTTTGTCATATGAGTGACGCCGGGATTTTATAGAGGAAACATGGCATCTCGTGTTATTCTTGTGAACATAATATCTTGAGAACGCCTTGAGAGAACTTCTTGAAATTTAGGACACATATTCAGTTGGACTAAAGGATGAATTGATTAGATTCGGGGGGGAAAGGTTAAAGGTCAAGGTTGATGTGACCCTGGGATGTTTGCCTCGTGAACACGATATCTCAGGAATGCCTTGAGGTAATTTCTTCATATGTGGTACAAATGTTCATTTGGATTGAAGCATGAACCGGTTAGATTTGGGTTTCCAAAGTTTAAAGGTCAAGGTCACGGTGGCCTTACTAAATGTTTTTGACCCTTTGAACATGATATCTTATTCCTGCCTGTTGGAAAGTGCTTAAAATTTGCCCAGTTGTCACCTCAAAGACTAATGGGTTGGATTTCAGTCTGGAAATAAAATGTATGTACACTCAAACTGCAGGGCGGTCTCTCTGTTATTCTTTTAACATAAAATTGGCCCAGTGAAAACAACATGCATTTGTTTTCTTAGTTAGTTATTAGTAGAACTGCTTCCAAACAAAAAGTTATTTGTTCTTATTAGAAGATAACAATTAGTCTTGCTGGGTTTTAACCTCAAACAATCAACAGATTTTAAACAAGTGGAGGTTTCCAAGCACGTGTTTGGCCAGTGTCTGTAAATTTAGGCCTGTGAAACGACAGGAAGTCGAAGGAGGATACAGACGTATCAATGCACAACATATTTCCTCAAAATGAGTTTCTCTTACAAAGACCGTTTCTCTTTGTGTCAATGTTGATACTCTAAAACATACAGTCAGTTGCTGTGAGTTCTCATGATGAAACAACAGTGAGAAGGAAAAGAGACATCGAGAATGGTGGGAAAGGAGTTCTTAGCGGACAAGGGGTGACAGCAGGGGTTGAGACAGTCTCTGTATCAAAATAAGAAAAACAATAGACAGATGAAGAGGAAGAAACCCCAGAAGGGAAGAATGAGTGTGAGAATAGGAAGATGGAAAGTGAAGAGAGGTGGCACAGCTATTGAGTAAGTCTGAAGGGTCAGAGGAGGGGAAGGAAAAAGAAACGCAGACTATAACAGATGGAGAATGAGGAATTTACAGAGGAACAGGCAGAAAGGGGGACCTCAGAAACGAGAGGAGGGGGGGTGAAAACAGGAGGACGGAGGACAGGCGCGATGACGAGCTGCGGATACAGAGAAACAGATGGAAAAAGGAGGAGATGAGGTTTAGAGGAAAACAAGTCGAGGAGGAAAAGTGTGTGTTTTCCAGCCGAGGAGGCTCCAGTTTGCCAACCACAAGCTTCGCCTCAGATTCCTTTGCCTCAAGTGCAACAGCGTCTTACGTAATCACTCGATTGCAGCGCCGCCACCATAGAGGCCTAATGGTTCACACCCGAACCCCAAAGCTAACGATTGTGTGGGTGTATTCAAAGGCAGCCATCGCAGAACCCCTTCACAATCCTGACAGTGTCACATTTTAGCTGTTACCAAAAATATTCAATATCCATGCCAATGATTATGCCAGGTAGGCCAAACAACCCTAAATGTATCGAAACTGACATTTATAACCTCTCACTGACTTAATCTTGCTCATGTGCGTTAATTCGGTTAATACTTTAATACTTTCCATGAACTGTTACTACGTTCAATTTGTAGTGGCAGCCCAGATACCTTGTACAGTGATGTATGACCCTGCTGCATGTCGCTCACTTTACACTTTAACAATGAACACCAACACGAATCAGAAGTTATTAGGACACGTACAAGCTAACTTTGTTTGATTTGCTCTAGAGTTTACGAGACACACATTGACGTTTGTCAATGTGTGTCTGTTGTGGCTTCTTCATCATCAGGACGTTGTTTGTCAATTTCTTCTAAAATCCTTTATCTGCTTCAAAAACGATTCAGATAAGGTGGGTTAAGGTTTGAATTAGAACCTGGTTGTAGTTAAAATCGTTAAATAGTGGTACAGCTGAAATAGTCCAACCGGATCCTTTATTTCATTGCATGTAAAGAGATACAGCATCCAGCACCTGATTTTGAATCTGCCTGCAGGAGACTATTTGTGGTTTGTCTATGTTTCATTCCCCGTCTCTAAAACTCTTCCTCACCAGAGCACTGTAATGATGTAACGCCTGATTAACAGCAAGGTCATGTTGTTTCAATGATGGCGAGGCCTGCTGAGAAGTGCCAGAGCACGGCAATAGTTCTGTTACTGTTGAACTTTGTTCCAGAGTGTATTTGGGCATGAGGCCATGGCAGATCGTTAAATAATGGATTCTGTGGGTGGTATGCCACGTATTCTTTTGGGGCTGTTTTTGGACGAGTGCGTCCTCCACCCACAGAAGGAATCCTTCGTTCGTTAGGAGAGAACCGCCCTCAGATATAAATCACAATCACTTGTGTTATCAATGAGGCATCTCAAGATTCTTGGCGAAAGTTAGTGTTGCCACAAATCTTTACTACAGTGGGTTATTGAAAGATTTACTGCCGCTTACAAATTTACTGATGACAGAAGTTTTGACAGATGTGTCAGAGTGAATGCATCACTTTATTAGCTCTGCCAAAGAGGTCATGTTTTCACACCCGGTTTGTTTATTTGTAAGTAAGATTAAACAATAAGATCTTAACGGATTTCCACGAAACTTGGAAGGATGCGGTGGCGGTATGAGCTCTAACGAGTGACATTATAGTTTGAGTAATTGTTCATGACAAGTTTTACGAGCCCAAGGTGACATTTTCAAATAGCTTGTTTTAGCCAATTTACCAAAAAATAAATAAATACATTTTAAGATGACGCAACCAGCAAATATTTGGTATTTGGCTCAATAGTTATCTTTATTGACTCATCAATTACTGTCCTTTATCTAATTAATCAATTGTCAATGAACTCTACTGCAGGTATTTGAACTAGAAGTAGAAAGCCACCATGCTGCAGTGTCCTTAAACTTGGTCCCACAGGTTTTGAATCATGTTGCTGTCAGTTTGTCATTTTGTGTAAGGATGAGATTAAATGGAAATGTTTGCTGTTCTTTTTCATCTTCATACGTGTCAGTGCACACACAGTATGTGGTTTCATAACTGCAGGAACACGCTGAGCTGTTATGTCACAGAGAACATGCAGACACATTGAAGACACACCTGTAGACAGACAACAAACAACACAGGTAGACATTGTGACATGGCACCGCTGAGTGCTCGACAAGAGGCACACAGTCATAAGCCTCAACACACAGAGGGTCCCATACATAATTCACACACATGCACGGATAAACAGAGACACACTCTTCAAATTAAATGGTTCTCTGGAGTGTGAGGGCATGTCTGCATATGTTTCTCTCAAATCACAGATTCTTTGGTGTCTCTGTTACACAGTGCGTCTGTGTCTCTTTCTCTCTCTCACCTTTAAGCAGAGATCTTGCAGATTTCACTCCCTGTAGATTTGGTGGTACGTGTGGATACTGCTGGTAACAGCAAACATCCAGTTTAATGGACGCTGGTTGCAGCTTTCCTCCCCTAACTCAAATAAACATCATGTAAACAGCTAACACACGTAAAGTTTTGCAGGTTGGTGAATCACTGAATGTTCCTGCATTAGCGCCTTCAACTCTCACCTTTCATAACTCTTCCTCTTCCTCCTGCAGAGCCCGGTCAGCAGAAGTCTTTTAAGAGGAAGAGGTCTCTGATCAACTGGCCTTTCTGGAGAGGCTCCAACACACAGCTGGACAGCCTGCCCCTATCCCCGACCTCCGTCTCTCCAACTCAGGGGCGGCTGTTCGGACGACCACTGAGCTCCATCTGCTCTTCAGACCACGGCCTGCCCAAGCCCGTCATGGTGAGTCCAGTAGAGGTCATGTGCACCAGTTCTGGAACCTGTCTGGAGGATGATTTGGGGTCTACAGTGTATAACAGCTGCAGAAAGGGAGATTGAGTGGGAAGCTTTGGAGCTTTTGTCTAATACTGCAGCGCACATGCTGGAATTACAAGAGATGTGATGTACACTCAGAAAAAAATGTGTCCTCTGTGATCATATTATATTATATAATTATATTTTAGAACGCTAAACTGGATCAACATTAATCCTTTTGATTTTAACTTCCTCTCTTGTCCTTCTCATTTAAAAAGCGACAAAAGCTCATTTGAAGCTGCAGAATATAATTCACCAGACAGATTCCTCCTTTATCAATCAATCAGTCAAACTTTATTTGTATGGCATCATTTGCGCAGGTTAGTGTAGCTCAAAGTCAATGAAAAACAATGAATAAAAAAGTTTATAAAAGGGGATGAAGACCTATAATAATAATAATATTTACAGACGGATACAGTGGAATAAAATTTACAACATAGATAAAGTAAGTGAATAAAATATAGTAATGTCTATAAATCATACTTATTCAAAGGTCAGGCTGAAGAGATTTTAGGAAACGATGAAGCAAAAATAAACCAAGCAATCTTCTTACATAGTACATCTATGGAATGCGGTTCAATTCAGATTATTGGTAAAGAGAATAATATGAAGGGACTCTATTAATGAAGACTTTAATTCCACTGTCTCCTCCAGGACATGCTGGTGTTCCTGTATCTGGAGGGGCCCTACACCCGGGGCGTCTTCAGACGGTCGGCCGGGGCCAAAGCTTGTCGGGAGCTTCGAGACAGACTGGACAGTGGGACTGAGGACCCAGAGATCTCACACCAGTCTGTGTTCATCATTGCCGCCGTCTTCAAGGTAACACACACACACGCGCGCGCACACACAGGTCTGCTCTGTCTCACTCGTTTGAAGCCAGACAACAGAAAGCAGGAGCGACTGATGTGCATCCAAAGTCACATTAGTTCAGACAGGATAATCTGTCTGTGCACAGCCCGGCAGGCTGCCAGTTACACACACAAGGTGCAGCATTGTTCAACATCCAGGCCGAACAGTTGTTGCACCGCGGAGCATCCTGAGAACAGCTGGGAGGGTTTTTTTTACATTTATTTTACACGGATGATTCATCTTCACTCTTTTTTGGGCTTTAACCTATTTTTCGCAGAATGGACACGGATGGCTGCTCCAGACTAAAATTATGTTTTTATCATGAATATTGGGCTTTACGCTGTATGTTTTCTAATTAATTTAAAAAGTGGGGAGCCTTACAGATGATATGATAATAATATGACAGTGATAGTATCTTTGATACATTGTGAATGATTAAAAATCTTATCCAGGATTTGATGGTGATTTATGTTAACTCCTAAAGGTGTTTCATGCAGATATCACCTCTTTTAATTTTTCTATTGCTGGATAAAAACGTTTTCAAATGAAAGAGATGTGGGTTTTGTTAATTATTTCATGGCATTAGTTTGGAATTGACCATTATATTTGCATTTTATAGACTTAAAAACTATCTCAGATATTGATATCTGTGTTCAAGATCTGTTTTCAACATTAACTAAAAGGTTTGTATCCAGGGATGCCAGTTAAACACATTTAAAGTCAGACAACCAAAAATCAAACACAGTTCAGTCCATCAGCTAATGAACAAGTAAAACAACCAATATAAAATAGGTATTTGATATAGAAAACAATCATGATGATAGACATGACTTGAATTTAGCTAATTCCAATACTGTATCTCCGTTAATTATCTAATCTCAGTTGACCACATGCATGTGCAATCTTGTTTCACCATATTATTTTCAATTTATGTATTTCCAAGTTTTTGTTCTTATTTATTACTTTTACTAAGTGACTATTTTTATTATTCCCGTTGCTACTACAACACGGCATAATAAAGGATTATCTTATCTTATCTTTTTATTTTATTTCTCCACACAGGACTTCCTGCGAAATATCCCGGGCAGCTTGTTGTGTGTGGATCTGTACGAGCGGTGGATGGACGTGATGGAGGGGGACCAAGGGGAGGAGAGGACGCAAGCTGTCCAGAGGTAGAACCGCTCCCTTCCAATCCTGAATTAAAAAAACATCTTATTTGGTGCCAATTATCTGCTGCAGCAAACACTCAGACACAACAAGTCACACAGACGTTCATTGTGCTGATTGGTGACAAATTAAAGGAAAAGACCTGAAGACATGGGTGCTGTGGAGGCTTGTGGCGGCTCAACGCCTCACTGTGGCACTCTGTTGGTTTTTCCTTTAATTACACACTGTTTACATCTGCACAGAGAAAGTTGGAGAACGAGAGGGGGCACATAGCTTCACATCCAACATCAACAAACAGAATTCCTTTTGCTTAGCAAAATAAAAAACAAGTAACGTGAAAAAAACAATGAGAATGTGAGTTGAGAAATTCCTGTGGAGCCAGAGAGCAGGAGGCGACATGGCAACACACACACATACACACACACACACACACACACACACACACACACACACACAAGGGAACCAGTCGTTCACTATCCTTTCCTCCTCTCTTTCTTCCGTTTCTTCCTCATCACTCCCTCTCTCAGGTTGCTCCACCTCCTACCTGGTGAGAACCTGCTTCTGCTGCGACACGTGATTGCCATACTGCACTGTATCCAAGGCAACGCCCTCGACAACCAGATGAACGCCTTCAACCTGTCTGTCTGCATCGCTCCCAGCATGCTTTGGGCTCCGGCGCCAAGCACCCCTGAGATGGAGGGGGAGGGCACCAAAAAGGTGAGGAGGAGCGCGCGCACACACACACACTCATGTTCACACATATCAAGTGTTTTGTGTAAGGGAGCTGATGATTTAATCTGAAATCTGCAAGGTGAGATTTGAGATTGAATCCACGCCATCATGTTATGGGTTGGTTTTTGGCTCATCTCCCATAGTTCAACCAAGTTTCAAGGAAATCCGTTCGGTAGTTTTTGTGTAAACAAACAAATCAACCAACACACCAGGAATTAAACATTTCAGGGTGATAATAGAAGCAAACTGCTTCAGCATGAGTGTGTATATATGAAACGTGATCAGGCAGGCAGACACAAGTTTGTCGGACAGGTCAGATACTGTGGTCTTTCTGACATGATTACGCACATACACACATGTGTACACACTGCAGGTGCACATACATGCACACAATATCTCTGTCAGCTCAAAAGCCATTTGTCAGCAGACGGAAGGTTTCCCTGCGGATGTGAGGGTCGACCTCCGAGCAGGAGCTGACAAATGCTACCAACACACAGCTGTGACCCACGCACACACACACACACACACGCGGTTGCATGTCATCAGTGACAGGCTAAAATCACATTCTTACTCTGAGTCTGAAGCCCCAGAGCTCGGAGCAAGACTTGACAGGAAAGAGGGAAGCTTCACAGTTTCATGCTGATTCTTCAACACACAGGAAAATACAACGTTACAGCTTCACCTTTAAAAAGTAGTTTCACCCAAAAAAAACAAAAAACAATCACATTCTCATTCTCATGTACCTCTATTGATATCTTTCCATACAGGTAACTCTGAGTCTATTCACTTTTCTTCTTGAGATTGTTTGTAGTTCTGATGTAAGTGAATTTTTTCCTCAAAACATCTGTCAAACTGTTTAAGAGAAATACATTTGCGATGTTTGTAACATGTTGTTACAGAGAGCATATCAGAAATATATCAGCTGCAGTTATTCCAACCATTCTCTTCATTCATTCTCTGCTGCTCTCCTGGAGTCGGTTTCTGGTGGCAACAGGTAAAAGAGGTAGAGCAGACGTCCTTCTCCCCAGAAACGCTTTCCACTTCCTCCTGGCCAGATGAGATATGTAGTCTCTTCAGCGTGTTCTGGGTCTGTCCTCCTACCTGTTTGATTTGTAAAGTAAAACTGGTTCCTTTAGATATGAAGGAGCAGCAGATTTACTACAAACTCCCTCTGGATGTCGAGCTAGTTACCTAACATTCGAAATCTCAAGGTCATGACCAGAGGGATATAGACTGTATATAAAGATGAACGACATAACGACCCTGCTTCCTCCACGTTTCTGTCAGTTTAGATCATTCTTATCACACGTGTTCATGGTTGGGACAAGTTTGGTTTTAATTAGTTATTTGATTAAATAAGGGTTAGGGTTGAAATTAAATCTTGTCATTTCATCGTGAGAAGATGAAAAGGCACGATTGACCACTGAGACTGATTCGTGATTGGTGCGCGGTGCAGGTATTGGCAGGACCTCGATGCTGTGGCTCCATCCCAAAATTCATCTCTGGAAGTGGGGACACGTCGTCCATCTTTAGATACAGTCTGTGTTTGTGACCCTCAACCTCACAGCTGTAGTATTTCATAGTTTTTAGAGATCTTTTTGTAGTAAATTAGTTTCTGGGGCTAAAATCCCCTTAATTGGATTTGATGAAGTTATTGATGCTCACTCTTTCTCCATAACCTTCGCCCTCATGGGCAGCCAGGCTAACCTGAAATGACTTAAGTCTGCAGCAGAAGCTGAAGCTGCCGCAGCCCACTGAGCCCCCTCACCCACCACAGCCCATCATGTAGTCACTGAGACTTGGAGCACAATGCTTTTGGATTTGTGGTCTCTTTGGAAAGTTATACACACAGTTACACACAGTCTCAGTGGGTGGCTGGTTTGCTTACCTTTTCAAAAGTGTGAGTGTGTACGTGTGTTTGCACTTGTGTGTGTTTATGCATGCGTGTGTGTGTGTGTGCACATTGAGAAAAAAATATGCAAAGAATTTCCTACAGAATCCTGAGAACAAATATGTGTTTTAGCAGTAAATTGTGTTGCTGCTGAAATACTGCTCTGTTTCCTTCTACATGCACACACACACACACACACACACACACAAACACACACTTTTCAGTACAAGTAGCCTCAACACCCTCAAATACCTAAATATCTCCCTCACAAATACTCCCCTGATAACACTTTCCCTCTCACACACTGCTGGTTTGTCAGGCTGTCTGAGCACAGACACTCTTTTTCTTGGCAACGAAAAAAGCTTAACAAAAATAACAAAGTGAGATTTCAACATTTCCCCCCCCTGCGGTCGGGACCAGTGGCTAATTTAAACGTGCGTGCGGGCCCCTGGCCGTGTAATGGCCAGTTCCCAACCTCGTCTGGAGACATGTGAACGCTCAGTTTCAGCCAATTCAGTTGAGCCTCTGTGTCCCTCCTACGTCCATGCAGCGTATAATTTAAATGTTTCTGGCTGTAGCTGTTCAGGAGCTCCCGAGGTAAAAGCAGCTTTAGTGTTTGTACCACTTAAGATGGAGACATGAAGACAAATCATTCAGAGGAAAGTTGTTTTTCTTTTGAGCTTGCTCTTAAAATGTGACGGAACATTTTTTTGCTTTCTTCTGCTTTGTTTTAAATTACAGTGACTTTTCTGCAGTGCAGTATCTTGTGAGGGAGGAAAGGCAGATAGGTGGACTTTTTACGTGTGTGTGTGTGTCTGATGACCTTAGAAATACTCAGGAATGACCTACTAACACACAGCTGTAACATCTGCTAATGCACACACACCCACGCACATGTGCAGATTGTGTACACACTCGCGGTGTCCTGCTGGAGGATTAATGTAGTGTTGCAGTCATTGCAGAAAGTCTGTTCTACACCTGCGTTCATATTACAAACTAATATTTTTCAGCATTCAGTTTTAATTGACCTTTTTTTGTGAAGAGGTGAAAGAGAGTTAAAGAAAAAGAAGCAGCTCTGAACAGGCTGCTGATGGATGGACGACTGAATGTCCTCTGGATGCCCACAGGCTTCTCTCTAACTGTGCTCTGTATCACGTAGCAGCGCTCTCTGACTGACAGGGAGGAATGCTGAACGAGTGTTTGAAAGAGGGCAGGAAGGACCAAATGAAAGGGAGAGTGACAGGTGAGAAGAGAACAAATCAAGAGAGGGAAGTAGAAAGGAAAACCGGAGAGAGGAAAACGGTGAAGATGAAAGTAGTGAAAACAGTACAATTAGGAAGATGTTTTTAGGGAGATGTGTGAAAACTTTCTTTTAATAATTTTGATCAGACTGGATGTAAAGATGGACGACATGACAGCTCCCCAAAAGTGAAGCAGAATCATCTTGATCGCCCCCCTGGTGGCTGGCTGCAGTATAGGTCATGAGCCATGCCTCCTCCAGAGGGGACATGGACTCACAAAGGTTTAAATCTGCATCAATCAATTTTTCCCAAAGTTGGTTATGTATAGTTATATGTCCATTTTTCTCTCTGGCTTCAAATGACAACATTTTTGCAGGTTTTCATCTTATTTTGCAAGTTTGTTTGTATTTAGCTGCTGTTTTTAGCTCCATATGAGTGAATGTAGACAGATCCTACAGTACTTCCTTTGCTAAAAGTGTTTTGATGTCACGTTTCTACTCCATGTGTCACAAACGTTCACATGCAGCGCTTGTGGGGGACACACTGTTGTTGTGTAACTGCAGGTTATGGATAGCAGAGATAGCTGAGAATTGCCCATAATCCAAAGAAAAGTGTTGCCTCCAGGCTTTCATACAGTCATTAGGGCATGTGGTGCACTTTCAGAGGAGATAAAACGAGGAGGACAATGTTGCATCTGCTCTCTGGTAACAACTAGAAGAGATTAACATTTCTCGACTGCCAGCATGAATTAACCGTGGACCTCATCATGTTATATAACTCTGAAAATGCAGCTCTCATAAGAATAAATCAAGCATCAGTGACAGTTTTATTGCACTGCTGAAAAATCTCAATCTTATCAAGAGACAGGTTGATTATTATTCCAAATGCATTAGACATTTCACCATCTTTTAAGACAACTTTTCTAACTTTCAGGGGTGTTGCCTGGGGGCCTTGAGCTGAAAGGGGGCTCTTGAGAATGATTTATTACGTGAGTGCACAGCAAGAAGAACCCCCTTAAATGAAATGATCGGCTGCGTACAGGAGACACCATGGTTGGAAATGCCCTGATGAGGCCCCATGCCTCTAGAGCAGCTTTCAGACATGCACTGAAGTCCAGAAAGTTCTTGAAATCCTCATGTCGAAGTCCCCGACACAGACCCCAAGAGCTTTTGGCGATGAGGGCCGACGCAGGTGTGGATGTGCTGTAAAACAATGACTTCTACTGCGTAATATATACGTTATGTCCTGCCCCCTGCTGCTCTACCCAGACACAACCCATCCCTTGACTGTTTGCGTCTGACCTGAGTTAATGTGAGAAAATGTCTCAGCTTTCTCCCAAAAGCTTCGTAATTTTTAAAGTTTGATTAAAGACTAGAATGGTTCAAAGTTCCTTAAAACACCTCTGATAACTTTATAATGTGCAAAATGACTGCAGCCAGAGTGTGCAGTGTTTCACCAAACAGTCTCTTCCTTGGGGCAGTGACTCATTAACTGCATTAACTACACACACACACACACACACACACACACACACACACACACACACACACACACACACACACACACACACACAGACAACATCTGGCCCACAAACAAACAGAGAGAGGCCCTAAAGTCTGTTTGTCTCCACCGTGTTTTCCATAGTGTCATGGTGTCGCAGAGGCCGAATGGTGACAGAGAAAAACAACTCATTTATAAACACAGCAGGCGGATTCTAATGGAAACTTTCCAGTGTCTCTCAGGTCTCTCAGTCCCTCTGGCGTTCTCCGGCTGTTTTCACAGGACGTCATGTGTTTGCTAAATTTTTTGTCTGTTTAGACTGAGCTGATAATTCCTGTAAAGCACTGTCACTGTCAGCGTGTTGCGTAACTGTGCTGGTTGAAGCAATAACTCAAACGTATTGGAAGCTTCTGCAAAATGTGTTGTTCCCATCGGAGCTGAGATCTGGGTCAGCTGCCTCTAAATATGATGAGGATTATTATCTTAGAAGACATTAAAAGAAAAGTTACTGCACTAATCTCTAACTCTGCCGTTCCCAGCCAATAAAAGCCAACACATGACGTCATGTGTTATTATCAGGATGTTTTGTCGGAATGCAAATTCTTGTGTAGGCGTTGGAGCGTTGATTTCAGCAGCAAACAAATGGACACAGACTTTTCTCGCAAGTGAAAATATGGAACACGCACAAAAACTCTTCAAACCACAATATGATTTAGGTCACAGGGTCACAAAGTGAATCAGGCTGCAGCTACAGTAACAGCAGCCACACGTTTGTTTCAGCACAACAATATATCAAGTTTAATCAAAGTTCAAATGTTCAGGAGGTGGTTTGTATGTGTTTGTGTTCAATTAGGCGCATGTGTGTGTCTGTGTGAGCATGTGTTTCACGTGTTCCACTCAGCAAATGTGTGAGTTTGAATTCATGCTGACATAAACACTTGGAAACTGCATGTTTCGCTGAATTACTGCAGAACATTTTGCATCCTCCCTAATGGAGCTGCTACAACGAATAAACCTTGCGCCTTCGTCCAAATGTGCAACAATGAAAATGAACAGTCAGCAACTGCAGGGAAGCAAAAAGAAAGAAAGATAAAAGGGTTCACACTGTAACCGTGTGTTGTTTCCTCCTGCAGGTGTGCGAGTTGGTCCGGTTCCTCATAGACAACTGCAGCAGCGTCCTGGGAGAAGACGTCACCTCGCTGTTCAGAAGCTTCAGCCAGAAGAGCAGCAGCAGTGACCACGGATCAGGTGAGAGAATAAAGAGAACAGGGCAGGACGAGTTTGAAGTTTTTATTAATTTAGACTTTCTTTCATGAAACCACTGAAATGAAATACAAAACTCCACGTGTTGTTTATATCAGCAAACAAATCCAACCATGACATTTCAAATTTCATCAGTTTTATACATTTGTGGAGATAAGTGTCTGAGAAGGGCTTAGTCTGTGACACGACAGGAATAGTTTGTGTCCAACAATGAAATCTAAACATGAATTATCAACAATCTAATAATGGGTCCAAGGTCCAAGATTCAAAGCTTTTATTGTCATATATACAGTCCTGTACAATGAAGTTCTTTCTTTGCCTTCTACTATGAAAACTGTGTTTTTTAGAATAATGATAAATAGAACATTTTAAAGTAAGACAAATATAAAAAAAAAAAAAAACATGTACAATCAAGCATACATCCCATTAAACTTGAATGGGACTTTAATGATTAAAGTAAGAAAATAGCAATATAATACATCATATACTCTGAAATAAATACTATATAAAATATGTGTGTGTGTGGCAACAGAACCTTGAATTGTTTTCTCAAAGTTCACCAACAATGCTTCAGTGTGCTACACACACACACACACTAAGAAGTTATCACAAGCTGGTTTGACATTGACTGTCTAACCTTGTGTGTATGTGTTTGTGTGTGTGCGACTGAATGGCCGAGGCTCTTTCAGGCCTGTTGATTGGGGTCAGCAGATTGACCTGCTGTAATTTCAGTGATTGCCAGGGTCACAGGTGTCGATTAACACGCCATTGAATCTCCGCATTCATAAATAGCGCCAACTTTTCTTCCCGGCTCTATAAATAACCACGCAAGGTCAAGGAGCTCACAGCAGGACGGCGCTTTGTCCTCTGTTCTCTTCGTCTCCAGCGGTGAACCGTGACTTTGTTCGTTCAGCTCGCGGGTCAAGATACTGCTCTCACTGTTTCAGCTTTGGGGATAAGGTTTTTAAGAAGAAACTAAATTTGGTAGTTGAAGTTGCAGCAGTTCCTTTGTAAAGTGTAAAGAATTTCACTTGAAAGGGAATGTTTGTAGAAGCTATATGATCAAAAGGCTACAATACTATTACAGGAACATCATTTTAAAGACTTATTATTTGTTAAATTATTGTGTAAAGTTTTGTATTAAAATATGTTGATTTTGTTGGTTTGTTGTTTAAACGTACAATAATATTCTCTTCCTCCTCTTCATCTCCCTCCCTCCATCTTCCTTTCTTCTCTTTCCAGATGCGTCGTCCTTCCAGATGAACGACTCGTCCTACGACAGTCTGGAGAACGAGCTGAACGATGACCCTGAGTCTCCCTTCCAGGAGCAGCTGCCGCTCCGTGACAAGGACAAGCCCGACAGCCGCAGCCGCGACTCTGTTATTACCCTCAGTGACTGCGACCCTGACCCTGACCCCGAGAGCGACCTCCTGCTGCAGCTCCCTCCGCTGGCCAGACCCAGGAGGTTCAGCCCTGCAGTTCGACAACCTCGCACCCGCCAGGCTAATAGCGTGTCACAGGGTCCCAGGAGGCTGAGGAGAAGTTCGGAGCCCGCCTTGGCCCTGGCGAGCACGCCGCCATCAGGCACTTTGACAGCTCACGCTGATTGTCTGCCTGTAAGGAAGGCGAGCTACGATGCCGCCATGGAAGGGGAGCAGGAGCAGGGGGTGGATGAGGTGTTTCTGGAGCAGGGGCTGAACGGGCTGCAGCTGAAGGAGGAGGGGGAGGATGGACGTGAGAAGGGAGGAGCCAAAGTCCAGAATGGAGGCTGGAGGAAGGTGAAGCACACAGCTCCACCTCCGTTGCGACTAGACGCCAGCTGTTCCAGTCTGTCGTCACCTGCAACCTCACCCACCGGTTCCTCCCTCAGCTCTTTAGACTCCGCCTTCTCGCAGTATTCTACTGACTATGCCACCAATGGGGTGATTCCATTTGCTGAGCCTCCTCCTCTCTCCCCTCTCTATCCTGGGCGGCCCCTACTGTCACCCAGGGACTCCCCCCCTCAGAGGGAAGCCATGCCTCTATGTCCACAGCCCACTCATCCCATCCGGACCACCCAGACCACCTCCCACGGCCTCCACCCTAACACGTGGCTCAAGAGGGACCGCCGCCTGTCACTTAAGCAGTCTGATAACGGGCACACAGATGAGGACTTGCCTGTGGTAAATGGGAAAACCAACCCAACCAGTCATGGCTACTCCATTGGTGCCCAGGAGGCGGCGGGAATGAACCGAAGCTGCCAGCGGAGATCAAGCAGCCCTCCGTCCTACCAGCAGGCTCTGCAGCAGCTGCAGCACAGCCGCTCGCCTTTCTACAAGGGGACTGAGAAGCCCCTGACGGTCAAAGAGCTGAGGCAGCTCCATGACCAGACCTGTACCCACAGACCCCCAATCCCAGCCTCTACTAACAACCCCAAACCCCCCATAGGAAGTGACGCCACACAGAAACTGGCTGGAAGTGAATGTGTTCAGCCCCCGCAGGGTGTTTTCTATGGACAAAGCGGCACCACTCTGGTCCTCCAGAGGCAAAAGTCTCACTCTCTAATTCCGGCCATGGAGGGACACAGAGGGAAGACCCTTCCCCTCCCCCGCCGAGTGTCTGAGCCCACCGAGGTCACTGCAAACTCCTCTCACCCATCCTCCAGCCTCAGCCTGAACAGACCTCGAATCTCTAAGGGTCAGGCCCAGGATGCCGGCCTCAGAGTATCAGACGTAGAGCCCAACCATGCTGAGCCTCGCTTCTGCCTGTCTCCCTCCGCCACCCAGACTGTACGGGACTACTTTTCCTCGCAGGATCAGGTGGATGCAGATGCCTGCTTGCGGAGGAGTCAGGAGGTGGCACTGGCTATAGTGCAGGGGAAGAGGGAGTGGCAGAACAGGCGATGCAGCGACCCGCGAGTGGACGACTTCGAGCAGCTTTTTTTCGCAGAAGAGTCATACGTGTAAATAAGAACATTGTACAGAAAAACTGTGTATGAGAGATTGAATTCATTATTAATGTGATTATATTCTTCCATATACTCCATCTGGCAGCAGGAGTTAACCCCGGTGCAACAAAAAGGCAGTTTACTGCAATGGTACATCCAAGGTTAAAAATCATAAAAGGCAGAGATGCTCCTCCTGCATCAGTGAGTCTCCTCATGGGAATAATCTGTATATTATAACAAACATCTGGCAAAAGTACATTGAAAGTTTTGTTAGTTATAATCCCTAAGATTTTACTGAAGACAGTAGTCTTTCATGTTTTTTACAGTGATGTTACATTGAAGATCCTCAAAAATGTATTTATTGAGTATTGATGCCCAATTTGTAGGAAACAATTAACTGAACATCTAGATTCCTAAACATCAGTAACTGTACTGTCAGTACAGGTTAAGTTACAGCCCTCTGAAAAACATGTGTTCTCTGTGTGTCCTTGCTTTACCTTCAGAATGTGAAATAATGAGGGCAAAAATGAAAGATTGAGGAAGTCTTATTTCATTCCTGCAAAAAAGAAGTGAGAAATCAATGATGTACATTGGCATACGTGTGGTGAATAAAGTTCTCATGTAAAAAGAATCACGTCAAGGACACAACCAGAGGTGACAGATGTTTTAGAGGCTGCAAAAGCACAACTGTTATTTACTGCTGCTCTGTACAATAATGACAATAAGGTCAAGATGATCTGATGCAAACACTGTGGACCTGGTTTTTAGTTCTTTCCACAACACCTGTGATGTTTCCTGCAGTGCTAGAGGAGGAAAACACAGATGTCTCCCACTGTACATACTTGTACCTTAAAAACACAATATATCTCAGAGTATTTTAAATAGCAATTCCACCTTTAATGACTGATTGCATCTGTTGAGTTTCTGTTTCTTTCTTGTGGAGTGTTTACACATCTGAGTCAGTGAAATCAGTGGGGCTGGTATTTATTCGTATGAGCTGATTTTCCAGGCGCACACCACACAGCGTTGTCCTCTGCAGCTCTGGTTCATGTCTCTGTCACCTGCGAGAGGAGGGGAGGGTGGGGGAGGAAGAATAAAAACTGTCGGTGTGTGTGTGTGTGTGTGTGTGCGCGCTTGTGTGAAAGTCTGCGGCGTATGACGTGATCATTGTCGGCCTGTCCTGAGCAGGAATGTGAGAAAACTTGTGCCACTGAGGGAAAAATCTCTTTAATTCTTGCTTTCATTACACTTCAATAGTTTCACCGAGAAACCCTGTTAGTCTCACAGGAACGTGAAGGATACGGCCTGCGTGTGTGTTTGTGTGTGTGTTGAATGCACAAACAGTCCCTGTAGCTGTTGTATGTTTGTTCATAATAATATGATGTTGTTGCAGTGTTGATTTCTGGTGTGACACTTTACAATTAATGACCTTATTTCCCTGTGTATTACTGCAAAGTGTGTAGATACAAACCTGTAGATTATGCAGTATTCTCCAAGTATTACTATGAACTGAACTTTTCCACAGAACAACACTCTGGAATAAGGTCATTGTCATGTGAAGTGTTGCCATTTTAAATGGTGTCAAAATGTACTTTAATCCTGTACTATTACTATTTTAATTCCTCTCTCTATTTCAGTGAATTGTGTCCAACATGTATAGCTCTGCATATTTATGATATAGAAATATATATATATAAATATATATAAATATATTATCTTGTTCCTTTGGTATGTTGTGTTGTGTGAGAAATTCATATGTGTATTTTTGTACATGCCAATTCTGCTGCTGCTGTCTCTATAGAAAGTATATTTGCTACAAAATGCACCATTTGTATATTGTGTACATCTGATGTCCAGTGTTCACGAGAACAAAAACCTTTTTAATAAATGTTGCTCTTGTGAAAACTACTTTTGTTGATCAGCTGTGGATTTGTTCCTTAAGTGGAAATATATTTTGGTCTTTTGGATGATAAATCTCTGCAACACTTCAAGGGAAACTGTCAAATTAGGTACAAATGTTTACTTGGACTCATGAATGAACTGATTATAATCCATCCTATGAATGCCTTATTTGGTACAAAGTTCATAGTTTAAGGTAATGGTGGCCTCACAAATCATGTTTTTAAACATTATATCTGATGATGTCTTGTCTGCCTTAATTTCCTTCAGTGCCTTTGTGCAGCTTGATTGGATTTAAGCAGACTGTTTGGCAGGAGGTATGTAATAAATTCAGCAGCCTTCTAGTTTTACTTTTTTCTTTTCTTTTGGTGGTCAGAAAAATAGTTTAGCTTCATCTTCTCATCAAAGTTGAAAACACTAACACCCTCTTTGACAAGAAGCCTCAGGTAACTTTCGCGGTGAGCATGTTTATGGCAACCAGACTTTGTAAAGACCAGCTGTAAAACAAAACTGATGTCAGGACGCGTCTGAAATATTTTCTGCCGACTCTCAGAGATGTTAGAGGTGAGTCTGGCTGTGTCCTCTACGACCTGGAGCATGATGTAAGCAGGGAGGGGAACAGCGGCTGCTGGTATTTATAGTTCAACATACCTGGCAGGTGGTATACCTGTAAAACCTACAATGTACAAGAACATGGGTAGAAGTCTGGTGTGTTTGCCTTCTTGGTTACACACTTACTCATGGATTTACAGCTCAGTGTCTCAAGGCAGGTGGAAAATTTAGTTTCCTCACAGCAAAAACCTTGGCTACAAGATTTTGATAAAACCTGCTGAAAAAAAACACCATCTCTTTATCACTAGAACACAACAGACATGTATGTCACAATACATGGTGAGCTTCGTGTTTCATAAAGATCATCAATCTATTCAGTAAAGCTGAGTAAAGTCTGGCACCAGGAACATCCTTTAAATTTTACACAACCAACTAAAAATATATAAATAAAAACATGCAAATCAGGTAGTTTAGAAAAGTATGTACAGTCCTCATAAGATCACAAACACGTTGTTACATCTAATGCCCAGCACCACCCATTATTTATTTATATTATAGGTTTATTAAAAAAATAAATAAAGGTCAATTGTCAGCTTCGGATTCTCTTGACGTCACAGTGACCCACAGAGACAGTTGCATCTGCAGCAGCTGTGGGATGATAAACAACTGTATCTGCCTGGTTCCTGCTCTGGTTCTCATTCTGTCCTACGCCTAAATTCCCCCCAGGATCAATAAAGTATTTATCTATCTATCCTGGTCCAGCAGAAAGTAGAGCAAATCACACTGAGGTGAGGGTTCAACTCCCACTGGAGCCAACAGACAACTGCACTGTTCGTGAATACCATGTGCTTTTGATAAACTGCGAGATACAAACATTCCCATGTCTCCTATTATTTTCTGAGTTTGTAGATAGGGTCACAAGTTGAACCTTCAACCTCACCATGATCCATTTTGCACCACCAGCAGTATTGTTTTCAGTCCGCCTTTTTTATGTTGCAATGTTGAAGAAAGTGAAAACAAATTCTAGGATCCGCATCTTCAACCAACCAACATTCCTCCACCTATAGGTTAAAACCATATTTCGCCATGTTAAATAGAGTGGTAAATGGTTCCTGGATTCACACCTTAATCCACATCTGCACCAAAATTGAATTCTTCCAGGGAGCAGGCCACATGCCTCCACCATGTTTGGTTCAAATTAGTGTGGTAGTTTTTGCGGAATCCTGACAACAATCAAACAGACATAAGTGGAAACACAACCTCCTTGGCAGAGCTAACTAGTGCTGCAGCAGAATCCACTGTTAGGGTCTATCTGGGCTGTTGGTAGTAAGGTTGGCTGTTAGCGTTAGTCTCTGCTTCAAGCATGTTGTGTTTATGTTGGGTTTCTGTGGAGGTTAAATGATGGATGAATGAAGCTCACAAGCTGTTGTCCTACATACTGGAAGATGCTACAAATTTTGAGGCCAACAGTTGTTTTCATTTGAGTGTGTGTTTGTCCGATGGCTTGTTCCTGGTGTCTGAGGTGTCTCACACCCTCAGCCGTACTCCTGGCAACAGAAAGGTTTGCTTTGGTTTTTCGCAAGGATGATAAGGGAAATTTATTAGCCTCTACGTGAGATTCCAAAACATACGCGCAGCTCTCTGTGCAATGAGGTCACGTCTGATAGGATCTTTGCAACTAATGAAATTTAGTCAAAACTTTCCTGCTGCGTTGAGTGAAAAACAAACTCTCCCACCAAACCCCACAGGACCCTCCATCTGATGTCAATTGAGTCTTTTCATGCAAAATATTGCATCATCAGAGGAATAACTACCTGGTTTAAAAGTCCCAGCATATTGAAGTGTTGTTTCTTCCAAGCTGAAACCCACAAAATATAATTGCGCAGTAGTTTATGGTGCTGTGTACACGAACAGAGTCGTTTGAAGAAAAACATGTCAGCTTTTTGTTTGACATTTTTACATCACACCACAAATTTCAGCTCTGAAGAATTTAAGACCTCCAACAAAGTTCGGTTTCTAAACAGCAGAGAGGATTTATGTGAGGACACCAAGAACTGGAGGAGATGAAATGCACAAAGACCTGCTCAAAAGTCAGTGAAGAAGAAGAGTGTGTGTGTGTGAGCATGTCAGCGTGTTTAGGAACATGAAGATCTATGTTTCTGAGCATGTGAACGTTCATGTTTGTGGTGTGGACTCAGTGTTCCCTCTTTTAAATACATAATTTTGTGTGAATTTAATTGTCTCTTTATGTGGAATGTAGAAAGGTTTTTTAATGTGACTTCTGATTATCAGGGTTAACTAATGCTGATTTGGTGACAGTTCGTGTGACTTCACTGCTCTGCCAGATATAATGTATGAAGAGTGAGTCCAGTCGACCAGAGGTGAAAAGTTATCCACATTCAGGTAAGAAAATCCAATAAAAACAGAGGCAAAGCAAATACTGCAGTCTTTTTGGAGTCCTTTCAGCACATTACCTCAGCCAAGGAGGTTTGGTTTTCATTGCTGTATTTTATGCAAAAACTATTGAGCCGATTATATTGAAACTTGTGGAAAGGTGGGGTACAGACCAAGTGATTGGTTCCATAAATGTTTTTGTCTTTCTTAAACATTGTGAGACCGGGTGTTAGACTTGTTTCATGCATTGATTCATCCGTCCATTGTATTCCACTTATCTGGGTTGGGTCCTGGAGGTGCCAGAACTAGTACACTGAAAAAAATTGGAGTGACATTTACTTAAAAAAAGCTTGGTAACAATTTCCACGCAGAAATTCTTTGTAATCTTTACTTGGGAAATCCTCAAGTATAGTTTACTTACTAGTAAGAATTGGTAGATAAAGAATACTTAAGTAGATTTTAGTGGCAATTTTAACCCTTCGGTATAAAATGTACTCACATTTTGCTAGTAATTGTACTTGTACTTAAAGTAAGTAAACCTTGAAAATATTGAAATTAACTAGGTTTTATTTACTTAAATCCTGACATTTCTAAGTATTATTTACATATTACTATACAGCACTATTATACTATGAATTTGTTGCATTTTTAACATGAGCTACTTTTGTCAACACGATTGTTTTAACGTAAGACTTCTATAAAACATGAAATAACATATAACGTATATGTAATAATAATGTTTTTACAGAAACAGACCCTTTTATTCCACCTCCAACACTGATGTAAGAGGTTGCTTTTTACACATACAATCTGGTGGGCATTAAAACATATCTGAATCAGTGCTAGCAGCAGTACTACAGACTTCCATTTGAAACACACAAAATATTTTCAAATAGGAGACATGTGACCTTTTGGATGCATCTTATATAACACACAGCATTTTGAAGTAAAAGCACTTAAATAATATTTTGTGTAGGGGTATTCCAGATGTCCCTCTCCCTAGCCAAGAGTTCCAGCTCTTCCAGGGGATACAGAGGCGTTCCCAGGCCAGACAGTGTGATTTGTGAAAAGGTCATGTACCAACCATCACTAAATGTTTGTTCCCTTGTCTTGGGCTGTCTTGTACTTGAAATGAACACATCCCTGCTTCTGTGAGTCTCTCGAGAAGCTTCCAACATAAGATGAACATTGTGGCCAAAAAATGACCCTGCTCAATTTTCCTGTCATCTACAAAGGCTCAGTTTCCTATGAGATGTGTGCTTCAAGTTCCTTTTTCAACAAGTATTCCCTGTTGTCTCAGTGCAGCTCACACACCCAAACAGCACCTATAATTTCTTAACCACAAAAAGGATGACAAATTCACAAACACCCAACATTCAAGCAGACATTGAGAAGATTTTTGCCTCAAACACCCCATCAAATCCTGATTTTAACAGGAAAATAGGCAGACATGCACATGTAGGGACACACCCACAGTCTCTTATCTAACATGTGGAACCCTCCAGGCGACTTACCCGCTGTTTTCCACGTGCAAGTGCAAATGCTTTTGTATTTGTGTCCCTTTCATGTGTGTACCAGTGAGGGTGGGAGGGGGGACACGAGCCTGACCTTTGCTTACATTAAAAGAGGGCGATTAGGTCAAACTTTCATCCACCTCTTTGTTATCACCACCTACCGTCTCATCCATGTTCCCCATCCGTAAAAAGGCCAAAGAGCTTTTAAAGATATTTTAAAACTATTGTAACAGGGAAACCCCAGAATCTGTCTCAGGGAATCCCTCAATAAAGGAATCTTTAATCTCGAGATATCATGTGTTATTCTGCAGAACATGGTGGCTGGAAAGTGAGAAAATAATGAAGTCAGGAATTTATCAACCAGAAAATTGAAAACACATCATATAAATGTAAATCAATCAAGAGAATTCATGATTAAATGTTTCAATACACCTCTTTTAATAATTGCAGCTCAACTATGTGACAACATAATAGGGAGCCTATACCCTGCAGGTTTTGTTGCCTTGTTCTGTTGTTTGACTTTGTGCTTGTTTTGGCATTTTGTAATTTTTCTTTTACCTTTGCATCGCTTGCTGCCTTCCCATGTTTGACATCTGCCCACATTAAAACTCAAACTGTTGACTAAACTTTGAGTTTTGCCTGATTCCTGCATGTGAGTCTCTGTTCTTGGTTGTCACAGCACCATTGTCCTTGACTCTCTTATTCGTCTTTTACACCAACATTATAGGATATTCCCAGTTAAAAAAAACATTCTTTTGCACGATTCGAAGAAGCAAATGTTTTTCCCAATATGCGAAAAACAGGTACACGTGGCTATTTCGGGAAATTCTTGATATTCAAATTTCCCTCATTGAGTATTGGAGAGAAACTCAGGCTTTTAATGACTTTTTAACTGATCTACAGTTCTGCAGTTCACTCTTGAACTTGCTGGGCCTGATTCTGACAGTTGAAACTGCGACTATCAGTCAGTTCCACACTTCTCACTGGAGATCGTACTCACTCACCAAAGTTACAGGGAGGAGTGGGAATGAAAGAGGAAACATTCTCCATATTCTTCAGTGATGGAGAAATCAGGTATTTTAACAGAGATTCCAAATTTCCCAGGTATTACCCTGTACCAAATCTCTGACTTTTACCTGCCTCAAGTAGTGGGCAATATGAGACTTTCTATGTGTGGATCAATGCATCTATATTTAGCTGCACTTTGTTACGGTTTGCGACAGTCATGAGGGCGCAGAAAATGGCAGGTGAGGTCTGAGCTATGCCCTATGAGTAAAACTGAAGGCATCAAGAACCCCTGACACCCCACTTACCCAACATCAAGGCCTCGAAAGTCCCCACTGTGGCACTCCCTGTCCGTCTCTGGTGGTCGACACGTATGTGATTCATGGTTGGTTGTGGATCAAAAAATAAAGCTTTGTTCTATATATGAGGGATGTGCTGGCCAGCTTTCTGTTTTGATCCTGTTGCCATGTTTTTTTGTGTTATGCAACAGTCAGAGGATTGTTTCATGTTTAAAAGAGGCACCCACAGAAAAACACCCACTACGTATTCTGTTAACAAATGGCTTTTACGCCGTAAACGTTTACAGCGTTAACCTCTTTATCAATATTTCAGTACTTCTGCCTGTTTGTGTGTGTTTGCTTAACAAGGACAAAGTAACATTTTGACTTTCTTTTCTCTTTCAAAAACAAGACAGGGATGAGAAAGTGCAAGAGAATCAGTCACTGCCCTGTTCACCTAGTGTGTAATTTACACCACAAAAACTATCTGTCTCACTTATTACCTCTTATTACCAAGTAAGCCCTTTGATGTGACACAGGCATGTGCGCACACACACACACACACACACACACACACACACACACACACACACACACACGTGCACGCAGAACTTGATATATAATGCAGCACCAGTACCCTCAAGACCCAAACCCATCTGACAGTGAAATCAGATGATTGAACACATGATGTCAACTCTTAGAGATGAGTTTGCATGGAGAGCTAATTATGTGCAGATCAGAGAACCCAGAAAAAACTTCAAGATAACATCATACTCATAATAATATGATATGAAGACACGTCTCTGATACAGTCAAGTTTCAAAGAAATGCTGCTTTTTGCACTTGTGAAACATTAAGGCCAACATTTTGAAGATTTAGAGACATGAGTGAAATGATGGATTTAGAAGTTTAGCAGAAGATTAGAAGTTTACTCTGACAATATAATTAAACATACCTGTGTTGTGTGTGTGTGTGTGTGAAGGCGAGTGTATTCCTTCCCATTATCTGCTCACAGATGACCATTATGTTCATGACCTTCAACCCCCTACATAAGCTTCCTTGTTTACTATACGCACACCTTTGTTCCAACTCTGCAGCATGGGTAATTTTGATGTGTGTGTGTTTTGTGTTGCTGTTAGCCAAGAAGTGACTCAGAGCTGATCTTGAGGTGATATAACACATCCTCTGGAAGCCATATTGGAAATCTGCAGCTCTTGCACAACAGTGGTTTTGAGCTAATTAAGGTTGAGAATGTACATCATTACCCATGAGGTTTGGGTTTTGACCAAACATGCTGACATGTAATTTCCAAAGATCTACTTTTCCTTTCTATTTAAATGCAGATCATTTATATATTGTTTTTTATATATGCATCCCATCTGGTTTGGGAACATCTTGAAGTTCCCCAGGAGAACCTGAATGATGTGACTGTGCTAAATGATGCAGTTACTGTGTGTGTCTGACCTCTCAGCAATGAAAAGTGCTTTGGATACAGTAAAAAATATCACGTAATTAATGATGTAACCAACTGGATTGTTTCAGTTCAGTACAACATTATCTAAAATAAATAAAGAAGAATGCATCGTGCACACATCTGCCAAGACCTTAATGTTCCCCACTCTTATACTCGACATAAAGTTATGTAACGGGTTCAATTGTCGCACCAGGGGAATGACGATCGGGTCACAAACATCTTTAGTTTTGTTGGGACTGATGAAATGTCCAGGAACATTTTGTGACATGTAAAAGTGAAAAAAGGATTTTCAAACATGCAGGTCCATTTGTTTTATTGGAAGCCGTGCAGACAGTGCATACTGGTAAAATCTTTCTGACCCAGTCCGTAAAAGAGTCTCATTGGGTCTCAGGGTGTCATGTGACCTCGCTATGCTGAAAACACACACAACCAAGTTTATTTTTCAGAGCTTGGTGGATTTCTGAGTTCTCCAACATCGTGATGAAAACAAATACATGTTTTTCTGAACCTTCCCAAGCTTTGGTTCACATCTGGACCGCCCCCGGTGGCTGGCTGCAGTTCAAGTCACAAGCCCCGCCTCCTCCATGTTAGTGACCAAACTAAGTAAACATCAAATAAATGTGGTTTCTGTCATTTTAGGTAGCTCTACCCACACTGACGTATGTTCGAGTGATCATGTTTCTGATAAGTTTGGTTTTAATTGGTTATTTGATGCCATAGAAAGTGTATCGGCGGGACATGATACTGCAGGTTCACTCCACTATTACTACTGCACAGACTTTGGCTCCAAATGACGTCACCAGAGCCAGATGGCAGTGACCATATCCAGGATATTTTGGCTTTATATCTGTACAATAGAAGGTTATGGAGACGTGTCGTCCATCTTTATATACACTCACTGGTTTCTACATCATCACATAATAAATTCAGCAGCTGCCACAGTAAGGGAAACAACATTTTCATCAGCTCAATAAATCCCTCAGAGGGATTTGATTTTCAAATGCCCTGAAATCTGATTAATATAATCATTGTAAGTGGCCATAAGAGGCTTTGGTTCAATTGCGGTCATATCTGACTAACTGAACAATAACAATAATGAATAAAAACAATATCCAGGCAGGTCTCCATCACTGATGGGAGTATAATCTACCATGCTGACCCACTTTCTGCATTTCTATTGGCTCACAGCCCAGCATTTGTCTGGAGTTCACCAGCTGTCATTCACCAGCCTATTCAGCGGGCTGCAGTGTGTGTGTGTGTGTCTGTGTGTGTGTGTGTGTGTGAGTGTGTGTGTTGGAGCACGTCCGTAGGCCAAGTCCAGCCTCATTCCGAGTTTAAGGGGATAAACCTTCTAATCAATAGTATTAATCTTTGATTTATGATCAGGTCACGACTTTAATCCGCAGATCTAAGGTCGTCCATGTTCTTTTCTCCTGCAGACTGAACGAGTGCAACCTTTTTCATTCAGGTAACAGCAGTGGTGACATCTAAAGATGACAGCGGATACAAAACGTTGCTGCCAGACCTTTAAGAAGAAGAAAACACATCACACCAATCCTCACTGCTTACCTGTAAGTTTTAGAATTGATTTTTAACCTTTAACTGGTTGTTTTTAAAGTCTTGAATGGTCGGTTAAAGCCAACACACTGTTGGATTTTAGTCTGATTTTGACAAACTTTCTGGGACGCACAACTGAATGTACAGTCAGACTGAGTTTCAGTTTTGTCATTTGTCTTCCAGTGTAGCGAGGAGCGTTCAGACACAGTGAAAGTGAAACTAGGAAATGGTGACTTGTTGCGTCATAGGGACAGAAAACAGAGACCAAGCTAGGGGAACAGTTTAGCTGCCTGTTAGATGTTTTCATCTCCTCTAATCTGGACTGACATACCAGAGAGAAATGTTGGTGGCACAAAATGGTCAATACAGCGTGTTTCTCCCTTATTAGCTTTGTGAAAACAGACCAACTTTGACCTCTTTTTCTTTGAAAATAGTCAGATTGGTCACAAGAGGCCGACTGGGATGCGGTGTGAGCATTCAGGGTGTGGCGTGCCGATCGGATCAAACAGTGTAAGCACATAAATTCCATCGCATTTGATTTACTTACGCTTTTTCTTTATTCATATTATTCTTGGTTAAAATGGTTTCTTTTAATTATTTTATTTTAGATTCATATTTTTGATGAACTCTTTTAAATCCTGGTTTTTACAATAAATATTTTTTTTACTGTGTTTTGAAAGGTAAATAAATAAATATTGTGATCTTTCAAAAACAGTATTCATTAATTCTTCAGTGAAGCAACTGTGTACATCACAGGAGGTAATTAGAGTCAATGTTAATACAAAAGTTTTGATAAATGCATCTAAATGTGTTTCTCTCTAAACTTGAAGGTCTTGATCTTATTATGTTATGATTTGGTGCTTAAAATAGAACAAATTTGAATACCTTTTATTTAAGTTCAATAACTTTTTGCCATGGATTTTTGTGAAGCACTTTGTCACCTTGTTAAGATAAGTGCTTTAAAAATAAAGTTATTATTATTATTACATTGCAGATTTGACAGACAGACTCTGTTTCCAGACAGACACTGAACAGTGGAAGAAGGACAAGTCGCTCCCAGAGACAGTTGGGTAAACATCTTAACCAGAGAGGAGCAGAGGAATTTAAATGTCTGATCACATCTTGGGAAAGTTTTGAACATCTGTGTCGTGCAACACTCTAAATACAATAATAACAATAGAAGTATAAAATTAATAAGATATCACCTGGCTGGCTGGCTCACAGATTTTGGAACCAGTCTGTATCACGTCATTGACAGATAATTCATCATCACATTGATGCAGATATCCTCGGCCTGTCACTGGCGTGTATCTCCACACGCCTCAGCTGTTTTTGGCCCACTCACATGTTGCCGTGAGGGGCCAAATGAGGCCCTCTGACGGCATCACTCCCACTTTAACATCTGCCATTTTGGATCTGACAGAAACACGTGCTGGATGTATCACCTCCAGTTCCTCCCCTGTGACATAAAATTGGATCCTGTGTTTTACGAAAAGGAAAATTATGACTGTTTCAGCATGAAATAAGACAGAGAATACTCTGAATTCATGGAGGCACCTGTTTTCTCTGGAGGTGAACAGCAGCAGACGTGAGGATTGTCTCTGATACAAATTGATGATAATTGGAAACAAGCAAAAACTCAACATGAGGAGCAAACCTGGAAGAAAACGTGTGACAGAAAGATAAAAATCGAGAGAGAAAACCAGGTGGAGAGGAAGACATAGAGTGAAGGAGCTGTCAAGTTCCAAAAGCATCAAAGCGTTGTCTCCTGTCAGCGAGGTCAAAGGTTCAAGTTTGAACTGTGGTGGAACAAGCAGAGAGAGAACCTCAACTTCAACTTTTGAAATAAGGAAGATTCATTGACAAAATGGTTTATACTGTGTTTTATTTTGTAGTGTAAATGTTTTATTTAACAGGACTTGTTGCACCTGTTTTGCATCGGTGGTGAAATCTTAGCCAAATGGTTTCGAGGACAAATAGGAGTTGAACAAATGTAGTGTTTGGTCGACATGATGCTTCCATTGTTCCATTTTTTTATTTAAATTTTCCTCAAAATAGAATCAAGCAGGTGAACGCACATGAAGAGCCAGAGAGCAGATATGTGTATGCAAACAGAGACTCACACACTTTCCAGCAAGGATAGAGATCTAGTATTGTATACCTGGTCGTACAGTTAAAATGCAAACACTGTAGAGACTCTAAAAACACACAGGTCTGCAGGGTCAAATATGGAAATGACATTTAAATAACAAACCCTCCTGTCAAAAGCCTGGGGAATGAAGCTGTGGTGGTTTTTAGCCTGGAGAGCAAATAAAAGGTCACTGATAGAGAAGCATTAGACTCAGCACACGGCAGGCAGTCTGTTTATTTCTGACAGTTTCACCGTCTGATCAGGCCTGTGAGAGCAAGAAGAGAAATGAAACCAGGATCTGACTGAGGCTGGTTTCCTGCTCCTAAAAAAATATTCTTTGGTTTGCACAACTCTAGAAATATTTCTCATGACTATTATGTTCTGTTTATTTCCAAAATGTCAGGGAACTCTGAGAGAAATGGATGCTCTCTACTGAAAAAGCAAAAGCAGAGATATCCTACTAAAAACGTTAACATTCGCAGACTCAGCATGCGTCAGTTTCATCTGTTTTTCCAGAGTCACGTGTAACTTTCAGTCCGACCTTCTTCGGTAATGAAATTACGTGAGAAAAACATCATCTTGAGTGTCTCTGTGTCTGTGAGCAACTTAGGAAAATATAAACCAAGCATGATAGAAATCTGACCAGACTTGCCTTCCTCTTCAAATATTTACTCCACAATACCATTTATAAACAATTCTAAATAGCAAAATACTGTGTTTACATCTGGAGTCACGTTTCTAATGAGGTTCAGGGCGACCTGGGTTCACATCCACAGTTTCGTACAGAGTGGAATATCATCTTTTGATCTGTGTACATTCAAACTGTTTGCATCTTAATACAGCAGAGTAAATTGATTAACATTTTCTGCTGCTCTGTTTTAGAGGGACACTGGGTCATGGTTTGTACTTGAGCTGCCATGCTGACCTGCATCAGAGCGGTGGTGTGATGAATTCCTGCTTCTACCGCAGGTGCATAAAAACAAACACAAACTCCTTCACACTTACAGGGCAAGAGGGTTCAAACTAAGTGCTGAGTTTGGAGGGAGACGTCCTCCCTCTCTCTCCCTCTGCCTGAAGGTTCCCGGAAAAGAAGATGTTATCGTCTCAATACCAAAACAGGTCAGAACTTCAGGAGAACAGAGGCCGCTGGTCCTGACGAGCAGACAACCTCGGTAAATGGGAAATAGTTTGTATTTGTAAAGTGCTTTTCAAGACCTGATGACCACTCAAAATGCTTTACACCACAATTTTGCTATACACGCACACATTCATACAGCTTCATACATCACTCACACACACACATCACTCACTCAGTCAAACCGCCGACCTTCAGGTTAGTGGATGACCTGCACGAGGACAATACATTTGTATGTATGTTTGAATGTAAAGAATAATTGTGATCCATTAAGAGATAATGGAAGGAAAAAACATGTGTTTGAGGTTAAAGCAGAGATGGACAAAGTCACAGTTAAAGATGATATGACGCAATTAAAAGGCGACAAAATTAAACGTCCCGTTACCTTAAAAATAAAACTGGGGATTTCTTTGAGTTTGAACATTGTTGGAAACATTTTGAAAAATTTAAGTGCACAAGTTAACAAAACATATAACATAGGTCTAATTTGTTTTTAGACATTTTGATGATGAATTCTTACATATTATATCTAAGCTGGACTAACCAGTGCGTCACAACTTAGATCTCTTTTTTGTAGTTCTTACTGTTGATAATAATTGTACTCACCCAATGTTTTGCTGATATTAAGGCTGAAAATAAGTCATGTTGGGCACTGAGACAGGTTTTACACAAACACCAGTGTTAGACAAAGTTATCTGGATGAGAAAATGGAGGAAAGCAGCTTTGACCTGCTATACTTACTGTGACTTGAGCTGTTTTCAGACATGAACTCCGAAGACAGTCCTGACCCTTTCCCTGGCGTTTGCCCTTCACATGTGAAGAACGCAGCAGGATATTGTGCAGCTCAGACAAGTTCAGAACAAAAGGAAAATGTCCGGAACATTCAGGTGAGTGCTGGAGCCTGGGTCAAGCAACAGGAGGCAGGACATGACAGCATAAAAGCTCTCGAATCTCAAGTTGACATCTTCGTCTGATTCTTCTATTTGTACGGCTCCTTCTTTTTCATCGATAGTTGCATTCTGTTTTTGTTTTGTTTTTCAGTTTTGCATCCGTCACATGTTTGAAACAAGTCATCAAAGTTCCCACTCGTTTCCTGTGAATCCTCTGACATTTTCCTCACACTGGCTCACTCAGACCCTCTCTGGAGTTTTACTCGGGGGCTGGCTGGACAAAACCTGGAGAATTTCCCGAACAAATGACTTGGACGTTTGCGTTCTCAGCCCCTCCTGATAACTTCAGGAGAATATTCAGTGTGTGTCTGAAAACAGCTGCAGTTATACTTTCAAAGAGAATTTTGGCTAAACTTTCTGAAAAGAAAAGTTGGCTTGATGTACAGCTGCTGATTTTTTGTCGGCCTTTTTGATTTCAGCTATTAATCAGAGAACATTCTTATCATAGACAATAGACTGGATGTCAAAAACTCTGAAATATTATATACAAGTTGTATAGAAGCAGAGGTCGGCCTGATCTATCACACCTTTCCAAACTCTTAGATCTCAAAAAGCCACAGGAGTCATGTTGTTGAATTATTCTTCCTCCCTCGCTTTCTCTCCTCCTGTTGTTTTCTTTCTCACTCACTCTGTTTTCTCCTCCTCCTCCTGCTGCATGTCATTTTGAATTTCCATGTAATTCTCATTTCACGTGCTCTCCTCATCCCTCCCTCCTCTTCTCTTCACCTCTGTGTGTCTGGGCTGTAGCTCTTTGAGGCTGCGATTCCACCATATAAAGCCATGGACACACTGAGGGTCTCAGGCTGAAGGCAACACGTGCCACATGTCACCGTGATTGATTGTCCAGCATGTGAACGTGCACGTGCACCGTGAACACTGTGAGGATAATCCTACCAAACAAGGTCAAAGGTCACAGATCAATTTATAATATATAAACTCATTTTTCAATATATCTCCAACCTTAACAGGGCTATATACAGTCATCATGATGTCACTATGAAGTTAGAAAATTATATATATATACTGTATATATATGGCATGCCGTTCAGGAAATTAATCTTTTGAATATATTGAATGAAGTCTGAATATATGGAATGAAACCTTGAATATATTGATTGAAGTCTGAATATATGGAATGAAGTCTGAATATATTGAATGAAACCTTGAATATATGGAATGAAGTCTGAATATATTGAATGAAACCTTGAATATATTGAATGAAACCTTGAATATATGGAATGAAGTCTGAATATATTGAATGAAGCCTGAATATATGGAATGAAACCTTGAATATATGGAATGAAGCCTGAATATATTGAATGAAGTCTGAATATATGGAATGAAACCTTGAATATATGGAATGAAGTCTGAATATATTGAATGAAACCTTGAATATATTGAATGAAGTCTGAATATATGGATTGAAACCTTGAATATATTGAATGAAACTTCACTGACGTCAGACTTCACGGCAGTGCCTGCGGCCATCTTGTGTAACATGTGGATGCTATAGCTAAAAGTGAGTGACAATGAGTCAGTCCGCTCATAATCTCGTTGCAGGAATATTAAACTATGAGGACATCATCAACACACTGGCGAATGCGTGTACGGGCCAAAATCCCCCCCCATACCCCTGCCCAATATCGTTCTTCTGACAAGGAAGTGCGCTCCCTTTTTAATCGTGGCAGACCTACTACAACAGGCCAGGCAGCTGTTTATCAGGCCAATGCCCCACAACACCCAGCGTACAATCTCCATCCGTACACAAGAAAGGGCCCAAGACACTGTATGGTTAGCTTGATATAGTTTTCAGGTGATTTAATGATGGTAAAACACAGTGAATGGCCGTGCGTAATGGCACTGCGCTCTGACGCGGCACTTCTCCGGGACTGGAGAAGAGAGGAAAAGAGAAGCTCTTCACATATTGTTTAGATACAATAAGAATCACCCACATTCATAGACCAATGCAGGCTGAATATTTAGTTTAGTATTGAACGTATTTGATGATCCGCGACACATTGTCAGCTTTGGGCACGTTACTCACACAGCGGACTGCGGACAGACAGACAAATGCATGATGAGATTATGGCGAAACTTTGAATATATGGAATGAAACTTGACTGCCGTCAGACTTCACAGCAGTGTCTGTGTCTGTCTGTCCGCAGTCCGCTGTGTGAGTAACGTGCCCAAAGCTGACAATGTGTCGCGGATCATCAAATACGTTCAATACTAAACTAAATATTCAGCCTGCATTGGTCTATGAATGTGGGTGATTCTTATTGTATCTAAACAATATGTGAAGAGCTTCTCTTTTCCTCTCTTCTCCAGTCCCGGAGAAGTGCCGCGTCAGAGCGCAGTGCCATTACGCACGGCCATTCACTGTGTTTTACCATCATTAAATCACCTGAAAACTATATCAAGCTAACCATACAGTGTCTTGGGCCCTTTCTTGTGTACGGATGGAGATTGTACGCTGGGTGTTGTGGGGCATTGGCCTGATAAACAGCTGCCTGGCCTGTTGTAGTAGGTCTGCCACGATTAAAAAGGGAGCGCACTTCCTTGTCAGAAGAACGATATTGGGCAGGGGTATGGGGGGGGATTTTGGCCCGTACACGCATTCGCCAGTGTGTTGATGATGTCCTCATAGTTTAATATTCCTGCAACGAGATTATGAGCGGACTGACTCATTGTCACTCACTTTTAGCTATAGCATCCACACGTTACACAAGATGGCCGCAGGCACTGCCGTGAAGTCTGACGTCAGTGAAGTTTCATTCAATATATTCAAGGTTTCATTCCATATATTCAGACTTCATTCAATATATTCAAGGTTTCATTCCATATATTCAAGGTTTCATTCAATATATTCAGACTTCATTCCATATATTCAGACTTCAATCAATATATTCAAGGTTTCATTCCATATATTCAAACTTCATTCAATATATTCAAGGTTTCATTCCATATATTCAAGGTTTCATTCAATATATTCAAGGTTTCATTCAATATATTCAGACTTCATTCAATATATTCAAGGTTTCATTCCATATATTCAAGGTTTCATTCAATATATTCAGACTTCATTCCATATATTCAAGGTTTCATTCAATATATTCAAGGTTTCATTCAATATATTCAGACTTCATTCAATATATTCAAGGTTTCATTCAATATATTCAGACTTCATTCCATATATTCAAGGTTTCATTCAATATATTCAAGGTTTCATTCAATATATTCAGACTTCATTCCATATATTCAGACTTCATTCCATATATTCAAGGTTTCATTCAATATATTCAGACTTCATTCCATATATTCAGACTTCATTCCATATATTCAAGGTTTCATTCAATATATTCAAGGTTTCATTCAATATATTCAGACTTCATTCAATATATTCAAGGTTTCATTCCATATATTCAAGGTTTCATTCAATATATTCAGACTTCATTCCATATATTCAAGGTTTCATTCAATATATTCAAGGTTTCATTCAATATATTCAGACTTCATTCCATATATTCAGACTTCAATCAATATATTCAAGGTTTCATTCCATATATTCAGACTTCATTCAATATATTCAAAAGATTAATTTCCTGAACGGCATGCCATATATATATATATATATATATATATATATATATATATATTGAAGTAATGCATTAACTTTGCAACCAATAAGATTAGAGATAAAAAGTACACCTTTTTAGATTAAAGGTCTGCACGTCAATGGCGAATTGTTCTGAAGCTAATTGATGTAGCGAAGGATGAATTAGAAGGATAAAAATCACACCTGTGGAAAGGACAGTTGGGATCATAGATGTATTAAAGAAATCGAAAAAAATAAACTTCAAATAGTGGAGAAAGTTGCTTTACTACCACTACTACTGCTTCATACAGGATTTTGTCAAGAGCAGCTATTCTGGTTGGTAAGTTGTGTCCATGTCGGAAACCAAAAATTGTCCTTGGAATGCAAAGTATTGCTTGGGAAATTCCATGGTGATGTGAAAGATCCCATTGGCTGGATACAGGGTTTAAAAATATTGATAACATGCTAATTGATTGCACGATGAACACGTTCATAGTTTGCAAAAGGCCTCAATCAATCATTCATCATCATATAGTGATTATATCTATATATTTGCGTATATGGCACAGTTACAGTATGAAAATGCTTTTCATTTATTTATTCATTATTTACGTTCATTCAACAAACCAACTCCTGAGCAGCACAGTGAACACTTTCATTCGATTTCTTCTCCCCCCCCCTCCAGTCATAATCGTGAGAATTACAATCACCATTCTACAAAAGATAGAATCAGAAATGTGATTTATTCAGCACTTTTCCAGCCAGAAGTGTATTATTCCACTGGAATAATATTTCACTTGGCATCCAGAGGCCACTGATGGCAGGTTTCCCCAGTTTCTTCTCCACATAGCTGAAAACATCACGTCACCCTGCAGGAAACGCCAAACTCTGTGTTGAGCATCCAAATCCGCGTCGCCCTGGTTACCCGAACAAAACCTCACAGAAATGAGGCAGAATGAACTGCGTTGAGATGATATGTAAAACATGGAGATGATATAGAGCCTATGATAAATGATGAGTTAAACCTGTCTCTCTGAATGTGGAGGAAGATTAAGAAAAGCAGGTTTATACATTTTTGGCCTGTTTTCTGTGAGGTGATAGGCAGCAGGCTGAAATGTTAGAAATGCCAGAAGTGGAGTCGTGGAGTCGTGGGATTGTGAGATGATGGATTCAAAATGTGCCGTCTCTGGCTATTGCAAAGGTCATGTTCTATAACTCGTATTAAATTGTGTTTAAGTGCATTTTCCATGCAACAAAGACGAGATGCATATAAAAGTTTCCATAGTAATGCAAGAGTGGTCTAACCTATGAAAATAACAAAACCAATGAGCCTGTCTCCCAAAGATTCAGCCATACATTTGTGGTTATGAAGACACATATTTATATATGAGTTTCCTAAATGGGTAGGGACTGTATTGTATAGCAAACCCGAATGGTGAGTATTTCCCAGCTGTTGTTGATATATTCATTCAACCTTTACTTTACTCAAGAACACATTGAGGTAGATACCTCATTTACAATATAGCTGTGTGTAGAAAATAAACAAAACATTCCAAGAAAACACAAATAAGAATCAAAAGAACTTGAAAACTAGCAAAAACAAGAGCACAAGTAAAATTTATGGGAATAAATACAAAACAAAAACAAAGGGGAAAGCAACTAAATCAGTTAAAACAAGAACAGCAGGAGGTAAGATAAATTTCCCTAAGGATAAAAATTTGTTTTAAATGTTCTGTATGTTGTTCCATGTAGGATATAAGTGTGGGATGGAGTCAGAGTTGTTTAAAGGCTCATGGTAATCAAGGAAAATGTCCATCAGTGTAATGTGGCTCATTTATAATTGTTTATGGAGCTCAAAGACGCAGGGCTATAAAATACAGTGTATTAGGGTTTGGATACGTGCACAACAATGTTCTGCGGATTCATTAATGATCAGTTTTGGTCTTTTCATGGGATTTGATGACAAGGACAATAAAAGAATAACGTCACTGTGTCCTTTACTCTGCCCAGAAAGGATTCATATACAATGGAGATGGCTCTGAGGTGAGAATAAGATAAAAGCTTCACTATGAATGATTCACAGTGTCTTAGTTTGCCGTAACCACTGCCTGCTGTAGAAATTCCACAAAGTTCAATCAAGGTCAGAGAGCGTTCAGTCACAATGTTCAACCACCTCCATATGCAAACATGTGGGCCATTGTAAGCTGTACTGTACCGTTAACTGACTCAGGGTGAGAAGTGTGAGTTTTATTGACTCTTCTACCAAACATCTATCAAACATCTGTTTACTCAACACTTCAAGGAATCAATAGAGAAAGAATGTCACATGTTAACATTCTTTAAACTGTTTGTTTAATATGCCAGATAACAGAAAAATCCAAAGGTGGTGTATATGTACTGTGTGTGTGTGTGTGTGTGTGTGTGTGTGTGTGTGTGTGTGTGTGTGTGTGTGTGTGTGTGTGTGTGTGTGTCTCCGTATAAAATCAAGTGGTGATTTGCTGCCCCTCTGTGGCCATGGAGGAAACAAAAAGGTCAGGCAATGTGGTCTTAAATCAGAAAATGCACATAAAAATGCATTCCTTCTACCTGCATGATTTATATGCTTTTTAAAATTCAGGGCAAAGAGAACTCTCCAATGTGTTTCGATTCCTGTGGGGAAAATATATTTAAGGGTCTGAGAGTAACATTTTAATCCAAAGATTTAATATATATAATTTACTTTAAAAGGTTTTATCAAATTTTTCATCTCATGAAAATGTTATAGAATTTATGAAGTCATCAATACATCACATATGATGAAATAAGACTGAGCAAGATCTGATTATCTCAAGATAAAATATGCTGCACATGCATATGCAAACTCATTTCAATTAATAATTATTATTAATGTATAAACTACCCATCAAGAGCATTGACTGACATCTTTAAATTGCTTATTTATTTTGAGCAGCTGAAAAAGCTTCAAATTAAGTTGTCAATAAATGATCTGTCAATTGACTAAACTATTAAACAAATTATCTCTCTTATGCACAAAATACCTATAAATAGTAGCCTTGTTTCAGAATAAATGTGCGCTCATCAGTAAAAGCTCATCTGCTTTCACCAAAACACAACTTGCTCTGATATTTCCTGCCCGGAGATGAAAAAAAAAAGAAGCCTACAGTAACAATAATCATCACATGGGAAGATTAGCCTGAGCTTATATTTGAAGGTCATTGTGCAGCCACCTTTTCCTGAGGCTTCGCTAATTAAACAGGACACATCAAAGATTTGATTCCAAACACATACATGCGCTGCACCTGCAATCATAAGCAAATCTCTGCAGAGGTATGTTGTGTCAACTCTGGATGTGAGGGTCTTCCAGGTTTTTAAAAGTCAAACAGGGCACATTATGAATGATTCTAGGAATAGAACCATACAAGAAATGAATTGTTCATTTCAGAAGTTACTTAGAATCCAACTTCATTCAAAAAGACCACTTTTACTTCTAATACAGCAGAGGGAAGCTCAGTATTAGTGTAAACACTGTCAGCAGTCGTGAAGGACGACACACACTTTGGAGTTGATCTGTTTTACTCCACTTTGCTTTATTAGTTGCTTTCTATTATGTTCTTGGTTTTATTTATGATTATTAATATTTTATCAGAGACATATCATATAGTTGCTTTGGGCACAGGACTAATCTCATTGAATGAGTCAAAATAAAAGCAAAGATTGTCTGTTTAGTCAGCTAATTAAAGACAATGCATGGTATTTGTTGGCAGTTTGAAGCAAAAGTTTGAAACATTTTCATTAAGTTGATAATGACAGAAAAAACAACGTGCTTTGACTTAAAACCCATTTGATAATTTAAAAAAATGGCATGAGTTTGAAAGATGTCTTGAATTTCAGGTCAGGGGGAAAGATAACTGCAAACACACACCCTCTAGTGGTTGGATGATTACATTTTTTGTTCATATTGCTTGTGTCCAATTATGAACAGATCACAAAACGTCTCCCTCTCTTTTTATTTTTTTTAAACCTCAATCTATTACCATGATTAACTCAGATCTTTCTTTTCTTTTCCATTCACATATTTGTCTCTTTCCTTTGGAGGTCAGAGGTCAGGGTCACTTAAACACCAAACCTACCATGAGCGACAACAGCAGACTGGGTGTTTGAGGTGGACTCACCTGTTCATCAGGGACAGTCTACAGCCACACAGGCTCCTCACTGATGTGGTATTTGCCCTGAACTCTGACACTTGCTTTTCAAATGGTACATTAAAGAATAGGTTAACATACTTCCAGAACTGAAAACACATACATTTCAAAACTTATTTCTTCGCTGACTTTGAAATGCTTCATCACTACAGCCTATGGAATATAATTTCTGTCCTTAAAACTTGACGATAAAAAAATAACATACTGACCTATAACCTCAGTTATAAACACGATAAAGGCAGTTCAGTTTTTATTGACACACACTCTGCAATTATTAAATCAGAATTACAATTATTGACATATAAAAAAGATGATGCTTAAGAAAAGGATGGTTACTGCAGTGCTTCGTATCTCATGTTGCCCTGGAGACCAACAAACAAACTGGTGTCTTACACTTATCAGCCACATGATGTCAGTGTTTCTAGACATAAAAATATGTTTGACTATATGTATGACTAACCAGCATCTTGAAACATTACAACTTTCACAGGTTCTTCACAGTAAAATGAAATGGAAAATATTCACTCAACTGAGCAGCTTGTATACAAACAGTGTTGGGTGCTTAAAATTAAACTGTAAAAGGAAATGTCACAAAACAAATGAACAGATATAAATGTTGCAAACAAAAGAACAAAGCAGTCAAACTTGACAAAAAAAAACCGAGAAAACTGATCAAATTGAAAGCAAGAGAAAAAGGTGAGTCTCAAACTGATTTGTATAAAAATGTATTTGTATGTGACAGGTTCCACAGTTACGTACGATATGTTGATACGTACAATAACACAAGTGGGTGCATATTTCATACAGATGATGTTAAAATGACCCTTTCATAGACAACTCAACTTTGCACAGTATAATACAATAATGCGAAACAAAAAAAAGAAGAAAAACAACGATGCATTTAGACTCTTGCTGAAACTAGATGGACAAACCACATGTTTGCAGAGAGTAATGACCTAAATGTAAAACCTATATGAGTTTTAATTCCTGTGTTCATGTTCTGTATTTTGTTTTATTTTCATACTGATATTGACCAAGTTTGAAATAAATATACTGGGTTTTATTAACTGGACTCATGAATCTCTGGATAAAATTGTGAAAATAAAAAAGGCGGCAAAGATTCATGTTCATGTTTGTTTTTGGAACAGAATAACTGCCAGCTGTGTCACTGTAGAGCACCTGTGAGGTTACATTAAACCAGTTTAATGTTCCACATCACCTCATTAAACTGCTGACTGAAAAAACCCTGGGGACAGAAAGTGAAAGGACGCGGCCTTTAGGAGGTTTGCAAGAGGAGAGGAACCAAAAGTTGGAAGGAATGTGAAGAACATGAAACTGAGTGATTTAGTGCATCTGCATAATGGTGCATGTTGTAGAATATCAAAAAGGACATTTACGATCATATGCGGTTTCTGTTTCACATTTTCATTTTCCTCACAACGTTTCACATTCATGTCACTGATGTTTAAATGGGTTACAGACACAAACTGATGAATCAACCTCCCAGGAGATGTGTCATTATAATCTGGACTCTATTTTCATCCGACTACTCTTTCTGTGGAGTGAAGATGTTGGAATTCAACGCAGCTCTGTCGTTGCTCTGAACACACACTGGACGTACTTAAACTTAGGATACTCCTAAATGTTGTGTGAGCAAAATGAACAAGAAGATAACAGATAAAAAGAACGAAATGTGCTCTACCATCGATGGTGCTCCATATTAAGGATGCACATTAATGTAATGTATAGAAAGGTTTTTATACCTTTTCGAGAATAATATTGAGTATAAACCACAATTATAAGAGATTAGATACTGATTTATAATACTGTGCATTAATACAAAATAAAAGCAATATTTTTACATGGTGCATTTTTTGGAAGGGAAAACCAAGAAGTAGCCACACTGTGGAGTCATCTGCAACCAAGCACCGTTCTGTTTAATGGTAATGGTAATGTGACTGGTACAGTATTTTATTATTGGGATGACTTTTACTGTAGAGTTTTACATGTGGACTAAGCAACCAGATGGAATTAAGTACTCTTGCATTTCGGATATTTACTCTAACATGTCTATAAACGTGTGGGGCAAATTGCATGCTCCATATCCTTTCAGGGGTTAACTATACTCTATATAAGCATGTGTGACCAGAGGGGTCTCTGCAGTATAAAACGTCTCCTGGCTGGGTCCTGTGTTAAAGTCAAGGAGTCCAGGTTGACACCCCGCAGCTCTGCAGAGTGTCAGCGCCGGGGTGAGGGAGGGGGTGAATCTGCAGGACTCACCACGCCTCGGTACGGCAAGTTCGTCAGCCATATTGACTGTGTGCACCTCCGGCCGTGGGAGACTGGCGGAGGAGTCTCCCGCAGCCCGTATCACAGTATCACCGCGTCAGCCCTCGGTGCGCACCGTGTCCGGTAAACAGCGCAGAGGAGGACGGGAAGGTAAAACGCTCTATTTTTACGCGCGGTGGATCTATATAAAGACGCGCAGCCGGCTGGAGGGGGGTGACAGTTGGACACATCCTCAGCCGCCGGGCGTTAGAGGTGAGTTTGATCGGCTTCGTCTCCGCCTGCCTCCCGTTAATCCCTTTCAAACCCGGTGTGGGGAGAGGGGGGGGGGGGTATTCTCCTCTTCGGACTGGTTGTGCCTTTTACGCAAACGCTTTCCAGATCCGCGGCGCTTGTAACTTGGAGAATAGGGACCACCTATCTGACAGGCAGGTTAGCCGCGTGCGTGGACCATACACACCAGCCTCTTACCGGCGGACGTCGTGCACGTTACCGGGCGGGGGAACGGGGTGAGTAAAGCGGTGTCACTTCAAATATTACGCAACGGACACCGCGGCAGTCAAGGTAATCAGATGCGTGTCCATTACCCCTCATTGTTTCGAGTTCAGGACTCTCACACTGTTTACATCTATGCGCAATTACGCGTGCCCGGCTTCTGGTTGTTGGAGCGGTTTTAGCGGCTGTCGGGTGTTTTTTCACGCAGAAACATCGCTACTTGTGCCGCAACTATTGTGGCGAGTGTCGCTGCGTGTTTCTTCTGCTACAACGTTTCAAACAGCAGCTGTTTGAAACGTTGTCGTCATGTTGATACGTTGTAGCGGGTTGGAACTCTCCTCTGGTGTCGTAGGTGGCTTCTAGAATGTCAAATCCCGCTATTTGTTGCGCCTCTCTCTCAATTTGCGGCCACTCCACCGCAGTTTGAGAGTCGCTGCGGTGATGACACGCATTCATATTAAGAGCCATTGTACGTTTTGCACGTAAACACCGGTCTTGAATTGAGGCACCTTAGCGCGCCCTCACGTGACGCTCCATCTGGCGCAGACAGATGCTCCGTCTGCCGAGTCGCCGGCAACTTAGCGACTCTTGTTGATTGGCCTCGTTACAAGCAGGCGGAGAGAGTTGATTGGTCATTACCCCTGTCGCTCAAATCCCCTCCTGTTGCTCTTGGCCCCGCCTCCCTCCCGGGGACCAAATTACAGCTCATTTGAGAAAGAGGCTCCGCGTCATGTCATGAGATAGTCCACCTGTACCTGGTTTTAGATTTCTCTCTCTGCCTCATTCAGCTCATAGAGGGTCAGGCTCGTGTTGTCCTGAGCAGACGGTCATAATATCTGTGTTCGTTTGGGTTGTTTGTGAGTTTCAAGGCTTAAGGACATTTTTAAATCCAAATAAATATTACTTTTTGGAATTATTCATATGTCAATGTCAGCTTTCTTTATATAGCACATTTATTTTTTTAATATAGGACACTTTAAGTTACCAACTACCAGTAGATGTTAGCGGGCATAACCTCAGTTGTGCACTTTAGCGTCATCAAGTGTTTTGGCCTTGTGATCAATGATACAGGCCGAACTTGAGAGTATGCTGAGGCTAATGCTAAATCTGACTGGCTACTGGCTTCTATGGCAGCACTAGGACAAGATGGAGAATATCCCTTGTATATTCCACTTCGCTAATTAATGGCTACCACCAGTTAATGTTATTGGATGTTAGTGACCACCAGATTAAAACAACTTGGTTGACCAAAGTGCTTTAAAAGGTAAAAGGTATAACAATGCAACAGGCAATATATCATAATACTAATGATAATAAAATAATATCTACTGGGATAAAAACATTCTCAACTCCAGAACTCAAAGAAGGCCACAGAGAAGAGATGTGTCTTTAACAATGATTTGAAGCGTGCAAGAGAGGAGCCAGATCTAATATGGAGTTGTAAGCTGTTCCACAAGTTTGGGGCAGCTACTGCAAAGGCTTGATCGCCTCTGGCCGTGAGCCTAGTTTTTAGGAATATCCAGGAGCAGCAAAAGTTAACAACAAAATGTTTAAATCAATCCTGTAACGAACAGGAAGCCAGTGGAGGGAGCTCAACACAATATGGTCCTTCTTTTGCATTCCTGTCAGGAGGCGAGCAGCAGCATTTTAGACAAGCTGCAGGCGTTGAATGGATGACTGGTCTAAGCCCACATACAGAGAATTATGGTAATCAAGTCAAGGAGATATGAAGGCATAGAACTCTAGATCTTTAGGTGGGATATAGGCCTTTATCTTGGCTATTGTTTGTCAGCAGGATTACGCCGAAACTACTAATTTCCACGAAACTTGGCGTAGGGACGGGTCATGGGCCAAGAAAGAACCCATTACAATTTGGGGTGGATCCAGGACTTTTCTTTTCTTTTCTTCCACCATTGTGTCATCAAGCTGATTTTTACATTTTCATAGGTTTCCCATGAATTTTGCAGAAAAACATCAGGAATATTTAAGGGACTAATATTTAGTGAGAGCAATTTGTTGCAGCTTGACATTTGCACTCTCTTAGTAGCCGTTCTAGATTTGGAAAAAGGTTGTTGGACACCCAGACCCTTTGGAAGGTTTGTAACGATGCAACATCCATCTACCAAAGAGCTCAGGGACAATTGGGCTCAATGAAGAAACACATTGAAGCCGTTTTTTACAAATAAACAAACTGATTAAATTCAGCTCATGAATCTGGCTGAATCTGGACTCATTCTTCACAGAGCAGCTGCCGATGTGAGAGCGTCTGAGGCTTGTCTACGGTGTCATAGTGTTGGCTGAGAAGCTCCTCAGGCTGAATGGCTAAATCAGTTTGGTTCATTGAGCTTGTTGGAGGAAATCTGTATCTGTGTTTTTGTCCCTCTGAGTTTCTGTCATGTTCCAGTTTACACTTTGAATGTTTAGTGAATTTCTTTTTTATTTGACCACCGTTTTGTAAAAGTGCATGCATGCATCAGTAATAAGTACAGTAGGTCAACCAGGAAGTTGAACCAGGAAGTTGCTCTGTAGGTATTTAAAATCAAATTTTTAACAATCAGTTTATTAATTATTTCTAATTTGAAAAAAATGTAATGCAAGTCTGTTTTTAAGTTTCTAAAACCAATATTTTTTATATATTTATTTACTTTTTATATATTAGAGTAAACTGTCATACTTTGTATATATTTTCAAATAATTAATTAGTTGAGAAGATAATAGATTCAACGATATTAAAAGTAATCCAGAGCTGTGTTTTTAAACTGTACAGACTAGGTGTTTGTCTTGGGTGATATCAGTTGGTGCCTGAGAGCAAATACTTTAGTTTCACAACCCACATCATAGCCAGGTTTGCTGACAGATGCTATCCAGTTTCTCTTTCCGTCTCTCATCTCACCGTCATGTCTTCTCCTGCTTCATTTCTGTCACTTTCTTTTCCTGCCTCTGTCATTCCTGTGTCGCTCTGTGAGACCCCTCCATGTCCAGAGAGGTCCTGTGGTCTCAGGTTTAACCTCAGTCTCGTGCCAAACACTGAATATCAGCCCACTACATCCTTTTAAGTCGACCTGGATGAGTGTCAGCAGCTCCATGCAGGAGCAGACAGGAGTGATGATGACTTCAGCAGCTGTTCAAATCAGTTTTGACACTGCCTGTTTAGCCAAGTGAATATTTATTAGAGTCAATATTGATCCCATGAATATCAATAATGTTGAGTAAACCATCTTATGGTTGTTGGACTTATCAGAAGATAGAAAAATAATTATTATCTTATATTCATTTTAGGTTTTCCCCAGGGCAGGGAGTCTGTGGTCTTATGTCATTACCTCCACCAGGATGTTATCTTTTCACTCTAATCCGTGTATTTGTTTGTCAGCAGTTTTTTTTTTTCTTACTTTCTTTGACATTGTGAGATTTGCGTTTTCTTTTCTGTTGTTATGTAGATTAGTCAACCAACCCACATTATTGTTAGTTGTTGTTAAAATTGTTAATTTAAAAGCCAACAGTGGTCAAAATGGTTTTAAAGGTGTATCAAAGCAGAATGTATCAAAAGAAGGGATGTTGAATTTATTCCAAAAGTCCAGTTCTAAAACCATGGTTCAAATATATTTGTGAGGGGATTGTCCGCTCAGGACGGCTTTGCTTGCATTTACGTAACAAAATGATGTAACATTACTGGCTTAGTGGTCACATATACGAAAAAGTATCAGAGACAAACCTTTGCTTCTTGTTCTCTTCTAATCAGTGTGAGTAAGGAGGCAAATAAAATATTAGCTTCCTGCCAGCAGGTAAATTGTCTTTGCATGGAGTTAAACTGTAGTGAACTTGAACTACCTGCAATATTGGCGTTAACCTCGTGTGACCTTACCCTTACTTAACGGATAAGTCAAGAGGGCACGCAATAGGTCAAGCTGACAGTTTGAGAGATCACATCAGCTCATGATCTCTGCTGGATCACAATGTACTTCAGACAGTCTGATGAGCTCCTAGACTGCATGTTTAAAAAGTTGGGGTCATTACAGTTCCAATTTGAACTTTCACCCCATATTCAAATGTTTGAAATTCTAGTAAGAACTGACAGAGTAACCTAAAAATAATGGTCTGATTTCAGTCTTTGTAGCAGTACTTGAAACCAATGAGCCCCTGGAAGTTATGAAATATGAGAATTTAAAAAAGCTTAAAGAATGTTGTGAGAACATGGGATTCACGGGAGTGTTTGTGAAGAACCACTGTAACAGTCCTTAAAGTGTCAACATCAGTTTGCAGCATGTTTGTTTGTGGTTTCACGGGTCTCACCCTGCACCGACTATTTGTGCTGTTCCACAAACACTCGGCTCCTTTACACTCGATGACAAATCACTCCACACTTGTTGTACAAGGAAAGCCTTGTTGTCAAGAGGAGCAGTTGGTACAGTTTCCTGCTGTTGTAACAGCTGTTGGAGTGTGTGTGTGTGTGTATGTTTGTGTGTCTTCTCTTGCACTTTAATTATTAGATGTTGTCGACTCTCAAAACACACATGTAATACAATTTTTAAAATATTCCTCTTTCGAAGAAACCATGGACAGCTTCGTTATCATCTGTTAGGTTTGTTCTTTATCTTTAACATATCTTAAAACATAATGTCTTCGAAATGACACAAGAAAAGAAGCGATTGAATGTTTGTATTAAATTTCATGTAACCAGTGTCAACACATTCAAATACAGTAAATACAAAGATCCAGTATTCAACATTTATATGATAAAATAGACAAGATTATATTCAGTTTTCACCAGAGTCATGAAAAACCTTTTTATTTTTTTGACAATTACTATTTTTCATGGTCTAGACCAGGGCTATTCAACTTCAGTAGCAAGTGGGCCAAATAAGAAAATCACGGGGGGTGTGAGGGCCGCACAGAATATTGGAATCTCTCAGTGAAGTTATCAGTCAGTTTTCTCATAAAGTTTGTCATGACTGGCGTTATGTGTGCCCCAGGTGCTGCACTCATGAATGCACGGAGTTGTGAGAGGTGCAGCAACCTTTCTGCCATTAGGTCTGACGTGAAAATGTATTGTAAATCCAGTTCAACCTCATTAAAAAAACCTGACAATCTTTTGAAAAATCACTTCACCTGTAGTGTGTCCCTCCAGCGGAACGAGAAAGTTGATGTGTCCGAGAGAGGCACTTTTTTAATGGATGAAGTGATGCTTCAAGTGACTTTACGACGCTTCGGCTTTGAGAGAGACATTTCACAGCTTACTGGTAGCGTCAGCTAGCGCAGGTGCTTCAGTGGGCAGCCAGACCAGAGTGCAAGTTAGGAGTGGGTTGCGGCAACCAACCCAGGTGCGTAACATAAAGACGTAACCATACACGTTTGGTTGAGGCAACACTCAAACTCTATGGCTCTGGGTTAGATGTCTCAAAGAATATAAGAGGCATGTCCGTCAGTTAAATTTTTTCTTACCAAGCTATACTGATTTGCAGGCAGTCTTGCGGGCCATAGTTAAATTCAAACGGGCCGTATCCGGCCCTCGGGCCGCTAGTTGAATAGGCCTGGTCTAGACCTTCTGAAAATTAAGGTGGGTTGAGCTTTTGTTCTCTCTCCACGTGAGCAGTGACCTGGAAGCTGTGACAGTTTCCCTGAGTGAAGGGACACACACACACACACACACACACACACACACACACACACACACACACACACACACACACACACACACACACACACACACACACACACACCTTGAAGGCTTATACATCCACATTACATGGCAGTGGGCTGCTTAACAGAGCAGACCTGTGTTCTTTTGGCTCCAGATGCTTTCAGCTACAGCGCACACAAGTCACCCTTAAGTGTGTGTGTGTAGGCCAAGGCCTCATGTGTTTTAAAGCCCGAAGCACTAAAATCGATTACATTTTGTAGATTGTTATCGCTCTCACCTTGCAGCTCGGAGAACTAAGCTGATGTTATTGGTTTGGGCCATTGACAGAAGAACCAACACAGAACAAATAAGAGATAGCAAGAAAGCATTGGAGAGGCAATGCATACCCTCTAAGTTTGTGCTTGTGTTAAGTTGTACAAGATGCAGTGATACCTGGGAAAATGCATTTTTGAACTATGCATTGTCTGACTTATTTACTTCTTCATGATGTCATTAATCATATGATATCATATGATGGGGAATCATTTTCTGATCAATTTAAGCTTTTTATTGTCTCATTTTATTTTTGTGGAGATATATTGGAAAATCTGTTTTTTGGATCACATTTCACTGTTTGAGTGATCAACTCCAAAAGTTAATCATCTTTAGAGAAACACTCGCATCAGGTTTGGTGAAAATCTGCCCATGCATTGTTGAGTTATTTTGTACGCATACACACACATATGTGCACACAGACAGGGGTGAAAATAATTCTCTTTTTACATGTTAACGTCAGCGCACAGGTTGGAGAGATCAGGTGGAAAAGGAAAGAGACATTTTGTCCACAATATGTTTTAGGTCACAATATTGACTTAAAAATTGTGTTAAGCTCTAAATGGTTTCTTCTGAGCTAAAATCAAAAACCTCCATGTCTGACTTTCTACTCTCCAGTTAATGAAGGAAATCAGTGAAAATGTCTTTAGTCAGCTCATTATTTTAGTATTCTCTGTCTTCGCCTATCTCCTGGCAGGAATATGGGTCAAGGCAGCCTGTGAATTCTTATGTGCTCTGACTCCTGCTCACGTTTCCTTCCATTAATCCTCTGCTCCGCTCCTCGCCCTCTCTCTGTCTTTCTCCATTGTTAAGGTGAAATGGAAAGAAGCAGCTCAAGAAAAGAAGATATAGAGCTAGAGGAAATTGCAGTGGGAGACCCAGCTGATAAACCCACTGCAGGCTGCATATTTTTCAGCTCCTTTTAGATTTTGTACCTTTTTAATTAAGAGAGTAACCCTAACCTCTGAAAAAAGGTTAAACTTGCAGAAACTGGGTCTCTATGACAAATGAATGGGGCTAGGTGATATGGCCAAAACTGTTGTTAAGAGTATAAAGTAGCAGCAGACATCATCTAAGTATGTATACTTTACCGTATGTGTTTTTTAAACATTTGTATGGCCAGAAACAATATTTTGCAAACTGAGGTTGAACATTGAACTTAAATTGCTTGCACAGTTCATATGATTTATATTGATGTATAAAGAGCTTTTGTTATGTCACTATTGAAGAAAATGTCATCACCATAATAATCGTTATCATTTTATGGCCTGACCTGACAAATGATTCTGATTCAATCTACTGAGACAATCTAATCAAATTGTTCCGGTTTCATTAGTGAGACGGAACAGTTCCTGTTTACGTCTCCAGCTTGTCCCGCCTTACTTACTAGCTCATTAGCTCCATTGCTGGAATGAAGTGATGAATGAAGGAATGAATCCTGGGAAATACAGTAAGTTGGTCTGAGAAGGATCCTTCGTTGCTTGGAATGGATGGATGCATTTCTCGCATCTTCGAAACTGGACAGAAGCTTTGATGCAGTCGGCCTCTTAAGTAGCCTCTAAAGGATGCGGCCCTTGAATTGGGACGCAGCTACTGTCACCACATCATCCCAGCGTTGCCTCTTAAACATGGTTACCATGGTAACAGCAAGTACTGTCCACGTGCTTGAACTACTTATCGTGTGAATGGAAGTGTAGAGAACTTATAAATGACAATCCTGGGTCAGTGAAGCTGTGTGGCTTTTAGAATGAGGCAGCTCTGATTGCGGGTGCAATCAAATAGTCATCTTCCAGGCCTCATATACTTTGAGGATTTGACCCCTAAAGAACATTGATGGGGGGGGGAGTGGGGTCTCACTAAGCTGTGCACTGATTTGCAGGACTCGCCCCTCAGTTATGTTGCACTTCAAAGTGAACAAGAATAATGTGAAAGAAAGAATTAGGACTGAATTTGTGTTTTCCTAATGCTCTCTGATGTGATTATAAAATGAGCAGTTTTCCTCAAGAATATTTAATGTATTTCAAATATTTAGAAATCCCGTTCCTCTGCCTGTGAGTATGAGTCTGACAGAAATGGAAACATAGAAGAGTTAAAAGGGCATTAAGAAATCTGTGATGAGGGAGTTTTTTCTCTCTACAGTCGCCAAAGTGCTGCTCATTGTGGAAACTGTGTTTCTCTATAGTTTTAAGGTATCACAAATAAAATTGAATTAAATCGATTTGTATGAAGTGCTCAGTTCTGTAGTAAAGTTAATTTTGTGGAATTAATATAGTTGGTATTACATAAGCAGAGAAGCTAGTGATCTAATGTCCATCAACCTGTCAATAATCATTTAGTTTCAGAGCAGAATCCCCAAAACCATTTGGAATATTTTCATGAAGCCTCATAGTTGTGTTAATAATCGGTGAGTGAAGTGATGAAGTAGTGAAGTGATGCCCTCTGATATTTTGAGTTTGCCTGGATGCATCATCTCTTGATGACTCTTACAAGTTCATAAACAAGGACAGAATACATTTGCTTTTATATGTTTGTAGCAGACATGACTGAGGCACTTAACTTTATTGAGTGAGTTTATATAAAGTCTGTTATTTTGATTATATTCAGCATAAAGATTTCCAGACTCAAGATGTATTCATCTCATGAGCATTTAACTTGTTACTTGTTGAAACTGCAACACCACCTTTTTTTTTTTTTAATGAATCGTTTTGGTTTCCTTGAACAAAAAATCACTTTCCCAAAAGCATCTTAGTCAAATCGATCAAACAATATGACTTATCTAAATAATATTAAGGAATACACTATATTACAATATATTGAAAATATAGATATAAAATCAGTCTTTCATCAAGAGATCAAACTTACTTTTCATGAAACTAAATATTTTTGTCTGTCAGTTTAAAAATGATTTATGCCAAACCACACAAAGTTTGCTGAAGAATTTTAGAAATAGAAACATATTGAAGGAATTCAGACCATCAACAAAGCTTGTCTGGTATATTTTGCTCATATTGCAAAGTGCATATCTTTCTAATACCCAGCATGTTACTCTGAACAATTTAAATTCAAACTAATGAAACCTTGGCTTTATTTAGTTTGACACTTGACACATCACAAAGATTCTGCACCCATGGGACACCTACTGACAGTGCTCAGGTCAAAGGTCACCTCAGAGAGATCATTTAAATGTCTTCCAAACGAGAAACTGCAGACGAATCAAATTTTCTATCCATTTCTCTCTCTATGATTTGCTCCTCCGCTCTCTGTCTTTTCTTTTTTGCACTCAACATTTCTCATCAGTCTTTCCCAAACTGCGAATCGGCGTGTTGTTTTTTGACGTGCACTCTGATGTTTATTTATTTGTTTGTTTGTTTGTTGACATTGGTGCATTTGTGTTTGTTTGTTGTCTCTCAGGTGCTGGTGCCCCGTAGGGAGGCAGGAAGACGGAGGACGACTACTTTGCGGTTTCTCAGAATCAGGGGACGTGTGGAGAAAGGAGAAAGATGCCCAAACCGGTGAGTTTCGAATTCTATAGCTACATTCCTGCGACTACTGATGTTCTTAAATCCAACAAGGTTTTCAGATTTCAGAACTTAAGGGAGTTGTTCCCTTCAAGTTTCAGTTATGACACGTTTCATATATTCACAGTTCTGGAGAGCTTGTTTTGTTGATCTGTAGCAGATGTGGCTCCTGGGAGTTAAGAGGAAGAGGTGCATTTTGCAAACTCAATGAGAAAAAACTGCTTTATGGTAAAAGGTTTTGTATAGCTCTTTTTTAGTCTTGATGACCACTCAAATCTCTTTACAGTACACTTACATTCACCCATTCACATTCATACAGCACATCTATTAGCAGCAATTTTTTCTTCTATGAGGGGCAGTTTGGGGTTCAGCATCTTGCCCAAGGACACTTCAGCATGCAGATGGGGAAGACGGGGGATCGAACTGCCGACCTTCAGGTTGGAGGACGACCGCTCTACCCCTCAGCCACAGCCCCCTTTATGATCATAGCTGACTTACACCCTTCTGTGTATTTACTAGATTGCAGCATCTACACTATTGGTGATAGTAAGAAACTGATACTGCAGTTAACACAAACCCCTCTGGATACTTCAAGGAAAATCTCAGGAGTTTCATGTCTGAAAGCAGCTTCAGTGTTTTTGATTGCATTCTTCTTCTTTAACCATTTTATTTGAACTTTTGTATTGTCTGGTTCAAATGGAAAGGCATGCATCTGCAGTGTGGTATAAAAACATTAATTTAAATACTCTTCTCTGCAAGCAAAGAAGTCAAGAGCGAGAAAACGGCGGAAATAGAAAGTTACTTAAGGTTTTGCTCTAAACATGTACTCGGCATCAGGGAAGTTATGTTGTCACCCCTGTCTGCTTTAGTCGGTTGGTTTGTTTGTCAGCAGAATTATGCAAAAACTACTACATGGATTTCCACAAAACTTCATGGGAGGACGAGAGGAATCCATAACATTTTCCTCAATTTCCCCGGAAATATTTCATGAATCTTGAGTAAATGAATTCATGAATGCTTGGAGGACTGATATCTATGAGTGTGTGCAGTTTGGTGCTGCTTCGTTGAAATTAAGGGGCCTGTTGGAGGTCTGTGCCTAACTGAATGTCATTCTAGTTTTGTAGTAAACTGATCATAGGCATGCAGTCTGCAGAAAAGTATTTAACAGCTTTAAACTGCAGCAATCATTTTATTCTTTATGACATTCGAGGCAATCCTGCGATTAAAAACCTGAACTCTAGTATTTACAATTGTTTTCTACTGACTGCAGCTAAAATAATCAGTGTAGTTAAGAAGTCACAATAAATGCAGAGCTCCATTCAAACCACACCCTTTATTTGACCTCAGGACTCAAGAGGTTTTTGGCTGAAGGGAGAGGTTGACTGTAAGTTCAGGATGGGTTTCAGGCTCTGATGAAAAATGGGTAAGAAAGAAATAGAAATAAACCATTGTTCTATATTCCTGAAGTGCGGCCCCTCATACATGCCAGTCCGGAGTCTTTGCATCAGCTCTCCCAGTCAGAAGTAATCTGTCACAGGGGTGTACGGAGCGTTTGGGAACACATAGACACACACAGTCACACAGACACACAACAGTCGGTCACTTTGTGGAACTGTCCTGTCATTGAAAGGAACAAACACAAAGAGGTCTTTCTCTGCTCTATTTTTGGACTGAAGGACACTGGGAGCTTTTATGTTGCTCTGACACAGACTCACAAACACACACACAGGCTGAGTTTGCACTGCAGCTTAAATAACAGGATTATAGTCTGATGGTTGTGGAGCTTATTGTACCTTTTTTATTATATTACCTTTATCATATTTTCACCTTGGAAACAGGACCATCTTTAAAGCCTCAATAGGAAACCACTGTCAATAAACTGATGTCAAAAGTTCTATTGCTGTTTAAAAAATTATTTAAAAAAAAACGTACTATTTCTACAAACATCGTTTAAATGAAATTATAGACTGTTATGCCACAGAAAAAACTAATTCCATTTAACTACTTAGTGCTCAGCGTTATTGCTTGAAAAGGACTTTGGGTCTTTTAATTTTGCATTTTACTTGTAAAAATAAACTTATATAACACACTTGAAGAAAGAAAAACTAATTTTAAGATGCTCCTCTTTGTAGGAAAAGTGATACAATGTTTGCAGTTGCAGAACAAGTAGCTCACATCAATTTAACATCCCTAGATGCAGAGTATTTTAAATATATTCAGTTTCAGTTGATAGAGAGATTTATCATTTAAGCAAATCAATGTCTGACTGTAAACCTTCACTTGCATGAACTAAAAAAAGAGTGCTAGAGGTCAGTGAAAATGAGGAGGCGTGTGGTCGCAGGGTGTTTACAGTCCTGCTGTCTGTACGTGCTGGCTGCCTCCACATCTATCTGCACCCAGCCAGCAGTTACACTGAGCCCCTGCTCCATCAATCTCAGTAATGGGGAATCAGGCCAGGTCCAATTCCTGGAAAGAGACCAGGGACATGTGATGGGGAAAAAAACTAATGAAAGTATCGGAAGTGAAGAGAGAGAGAGAGAGAGAGAGAGAGAGAGAGAGAGAGAGAGAGAGAGAGAGAGAGAGAGAGAGAGAGAGAGAGAGAGAGAGAGAGAGAGAGAGAGAGAGAGAGAGAGAGAGAGAGAGAGAGAGAGAGAGAGAGAGAGAGAGAGAGAGAGAGAGAGAGAGTGAGTAATGGAGATGGAAAGAGGAAGATGAGAAATGAAGGGAAAAGATGGAGCAGCTTCTAATAAAGAAAAAAGAGAAGGAGCAGAGAAGGAGGGAGCTTTTAAAAAGGCTTTTAAAAAGGTTCAGTGCTTTTTGACCTTGTGTTTAGTCACAACTATTGAACATGCAATCACAAAAAGTTAAAACATGAAAATCATTCAAATGGAGCCCATCGGCTATTATCTGACGATTAATTAATATCTGGGTCAACAGCCAATATCTTGGGACGTCAGGTGTAGACGGTGGAAATCTGGGCCAAAACTTTGTCCTCTGTTCGCCTGACACTGTTGACAGTCTGAGAATTTCCCCCTTCACACAAAATACAATTACATTTTTGCATCTCTATTAACACCTATCTTCATATGAATGCAGATAAATTAAAAGGCCAGTAACCGATGCATTTCTTTTCATTTATTCCACGTCTTTTGCTCTACACAAGGACTGTTTACCTGCGGGCAACCACAGCCTGCTCAAATGTGATTGGTCAAACTAGAAATGGAAACCAGAAGGCCTCCAGCTCCAAAACCTTGTCCCTCGCCTCCAGATTCTGCAGCTCTCTCATACAGAGTGCAATGCATTTAAGATTTAGATTTTGCAAAGGGATTTAGCTGTGTTGTGTCTGATAATCACCCATGCAAAGAAGTCAATAAATTGAATCAGAGAGGAACAGATGAAGGCACGATGTGGCTGGAGATAAGCGACAGTCATGTGGACGGACAGATGGAGAGAAAATTCATAGTGATGAAGAAGTACAGCTCAGATTATTGAAACGCACTGAAGGGAAGAAGAAAAAAAGGACATAGAGGGATAAAGGAGGATTTGGGAGAGGACTGATTGACAGGCACTTTGTTCATATCAAGCCGAGAAAAACGACACCCGAGCCGCCCTCGAGAGGAACTCCCACTCTGGTTACTGGAGGCTGCACATTAACATCAGGCCTTGCATTCAGACAATAAACACATCAGCCCTTTCACCGCTCCTGTGCATTCTCTGGTGTTATTTCTGCCAATGAAAATGCTAAAATGTCACGTTGGATAAAGAGCTAAAGCTGAGTGGCCCCTGTAGGGGGGGCTTCATACCCTTGAACACATGAGGTAGGAAGAGTCCATTAGAATCACAGGAACGAAACGTAGAAAATGGAAAACAGAAAGAGCAGGTAAACCAAAAGAGTCTGTTTTGTTGTCTCGTAGGAAAGACGGACGATAAGCTTGTTAGCCTCAGGCAGGACATTATAAAGGTAGTCTGGACCCTAACCCTCCCAGAGGCTGTGTTTTAATGGTGTGTCTGTGAGCTCCATACACCCCCAACACAACAGTTTGTGTTTCCCCTACATCAGTTTCCCCTGGTATGTATGTCTTTTTCATGTTGGTCAAAATGGGGGTTGTAGCCTACAGAAGGGCTCTGTGTCAGTGGCTATACCAGACAGAAGCAATCTCATCTTTACCTCCTATTTCACCTTACGTGTGTTGTTAATAAATGCAGAACTGATTTGATTTTCTAGCTCTTGAATATGATATTATGACTTTATATTTATATTTTACTTAGATTTCACAGGAACATTTGATGCCTACCGGAATCCCACACAAGAGCCTTGTCTATTTCATTTGCCTGCAGTTTTACACAGCAGCTATAGGAAATCTTGTTCTCCACATATAGGTCAGAGGTCAGGTACAGAGCAACACCCTTGAAACTGCTGCAAAATTGTTGTCTGGTTGAATAGATGAAAGCAATTTTTGGGACCATAATAAAACAAAAAAAAAATTATTTTCTTGTCTGATCTATTGGTCAATCTCTGAAGTGAAAATCTTAAAAACCTTGTATTATTAGGGTTTATAACAAGACAAGGAAAATATGACCGACTTTCCTTGAAGTTAGGTCACGATCATGAGGAACAGTTAGGTCTGTGGCCCCTGCTGCTGTTTCAGACTCCATTCAGTAATACAACAAGCAGACTGACCCTTATACGTGTAAACAAAGCTTCTTAGAGGAGAAAGGACAAAGAAAGGAGCCTCGGGGGAAATAAAAAAGAGCAAACATAGAGAATCATTCTGACCATTCAGCCACACTCACCCTGAGGGGGTTCAATGTTGCTGGAGAATCCTTTAAAAGATGTATTGATTTCCAGTATGTTTTGGTGAGTGTATGTTAATGCCCGTCAGCACTGTGAGTATGTATGTGCATGAGTATAGATCTGTGTTTGCACATGTTTCACAAAATAGAATAAACATTGCACACATGTCAATTCTATCATGATACCTGTCTGCTTGAGTAAAGAGTGTTATTTGAGCAGTTGTGTTTGTTCAGTGTCTGCATGTGTGCGTGTGCACATGCATGCATCAGATCAGTTAATCCAGGGTACGAGATGTGGTTGGACATCGTACATTATTGATTTATCGCTGCGTTTTGCACATGTTGCCCATCCTGGTGTCCCTGGGGGCCAGGGGCTGGTGGTGGTGGGGGGAGGCTTTAAATATTTCAGATGGCCATTTTCATTTATATAATGGGAATTATCCAAGTCACTAAAACTAATTAGAGGGAGGGTGTGAAGTCCCCCCCATCCAGCCCCCCCACCTCCTCTTCTAACCTCAACTAAATTCAAGTCACTGCTTCATTGGAATGTTTTAAAAATAGCTGCTCTGCCAGAGCATCAGGATAAAACATTAACAACTAGAGCCACACATGATTCATAACACAGAGATTTACTGACATGCACAACACAGCCAAAAGACTGGTGGTGTTTTTTTTCATGATGTAGACTTTAAGAAAATAATGCTGAATGATACTGTAAATGACAGTAAAACGAAACATTGCAATGGCTCAGTGTCTCAAGCAATGTCCTGGGTGGCAGTGGCTCAGAAGGAGAGGGTGGTGCACTAACCAGGTCTGTGTTAGATCCCTGGCTCCCCCAGTCTGAATGCTGACGTGTCCTATTGGAAGATAGGATGATGGATGATGGAATACAATTTGTAATGATAATAACATTATTTATAGAACACTTTTCAAAATCTAAGTTACAAAGTGCTCTACAAGGGCAGCAAAATAAAACAGACAGGTCATGAAATCATGAGCACAGCAAAAATTAAGGAATCACAAATATTAAAAGACAAAATTCATTAAAAAGAACTCTAAAAGACATACAATTCTTTTAAATATTTTTTTAAAATCAATAAAATAGATTTGAAATTCAGGTAAAATCAGAAAAGGCTCTCCGATAAAATAATGTATTAACAAGGGATTTACTGTAAAGTGTTTTGAGTGGTCGATAAGACTGGAGAAGCATGATATAAACACCATTATACTATTTCTCTTGTTGGAATGAGATAAGCCTGCACTGACCTCTGACTTCAATTTAATCTAACAAACGATGTGCAGCACCAACTGCGACCTTGACATTGTCACCTGCCATCAGTGTTCCACCTCACTAATGTGCTTGGTACTGTGCAGATTCCAAAAAGACCGATGTGCAACAGAATCATTCCCAAAATTGTTAATTGTCAAGCGTCCTAACACATTTGCTTATTTCAAGATTTGCTGCAGCATGTTGTGGTATTGATATCCAGCCCCATGATGTCTGAAATAATGAATGTCTGTTCCAACCTCAGAAGAAAAGATTCAATCTTTGTGAAATATTGTGACAGGATTTTTAAACATCACGATTTAGGTCATTCTTTAAACCAGTAACATCAATGATTAATGAGATGAGATGCATCGGGATTGGTTTGTTTCAACTGATAATTATGAATATCTTGGGATTCTGGGCTGTTGGTTTGACAAACTGTTTGAGAACAAAGCCTTGTGGAACTTGCAGTGGCCGTCTTTCACTATTTTATTGCTCATACTATTCAGTGTGTTTAAAATAGATTCTCCTTACCACTCATCATCCTTGCTTGGAGATGTATTTTTTTCTCCACTGATGGATGACTCTCATACGTCCTTGATAACGCACTTTGAGTTTGAAAATACAAACAGCCATTAAAAAAAAAAAAAAAAATATCAACTCAAAGCACAAAGAATACATTCAGACCTAAGGACAGCGGAAGTGGATGAGTGGTCCTGGAGCTGAAAGGAGAAGTGGTCGGAAAGTGGAGAGGAGGAGAGGTGGAGAGCACTAAAATGAGTGAAGGTAAAAAAAGAAGTGTCAGAGAGGAAATGCTGAGTGGAGGAGGATGGGAAAGAAAACGTGAAGAAGGTAGCATGGCCCTGGTTGCCTTTTAAAGCTTATGCCTTAACCAGCTTTAACCAGCTTATGCCAACAGCTTTTAATTATGGCTGTCTGAGTCTCTATCACACTCGTACACACAGAGTCAACAGGGGGTCTGTAAGCGTGGGCAGCCTCTGCCTGGACACACTAACCCACTATGTAGCCGTCACTACTCGTTATGAATGACATGGAGGCTGGTGAACACAGCCAGTCAATCAGAGAGTTGTGTCAGAATTTGTGATGGGAACAAGTTCCCAACATAAACTCACCACACGACCACCAGACTAAAATGGTCTTATTGACCTATGAGGGACTGCAGTATGTGAGACGTATAATCAAGTCAAGATTACATGAAATGTTGTGAAGGAAGAACCAATTAAATATTGGTGTTGATCCGGATCAGGGGGTGATCTGGATTGATTCCACATTGATTTGCTTCCCCTTGCTCCTACCTTGCCTCTATCTCTCTCTCACAAACACACACACAAACACACACACACACACGTGAGTATATAGAGGGGAGGGGTGTGTGTGTGTGAACTGATTTACGTCACCTGAAGCACATGTTAATACCAGATCTGAACGGGGCCTTTAGATTCGACTTTCTGTCAGAACCATCAACGTCACAAGAAACCCTTTTAAACCTCGCTGGCCACTTTTGCTCTACTTTCTGATATGTGACTCAAATATGAATCAGTAAATCAAAAAATGAAAAACTCTGCCTAATTGACGAACACAATTTAACAGGCAGTTGCAAACTGATATAACTGCAGTTTTATTGTTTACTTCCTGTTTACTCTGTGTGGACCAGCTTATAGCTCACCTCTGCAGGGGTCAATCCGCTCACCATGTCGTCCTGTCAAGTGTGTAAATCCCTTTTTACGGCGCCCACGAGGCTTTTTAGTAAATTACATTAAAATCAGCCAAAAGTGAGTTGCTATGGAAACCTTATCAGACAGAACAGAGACATGCGCCCATGTTTAAGTAGAACGATGCCACATTGTGTGAGCATATGTAAAAGAACCATATGGCAACGCTTCCGTATACACTCAGATGTTTGTGTGTCGCACACACACACACACACACACACACACACACACACACACACACACACACACACACACACACACACACACACACACACACACACACCAGACACCATATGGTTGTGTTCACATAGTCTCCTGACATCTACTGTACAACATGTTATGTTGCTCAAACTCACAAACAAGTCTTTGAGCTAAACCAATGATTTCTCCCTCGTTGGACATTTGGTATAAGTTGAGGTACAAGAACAGACACAATTCAACTACGCAGCTTTGAATGGAAAGCAGCAGTATGATGTGATATTATTATTATTAGTTGACATGGTTCACTTTGTGTGTGTGTGTGTGTGTGTGTGTGTGTGTGTGTGTGTGTGTATGTGTGTGTGCATATTGTCTTTGTGTGTATTTTTCAGGTCAGTGGATCTGACTGTGTCTGTGAGTCTTGTGTTTTCTGACTTTTTGTTTTTTTATGATTGATGCAGTGTTCACCTCAGGCATTATCTGTCTGCCTCTCTCTTTCACTCCTTCTTCTCTCTCTCTCACTATTTATCTACCTCAGTCTCTCTTTGTCCATCAGGGTTACTTGAGGACAGTGTGAGGTGGTTTCAATGCTGCTGGGTTTGCTTACTGCATACCACCACAGCACCATCTAATGTATTACACCTGCAATGGGAAGTGAAGGGGAAAATTCCCACACACACAAACATACTTATGTGCTGTGTGTGTGTGTGTGGTTTTGGTTTCTTCAAGCTCTGCTGTAACAAAATAGACACACACTCACAATACAGAATACATTAGTTAATGTTTTTGAATTTAACTGAAATTCTTCTCGACTGGTTTCTTATTTTTGCAGTGGAGCAGCACTCGACTTCACCTCACTCCTTCCTTTCCCAGTGGCAGGAAAACACTTGTTTATTTTTTGCATCATGAATAATTTATAAGTAGGCGCCTGTATTTGGGATTGGTGGGGTTCTTGTTGCACAAACAAAAATCTAAGACATAAAAAAAGTTAGATAGAGATATAAACCAAAATGATGAAAAGAGTTTAATGAGTTGAGGTAGTAGCCCAAGAATGCATGGAAATTGTACTTTCTGCATTGATATGAATGAAATCTGATAGATAAGTAATATTGTGATTAAGTCTTAACACAACCACTCGTGAAATTTCTGTGATCATAAAGACATTTATTTTCCAAACAAGAGAAGGCAAGGAATGTATTTAATTCTCAGGAAAAGCAAGACATTTTACAACCTGCAGTTTTGCAGCAACGAAAATCAGAAACAAACCCAGGAAGAGAACACATTTTACTGGAAAGATATGGGCCTTGTTATGGGCCACAATCCTGTGCAATGAAAATTAAAATTAATTTATCCATTATTTTGCTCCAGTTGTTTAGTTGCATTTTCTTCTTTTCTGCAGATCAACGTGCGCGTCACCACCATGGACGCTGAGCTGGAGTTTGCCATCCAGCCCAACACCACAGGCAAACAGCTCTTCGACCAGGTAACGCATACATAAACACACACATACATGCACACACACACGTCAATCACATTTGGACCTGTGAATTCCACCTCACTATTGGCCGCTGCCCACAACGCATCAGGGTTTTCTGAATGTTACATATAAAACCTTTCAAACTTGGTATATGAACGTGAGCTCTGCGACCTGCTGGAAGAATCACGTTGTTTGTTATTCTAATGAAAAGTAATACTGTGTGTGTGTGTGTGTGTGTGTGTGTGTGTGTGTGTGTGTGTGTGCCAGTGGGTGCCTGGATGGGTCTGGGTTGGTACTGGTTCTGTACAGAGATGACACACAAAGCAGTCTTTGTCTAACTTGGGGGTTTTAGGAGTGTGTGTGTGTGTGTGTGTGTGTGTGTGTGTGTGTGTGTGTGTGTGTGTGTGTGTGTGTGTGTGTGTGTGTGTGTGTGTGTGTGTGTGTGTACTTTCTGCTCAGTAAAGGGCAGTTTTCAGAGTGGTTTCATGTCAGGCAGTAAAGGTTTGTTAAGGTTGTGGTGACGTCAGGGAGGAGGCAGCATTAAGGGCTGATCAGGCTACATCCACTCAGGTTATGTTCTAACCCCTGTCTTTTTTAGTTGGTTGGTTTTTTGCCAGCAGGATTACACAAATGCTACTCAGCAGATTTCCAGGAAACTTGGTGGAAGGATGGGACATGGGGCAAGAAAGAAGCCATTCGATTTTAGTGGTGTGGAAAAATTCATTGATCTTGATGAAAATAAATCCGGCATATTTAGGGAACTGATACTGAGTTTGTGAAATTTGGTGCAGCTTGAATTCAAGGAGACTGTTGGGCCTCGGTGTCGCTCTATTGACCTCCATTCTCTTACTGTTTTTGCTCTATAGTCTGCATTATACTTTGAGATCAAATCACAGAAGTGTTGCCATGTGAATGCTAGAATGCTCTATCATGACTTTATTAATAGAGCATGCACGCACGCAAAAACACACCGACACCTTCTGACTTCATCCCTCTCTCTCTGTGTTACTCTCATACGTATCTTCATTCCATCTTTGAAACACACACACACACACACACAGACACACACACACACACACACAGACACACACACACACACACGAGCGGCTGACTCACCAGATATGAATGTTTCAGCATTCTGTGTCCGTGTGTAGTCATAGCAACCAGCTGTCAAATGTCCAGTGTTGTAAGCGCACACACACTTGACTTGTGTTACAAGTGAATCTGATGATGATGGTTATTTCCCTGTATATGTTTATTATATACACATTATTTATATGGATATTACTGTGTTTGTGTGTTCATCATATATAAATCCATCAGTTATCTCTCATCCATTTTCTGTCCAATATCTAGTTGTAGATATATAGATAAATAATTTGATGTAGATTTAAGGATTCAGAGGTTCAGGGTTTAGAGATGTTCTGTCAATTAATTAGTCAATTGATTAGTTAATTCAATTCACAGGTTCCATCTTCTGATATATAAGGATTTGCTTAGTTTTTTCAGATCTGTAAGTTTTAGTGTGAGACTGTCCCTGTCCCTTTGTGGCCAAGTGAACCAGAGCTAAACAATAATTAATCTTTCAATGATGATAATAGATCATAATCATCATAATCTGGTCAAACCTCCTGACTGTACTTAAAGAGAATGAAGCGGAGACAGAAGGTGAGAAGTGAGTGAGCAAACAGGTGTAGCTGTAATGACAGACCTCAGTGGACACTGTGAAGTTTCATGTGTCCATCGAGAGCTAAAAATAGATGCAGATAAAATAGATCCTCGCTCTCTTTGAAAAACACTCTTGTCAGAATGAAGTCCGGGATGAAAGTAAAGCACGTGACTGGGTTCTATTGAAGTTATGTGACACAAACAATAAAGAAGTGATACACAAAGGAATGGAATTCACCGTCTTTACTAAATCAGGAAAAAGAACGTTCAATTTCTAGGCATCATTTTTTCAAGCGATGTTGTGGCATTGGCCTGTAACCATGGTGATAATAAAATTAGACACGTGACTAAATTATAATCTGATCAGCATCAATTTGCAATACAACCTAAATATGCACATGCTCGGTACAAGACTGGACGACATTACAGCTCACCTAAACATCTTGATCGTCCCCTGGTGGCTGGCTGCAGTACAATCTCAAACCCTGGCTCCTCCATGTTAGCAGATGGCACATGGATCAAACTAAGAAGTCAAAGTACACGACGGGACCTCGGTTCCTAGGCTCCATCCTGCAATCGCTACTGCTCACAAGATGCCAGCATTTGTATATCTGAAATATTTTGGGTTCATTTTTGGATGGCAGGAGGAAGCAGCGAAGAGTCGTCCATCTTTATGTACAGCTCTGTACTGTTATCATTTAACCGTCATGCGTCGAGGTATTATTCAACAAATTGCACGTCCAGGAGTGAACACTGAGCTTGTGTGTCACATAAGAAGCAGCGACCTGAAAGCTGTTTTAATTCTAAATGGTGCAAATTCACATGAATGAAGCGAGGGCTCCATTGAAGCTGCAGAGCTAAATATGAACACACACACACACACACACACATGGCGGCAGGATAACACAGGTTAGTTTGATTAAAAAGCTTTCCTATCTCACTAAGACCTTTTATCATTGTGTGTGTGTGTGTGTGTGTGTGTGTGTGTGTGTGTGTGTGTGTGTGTGTGTGTGTGTGTGTCCTCTGTGATGGATCATAATCACACACACCTTTAAACATGTCTGTATGAACCAGTGTTTTCATTATACAAGATGAAAACACTGGTTCATACTGGTTGTCTCTATTCATTGGTGAATTCAGCTCTTTAATGTCGCCTGTTTTTCCTCCCCTCTCTTCTTCCTCTCATTATTCCCTCTCTCTGTCATGCCGACATTCCCAAACCATTTATTCTCCTTTAATCTGCATGCTGCGCTCTCAGCATCCGCAGAGCTGCCTCTTCATACTGCATCCCCAGCCCCTCTGTGTGTAGGAGCTTGTGTGTGTTGTTTCCATTGCTATGGTGTGTTTCTGATGGGTGTTTTTCCATGTGATTACGCCTGTGATTATTTGATACTCAGTGTGTTTATATGAGCATGTCTGTGTGTGACAGAGAGTTAATTACATGGTGGTGAGTGCCGTCGTATTGACCGTGTAAATCACATTATAGTCTCAGTAAGTGTCCCTTCAGGGACCGGCGCTCCCCCGCTCTCTCTATAAATGTGTGAAGGGGTCGATAGTTTGCAAGTGACAAAGCACGTGAGCACGCTGGAGAGAGAAGGGAGGTGGAAAGAGAAGAGGAAGCAAAATAGAAGAAGGAAAAAAATCACAGATATTGGTTGAAGATTTTTCAAGGAGGTTATGTTTTTATTGAATGTGTTTTTTATTTTGTAGCTGGCAGGATAAGGCACAAAGTACTCAACCGATTTCCATGAATTTTGTAGAGATGTTGGGTATAACCCAAAGAGGATGCTGATAAACTTTGGAGCAGATCTAGATAAATTGGTGGGTCCAGGAATTTTTCGTTTCACTGTCTTTAACATGGCGAGATAAGGCTTTGGCCTTGGTGGAGGTAAACACTCTTCAAGTGCCCTTCTAGTTAGAGAACAGTTTTACAGGCGATGGAAGCAGATCCGCTGCAACATATGATGATATTTTAAAAGAGAACTCCAACTTTTGCCAAAAAGTTGGAGTTCTCATGGAGATCCTTGTATGATCTAAATTTAGACATGTTTTCCTTCCAGGATATTCAATTCAATACATTTTTATTTGTATAGCTCCAAATCATAATATACATTATCTCAAGGCCCTTTACATAGATATACAGATTAGAGTCATTTTGAACAACAACAAAAATTTAAATATATATTAATTATAATTAATATAATTAATAATGTCGTCATCAATGTTAAATCATCCGCATTAAGGAATATTTCTGGAAAGATACATGAGAATAATGGGAAATGCTAATTCCAGAAAATGTATTCTATCATGTCTGATTTGTTCTAGCTTCTAACCCAGTTCCTTATTTTACTTTTACATTTTATTTTATCTACTTTTTAAGTTTGATACCTGAATGATATAATGTGTTATGAGTGGATTGTTTTTTTCAATTCTTTCTTTTAAGTCTTCAGTTTGATTGGTTACTAAATATTGAATGTAATAAAGATGCTATGAGTAATATTTGTAGGAGATATGAGATAAAGTTATGTATGTATTGCTATTGCATTAACTTGTTTAAAACGTTTGGTGAAGGCGTTTTTTTCTCGTTTTATCAGTGACCTGTGTACAGAGCAAGGTCAATAAACATATATTTAAAAAATTTTTCTATTCATCAAAAAACATTTTTCTCCTAGGACCTTGTTATATAAGCTTGTTTAATCATGTAGAGACGTTTTCTTCCTGTGAAACTGTTAAAAACCAAACGACGTCTGTGATTTCAGGTGGTGAAGACGGTGGGTTTGAGGGAGGTCTGGTTCTTCGGCCTCCAGTACACAGACAGTAAAGGTTACGTGACGTGGCTCAAACTCAACAAAAAGGTGAGAAACCCTGAACCCAATCGATCAAACCCCTTAGAGCTGATCAGGAGCTCTGATCTCATATCACGTATCATGTCACTTTTTATATCTTTATTTTGTTCATTAATTTCCACAACTTGAAAACACAATCATCACTAAAGCTTAAAGGATTTTAAATAGTAAACATTCATCCTCGTGTGGAGTCCGTCACACTTTATCATGCTGGAAAGCCTTAGAAGTGAACTTGTATTTATAATCTCACTTTAATATTCAGTTTGCTTAAGGAAATAGCCTTAATGAATATTTCAGAACGTTTATGGAAACGTCTCTTTAGTCATGTTTAAATGAAGCCACAGAGGCTGATTTCCTCAGGACTTGACACGTCACATGTTTGCATATGACCACAAAGACGTGTGAAGGCACAGGGTGAAGTTTAAAGCATGAAATGACGTGTGTGGGTGGGTTTTCTCTCAGGTGACCCAGCAGGATGTGAAGAAGGAGAATCCGCTACAGTTCAAGTTCAGAGCAAAGTTCTTCCCAGAGGATGTTTCCGAGGAGCTGATCCAGGAGATCACACAGAAGCTCTTCTTCCTGCAGGTACCGTACGACTGCTCATCCAAGACACTGTAAACTGATACTAACACAGCATTGACTTGCTCTATTAATTGATGTTCTTCAGTGATGAATGTTTAGATCGAGATAGAGAAAAAACCCAAATGATAACTCAACCGTCATTCTTGTGTTAGTGAGGCAGGAACAACTAGACTTATCACCCTGTTGTTGTATGATCCTGCCAACGAGTGTCGATTCTATCTACATATATATTTTTCCTTTAATTTCCGAAATCGAATCCATTTATCATCGACTCTGACAACTGAGCAAAATTTTAGAAGAAATTCCCAAACACAGATTTGAGATATCATGTTAGAGAGGCCAACAGGACCTTGATCTAAATCTATTCAGTTAAACTGTGAGTCAAAGTGAATGTCTGTACCAAATTTTAGAGGATTCCCTGGAGGAGATAACGCAGTCTCGCAACAAAAATGTGCATCGTGAAGTCCCAGTGACCTTGACTTTTGACCACCAAAATCAAATCTCATTATCCTTGACTCCAATGAGAAATTTGTACCAAATTTGAAGAAATTCCCTCTAGGCGTTATTAAAATATAGTGTTCACAATAATGGGAAAAAACTAAAATAAAATACCTCTGGGAACCAGCTGCAAACCAGCATGGAGGCATAAAAACGATTCAAGCATATGAAAATATTAGGCTAAAATTTACTTTGTTTTTCTACAAATGGCTTTGGCTTTCTTGTATCATTTCCTCCACACCAACTGGTAACTTCCCCTTCTTTTCCAGAGTGCAAGAGTTTCTCCGCCCCATGCTGCTTTGTGTAGTTGTTTTTCTTAGAGTGTGTCAAGTTATTAAAAATGGCTCTAATTTATACAAAACATTTGCTCATTTCAAATGGTAGTTTTAGGCAAACTTCTGTAAGTGCTTAAGGAACGACTGGGAAAGATGACGGAAAAACAGTAAAATAATTCCTCCTCAATAGTAGAAGCTTGTGTAAAATTGATTGACAAATTTGTTGTCGCCTCTCCTTTTGTTCTCTGACTACTCGCCTCTGGACTGACAGACTGTCAGATGGATTTACTGCTGCTCTAAATATGTAGACTTTAAAATGTAGGTTGACGGAGCATCTCAATCCTCTCTGCTGGGAAACCTCCTGTGGTTCTAACCACACGCTATGACTGACTGAATGTTTGTGTGCATGTGTGTGTATCCTCCCTGCAGGTGAAGGAGGCCATTTTAAACGATGAGAACTACTGTCCCCCGGAGACGGCCGTGCTGCTGGCCTCCTACGCTGTCCAGGCCAAGTATGGAGATTACAACAAAGATGTTCACAAACCGGGCTACCTGGCCTCCGACCGGCTACTGCCACAACGGTACGGTGTAGACACAGTACTCATAGTAGTCAGGATAAAAGTGATATCGTACACAAATAGTAAAAGTGTGTTCATATGTCTCGTAGAGTTCTGGAGCAACACAAGCTGACAAAGGAACAGTGGGAGGACAGAATACAGACCTGGCATGAGGAACACAGAAGCATGCTCAGGTCAGAGAAACAACTGTACTATCAGTCAAGTTTTTAAGACTTTGGCTACAGGATCCTCAGGTCCATGTTTTGACTTTTAGTATCGTGTGTGCAGGGAGGACGCCATGATGGAGTATCTGAAGATCGCTCAGGACCTGGAGATGTATGGTGTCAACTACTTTGAAATAAAAAACAAGAAGGGCACGGAGCTGTGGCTCGGGGTCGACGCGCTGGGGCTAAACATCTATGAGCACGAAGACAAGTAATCAAAACACAAAAACACACAAATGTCAAAGAGGAAGTAAATTAAACCACAAGAGAAGTTCCTTCCGATGACGTCAACACTCACTCACAGAGTTTATTTTAGGTTCTCTGACCTAGTTATTACTGAGAGGTGATAACTGGGTCTATGTATAGATACGTTTATTGTTAAAAGGGTCAACATGTCATAAATCCATATTCTAAACTCACTGTCTGATACAATAAATGTTTGATCCCCTGCATCTTCAAATGTGGCACACACATTAAAGTTTGAATTTTTGCATCAAAGTCAGGAGAATATTGAGAAAATCTTTTCTGCAGCTAGTCTGGTACCAAAGGGCAGAAGGTATAACCAAATTATATCTGGTGAAAAATAAAGAAATCTAGATTTTTCCCTTCTCCCTCATGGATTTGTTTGACAACAGTGCCCCCTTTTGGTGTTGAGCAGCATAGCAGATGAAGAACATGGAACACAAGGGCTTTTTTCTCACACCTAAAATCTTTTTTGGACACTTTCAAAGCATGCACATATCTTTAAAATTTGAAATGAAAGTATCTTTTTTTATTTACTTACTTACAAAATCTCCTCAGGTTGTCGCCAAAGATCGGCTTCCCCTGGAGCGAGATCAGAAACATCTCCTTCAACGACAAGAAGTTTGTCATTAAGCCCATTGATAAGAAAGCTCCAGTAAGTGATGGAACAACTTTTGATGGGCTGTAATTTTTTTAGATTAGATTTAAATTTTTTAACAGATTTCCTGTGCTTTCTTCAGGATTTTGTGTTTTACGCCCCTCGGTTGCGCATTAACAAGCGCATCCTGGCGTTATGTATGGGAAACCATGAGCTGTACATGAGGAGGAGGAAGCCCGACACCATCGAGGTGCAGCAGATGAAGGCTCAGGCCCGAGAGGAAAAACACCACAAACAGATGGAGAGGTACAAGCACATGCTGCTTCTCATCTTTCATTTATCCCTGCTGGAAATCAGCGTGTAAAGTGTTCAGTTTCATGTTTTGCCTATTGTTTTTGGGATTCATGTTCACACTGAGTCAACGAACAAATAAAAGTTTGGAGTTGAAATTCATTGAAAAACTTTGTGTGAGCAATAGGGGGCAGTGCTGCATTAAAGAAAATCCTGCTCCACTTCTGCAGAGCTGAGTCTGTAGCACGCTTTGATTGTTTTTAAACATATGTGGGGAAACTGCTGCATTCATTTCTGTATTGTGTGTGTGTGTGTGTGTTTGTTGTTGTTGTTGTCTCATATTTACTTGTGAAGCACTTTATAACATTCTGAATTATATCACTCCACCCATAGGTCTTGTTTATTGTGAAAAAAACAACAAATGCAATGCATTACAATATACTGTACCAAACAATGCATGCTTATATTACTGATTCAAGTGTCCATAAATGTGGGGAGGATGAACTAGAAAGGTAACACTAAATAATGTCGCAAAACCCCAAAAATTCTGGATTTAAACAGGTTTACATGCTCACACACTACAGTGAGAAATTTGAATAACCAGGAAATTAAAATATAACGGCTAACATCACTTCAATAACATTTCCTCTGATAATTGACTAGCTGGGCGTGATGGCTGATTTCTGTGTTTTTTGCCAACTCAGAGCGCAGCTGGAGAACGAGAAGAAGAAGCGAGAGCACGCAGAGAAGGAAAAGGAGCGAATAGAGAGAGAGAAGGAGGAGCTGATCCAGAGGTTGAGGCAAATCGAGGAGCAGACACACAGAGCTCAGAAAGGTACGACACAACGCATGTGCAGGAGGAGAGCGCATGCGCTTCCCTCAGCCGGCCACCCATGCACAGGCTATAAAAGAGTCACTCAAATGTGTCTAAAACTGTCAAGCGTTGAACTTTTGATGTTTTATCAGATCATAGTTTCCTTCACTTCTGGTGAGGACTCAAATGTCCAGGTCAGTTGCTCCAGACAATTCTGCAACTTTTCCTGCCGCCAGCCCATTGTAAAATGTCTGGAAATTGTCTGAGTGAGTCTGTGAGAATACAGCAGGAAAATGTCCGGTACAATTTGTGAGCGATTGCTGCCGTGTTAATCACGTTTCTAAAACAGGATGAAAAAGTTAAAGAATTAATATCTCCCAGGATGAAAAATAGGTGCAATACACATAGAGGATGTAGCTGAAGACTTTAACTTGGAAAGACAATGACAATCAAGAGCTTTTGGAGATAAGGGCCGATGGTGGTGTCAATGTGTTTGAAACAAAATCACAGTGTTTTCCACAGCAGAATTTGTATTATTTCCTGCCTCCTGCTGCTCTACTCACATGCCACTGTTGTTGTGAATGAGTCTATATATGAGTATATATATATATATACACAAATCAGAATGTATGAACACATTGGCTCTATTGATTAAAAAAAGGGGGCTGTCAGGAAAAGTTAAGGAAATATATCCAGAGCTTGGACATTTGTGTTCTCACATACAGCCCCTCTGGAAAATTTTAAGAAAATATTCAGACTTCAGTGCATGTCTGAAAGCACCTGTACCGTGAGATGACCAAAGGTTCAAATAATGAGGTAACCAGTAATCTAATATAATTTAGGATTAAAGCTAATCCCTGAGAGACAAAAGCTCTTTTGTAGTTCCACAACAATGTCGACTCATCTCTGATCATCTGCTTTAAGAACATCTCATTCACTCAAATGTGGTCTGAGATCATTCAATCGTAAAACTCTTGTGTAACTTAATGATAATTCAGAGAAGATCCAACATTCTAACTATGACTTTACTTGCATTTGTCCCAATCACATGGTTGTGAATGGTATGCAGCTCATGTTGTTGTGTGTGCAGAGCTGGAGGATCAGACTCGCAAAGCACTTGAGTTGGAGCAGGAGCGAAAGCGAGCGAAGGAGGAGGCCGAGCGTTTGGAGAGGGAGAGGCAGGCGGCGGAGGAGGCCAAGGCATCGTTGGCTCAGCAGGCAGCCGACCAGATGAAGAACCACGAACAACTGGTACCTGCGCTCACACATCAACCACAGACACAGTCTCCAGTCTCATTTTGTTTGTGTTTTTTGTCCAAGTTAAAATTACTTTTATATTGGGTGACAAGAGCTAAAATGTACCTTTAAATTCCTCTAAAACCTTTATTCCCATGTTTCTTTAATCCTTGTTTTTTGACCTTCAAAACAAACTTAACACATCGGAAAGTGTTTTTTTATATTAACAATATATGACATTAATGACCAGCAGCATTATTTTTGATTCACTGATGTTCGTACAGTGACTCGTTCAAATCATAAAACAAGAGTGAAAAGAAGTTGCTGATTCTACCTGTGTCATATTAGTGTAAATTGTTTGTACATTTGGGTTTTTAGATGAACTTTTGTTTTTAACAGGCTGCTGAACTAGCGGAGTTCACTGCTAAAATTGCTCTGCTTGAGGAGGCAAAGAGGAAAAAAGAAGAGGAAGCAACAGAGTGGCAACACAAAGTAGGGTTATCCCTGTGTGTGTGTGTGTGTGTGTGTGTGTGTGTGTTTTATTCTCTTTTTATTATTGAATACAATGGTGTGTGTGTGGGGTTTTGTTTGTTGCCGTTTCACCAGTGACACCTTTCTGACCATTGAGACTCTTATTCTTTGTCAACAGTGATTAAGACAACAGAACAGAGGAAACTGGACATTCCCGTGCAGATTAACAAATGTTTTTTTATTATTTTACGATCATGATGATCAGCAGTGTTCTCGGCCAGTTACTATTTCCCACAATCTGAGCATTTACCACCACCTGTCAGTTTCGGCCAACACTATCCTGTTAGTGTACAATTACTGTTAAAGAAAATGTTAGCCTCGATATATATTTATTATTTTATTATAGTATACTATTTTAATTGTATTTCCAGACCAATTATAATTCAATGTTTGTATCTGCACAGAGGAGTTTACCGATAATAAATAATTGCAACTTGAAACATTTATGGTTTAAAGTCACATTAGGGAGCAGTGAAGAATAAATATATGAATATAGAAACGGGTGATAAAATATATATATAAACATAAACATATGTCAAAATTTTGAACATAGGACTAGATGAAGAACATCCCTTGATACGAAGGTTTTACCTCGATTAAATCATTTTTAAACTGAAAAAAATTATAAATTCCATTTTATTCTTGTCTTAAAGAGTTAAAAAAGTGTATATGTTTCTATGTAAAATGTTTGTGCATCTGTCCGTGTTCATATCTGTAAAAGTCGGTGTCTGTTTCTCTCTGTGAATAAGCACATGTGTTGTTTCCAGGCTCTATCAGCACAAGAAGACCTGGAAAAGACCCGGGAGGAGCTGAAGACAGCCATGACGTCTCCACCAGCGCCAGAGCATGACGAACAGGATGAAACCAACGCCGAGGCGAGCGCCGAGCTGCTCAGCGACGGCGTCACCAGCCACCGCAGCGAGGAGGAACGCATCACTGAGGCGCAGAAGAACGAACGTGTCAAGAAACAGTTACAGGTAGAGCAGAAATAGATAAAAATAATACTATTATTGGATAATTACTCATCAATAGAAAAGGGAGAAAAAATGAAATAAAAAAACATCCAGGATAAAAATGGAAGACAATTTAAATGCATTTTTAGGAGAAGTAAAGTGCAGGTGAACTGTTTATACTTTTACACTATTTTATGTTTCCAAATTGGACGAGCTGCTGGACAAGCACACAACTGCTTTAAGTTTGCCAGAAGAGAAGCGGAGGCAATGAATCAAACAGACTGTCAGAAGTTTTTTTGGAGCAAATAGAGATGAAAATACAAATTATTCTCCACAGAAAAAATGAATAACAGCTGCAGCCTTTTCAGTAAAGGAAGACAGCTGTACCACATATTGTTTAGCTGCAGATAATCTTTGAGTCAAAGAAAAAGAGAGCTTGAGAATAACAGCTTCAGATCTCATAGATTGTTGTGAACAAACATCCTGAGATTCACATGTTTAACTGAAATACGCTTCCCATAAAGCTTAGTTTCTCAGATTTAATCCAGAAATATTCAAGTTTTTCTGGTTTTCTCAGTTTAAAATGCTATGCCAGGGACAATATTCAACTTTGATTCTTTTCTATTCCATCCTGTTCTATAATTATGATAGTGTTATTTGACTCAGTGTTATTTCTGCTCAGAAGCGCACAAAATCTCTTCAGCCATTAATATGCAATATTTGAAAAAATAAAAATGTTTTTAATTCATCAAGTTTTAAATACACAGCATATTTTCCGAACTTTGTTGTTAAAGTGACTTTTGCACAAGACCTGTTCAGAGTTTTCTCATCATCTAAAGTGCCAAATCAGTCGTCGAAACAAAATATGGAAAATATTTTTGTTGAACCCAGAGTAAATTTGGAGCTATTTGCATCTTAGCATTGGCTTCGTATGTAATATCATCTCAGGAAACATTAGCTGTGTTTGGTCAGAACACTACATCCTTATTGAGGTTGGACCAAACCTTGAGGATGATGCATCATAGTCTGGGGAGACAGATAATAAATGATGGAACCTTTCCTTGACTTATCTCATCTTGGTTTCTAAACCTCTCACCCCCCCTTTCCTCTCTGTGTCTGTCTCTATCCAGGCTCTGAGTTCCGAGTTGGCCGAGGCCCGTGACGACACAAAGAAAACTCAGAACGACATGCTGCACGCCGAGAACGTCAGGGCAGGAAGAGACAAGTACAAAACCCTGCGCCAGATCCGCCAGGGTAACACCAAGCAGCGCATCGACGAATTTGAGTCCATGTGAGGAGGGGGGGACACAACGATGTCAACGCATCACTTTTCTTGTGGATCCCGAAACCTGCAGGAGCTCCTGCTGTGGTCCTATCAGGACATGGAACGACCAGCTGACGAGCTTTGTAGCTTCAGCTCCGCCAAAGCTCTGCCGAGCAGCGGTTAGCCGATCACACAGTGACCTGCTTTTTAGAGCGCAGCCCCCCCCCCCCCCCCCCCCCCCCCGATCCCAACCCCAATGAAGCACGTCTTTTAATCGGTTGGAAAAATAGCAAGCTACATATTCTGTCGACCACGGACTCCTCCCTTTTACAATACTGACAATATTAATGCTTGCATGTCTGATAAATAAACAGGAACAGGAGCGTTAGAGAAAATGCCATCACCCAGAATTGGTTGATGTCGTGCTTTTACCCAACAAAAAAGAAAATGGCCGTTTGTAGCTTTTCAATGTTGCTGGCACCCTCGTCCGTAAAGCTTTAAAATCTGTACCTTACTTTTATTTCTTTGTAATCAGTTGAATTTAAATAATTTGTTTAAAAAAGTTAAAAAGAAAAGAAAACCGCCTAATTCGTCTCTTTTCCTTCCCATCTTGTCACCTTCTGTCATTTTGTGCAGGGGAAAGATTCCTGTTCATTTCTGCTATGAGTGTCATCCATTTGTTTATGTACAGCTGATTTATCTCCAGTTTGCGAACGCTCCCTCTGGAGATTTGGGATTAGTGTTCTCTTTTTCTGGTAAATCAGGTTTTGCAAATTTTCAGCTTCCAACTGGAGTGAAATTCTTTTGAAGGCTGTAATAGTTACCACCAGGACACACATTATTATTACCAGATATGCTACCTGTGTTGTTGAAAATACTTTTACGAGTTGAATTAATAATTTCCTTAGAAAACTAGAGATGCAAATCATCTTTTTTGTGCAATTTTATAGATGCGCTTGTCATTTTAATCACTCTCATAGAGTAGATGTCCCTCCAAGGCCCAACAGAACCTTATATTCAATTAAGCTGCACCAAACTGCACACTCATAGATATGAATCTTTCCCCTCAAGATTCCTAATTATTTTCATCAAGATTCATTTTCACTTAGGAAAACAGTGAATTTGTCGATAAACGCCTTATTTCACCATGTTAGAAAAAGTGAAAACCTGGATCTGCCCTCTGATCCGGATCAACACCGGGGTTCTTCCCTGACTAACACCACATCCTTCCACTAATTTCTGTGGTTATCCGTTTAGTTGTTTCTGTGTGATCCTGCTGACAAACAAACAAACACCAAAACGTGACCTTCTTGGCCGAATAAAACCAGGACAATGCGACACATGAAAGCTTGAGTTGGGCTTTTATTGCTCGTTTTTTACATCAAACACAAGAACAGTCAACACGTCTCATTTGGCCTCAGGTTCTGTAAATATGACACAGGTTGTGAACAAAACATCCAAAGTGATTCTTATAGTCATACAGAAACAAAGACACTTCACTGGATTTCATTTGAATTTCAAGTTTTTGTTTTCTCTTCTTTCTCCTAATATGGATCATTTATTTGGGCTTGGCACATCCTTCACTTACAAATGTAATATCACCTTATAGAAATATCTTTTGGTAATATCGCTCATGAGACGTAAATAGTCATTTTAAAAACAATCTGAGTTCAATATACCTTCTGAATCAGCACAGTTGTACATATGACAGCTTTGGTTTTAAATAACTACCACTGACCTGAGAAGAGAGAACATTGGACGTCAATAAACAGATTTTTTTACTTGGCTTTGGTCCCCGAAAAAAACAGCAATTAAATAAATTCTACACCATAAATGAAACTGTATTAAAGCACATTAGAAATAAGGGTGGGAATGTACCGAGATAAACAGGGACATAGTAGATATTTTTACATTTAACTTCCCATCGGATAAAAAAAGGCAGATTTAGTCATATAAGCAACAAATTACAAAAATACAGAGTTTTATCTGTTAAAACACTGAATAATTAAATACAACAGGTGTGGACAGAAGTTCACGTCAGAGTAGCCATCGAAAAAATAAATGAATTAATAAGAAAAATGTTGAATAGAAAGTGGCAGGTTGTACTGCAGTTTTATACGACCAAAGTACAGGTACAAACAAAAATGAAGTGCTGCTTGGCTGAAGTTTCACAACTTACTGAACAAAAGTCAAAAGGCCCTTTTTTCTGAGGCTGTATTGACATGTAAAACCTTTGATTAGCAAGATACAGTACTTGAATTTCTATTCACTACATTGACATGGACAGTATTTACCTTACTCTGAATTAGACCTTATTTTAAATATGATGTTTATAGCTAGTAGAATATTCCATTCATATTCCTGTTAACATGTTAAAAAGCAGTCTGATTATAACTCCAATCAACATTACGTTCTGCTACTTGTTTACCCTCAAACTCAAGATATTTGTCATCTAGCAGTTGGTAAATGTTGTATGTAGATGTCACATCAGAATATTGGTGTCCATGTAAACATTTCTAGTGTACTGGGATTGTGAAGGACATCAAACCCATTGTCAAGATTAACACCTGAACATCCACAAGTTCACTCTGTTTCTGACAACTCAACTCACATGTCGGAGAAAGGGGAGAAACTGCAGGAGAACTACGGAGATTTTTGAGGTCAGCACAAGACAAACACTTTCACATGGTCCCACACACGTTTGGCGCGATAACAAAACAAACAGGTAAAGTCTGCATAGCTGCTGCAACAGCTGTTTGCTGGGAAAAACAAAGACGACAAAAAAACACAGAGATTTGCCTCATGCTTTAGTCTGAACTCATTGAATCAAGTTATTACACCAGAACACTCAGCAAAGTGTGCAACATGGTCGCTGACGACAGGATTCTTGCAGTTAAACACTTACAATTAGAAAAACAGCTCTTTAACAAGGTCATGACAGTAGAAAAATAGGTTTTCCCTTCATATACTTAATATGTTATTGTGATTAATATGCACAAGAGTGTTCACACAGCACCGGGTGTGTTTAGTTCAAATGTCAAGTGTCTCATCCCTGCAGCAAACAGCAGCACACAGTGCCAGACCGGCAGGACGAGAGCACCTGATCACATCATAGCATCATGGCAGAAAGTCCACTGAATCAACAGGGACGACTGCAGACTTGTTCCTGAGAGCCACACCTTTCATCATTGTGGTTGAGGTGTCACTAAACATCTGGAGCCTGAGGCACAAATTCGAAAGGTGAACCAAGCTCATTAAAACATATTTTTACTGCACTTGCAACCGTCTTGGCTCTAAGAGTGTTATATACTGCGGAGTACGACCCAAAGAAGCTTCAGTTTTCCTCACAACCACAACGTAAAACATATTTAACGCTGGTTACTTTCAGCGTCATATAACAGCAAAGTTTCTGTTTCCAAAATGTGCATTTGAGACATTCTCTTCCCTGCACTTGGAAAAAAGGGGAATAAAAAGCCCCTCATATAAATAAAGTCTAAATACCAAAGGTGACAAAGTTTGCCACAATACTCACAATTTTCAACTCGAAATATTTTTTTGTTTAAATATTCTCATATAAAACAATGATCTTGTTTAATTAAAAAGTTTATAGGATACAATTTGTATCAACGAACAGAGGTGTCATCTGGCTACAAGATATGATGCAGACCAGGGCAGAGTTTTGTTTTTACAAACAGTTCCTCACATATTACAACAATCCCATTGGTGGAAATAATCACAGAATTATTCCAGACAATAGATGCAGCCCAAAGTGCTTTACATTGGGAGAAGGAAACTTAATACTTTTAAAGAGAAGGCAGAAAAATAAGAGGAAGTTGTTAAAGATAAGGAATTGTTTCCCATTTTTGCTGTGATTTGACATTTTATTGATGATATGATAAATTGCTATAATAATAATACTGACACTGAATATTACTTAGTTCAAAAGATTGGTCTTTGAAAGTAATATGAAAGTTATCGCTGTGTAAGTGTTTGTATAAATAGCCTATTTCAAAATTCGTGTTAAACCCACAGACTGTAAAGATGAACGACAACCCATTGTGTAATGAAGCTTCAATATCTAAAATACAGGTGGCGCTGTTTTGCACTTTTGATGTAATTTGGGGCCAGAGTCTGTGGAGTAGTGATTGTGAAGTGGAGCCATGGCATCAAGGTCCCAATGCTTGGCCCACCTACCCACTGTCTACAGCCCAGAATTATTGTCCATTGCCCCCAGGGGCCAATTCCTTGTTCGAATATTGATGCGCCATCTACTAATATGGAGGGGGAGGCAGTTTATGACCTATACTGCAGCCAGCCACCAGGGTGCGATCAAGATGATTTGGCTTCACTTTAGGGGAGCTGTCATGTCGGCCATCTTTATACATTCTAGGGTTAAACCACTGAGTGTTATTCTAACCAATCAGATTATTAGTGCCTCCAGGTAAAGTTTGTTGGGACAAAAAAGTAACACATCTATTAGTGTCTCCAGTGTGATGACAGTAATTCTCTGGTAACAGAATCTGTTGGAACCTTTTTAAAAAGGGTTTCCCAGATTCTTGCCAGACGGTTTCTGGCAATTTCAACAGAGCGGTACATAAGCATGAGACCCTGCAGGAGGCAGCTAGACTCTCCACTGGTGTGCCCGACATTCACACACATTAAAAAGGTGATAAATTAACACACATTTCATATTAGAATGAAGGAAATTATACCAACCACCTTCCATCTAAACATTTCTGGTGACCAGGCTTTTGACAGTCACTTTGATATGACAGAGGGCTGTTTTTTTTTTTTTTTATCCGCACTGAAAGCTGATGAGCTGTGAAGTCAGCTGACAGAGCTAAACTCTAACAGAGGAAACAATTCAAAAGAGAAAAACGGCTCAGGGTTTTTTGACTGGACTTTCAGCTCTCTTCTTTTTGTGAGGGCTGCAAAGTTTCACTTCCCTGTGGGGGGAAATCCGCAAAACGTCACCAGAGCAGCTGATTTGACGCCTGTCACAGTAGAAACAAAAAATACTTAACTTATTGGCGATGAGGCGATGAAAATCGATGTTGTCATCTCAGTGAGTGGAGAATCTCTCACAGATCTCATGGACGAACTTGAACAGTACTTATACCCTGATATGATTGCCCCCCCCCCCCCCCCCAAAAATATAACATTAACAAAAAGTGCCAAAAACATAATAAATTTAAAATATGTAAATAACTTAAAATATAACAAATAAATTAATTCAAAATGAACAACACTGTCCCCCTTACACATTAAAAAGCCTCCCTAAGCACACTGGTGTCTTAAGTGCTGGAATTCGACATATAGGAAAATATGCTAATTTCGGGGATTTCACTTGACAAAAACACCATCAAAAGTAATGACACAACTTCCCTGCAGTGCAAATAAGCTGTCCATAAGCATCACCGGCTTAGGGAGCCTTATATCTTAAAGTTTTGGCTTGTGTGTGTTTAACCTGACTTAAATAATTAAGATAATTGCAGTGGATGACTCTGCAGAAGAGACTTCAGTTAGGACGAAGCTGTAATCTAATCCTCTTAGCTAGATTTGCATTTTCTCCATCAAAATTGCAGCTGCGAGTTCCTGAGCATCCATTACATGAGGGTTTCTTGTCATCACCATTCTCACTAAATCTGGAGGGAAGATGCAACACAAGTTAACGAACATCCTCTCTCTCAGGTCCTGGTATCGACCCAGGGTTGGGGGATCCTGGTGCTGGGACACTGGGGGCAGGTCGCTTTTGTGGGGAGAGATGGATGTGAGGGACATCTGCGGGAGCGGTGGAAGACTCGATGTTGAGAGGCCATGGGGCGATGAATGAGCTTCCCTCCCCCTGCTCTGCAAGGTAAACAGATCATAGCAGGACTTGGGCGACTGCTGGTATTGGGGCTCCCAGTTTATGTGCGGCAGTGGTTGTTGGTTTAGGGAAGTGTAGTTTCTTCGGGAATGAAGTGGTGACCCTTCGTACACTCGGGAGTCCGGGAACCCGCCATCCTGCCAAAGGGAGCCCATCAGATTTCGGCCAAGGGAGGAGCTCTGAGAGTGGGAGTGGGCAGGCGAGGTCTGGGGTGGGCATCGTGGACTAGCTGGGAATTCCCCTGGAAAACTGCTCGGTGACGAATATTGAAGGTGGGGTGCAACATAGGCCGATGGGCTTTTGAAAGGATGTGGAGATGCGTGACACATAACAGAAGATGAAGGGTCTTCCCAACCAAAATCACGCTGTCTTTGCAATGCTAGAGGAATGGGATAGCCATGAGGAGCACGATGGCCCAATCCAGGTGGGACACGACTTGTAGGACGGGTGTACTGGCCAGAGCAGTGATGATGGTGATGAGGATGGTGGTGGTGATGGTGGCACTTTGGGCCATCATCTAATAAGGGATCAGGGGAGAAGGAGTCCGAGCTGACGCTGCCTTCACTGCTACAATCTGACAGCAAGCCTGCTCGCAGATCAGCTGGGAAGAAGCATTCATGACTTTGTGGCATAACCAGATTGAGGCTTGAATATGCCTTTACCAGTGAGCTGTAGCCTACCTCTGGAGACTGACATCTGTGGTAAGTGTCGGCCTGACTCGGTCCCGAGGCTCCAGCAATCCTAGAACTGCCCCCAGGGTATTCCCATTTGTCCAGGTTTCCTGATGAAGGAGGTGCCCCTGGAGCAGGATACCCTACAAATTTGATGCTACAACTACTGCTGCTGCTGCTGCTTCCCTTCTGTCCTTCCACTTTGGACTGGACCTGAAGCCTGTCTTCCAGGAGGTCACTGAAGGAGCTTCGGGGGCTGGGGTTTGGTTGTTTCTTTGGAGTGCCCTGACCTGGCTCGGTCTCAGCCATTCTGTGACCTTGACCAGGACTTTGGCTCTTTATCATCAGGGTGTCTTCCAGCAAGCCTCTGGAAGTGGCTGATGAAATTTTGGCACTGGCTCGGAGCTCATCAGCCACGGCACGCTGGGGCTGGCTGCCTCTTTCAGGATGGTAAAACTTGCACTTGTGGCCATATGTGCACTTCTTCCCTACAAGAAGAAACAAAAAGAGATTAATGTACTGGAATAAATTAGTTTTACATCTTTGTAGAAAGTATTTCTTTCTTTCTTCATCTCTAGTATAAAAATACTGAGTGTACTTAGGGCTTATTAATTCTAGAGGTTTTTTTGTACATGAATGGATATTTTACCATAAGGGCACGGCTGCTTCCTGTGAATAACAGGCCTCTTCCTTAGAAAGTTGTCCAGACTGGGTCCATGACGTCCTAGTGGGTCATCTGGTGGCATGAATCTAAAAACACAACCCCACATTTTTGATCATGCATCACTAAGGATTCATTGACTCTGACAGCAGCAACAGAGACTGCACCATGGATATTCTGCAGTGAGGAACCCTAACCCTACGGATGCCTCTGTTACATTTTTGAGATTACAATACATTTTTTTACAGTGTATTCAAATGACAAGTGAATACAAACACTTGGTGGTTTGAGCAAAACAACAAAAAATTGGAGTGTAAAGAGGGGACTCATTGAAGTAAAAAGGAAGATAAGTAATCAGTGATGAGGAAATGAAACTCTCTGATTAGTAAATGAGGCATTATCAGATAATTGCCCTGCAAAAAGGCATTGTGACAATATTGTCTGCAACAATGGATTGTAAAAGTGCATTTTAGTGTTGGGACACAAACTGGATGAAATTTTTCCTTGGAAATAAACTAAAGCTTTTAAAGTCAAAGCATTTGTGAGTTTCTTACTTGTCATTTACAAAGGAGTACATCAGCAGACGCTCATCAATGAATTTCTTCCACTCTGGCTTCTCATTGGCAAGGTCGCGGTAGTTGTCATTAGAGACAATGATGCCGTCGGACTCATAGGCCAGCTTGACGATGAAGCGGTCGTCGTAGCAAACCACACGACGCCCCTGCACACGTCGAGATGGAGTGAAGACCAGGATCTTCTCTTTCTCTAGTCGCCTCAAGATCTCCTGGTCTGAAGAAAGAGAGGGGGTGATGGTAAATTGTATCAAAGAAGATTAAAAATCCCTCCCAAGCACATTTTCTTTCTAAAAATTGAAAGTTACCTGTGATGAGAGCGTCGGGCCGCGACTGCTCTTTTCTCCAGGCAGGAACAAAAACAGTGATGTCACGGTGACCTCGTTCTAAGAACCAATCAACAGCCAGCTGGATGCCTTGACACGAGAACACTTCCTTATTTCCGTGACTGCAAGAGCAGATAAAACATGTTAAAGGCAAAGGCAAATTTTTTATAAAATATCATTACTGCATGGTACAGAACCTTGGATCTAAAGCTCATAATGTTACAAGCGTTTTGGATACATTCTCAATTTGTTAAGACATTTTTGAGACAGTTTCACAGATAAAATATTTTCTCATTTAACATCTGTTACTCTGTTGTTTTGATTTCAGCTGTGGTCCATTGGTTTAGGAATTCTACTTCGTATGTATTCAACCACAGTATTAGTTGAAATTAGCTAGATCAATGCAACACACATTTGGCAAAGCTGACTTCCACAAATGAGAAAGACACACATGTGTGATGTTTACAGTGAAACTCTAAGATAACAATAACTTCAATGTGACGCCAGTGGGTGTGACCCCATCTTTCTTCATTGCTCATACAAATACTTTAAACGAGACATGTTTAAGACTTGATGGAGACGCAATAGAGAACATATAATAATACAAATAATAACTTTAATTTATATTGTGCCTTTCAAGAGACCCAAGGATGCTTTACATGTGTCAGTGGGGATAAAAGACAAAAATATGGTTGCTAACTTGGAGGCTGTCGCTTTGTTGCGACAATGGCTTTGTTTAATTATATTAATTGAATTTTTTTATATATTTTGTTTTAAATTGGTCATGGTGGTGAATAATATTATATAATTATATCATTTTTGAATGGGTAAATGGATCAATGGAGTCATTGTGTGAAATTTCCCAAACTTCAAAAAGCTTCTCTTCCTCACCTCATGGCTACGTTGCTCCCATCCACCACAACAGGCCGAAGGTTATCTTTGTCATCCAGCAGCTGGGACGCACACAGCAGCCGACAGGAGTCCAGAGAGGAGCTGAAGGAGGAGGAGGAAGCCAAAGAGGATGATAAAGAGGTGGAGGGAGACTGGTAAACAGTCGCACCTCCTTGCTGCTCCATCTCTGTCTTGGTTCCCAGTTTGACCAGCTCTCCCAGGATGTCATTGATGAGTGCGTCTGTGCCCAGTTTCCTCAGCACCAGCAGCACCAGCTCCTCGGAGTAACCTAGCTTGAGAGCAAACTCCACCTTGGTGCGGCAGTCAGTGACAGGGTCGGTCGGAGCTGATGTTTCTGGCTGTGTCAGGTCCAGCCTGACCGGCTGACAGGCAGAGGAGGACTCTTGGTGGTGTTGGTGAGGCTGATCTCGATGAGGATTTTGAAACTCGGACCGATTCTGGATTCGCTCATCTTCACTGTCGGATACTGCACTCTCCTCTGAGAAATTACTGCAACTACTGCTGCTGCTATAGCTTGAGTGAGTACTAAAACTATTACCACTACTACCAATACTGTTGTTACGTGGGGCACCAACTCTGACCTGCGAGATTCCTAAATTCCCTACTTCGGTTACAGTGCTCAGACTCCCCTGACGCTCAGCACCTTCCACATGGAGGTAGTCCAGATCCAGCTCCAGGCTGAGGATGTGGCCTGTCCCATCCTCCAGATGGTCCTTCAGGCCCATGAAGCCGTCTCATGCATCCAGCTCCACGCCCTCCGTGACCTCCCGGGCACCTAAGCGACCCCACCGTTACTGCCGATGGTTAACAGTTCCCTGGGAGTGAAGCTTGAGGGAGACACAAGAAGTGATGGTTAAGTTACAGAGAACTGCATTCAAGTGAAAGTATGCAAGAAAAGCTGCCCATCATGTTTAAAGATCAAATTACTCTGCTCTGGTTGTCCCAAAACACCTACAGACAACCTCTTCTTCTTATAACAAGGACAAAGTCTTTAGCTGCATCTTTTCCCTGCACCCAGGATTCACCATGATCCAGCTCCACCCATATAGTTTGCATATTAAGATCTAACCACACAACTGACATAACAAGAACACTTACTCACACCAAGTCCCACATGGATGCATAAGTAAATTTAATTAAGTCTACTGCCACCCTACCTGCTGCTCCACTTCTCTTGATTTGCATTTTAGAAGCTCATTAGCTCATTAGCTCCTGAGATAATGGATTCCATACCTCCTCACTTACATTACATAATTACTGGAAACTACAGCCAATAATGCATCAGTCAGTGAATAACACTAACACCAAGAATAAAGTATTTTCTTAATGTAATCAAATAAATTGCATAATGATGTCTGGATTCTTTAAATTGTCACACTGTGCATGTTCTTGCAGTTGAGTGAGAACACAATGATGTTGCCTTGCCCAAGGTTATCATTAGTGGCATGCTCATCAGTAAAATATAAAAGAACAAGTGTCGTCTAGCTTGTGTGAGAGGAAAGGAGATTATGATTATGGTTTGGTACCTGGTGTTGTCTAATATACAAAAACATTCCCAACCTTGCAGTGTACTGGCTCCATGTCAAAACACAACCCATCGCTCCTTCATGATGAACACATGAGTGAGGATACATGCACACGGCTGCAATCTAAAACAACAAAATCACAATCTATGTCCGATTCTTTTTATTTTAGTGTGAACTAATGTGAACTAATGTGAACCCATTGTGCTGACAGAGAAAGAGCACAATTCAGCCTCTTCCTGGGTTATCAATGAATAATCTAACAGGAGGCTTTGACAAAGTTCTTATAAACCTTCAGGTCTTGAGTCCTGCAACTTCAAACACAAAGTATTATGCTGATGTTATTGTGAGCAGTAATATTTAGAGTAAAAACTATGTATAGTTTGGTCAATGGAAGCAAATAAGAGAGCGTACTGTCCCTTTAAATTCAGTCAAGCTGCACCGGATTTAACATATTCATAGATATCACCGAAATAAGATTTTCCATCAAGATTAACATATAATTGTCAAAGAATAATAAAAAAAGAAGCCCCATATCTACAGTAAAGGAAGTGGAGAGATTACCACAAAACCTTGTGGAAGGATGCATGAATAATGCATGTATATTTAGGGAGCTGATATCTGTAAGTAATACAATTTGGTGCAACTTGATTTAATTTAAGGGACTGTTGGGCCCTTGCGGAGGTCATTCTAGTTACAAGCACATTTTTAGATCAGAGTGAAATGATGCAGAGTGAAGCACTGTGCAAAAACAGAAAAGTTCAATGCAGTTTGAACTAATATCAAACTTCAGGACTGAAAGTTAACCATCTCAAATTCACATACTAACAGTATATTTCACTCATAAGACATTAAGCTTCCAACTCTAAACATAAGGGGTGGTTTCCACTTCAGTGTGAAAGTGAGTGAAGCTGTAATGATCTTTCAGGTCCTTTTTCTCCACAGAGTCTGACCTGCTGCCCCCGCGGGGATCCAAGCAGCGGCTGAAACAAAGAGCGATCTGCTGCTGTGGGAAATTGCTCAGTGACCCCTTAAAAAAACAACATGTGTTCCTTTGCTTGCACATTGCCACAGTAAGGACACACACACACACACACACTCGCAGATTATCTAAAATATGAACAATGTGCTCATTCTTTCAGTCGCCTATTCTAACTGGCAGTGAAGGATCAGTTGTGTGATACGTGGAGTCAATAAATAACCTGAGATCACTGGTATGATGTGTACAGAGAGGCTGTGGGTCTGCTGGAATGGAAATAACCTCAAAGGGACTTTCACAGCATCAAACCGCTCCCAGGACTGTGACGAATTGATTTTGAAATGTCTCAGCTGTTAACAACTTTGTTCCTGCCCACAAATAAAGGGAAAGTACACACAGGGAAAGTATCATACGATCTTTATCTGCGACGCTGCTTCGCATAAAGTGGAAATATCTCAGGCTCAGTTTTACTGCTGTTTATATGGAAAATCATCCCAATTTGAGTGAAGCAGAAGGAAATAAAGTGGATCCACAGGACTTCACTGAAGAGCAACCACCGTGGCCACAAGCGGCAATGGTTGTGCGTGAATGTGGTGTTGCAATTATCGGATAAATTAGTTAAATTAGTGAAAATTGAACTTTCTCGGAAGTTGGCGAAAACATTTGTACACGAGTGGCAAAGCTGCTGATGTTATTGCTTATAAACCAAGTAACATACTTTTGCAATCAGCTATAAATAGTAGCGTTGAATATGAAATTGTCAAATGTCACCTTTGCAATGTTCATCTCCCGAAAGCACCTAACATCACGTTTCAACCAAGAGTGACGTTTTTATGATTAAAGTACATAAGTTTTGACTGTAACACCTGATCATTTTGTTATTATGCAAATATTGCAGAGAGGTATTATTTAAATTATATGTTTTTTACAGTCTTTTTTTTTTCTGACGTCACAGCACATCAACACACCAGAGATGGAACCATGACTTCACAACTCAGCCAATAGGATGGTCCGAGGTGCTTTCTCCATGATTCCTCTTTTAATAAAATTATTTTCCTTTTTTCATCAGGTGAGCGGACTCCGAGCAAGAGGGGAATGGGACCAAAGGCAAGAAACAGCGAATGTGTTTCGTGTGTAGTGTGAAGAATGAAGAGTTTTTAAATGGGTGGAACATTTTCCACAATTTTTGAGCTCGGGTGTCACGTTCACCATCCACTCATCTCTTGTTGATTGCCACGACATTTACCTGGTTTGGATTCCTCCACCAGCTACCCGCCCTGCTCCGCAGCCCTAAACTTCAGTCAAGCTTTGACAATTAATAACCTTGAAACCTTGATTGTTTCCAAGTCTGTTTTCTGCACTTTGGGCCTCAGAGAAACAAAACATCTGCCTTTAATGAAACATTTTTAGGGACCGAGCACTAACACTGGAATTGCTCCAATTAGTAATGCTTTGTTTCTCACTTTTTCACTTGACTGGAATAAAAAAGTAAATGGCACATATTTAGTTTAAATTCTTAAAAATGATTTACCGCAGACTTATTTTTATCCATCAGACTCTATGTGTGGTTATATTTCAGAGACATGTAGAGAGAAGTTTCTTGGATGTGGAGCTAAAGTGCCACAGAGCAGGGGCCTCTTTATGTCCCGACTCCTCGTGTCTAAGCTGCCGCGCCGCTGTTTGTCACCCTGAATGCCACAAGAGAGCTGGAATAATTTACTTCGCCAACAACAAAAGAGGCACAAAAGGAAGGAGTGAGAGTGTGTGTGTGTGTGTGTGTGTGTGTGTGTGTGTGTCAGGGGGTGGGGGAAAGAAGTGTGTCTGGCTTGCCGTCCTTCAACAATGCAGCTGCCACCCAATCTGTCCTCCTGTGACGGGAGCATTGTTCTCTCGGCCTGAGCAGCGTGCACAGACGGAGACTGGGGGGGAATTAGTCCCCTTCACCCCCAACACACACACACACACACACACACACACACACACACACACACACACACACACACACACACACACACACACACACACACACACATACGCACATATGGACACACTCATTCACATGATGCCTGATAATTCAGCAGTCACACCAGCCTCAGTCACAGGTCGTCAGACAGAATCTCAGAGGAGTCAGCAGAAATATGACAGACACACAGCAAGTGTAAATCACCCAATCAGAGGCACTCAGCTACTTTCTGGGTCTGTTCATTGTGGCCTGAATTTACAGCCTTTTATTTTAGAAACTAACCATGAATTTTAGAGATAAGTATAATGTGAGCAAGGTTAAAAAAAATTATATAAAATCTGAAAGAATCCCAAATATCTAGAAAAAGTGGACTCACTTAATATATAAGTGTTTCAGAATTAGCTTTAGTCTAATATAGATACATATTCAGTCACTAGACCTTCATTGTTTAAATATGGAAATATTTCAATTTAATAAAATTTAATTTGGGGAAAAAGTCTTACAGAATAAACATGCTATTAAACTACTCTGACACTGTGATGGTTTATGTTCATGAGTTGAGCATACACTCGATAAAGATCCAAATTCTCATAATACAATCCCCAAATATTTAATTTCAAATATGTTTTGCCTTTTATTGCTAAACCGTCATTAATACAGAAATATCTTGACAATAGTGTATTAATACGTCAATGTTAAGCTCAATGAACTTTATAAAATACAGAAAACAGATTTCTTCTGCTTAGACCTAGTTTAATGTGCTAAAAATGTTCAGCACCAATAACATCTGCTACTTAAATAAATGTATATATAATAAGGTATGTGCAGGGAGATTTACCTTTAAGATGTTTTTAACAACATGATTCTGCTTTTACACAATATCAAAATGATATTGTGTAAAATGACACACCCTATTGATATTTCAATATAAAATACTATAGGACTCCAGTCACTAGTTAACAGTGTTCTCTGCACATCAAAACAAAAAGTGATCACATGAATGATCAGCATCATGGATTGTTTTATCATGTCAACATACTATATTAAAAATAGCTGAATAAAGATTTTCTGTATCCAAAAATGTTTGTTTTTACTTATTTTACTTACTTATAATAATAATAATAATAACAATTACTTAAAATACAGTTGCATGTATTGCCTTCAGCCTCATACAGGCAACAGCTTTTCTGAAAAACAAGATATATTTGAAATACTTTATAACTATTTTAATCTGCTATGAATTAATTCAGATTATGGCTTATAATTTATAGTGCAGCATTTGTTTTTAATTTCTCTTTATTATTATGGGGATTATATATCAACACAACAAAAACACTGAAGGACAATGCTTTTGTGAGACTGTAAATTGAACCACTGTCCAGGTTTTTAATTCCAAATGTATAACAGAGAAAGAATAAGTCATCTCTCAAATAATGTATTGGAGGTGTGAGTCCTTCCACAGAGAGCAGATGCAGCCTCGACCTCAGTGACCCAGCCTGCCTGCGCTGCCTCTGCACTGTCCCCCTCTGTGCGTGTCACGATCCAGGGTTAAGGAGGGATGAGCTCCCCCGAGGCCAGACCGAGGGAACACCGGTCCCTGAGGGCCACCGGATGGCTGAGCCCAGTGGTGAACCAGTCTGCCACACCGGTGACCGACTGGGAGGGGGGACAAAGAGGGTGTAGAGGGTGGGGTTGTATTTATATATATATATATATATAATATATATATATATATATATATATATATATATAGAAATAGGCTACAGGGGCAACAGATGCCTGCTGAAGCCACAGGGGACCCCCGTGAAAGCATCCTCCTCCCCCTCCTCCCTCTCTCCCTCTCCTACTGCTGCCCTGCAACTGGTGGTGTCCATATTCGTCCTCAGCATCACATATCAACACTGTCTGTCATGTGAGACTTTGAGGTAGGGGGTTGAGGATATCGCTCTCACTTTCACCTCCTGAGCTGTGCAGACTCTCAGTTGGCTGAGTCACCTCCGTGTAAATAACGAAACCCAGGATCAGACATGTTACAGCCACATCCAATAATACATGAGCAAATAGCCACCGTTAATTACACTATTCTCTAATTGAGGGATTCATTCAATTTGAGTGAGAATCAAACTGTTCCTTATGTTGTGGAACAACCCAAAAGACACCAAGCTTTCAATTTCACTTTATAATCAATATCCCACTGAAATGGAAATGAAATAGTAAGCATTGTCTGTCCATTAATTAAACAATTTAGTCTGGTTTTTAAAATATGATTTGCAGTTTTTAACTCGTAAAACAGATTTGAGACAAAACAAACTATTATAAAGTGGTTTATTTTGTCTGGGTAACTCTTTCTAGATGAGGCATTTCTCCACACATGATGGACACAATTATTCACTTCTGCACATATAGGCTGTTGCTGCTGTTAAAATTATTAATATCACTGATCAGCCGAATCAAGTTTTTAATATTATGTCTGATCAAGTTTGACTTTAAACACAAAATATTTTGTAAAAGTTATAGATAGCTCCGAGTGATTATTTCCAAACCAGCCATATATACACATTGATCAGCCTCAACAAAGCCTTGATAATGTTGCTGATCGCTGTTTATAGACAATATATTTTTGGTAGTTGTGGTCATGGAGATTTTATGATAGAAACTATAATCAAGCAATCAATCGAAAACGCTGCATAACAGCAGAGCTTTCAGTATCATTCAACATGCAAAATTCAGGCTCACTCAAGGCAAACACACACAAAAATAAAACAAATAAAACTTACCACACAGCTCCAAGTGAAACAGCAAGCCAGCAAAACGTTTTTTAAAAAACTCTTACAATTGCCTCCCCTGAAATGTTTACTCTGGCCTTTCAAGCTGCAAGGCACTGAAGAAGCAACTTTCCAGAGTTGGTGATGATAAAATCGTCTGCATGTGCAACAAAATTCCTTTTTAATGCAAAACAGTGAAATTTCTGTATCCACCAGAGAACTGGAAAAAAATAAAGCTGTCAATCCAACTGTTTTTTTTTAGTGTAGCAGCAATCCTAAGTGATCAGCCTCCAAGTTCTTCTTTTTGGTTGAGAAGCAGAGTGCAGTGTCCTGAAGCTGCAGGTTTCACAGTGTGAATGACAACAGATGGAGTGTGAGGCACCTACCATCCCCTCCTCTCACCGAGGCGGCCCTCTGACCAATAACAAGGCAGGAATCTGACCACAAACACACGTCTCACTTTCCTGTGTTCACCAAAGCTCAGTCTGTACACACAGCAGTCAGCCAACTCTCCACCAATGAAAATGGACTTTAAGATAAACTAGGATAACTCCACCCTCTCCACCCCCCACCCAAAACCTCACAGACACACACACACACACACACACACACACACACACACACACACACCACCAGCCCATCCGCCGGCTTGAGCCATGAATGGACGAGAAGGCGTGAGCTGACAATGGTGAGGAGAGGGACACAAAGGCGGGTCCTCGGCGGGCAGCTGCACACAGACACACCATGCTCAGGGCCATTACACACACCCAAACACACACACACACACACACACACACACACACACACACACACACACACACACACACACACAAATACAGATACATGAGGAGAAAGAGCAAGTAAAAAAAACCCCACAGGACCCAGAATTGAGCCATGCGGAACACCTGGCTCACTGGGGACGGCTGCCGCCTTCGACCTCTTTGTTTCATGTGTGGGGGATTGGTTTGACTCAGACAATGAGACAAATTATGTTAAAAGTACTGTGTGCTCCCAAAATGGGTGTTAGAAGTGCAATTGCCTGTGTGTGTGTGTCTGACAGAAAGTTAGCAGGTGGAGAGAATCTGTGAAGCGAAAAAAAGCTTTCAAACTAACAAGCAGCAGAAAAGGAGAAGAGTAGGAACAGACAGAAAGCAAGAGTAGGGCTTTATTGTTGCCCTGATGAAATGGCGGCACCTTTTAAAAGACCTCCAAATGTGATGAGGGGTTTTAATTTTAGGCTCAGAGTAAATTAGAAACAATTAGATCGAGTTACAAGGCGATTTAACCTTCAGAGTCATTTTTTTTTTATTTCAATAAAGTCATGATTCAACTATGCTTTTTTCCATCAATGTTTATTAGTGATTCTAGTTTGGGGTATTAATTAAACCTGAACACCTTTTCAGTGTTTCAGTGTTTCTTGTCTCCCATGGATTCTGTTTCTGTTCTTTTCAGTTTTATCTGCCATTTTTACCACCATTCTGGAACTCCTGTTTTCTGTCTTCATTCCTTTATTTGGCTGAAGAAAAAAAAAAACTTTAACCAACCAACTCATAAATATCCACACAGAAACTCAGATTATCAAATAGATATCATATTAAGATGGACTATGTGTCAAAACGGGCGGCTGTGGCTGAGGGGTAGAGTGGTCGTCCTCCAACCTGAAGATCGGCAGTTCGATCCCCAGTCTTCCCCATCTGCATGCCGAAGTGTCCTTGGGCAAGATGCTGAACCCTGAATTGCCCCCCATAGAACAACAAAAGTGCTGCTAATAGATGCACTGTATGAATGTCTGGGTGAATGTAAAACTGTACTGTAAAGCGCTTTGAGTGGTCATCAAGTCTAGAAAAGCACTATATAAATAGAAAACCATTTACCAAAATGAAGCCAAAATATCGGAATGCTGCCATCCTGCACTTTTGGAGCCAGAGTCTGTAAAGTCGCGCTCAGGTGATACAAGTGATAGTGATGTGCCATAACATCACATGATACAAAGCACGAAGCCTTAAGTTTTGAGTGAACCACAAGCCGACCGTAACACAAGATATTTATGTGTCTGAAATCGTCTGTGTGTGTGTGTGTGTGCATGTGATGTTTTACTACTGTAATTACACACACAACCGATTCAAATATCTGAGGCCACCAGCACGGATGGCTTAATGCCAGCCTGGCAAACAGGGGATATAATGGGCAGCAGGCCTTTGCATGTGTTACCTAAACAAACTACAAACATTAAAGAATCTTCAGACCCGCTGATGTGTTTTAACTCCTCTTGCTGATGAAAAGAAAAGGATATCAGAAAAATCTTCATCAAACAAGAAAGTAAACAGGGGCCCCAGATCACCTGGTAAAGTGGGCCCCAATATACTGAGGATTGACAGTGTAAATAAAGGCAACAAAATATCCCCCAAATTATATATATATATTTTAAAAAGAAGGAAAACAGGTCAGACAATCATCCGGCTGCTATAACATGGACAGAGCTGTCAGTCAAACCCACTTTGTCCTGAGAATAGTTCTCTTCAGGTGATGACTCCTTTCTGCGGACGGTTAAAAAGCAATCATGCATCCTCTGGAACATGCAAATGTATAACATTGGTTATTTTAAGTTATTCTAGTAAATGTCGTTGATATTGTTCATGCAAAGTCATCTCTATTGAAAACAGTGTGTGTTCGGCCTCAACCAGATGGAAAGACTTAGTTCTAAGTTATTTTACTAAACACGCCTGCAGCGTGATTCATGGTTATCATTCCTGCTGTGGTGTGCTCTCCAGGCACAGTGGGGCATGCAAATGGTTTGAAGCATGTGATCATTACTGATATTTTAGACTGATGCTTCACGGCTCCTTTTTGTGCTGCTTAAAATACAAAAACTTATTAAAACCTAGAGGAATATAAACTGCTCAAAGATTCAATTAGAATATTGAGGAAGCTGCATGTTCATCTGTATTTTGTCATGAATGTAGTTTTCATTGTTCCTCTGTGGGTGAGCACTAAGTTACAAACCAACAATGTATCTGTATTAGAATGCTAAAACAATGTTGTCAGTCAAACAGTTAATTTATAACATTACAGTCACTTCAGTGCTGATTTCCCTCCATCATCCACCCCTGCCCCCGCTCCCCCCTGACTTGCAGTGACTCCTTAATTGGGGCTCAGCTGACAGGTTTTTCCCTCGGGGAGCAGGAGCCATGTGGACCATCTGCTTCTAATAGCAGGATGAACAGGTGTCCTGCTCCCGCCGCCTGCCCGCGCCGCACCGAGCCCCTCCAACGCAGCAAAGTGCAGCACGGCGCTGGGAGACTGCTGTTGACACAAGATAAATCTGAGTAGTTCTGTTTGACCTGTGCTGCATTTCTACCTCAAACATAAGAGGAAGCATATGGATACACAACCTTATCTTACAGAGTGATCACAGCCATGAATGTTTGACCAGTGCATCTATGCAATACAAATATTTAGCAAAAACAGATCCATATATTCTCTATATAATCCAACCGAATAATCCAGAATCATCTATGTCTTCATTAAACGAGGGAGTTGTAAAGGGAACTTTACTATTACATTACTATGAAGTAATTTCCCATAGTAACTGCAAGATCATACATTGATCTGACCTGCCAACAAGTTCATATTTTTCTTTTGTTTGTGTGTTACTTAGCAGGATTACGTAAATCCTACTAGATGGGTTATCATAAAATTATGTGCCAGGTAAGAACCTAACAAATTTTGGTGTGGATCTGGATCAGGGAACAGACAATTGTAATTTAGGAGCACAGTGTGTGAGTTACAACCACAAGATTTTAAGAAATGCTACGTGGCTTTTAAACTGAAATGATAAATACAGAAAAGGAAGACAAATGAGCAAACAGTGCTAAATATAAACTTATTTTATGAAAATGATTGTTTAATAATAATAACAAACTAAGATTCTAAGTATATGGAAGAACATATGATGTGCACATAGAAAGTCATCAGACAGGTTGTACATATACATCAACATGAAGAATAGAAATATTAACAATGTTAAGTATCTTTTTCTGCAGCTGTATTCTGTGTGTGTGTCTAATATCTGAATCTTTGTGTCTTTCCTGCTAATTAATTGAATTAAGCGCTCATTTAGCACCATACTGGGGCACCACAGATCGAATAACAGTCTATGACAAAACCAACCTCCACCCAAAAACATATATATTTCACAGCAGTCCCCTCCAGAAGATAACGTGTTTGATCACATTGAACGTCCAGTGTTACTGAGTGACAAGAGAAGAAAGAGGAACAGGATGGAAGTAAGTGTATGTATGATAAAATAATCCACACAGAGGAGTGAACGTGTGCCGGTAAAGGAACAGCAGGAGCCGAGGCCCAGTGCGTAAACACCGATCCAGGCAGCGGCGATTACTGCAGCTCCCTTAATAACGCCTGAGAGGTGGATACAGGGAGAAGAAGCAGTTGTCCAGCTGTTATCATCCACACACACTTTACAGACATAAAAGTCTGCTATTCTAACAGCCCCCACACATGCTCCTATACCTATGAAGAGGGAAGCCAAATAAACAGGGCCAGGCCACATGGTGTATGTGTGTGTGTGTGTGTGTGTGTGTGTGTGTGTGTGTGTGTGTGTGTGTGTGTGTGTGTGTCGAGGGGGATGGGACAGGGTCATCAGACTTTGAAGGCACAAAAGGTTGGCCTTAGGCCCAATGCCCTCCGGGTCACCTAAGGAGGCAAGGAGGCATCATGAAAACACACACACACACACACACACACACACACCACCTGCTGTTCACCCAGGCTCATGTTTGGCGTAATGAAGATAGAGTGATTCAGCAGTCGGACACATTGCTGGGATTTACCACATGCAGGCCAATAAAACCAACCTGCTCAACATTTGGAATCGTAGATTTGTGTACAAATGTTTCAACTGAGGATCATTTTTATCAGTCCATTCTTATCGAATGCACAGTAGGGTGTGTTCAGGCGCACACTGATGACGTAACTTCACCCCTGGCTCCACTGTCTCTTTTATTTACTTGACAGGAATAAAACCCATTTGGTCATTTTAATACCTTTTCGTATCTTTTATTTTGATTAACGAGTATTGCGGCCCTTATGCAGAAACAACAATGATTCAGAGATTTCAAAATAATGTAATATTTCGAGAATAAAGTTGTATAATATTAATATAAAAATATTTATTTTAGGAAGGAGAACCTGTGCTCGCCGTAGTTCAAATCCTTCTGGATCTTAAATCTTGAACCAGTCTCATTGTTTCTTGGAGACTACAAAACTTCTTTGTATATCACACTATTGTAACCGACCAACCGAATGTCCTCCTTCACAAAAGAGGCAACTTCCCTAAAGTCTTTGTGTTTCTTTTTTCAGAATCAACTCAGTTTCTTGGATAATCTTTCCAAAGTCTGAAAAGTATTTTATTACCTATGACACCTGTAATAAAGTACAACTTAACAAGATGCTCCACATTCCTCATTTTAACACAGGCAACAGACTGGTCATCGATATTCTCCCTCTAAAACGACACGTAGCATAAAATAATGAATTTTCTCATGAATGTACATCTTTATTGGGGGATGTTATTTTCAAAATATTTGTTTCCTTTAAGCGGCTGTCAGACTTTGATAATTCATTCAATTGGTTCAGAAAATCATCGCTTTTAATTGTTTGCCGGGAAATTACTGCATCAGTCTAAATGCACAAACTTCTACCAGCACAATGACACATGACACAACGCATGCCATTGAAGGTTGAAGAGTGCGTCAGCAGAAATAACTAAATCAAACACTTTGCTATGACTTATACAGCATCTTGCTTCCTGGAGCACGATGATTTCCAGAGGTTTATGCCTGAAAGAAAACGTCAGGAAATGGTAAAAAGAAATGTGGGAGTTTTCATGGAATTTCACAAGTGCATGCAGCCATACACACACAAACACAAACACACGCACACACACACACACACACACACACACACACACACACACACACACACACAAATTCACAGCTCCCTTATTAGATCATGATAGATCGTCCCCACAGGGCCTGGCCTATTGAACAGTGTGTGTGTGTGTGTGTGTGTGTGTGTGTGTGTGTGTGTGTGTGTGTGTGTGTGTGTGTGTGTGTGTGTGTGTGTATCTGTGGTGTATATTAGCAAATTTCCACATTTACATACATCTTGCTGAATAAGTGTGTGTGTGTGTGTCAGACTGTGCAGGTGCGTGAAAGTGTGTGTGTGTGACATCAGGGCGAGTGCCAGGTCAGTGGGGTCAGCGAGGAACAAAAGCATGGAGCAGCTCCCAGCTGCCGGGCCAAACATCATCCAGCAATGCCCCTCCCCTCCCATCCCCCTTCCTTTTCACTAGGAGCGTGCCGCAGTCCTGCTTCTGCTGACACATGCACATTTAAAACACGCATACACATACACACAACATACAGACCCATACTTGTCCCACCTGGCAGTCCACAGTCACGGTGTAGAGCTCACTGCTGCAGGAAATGAGGGTAAAAAGGCACATGGGGACACAGGAGAACAGACATGGATACAAATCCGTAACACCGACTTACAGCCAGGATTTGTAGTTGAGTGTGTGACACTTTTGTTTATCGATTACAACTAATAGGGAGGTGGTCTTAATAAACTCTGATGGATTTTAATGGAAGAGATTGGAGTTCATTTTGTGGAAAATGTTACATTTTTCATTTAGCTGACGCTTTTATCCAAAGCGACTACAAAGTTCTATAAGTAAGTGCCATTTAAGTGCTACTAAATTGTTAGTTTAAAATGTTATTCAAGGTATAGTCATGTGTTTTTAGTTTGCGGCGGAAGATGTGTAAACTTTCTGATGTCCGGATGTCAATGGGGAGCTCATTCCACCATTTAGGAGCCAGGACAGCAAACAGTCGTGATTTAGATGAGTGTTTAGCTCGCAGTGAGGGAGCAACAAGCCGATTGGCCGAAGCAGAGCAGAGTGGACGGGCTGGGGTGTAATGTTTGACCATGTCCTGGATGTAGACTGGACCCGATCCATTCGCAGCACTAATACTAATGTTTTGAAACGGATGTGGGCAGCCACCGGTAACCAGTGAAGGGAGCGGAGGAGAAGTGTAGTGTGAGTGAATTTAGGTAGGTTAAAAACCAGTCGAGCTGCTGCATTCTGAATGAGCTGCAGAGGTCGGATGGCACTAGCAGGTAGACCTGCCAGGAGGGAGTTACAATAGTCTAGGTGACTTCAGCCACTGATCACGTTTTTTTCTGTTTCCCATCATCACAGCTGTCAAACCACATTGTGAGCTGTTGAGTCACTGAAGCAGACACATGATGACATGAGGCCATCTGAAGACAAATATCTGTCAAGACGGTGTCAACATGTTCAATTTGCATCTCAGCAAAGAGAGCTCAAACAGAAAGGAGCTGTGTGTTTGTGTGTGTTGTACAACCTATACACCTCACACTGCTCCCAGTTGACCACTTGTACCTCACTCAGGTTTTAAACCAATTTAACTGTGCAACAATCACTTTCTATCTTTCTACGCTGTGTTTATTTTATTTACAATGTACATATTTAAATTTTTTATTTTACCTTTACTGAGTGTGTATTTCTCTTTTTTCTCTTTGCTCCTGTAATATGGTAAATTTGGGTGGGACCGATGAAGGACTTATCTTATCTTGTCATATGTTATTTTATGTGAAGTGATTTGAAGTGCTTATTGTATTTATGGTGCTGTTTATTATTTATATAGGAACTGAGTGACTGAACTTTCACTTTCTCCTACAATTTTTCATTGTCCTTTAAAACATTTTTATTTTTGACATTGTTGTGGTTTCTGAAAGTATCAGTGATAGATTGTGTGTTGAATTAAAATGAGAACTTACTTTCACATGACATCCATCCCGTCCAGAGTTAAATCCCCCATCACACACACACACACACACTGAGACACTGAGTCAGGAAGAGCTGCTGCTTTAATAAACTGAGAGAGAGAGAGAGAGAGAGAGAGAGAGAGAGAGAGAGAGAGAGAGAGAGAGAGAGAGAGAGAGAGAGAGAGACCTTGTGGCCTACCTGCCTCAGTGTCTCCACCAAGTGGCCGTGATCATCCAAGAAGGTGGAGTTGCTGCTACTTTTAACTCCAGTCTATCAATTAATCCTAAATCCTAAACTAAGCTACAACTCATTTGAAAGTCTTGTTCTTAGTCTTCCACACCCATCCAAGAAACACCAACAGCCAATCATATTGGTTTCAGTCAGTGTGTACACCAACCTACTCATTGTTGTAACCACACACTTGACCTTGTATTATCATAGGGTGTGAAAATTGAACATCTAAAAGTACTTCCACATAATCCAATTCTATCAGACCATAATTTAATAACCTTAAATTTTTCATTATCAGAATATATGCCACTAATAAAAAACTCCATTATCGAGATGCCATTTAAACCTGTATTATCAGTCGATATAACCAACAAATTCTTTAAAAACCATAGCTCCACTGAGATTGACCGTCTCGTTGATAGCTCTGTAAAATCATTACAATTAACATTAGACTCAATAGTGCCTCTAAAAAAGAAACGTGTAAAACATAGTAAATTAGCTCTGTGGTATAATTCCAAGACAACTAGAAAGGAAGTGGCACTCCAGCAACCGTGTTGAATATCTCCTAGCCTGGAAGAATAGTGTTAAAGCATATAAGAAGGCCCTTCACAAAGCAAGAGCTGCCTACTACTCCAAATTAATAGAAGAAAATAAAAACAACCCCAGGTTTCTCTTCAGCACTGTAGCCAGGCTGACAGAGAGTCACACCTCCACCGAACCCAGTATTCCTCGATCCCTAAATAGCAATATCTTTATGACCTTCTAACTAATGATAAAATTCTAACTATTAGAAATAAAATCAACCATCTCCTGCCCTCAATTGGCACTAATACCCTACCAAGAACAGAAATCTCAGAAACGGCTGAGAATCCTACCAATTATTTAGACAGCTTCTCTCTGATCACCTGACAAAAATAATCTCATGTTCTAATCTAAACCAACAACTTGTATCTTAGATCCCATTCCTACAAAATGACTTCAAGAAATTCTGCCCCTAATTGATAGCACGTTACTGAACACAATCAATCTGTCATTATCATCAGGATATGTACCACAGTCCTTGACCAGCAAATTTTATTACATGTCTCTTTTCAAAAAAGAAAAACGAGTCCACGCCTTTGTTACATCCAGACTTGATTATTGTAACTCCTTATTATCAGGCTCCAGCAGTAAGTCATTAAAGACTCTGCAGCTTGTCCAAAATGCTGCAGCACGTGTCCTGACAAGAACCAAAAAAAGAGACCACATTTCTCCTGTGTTAGCTTCGCTTAAATCTAGCATAGCTATCAAGCTCCTCTCCTATGGAATCATCTCCCACTTTCAGTTCAGGAGGCAGACACCATCTGTATATTTAAGAGTAGGCTTAAAATCTTTCTTTACGATAAAGCTTATAGTTAGAGCTGGTCCACGCTTTTCTTAGACCTGCTCTTAGTTATGCTGCTACAGGTCTAGAATGTTGGGAGACACATGACACACAGAGTTTCTCTTCCCAGCTTCTCCTTCCTCTTCTCCATCCTTATCACATCAAAGAAATTAATATCTCATCAATACATGTTATTGACTTGACTTCTTCCCAGAGTCCCTTTGCCTTATCGTCCACAGATCCAGGGCCGCGGCTGCGGCCACATCGTGGATTATGATGGTGGATCACATTTCAAAGATCGTGATGGTGGATCCTGTATCGTGTTGATGGTGGTGGACCACGATCGAGGTGGCAGCTGTTGGTGGATCCTGATGGCGGCAGTGGATCATGATTGTGGACTATGGTGGCATCCGATCGTGATGATGGATCCTGATCGTGGTGGCTGCTGACCATGGACTATGATTACAACAAGACTGCTTGATATATAATATTTCTCCTCAGATACTCAATGATTACTGACAATAATCCATCAATTCATTTACCTTCCATTATGCTACAAAGTGTTTATTCCAATCAATGCTGCAAATACCCTTATCTTGCTGAAGTTCTCCTTTACACTTGACATCTATTGCACTTCTGTCCGTCCTGGGAGAGGGATCCCTCACATGTGGCTCTCTCTGAGGTCCCAGTTATTGCTCAACACATTAAGACACCGGCAGACTTACAAAAGATCCCATAAAAGGAAATTGCAACATGTGCTGAGGTTTTCACAGAAGGGGAAGTCAAAGCGGTGGAGGGTACGACTGAACATAGATTTCAGTGTTAAATAAAAAAAGATGGTTTTACTGGATATTCATGTGACCTGAAGAGGCTGCTGCCTTTGTAGACGGATATAACATCAGGCTGGTGAGTTCTCTGTTTTGAACAATAGAAAGTGCTGGGACCATTTTCACCTGAAATCAGAATCCCTGACATCACTGTTTCTGTTAGTTCAAGATCATATTATATCTATAGTGTCATTTCAGACAAGCTTTTACTAAGCAAAGCATATGCTCACCAAGAACCAGAGCTGTGTGGTCTTATCCTTTTTCTTGAACCCGAACCCAACTTGACTTTTTGAAATCCAGAATCCCAGCATTTGGGACAAAGATGAAGGGGGTGGAATGGAACAAGGACAAATCATAACACTACAGTAACAATATTAAGTCCACCTGAAGAAATGTCCACCTTTTATTGGAAACTGAAAGAAATAAACAAAATTAAAACTGAGTAATCGTCACCATCAAGCATTTGCAAATATATGCATCATAAAATTGCTATAAGATAAGATAAGATAAGATAAGAATTAATCCATTATTAGTCCCAAAACAGGGAGATTTGCAATGTTACAGCAGGGACAGTGACAGTCGAGTAAAATAATATAATAATAAGTAAACACGCAATAAACAGACATATGAAAATGTATATATACAGAAGAAATAATGTACCGGGTAAAATCAATATATACAGTATGTATAAGATATATATGGTGGTATAGCACAGATAGAAATGAGCATTGAAGTTCAATCTACCTACTAAATCTGTCTGTCTGTTTGTGGAACACATATCTTGTGAATCGTTCATCTTGGAAATTGTATTTATTTTATCAATCAATCAATCAATCGAATTTTATTTGTATAGCCCATATTCACAAATCACAGTTTGTCTCATAGGGCTTTAACATGGTGTGACATCCTCTGCCCTTAACCCTCAACAAGAGTAAGGAAAAACTACAAAAAAAACTTTTAACAGGGTAAAAAGAACGTAGAAACCTCAGAGAGAGACACATGTGAGGGATCCCTCTCCCAGGACGGACAGAAGTGCAATAGATGTCAAGTGTGAAGGGAAACATCATCAAGGTTTTAGCAGCATTGATAAGGGTAAACATTTTGAAGCATAACTGAAGGTCAGTGAATTGGTGGATTAATGTCAGTAATGGTCAAGTATCTGAGAAATACTATGTATCAAGCAGTCCTGCTGCAATCATAGTCTATGGTCAGCAGCCAGCAAGATCATGATCCACCATCAAGATCGGATGCCACTATAGTCCACAGTCATTGTTCACTGTCGCCATTGGGATCCATCATCAGCTGCCACCTTGGTCACCACCATTATCAGATGCCAACATGATAAAGGATCCGCCTTTATTATCATGATCAGCCAGCATGATACAGAATCCACCATACTGGATCCACCATTACGATCTCTGATACGCTTTATTAAAAAGGAAGGTTTTAAGCCTACTCTTAAACGTACAGGTGGTGTCTGCCTCCCGAATTGAAAGTGGGAGATGATTCCATAGGAGAGGAGCTTGATAGCTGAAAGCTCTGGCTCCTACTCTATTTTTAGAGACTTTAGGGACGACAGGTAAGCCTGAATTCTGGGAGCACAGTGCTCTAGTGGGTTGATAAGGTACTAACAGCTCTTTAAGGTAGGCAGCCAGTGTAGTGAAGCTAATACTGGAGAAATGTGGTCTCTTTTCTTGGTTCTTGTCAGGACACGTGCTGTCCATCTGGATGTAACAAAGGCATGGATTTTTTTTTTTATGAAAAACATTGACTCTAAAATCAGTGAAAAAAAAAGACAAAAAAACCCCCGAATCTGGTTGATCATGGATGCACAATCGGCTTTATTGCAAACAAACCAGGTAGGATGAGCACAAAGTTTTCTAATTTCACTCTGCACCATAGAAAAACAGCCCATTCCAAACAGGCAGGTTTTGGAATGTCACCACAGTGAGAATAATCTCCATTCAATTATTTCAACTCTGGTTTGGGAGGAGTGGCGCTAACTTTAATCTCTACCGATTTAACCTGTCAACCCCCTCTCTTTTATAATGGTGAACATTTTAAATGTGTTCTCCACTGGTGTTTCATGGTCAGTTATCGAAAAATATATATAATTTCAGACTAATTGATTGAATTTAAACATCCTCAACTTATTTATCGGTATCAACTTTCACAAGCTCACACTCATGAGGCAAACAACTTCACACTGAAACTTCACAACACATATTGATAATCTTCTGGTATAATCACCCTGAAATTCTACCACAAAAAACGTTCCCTCGTCTGCAGGGGAAAAAGACAACAGTGTGGTCGAAACTTTTTTTTACATGAGACAGCAAAACCAGCTTCATAGATATGGCTGCTCAAACTGTCACATTGTGGCTTTCAGCGGAGGTTACGTTTTCTGCAGCGCATCCTGTTGGAAAAAAGTGACATTTATATCAGGATTGTGGTTTATTTATAAGAAACCTTTCTGTCTCCGGGGTAATTCCTCTGCGCTGTGGGGAAGCCCAGGTGTGTGCTAACACCTCTGCATGACTAAAACACTTTTACAGTAATTTTGAGAGAATTACTCTCAGATCAGCTTGTGATTGTGATGGAAACCGAAGACTTTCTCTGGTGACTATTTAGGTTCCGTTGGTCCATTATTGCAGATTGTAAACTAGAGCCTGACTGATTCGTCCTTTGGATCAGAACATCGTCCGATATCAGTCTTTCAGACGGTATTAGAATTAAAGTTTGTCAATATGAAAACTTCTATTTAAATGAAAAGACAATGTAGAAAAGATGTGCATTTAATATTTTACTCAAAAAGGTTAATTTTCTTTATTGAAGTTCTAGAATTTGGGTTGGGTTTTCTTTTTGTTTATAATTACTTATGTTAAGTCTCAATTATTGTCATAAGGTTTTGATAATGACATCTTATGAATCATTTCCAATATTTTCTATGTATATATACATATTGTTAGATGCTGCAGTACAGGAGTGTTTGGACAAACTATCCAATTCAATGGTTAGAGTCTTTAGCCTGATAGAATATTATTCTTTTAAGGTTTCTAAGACTGATGAAGCTGGTAGCAAAGAGACGCACCAGCTTCTTTTGATTTTGTGGATCTCTTGTTGGACTTTTTCTGTTCATGGACTTTGGACTTATTTTCCTCATTGTATTTGGTTTTTGGATTCTTGAAAGACTCTTTTTGTGTGGTTTTTATGGACTCTCATGTTTAGATGTGTGTTGTATTCATTATCTCACGTAACCTTCCACGTGTGTACCTGACTCTGGGAAGTTGTATTCTCTCATTTTGTCCCATTTCTTGCTTTTATTATCCGTCAATATAAACAACAAATTCATTAAAAACCTTAGCTCCACTAAGATTGACCATCTCGTCGATAGCTCTGTAGACTCATTACGATTAACACTAGACTCAATAGCGCCTCTAAAAAAGAAACATATAAAACATAATAAATTAGCTCCGTGGTATAATTCCAAGACACATGAGTTAAAACAATTATCAAGAAAATTAGAAAAGAAGTGGCGCTCCAGCAACTGTGTTGAATATCTCCTAGACTGGAAGAGTAGTGTTAAAGCATATAAGAAGGCCCTCCACAAAGCAAGAGCTGCCTACTATTCGAAACTAATAGAAGAGAATAAAAACAACCCCAGGTTTCTTTTCAGCACTGTAGCCAGGCTGACAGAGAGTCACACCTCCACCGAACCCAGTATTCCTTGATCCCTAAATAGCAATATCTTTATGACCTTCTTTAATAATAAAATTCTAACTATTAGAAATCAAATCAAACATCTCCTGCCCTCAATTGGCACTGAAATCTCAGAAACAGCTAAGAATCCTACCAATTATTTAGACAGCTTCTCTCTGATCACCCTTGATCAGCTGACCAAACTAATCTCATGTTCTAAACCAACAACTTGTATCTTAGATCCCATTCCTACAAAATTACTTAAAGAAATTCTGCCCCTAATTGATAGCACGTTACTGAACACAATAAATCTGTCATTATCATCAGGATATGTACCACAGTCTTTTAAAATAGCTGTAATCAAACCCCTTCTCAAAAAACCCACCCAAGACCCAGAGGTTTTAGCCAATTACAGACCAATATCTAACCTCCCCTTCCTGTCTAAAATCGTAGAAAAAGTTGTAGCCAATCAGCTGTGTGAGTTTCTCCAGGAAAATAATATATATGAAGACTTTCAGTCAGGGTTTAGAGCCAATCATAGCACAGAGACAGCCTTGGCAAAAGTCACTAATGACCTTCTAATAGCTTCAGATCAGGGATTTGTGTCTGTCCTTGTTCTGTTAGATCTTAGTGCAGCATTCAACACTATTGACCATAACATTTTACTACAGAGACTAGAACAGTTAATTAGCATTAAAGGAGCCGCCCTAAACTGGTTTAAATCCTATTTCTCTGATCGCTCCCAATTCGAGCAAATTAATGATGAGTCATCTGTGCGCACCAAAGTTAACCATGGTGTTCCACAGGGCTCTGTGCTCGGCCCAATTTTATTCTCATTATATATGCTTCCACTCGGAAACATTATCAGGACACACTCGGCCAATTTCCACTGCTATGCGGATGACACCCAGTTATACTTGTCAATAAAACCTGAACAAAGTAATCAAATAACTAAACTCCAAGCATGTCTCAAGGACATAAAAAACTGGATGACCCGCAATTTTCTCTTATTAAACTCAGATAAAACAGAGGTTCTAATACTTGGCCCTAAACACCTTAGAGATACATTATCTAATGATATAGCTGCGCTAGACGACATTGCCCTTGCTTCCAATGAAACAGTCAGGAACTTGGGAGTGATCTTCGATCCTGATTTATCCTTTAATTCACACTTAAAACAAATTTCTAGGACCGCCTTTTTCCACTTGAGTAATATCTCCAAAATCAGACATGTCCTTTCTCAAAAGGATGCCGAAAAAGTAGTCCACGCCTTTGTTACATCCAGACTGGATTATTGTAATTCATTATTATCAGGCTCCAGCAGTAAGTCGTTAAAGACCCTGCAGCTTGTCCAAAATGCCGCAGCACGTGTCCTGACAAGAACCAAGAAAAGAGACCACATTTCTCCAGTATTAGCTTCGCTACACTGGCTTCCGGTTAAATCTAGAATAGAATTTAAAATTCTCCTCCTCACCTTCAAGGCCCTTAATAATATGGCACCATTATACCTTAAAGAGCTGATGGTACCTTATCAACCCACTAGAGCACTGCGCTCCCAGAATTCAGGCTTACTTGTCGTCCCTAAAGTCTCTAAAAGTAGAGTAGGAGCCAGAGCTTTCAGCTATCAAGCTCCTTTCCTGTGGAATCATCTCCCACTTTCAATTCGGGAGGCAGACACCACCTGTATATTTAAGAGTAGGCTTAAAGCCTTCCTTTTTGATAAAGCTTATAGTTAGAGCTGGTACAGGCTTGTCTTGGACCTGCTCTAAGTTATGCTGCTATAGTTCTAGAAGGTCGGGGGACACATGACACACAGAGCTTCTCTTTCCAGCTTCTCATTCCTCTTCTCAATCGTTATCATATCAAAGTAATTCATGTCTCATCAATACATGTTACTGACTTGACTTCTTCCCCGGAGTCCCTTTGCCTTATTGTCCGCAGATCCAGGGCCGCAGCTGTGGCCACATCATGGATTAGGATCTGTGGATCGCGTATCAGAGATCGTAATGGTGGATCCAGTATGGCGGATTCTGTATCGTGCTGGCTGATCGTGACAATAAAGGCGGATCCTTTATCGTTTTGGCATCGGAAAATGGTGGTGGACCACGACCAAGGTGGCAGCTGATGATGGATCCTAATGGCGACAGTGAACAATGACTGTGGACTATAGTGGCATCCGATCTTGATGGTGGATCATGATCTTGCTGGCTGCTGACCATAGATTATGATTGCAGAAAGACTGCTTGATACATAGTATTTCTCAGATACTTGACCCTTATTGACATTAATCCACCAATTCACTGACCTTCAGTTATGCTTCAGAAAGGTCTTCCCCTATCAATACTGCTAAAACCTTGATGATGTTTCCCTTCACACTTGACATCTATTGCACTTCTGTCCGTCCTGGGAGAGGGATCCCTCACATGTGGCTCTCTCTGAGGTTTCTACGTTCTTTTTACCCTGTTAAAAGTTTTTTTTTGTAGTTTTTCCTTACTCTTGTTGAGGGTTAAGGGCAGAGGATGTCACACCATGTTAAAGCCCTATGAGACAAATTGTGATTTGTGAATATGGGCTATACAAATAAAATTTGATTGATTTATTTTGAAGCCAAATTCCTTGTGTCTCTTACATATTTCCTTTCTTTTGTCCTGTTTCCCGCCCTCGTGATCGTCTTCACCTGTCCTTATGTGTCTCACCTGTTCCTCATCTTTTCTTATCTAATAGTTTCCAGCTAAACAAATCAGACTAATTATGATTTTTTTTATAGGTAAACAATCACACATTTTCTTATTAATCTTATTTTAATTTCATATTTTTCAGGCTGAAACACTGTGCAACCTGCAGTGGAGGTTTAGTCTCTAAGTTTTGTTCTGTACTTATGTTAAGTTTCAGGTTATTTCCATTAAGGTTAACTTATGTTATTCTATGTTATGTTGAGTGCTTATTTTCTACTTATGGTAAGATTGTTGGTGAATTGTTTGTTGATGGTGTGTTGAAATGCAGAGGAAGGTGAACAGAGGAGTTGAGAGGTGGAAAGTAAACATACTGTTCCTCCTCTTTGTGTGTGTGTGTGTGTGTGTGTGTGTCCCCGTCTTCTGGAGGTGGGACAGAGCGATTGAGTCACCGGCTGAGCTTGTGGTGGAGCCTCCCCTCTGCACACTTGGATCTGCAGAGCTTTGTACACTCACTCATCCTTCCTCTGTCTGCTCGGTGCCTGTGATTCCTCTGAGGTGAGTCAACCATTTAAAGATATGACTCCTGTTTGCTGCCTGATTTCTTACTTTTCTTATATTAACTCTAATATTAAATCATTTGTCCCTGATCAGCCACCTTTCTACTTACCTTTCTAGAAAAGCCTGTTTGAATGTCTAACCACAAAGGGGTCCGTAGATCAGAGCTTCCCAAACTGCTTGAGGAGGCTTGAGGAACCCTAAAAACTGAGCAAGCCCAAACCCAGAATTGTACATTAGTAGAAATTTAACACATCACTGAAGTGAAGGCATTTAAACATGAGCGTTGTTTTGTCATTACAACTAATTATTATTATAAATAATTGTGATCTCAGAATGACTATGATTACCATTTCGAATTTTATTGTGCAGTGATATTTTAATATCAGAAATCACACTTCTTCTGAACAATTATTTGAATATATGTTATCATTTTGTTTGCTGTTGTTGCCCAGAACAAATACTATATGTTTTGATGAATTTGCCAAATATGTTTTTTATAGCCCAGTACGAGACCCACGTAAAATAGCTACCATTTCCATTGGGTATTATGGAAAACACTGGTAGACATAATTAACATATAAACATTGATAAGATTTGTTTTTCCCATTTTTGCGATATAATGCACTACATTTTTTTCACTTTTATATGAGCAAGTTGTGTGTGACTGTCAAAGCTGTGCACGTGGTTTCTCTGCAATAGGGTGTGGACACTTTATCAATGTACTTTGTCCCGTCCATCACAGCTGAGACATGCTCGTCTGTGGGTATGTGTGTGTGTATGAAGGTATGCAGGTTGTAATGTTCCAGTACTGTACACCAGAGTTACATGGTGCATTTCCAGGTGTCTATAGGGGGCACTGTTGTAATGTCAGACATGCCATTCTCCCTGTTAAGTTTGTGGACCAGCTATATTACTTTGAAGACTCCTTGTACCTTTTTTTTCATGAGAAACTTTGTCCTCATATGTAACTCTACTTAATAGCAGATGTGATCCCTCTGTTACAAGAGATTGTATTTTTGTTCTGTAAGAGCAGATGAGGGTGTGTGGATGTTTATCCATTAGTTGCCATTGATCATTTAATCATAAATCATCTTAGTGCTCACTCTGGCCGTCCATGGTGGAATTTGTTTTGTGTGTGGTTCCACTGGTTGTCTTCATGCTGAAGCCAAACGACAATCTGCAGCATCTCGTATAGACGAGCACTTATCTCATTAACAGCAATATAAAAGTGATACACTGTATAAAAAGTATAGCCACATTTTACCGGTTAACACTGAAATATCTCTTGCACTGAACCACAGAATGTCTGTCTGACCCAGCTGAGCAGGTGATTCCTGCAGCTGTAATACTGTGAACCACAAATCAAATTTGAGTTCTGCAGACTTCACTTGCTGAAGCTAAATTACTGCAGGTCACTTTTACAGTTTCATACAGAATTCTGCAACCAGCATCACCACAGACCAAGCAAACAGCCCAAACAGGCGAATTTAAAACAGGCACTGCACTTTGAATAATGTGTTTACAATAGGTGAAATCTTCATGAGGTTTTGGACACTAGAGGATGTTACTGGAAGTCAATGGAATTTGATTTCTGCATGTGGGTGCTGATGTCAGTGACGTCAGTTACCTGTCAGTCTCCATGACATCTGGAGTGGTTCGTCTCTGGCTGCTGTGGTGAGAGCCACAAAATGGACCAAATGGCACATGTCAGTGCCTCTACCATCACTTCTCAGAAAATAGAAATCGCAAATGTGTGAACAGCAACACCTCACAACCTGCAGCAGCTAGCTCTCACATGCAGCCAGACAAACCGCCAGCGCTCAACTTATCTACACAGCACTGTTTCCATCTCTGTCTCCTCGGCAGTGGCTCTTCCTGTGGTGAGAGGTGCAGGTTCTGAGGTTATGATTAAGACAAGTTCTCATAGTGTGACTGAGTAAAAAGATTTCCATATTATGAGTCATACCTTGGCCACACACACAGACACACACACACACACACACACTCACACACAAAACCTGACTGACTTAGTACAACACATGTAGTCGTTGTACAGGTTTGAGCAAAAAGTGGAAACATGTCTGCAGAGTTCATTCATAAACTTACAGGCAGCTCTGAGTAGGAATGTTCACTTGGAGATGAACAGAGTTCAGGAATGCTGGGCTTCTCTCCAGCGCCGAAGCAACACGTCACATTCTGTTGGAGGTTTCTCAATAAATGACTCTTTAAAAATACCACAACGGTTGTGATCTACTTCTGTGGCTTAGAGGGAGAAGAAGGGTGGGAGACAGAGGAGAAACCGTTTTAGAAAGAGAAGGTAGGACGAAGGGAAAACTGATTATTTTGCTGATCATTGCTGTGTTTGTAAAAGTGTTGTGAGTCTGTTGGATTTTCAGGATTTTCTCCCTGTCTTGTAGCACATGTTCATTTCTGACATTTGCTGTGTGTGTTTTTCAGCCATGAGGCAGACTCCAACACTGAGAAGCCTTCTCTTTTTCTTTGGGTTGTATGGGATCTGTTCAGGATTTCTACAAGGTGAGTTTCACAAGCACACACAGACACACAAACATATCATAAATATTTTAGTGAATTTTTATGTTTTTGTAATACATTTTATATTTCTTGTTTTTGGCTTTTATGTCTAACTTAGTCCATAGGGCTGTACAAAAGGATTTTATCGCCATCTTGTGACCTTTGATGCAACTGCATGTGTAACGTGTCATCACAGCTCCAGCTCTAAACTATTAAATATCTTATGGTGTATTTTAGTGCTCTGCTTTCCCTTGTATAATGACAATACAGGCTTTCCGTTCTATTATATTATATTCGTAGCAGATGAGCTGGGCTTCAACCAGCCAACAACATTACAGGATCCTGTAATTTGTCTCAAAGCAGCTCAGTATAACATTATCAGTTGAGCTTTATATGTTGAAGTGCGACTGGACAAGAATAAATGAAACAACCAAGACTAATTCTACTTTAATGACATTTTCTTTTGGCATACATGTTTTAAACATTGGTACACGTCTTTATCGATCCTCTTTATTCATATTAGACACAGTCTTTTCTCATCAATCTTTTAAATATTGTCATTTTGTTGATGTGCATCTGTCACACATCTGTCAGTCACTCCATTCAAGAGTTGAGAACAGAATATGTTGTACCTTATACAGCACTGTTAGGAAAACTGTAAAACATTGATTTGAATTTCTTTGAAAAACTCCTTCACAGCTCCATTACCATTAATGTCAGTGGTAACACTGGGCCGCTCCAGATGTGAAGGCAGTGCCGACCACAGGCTCTGCACCAATGGGAAACCAGAATCCGTTAAATTATTGCATCACAAACTGACCAGTCATTTTAGTTGCAGCTGAATCAGAGAAAGGAAAACTGTGATGAGAGCATCATGGAAAAATACTGGAAGTCAGGCTCAATGTCCTCTGGGCAGCTCTAAACCTCAGAGCTATAAGTGAATGCTGAAAACAAAATCACCCAATAAGAAACAAATGTTTTAATCTTTCCTCTAAAAACACTTTCTGTAATTGAATATATAATTAAGGCAGCCTGGCCTTGTCTGACAAACGTGTTCTAGTGAGAAAGGGTTTGCTGTAAGCTCTATCTATTGAGTGGCTGAATTAATGACAAATCCATCCTCCATTTAGATGCAGACAACTGTACCAACTACAGACTCCAGTTTGAGAATGTTTTCTCTGTTCCCGGGGAAATGGCGATGCTGAACAGCACCTTGGTGTCTCCAGACGTCTTTGACTTCAACACTGTCCCTTACAACATCACCTGGTTAGACTCCAAGACGGGTGAAGAGATAAGGAACCAGACGGGTCGAGTCCTGGTGCGAGGGGAGACTCTGTGGTTTCTGAAAGTAATGCTGAACGACAGCGGGGAATATGTGACCATACTGAGGTACAGAGCAGGGATATCAAAACAAGTTGAAGGAAGCAAGAGAAAATATATCCTGATGTGTTTCTTTGTCTATATTGTGCAAATTCCTGTTAAATTTTTTTCAAACATGGGAAAACCCAATATTCAAGCTGTTCCTGATGAATTACAGTTAAACTCTACAAAGGAACACTTGAGGTAATTCCATTGTCCAGCAGAGGGCAGTATCAGCTTGACCTGTTGCAGTAGCTGTTGACCAATCAGAAGGATCGGATACTAAATAAACATGGAGAAAGACACCAACAACTTCCATCATCTTTTTAAAGAGCAGTTAATGAGCCTCAACACATATAGATGGACTCTGGGTTTTAGATTTTTAGGGCTGAGCCTTTTATACCTTTCAGGAGGTTTGACAGTTGGTTTTGTTATTCTTATCCTACAAAAGCTCATGATTCAGCAGCTCAATGCAAAATTCAAAGTAAAAAGAGAGGAAGTATTTCATTTTCTGCTTCATTTTCCGACAGAACTCCTTCTCGGTGCTACAGACAGGCCACCAAGCTGGTTGTTGACCTTCCGTTTCCTGGAGAATGTGGGAGGCCTCACAAAAGTCCTCAAATACTCACAAAAGGCATCAATGACAAACTGTCCTGTCCCCTGAAGAACTACATCTATAAATTGGACAGCTACAATGTCAGCTCCTCCCTCACTTGGCACAGAGTGAGTTTTCTCCATCGCTTCATCTATTCAGACAATTGAACATACGTAATCATGGGACATGTTGGTTTAATTAATTATTAGAGCTACTTTGATAAAAATATGGTAGATTAAATTTTTTAGCTTTCTGTTTGTTTGAAACATCCTTTAACTTTCTGCAGGTGGCGCCCTTTTCTGCGAGTATTACGGCCGTTTAAAGGGGAAAGAAATCAGAGGTTTAAAAAATTAAGTCATGATGGTATAAGCGTTACGTTGCAATATTAAAATAAAACAATCATAAATTCTCAAGAATAATATGTATCATTAGGGGGAAAAAAACATTTCTGAGAATAATGAAAAAAGTAATATTTTAGGAGAATAAAGTCAGAATTTTACGAGATGAATGTTATACATTTAAGAGAGTTAAGGTGTAATTCATCATGAAAAAACTCATGATATCAGTACAATAAAATCATTATTTCATGAGGAAAAAAGTCACAAGAATAAGGTTGTAAGTTAATGAGAAAAAAGTCTTAATATTAGAAAAATAAAGTCATAATTAAAGACAAATTAATCATCATATTAAGAGGATGAAGTCTTAATTTAACGAGAAAATATATTTATATATAAGAATATTTCAGAAAGTTTTTTTTCTTTACACGGCCTTAATACTCTGTAATGCTTTACCTTGTCTGTTCACCTTGTTGTCAAACACCACTCATGTTATAACTAGTTCTTCCTTTGTCAATTTCAAAGAAATAAAATGGACATTTATTTACATGAAATTGTGGATTATTACAGCAGTGCATCATGAACGATGTTGAAAATAGAAAAAATCCTGACTTATATTTATTTTCTTCTTCTAGGGTTGTGAGCCCATACTGAATGAAATGGACAAATATATCTACATGTCGAAGACCACGCTGCTGATCAACAAGGTGGATGCTAAAAACAACCACAACTACACCTGCACTCTGAACTTCATCCTCGGAGGCGTCGCAGGATCCGTGTCGGAGACGATTGATGCGTGGGTCAGAGGTGTGAAAAGCTAATTTACAAGTGAGGAACTTGAAAGCCTGAAATGTAGAAAACATTTTACCAGTTTAATTGTTAATTTCTTGTTGTATGCCAAAAAACAATATCATGATATTTTCCTTTCGCCGTTTTCTGCATTAGTTGACAGGATTACTCAAAAACTGCTGGATGGATTATTATGAAACATCCTTTTAAATTTTGGTGCGGATCTGGATCAGGGGGGTGGATCTAGGATCTGGGGAAATTTGGTTTTCCATGAAGAGAAGAACTCAGCCTCTTTTACAGTCTTTCATATTATCTGTGTTTTCAGAGGAGCACTCAATGGTTCCACAAGTGCATGAACCAACCAATGGAACAATCAGTGCACAGATAGGTGAGTCCCATAAGAGTGCACAATAAATGCTACAGTGATCGACTGAGAACCTAACATATATAAACCATTCGTGATTACAGAGTTCTGAAACCCTGTTTCACAAAAGTATAAGGGCTCATTAGGCATAAGAAAAAAGAGTACTATTTTGTGTATTTAACTGAAATCTCGAGATAGAAAAATGCTTCTCTTTTCTGTTTTGTTTCTTATATCAGGCCCAAACATTCTTCCATAAAAAATTGTAGATTGTGAAAATTCATCTTTTCTTTCTGGCACCTGAAACACACATTTACACAAACAGCACTATTTTCCAACATCCTGCTAGTGTCTGGACCTAAGTTACAGTTTCTGTCAATTGGAAAATAATGGAAACCTAAAATCTAATCGATAAATAACTGATTGTTTTTGTATGTGTTTAGGAAGTAATTTCAACCAGTTGTGCAGTGTCTTTGTGCCGGGTGTTGGGTTGCCCTTCGTTGACGTCTTTTGGTGTACCAAATCTGAGATAATTCACAGCATCGACCCTGCCGACCGGGTCTACACAACAAACCATCCGTCAGTCCTTCTGCCTTTTCTTATTTAACTTCTGTGATCTGCTGCTTCTGGGGTTGAAGCTTAATGTGAAATAAACTTTCATCTTTCTGTTCCAACCAGTTTGAGGTACCAAGATGGTCCCATCAAAGGTGTGTGGTTGGAGGTTCTGCTGACATTTTCTGAGCTGAGGAAAGAAGATTTCAACATCAGCTTCACTTGTCAAGCGCAGAGTGGCCATGGATTTTCTCAAGCATATTTTATTCTGGTACCAGCAGGTAGAAAACACAGAATACCCCCCCTTCAAAAAAAACCCCCAAAACTATAAATACTGCACTGGGTTGTAAAGAAATTCCCTCAAGGCAGACTAGAGATATCACAACCAAAAGGAGAAAACATATATTTTTTATGGACAACATGACCTTGACCCTTGACCTTTGAACACCCCAAATCAGTTAATATTTAGTGTTATAATCAATATAACAGTGTCTAAGTGAACATTCGTTTAAATTATGAAATCCAGGGGCTCTTAAGAAAACATGTTCACAAGGCAATAAAGGGTTTGTGAGGTCACAGTGACTTTGACCTTTGACCGTCGACCTCCAATCTAATCAGTTCATCCATGAGTAAAGTGAAACTTTGAACCAAATTTGAAGAAATTCTCTGAAGGCATTCTGTGATGTTTGTCTCTGCAGATCCAAACATCCTGATTCTTATTGGGTCCCTGTTTGGTTGTGTGATGGTTTTCTTTATCATCAGTGTCATCATCTACTACATGTTCAAGGTCGACATCGTGCTGTGCTTCAGGAGAGTGTTTCCAGTCCTCTACACCAATAAAGGTACTGTCTCACAGAAAGCATGTAATCAGTCACATGTAAGCAGAGATAACATCAAAAACACTGTCACACCACTCAAGAAACGTGCATTTTGTATAAAATAAATCAAAAATTTGTCCCAATCATTTCTTGACCATAGCACCCAAATCTGACATGATAGATTTTTAACGTGCTTATAAGAATAAAGCAGTGTGTGCAGCAGTGTGTGACAGACCACAGAATGAATTGAGATGTATCCCCATGCTCTTGATAAGCTCTTCTTCTCTCCTGTGTCAGATATGGATGGGAGGCTGTATGACGCCTACGTGGCGTGCCTACAGCCCTGTGCCATCGGATTCAGCGAGGAGGTGGAAACGTTCACCCTCCACACTCTACCCCGAGTGTTGGAAAAGGCCTGTGGCTACAAACTCTTCATAGCAGGCCGTGACTGTGTCCCTGGGGAGGGTAAGTCACCTGCATGGCAGAGACCACACTGAATTAACTCATAGATGGAGCCCAGGTAAAGTTATATCTTCTTGTTTCCTCCCTCCAGCCATAGTGGACTCAGTGGAGGAGAACATACAAGCCAGTCGGTGCCTCCTCCTGCTCTACACCGCCTCCACTTTCAGCAGCAAAAGACACACAAGCAGCACGAGCAGCAACAATAACAACAGCGAAGACAATGGTGAGGGAGGCAGCGGCGGCAGCAGTGAAGAAGACTATCCAGACACGAGGCAGCATTTGGAATTTCTGCTAGCAATGCACAAAACGCTACTGGAGGGATCGCTCAAGGTGAATAAGCAGACGATTGTTGACAGGGGATTAATGTTATACCTACACAAATGTAATTCCTGCATAGAGGAAGGTCTTTAGTGCAACCCAGGTCCAGTGGAGTTCTTCTGTCCCAATGTTGCCAAAAAAAAAAATGTTAATGGTTTATATAGCTCACAGTGCATGATTTGCTTGTTGAGTCCATCGGCTATCGTCTGATGACGAATTAGCTGCCGGGGGCAACTGCCACTATTCAGGGGCTTCCAGTGTAGACATCAGATATCTGGGTCAAAGCTCTGTCGACTAACTTCTTTTATCACACAAGCCGAACATTTTACCACAAAAACCAATGATACTTTTTGTGTTCTAGGTCCAGACAACATTTAGTCTCATCTCTATTTACAGCTTTACATCTTTATATGAATTCAGATGAATTGAAAAGTGGATAGTCATTGCATTTCAGTCATTGTGTTCCCAAACTATAAAACTAGAAAACTTGCTGCCCACCTGCAGATTCTGTATATGCACCTGCAAAATCTGTTCTTAAAAATTATGGTTTCATTTAGTTCAACTTTCTTTAGTTCCGTATTAAAACACAGTATCCTGGTTCTAACTTGAGTTGCTGCTTTACAGGTGGTTCTGGTTGAGTTGGAAGAGATCACCTCAGCTCAGCTGGCTCTCTTCCCGGAGTCGGTGCGACACCTGAGAAAAAAGCAGGGTGCAGTGTGTTGGTGGAAGGAGCAAAGGATGAGGCAAAGGAGGAGGACATGTATGACGAGGAGAGAGGATGAGGAGAAGGGTGAACGGGACGCACAGCTTTCACCGTCCCTCTCTCCTTCCTCCAGGTTTTGGAAGGAGATCAGGTATTATATGCCAGTGAGGGGCAAGAGGGCGGTCTACCCCGAGAGAACTGCCCTGTTGAACGTATGATTGGCTTACGATATGCTTCAGAAATACTGTGTTGTCACCATAAGCTGTGAGGTGAACAGCAGGACTTTCCTTCAGCTCATGGATCTTTTCAATTTGCACATTTTGGATGGGAAAACTTGTGCGGAGGATTCCAGTCTGGATGATCTTGCACACATGATCTGTTTATATTCCATAGCAAGTGGAGACTGAAGAATCACCTGGATAAAGAAGAACGGATGAAACTGAATCATCACGTATAAAAGTCAAATGTACATATGTAAATATATATATAAAGTAAACTGTGAATTCATTAATTGTCATTTATTTGTTTTCATGCATTAAGGCACAACACAAAGTTCTCGTTAAAAATGCAAAGAAAAATTAAAAATACTGTATGCAGACATGGTTCATTCCAATAATAATTTTTATTTAATGATGAACATTTTCAGGTATTCTTATGAAACACTAATCTGTATATTTTTCTGTTCCTTTCTTTTGAATCACAAGATTTTGCAATGGATTTTGCAACATTTTCATTAACTTCTCTGCTTTTTATAATTATACTGAAGGAGGTTCTCCTAAAATCTGTTTTCATGAAGAAGTACCTGTACAAGCCGTATCTTACAAGTCAAATTGGACTACATGTAGGAAATAGAGTCACTTTCATCATATGAGGTGATTGAGGTCTGGTGCCCTACATTTGGAAGCTCCTCTGAGCTGGGGGTGCAGAATGAGTTGTACATTTTTCAGTTCGATTGGAAATTTTATGCAGGGGTTAGTGGAACAGTATTCAATTCTGTGAAGACAGGAGGAGGGGAAACCACACAGCTACTCAGAATCTCAATGCAACTTGACAAGCAGCGGTCTTCACCAGCTCTCAACCTGGTCAATTGAAATTATCATCATTCCCTCCTAAATTTGCTATTTAAGGAACTTTACCCTATGAGGTCATGCACGGTAAATTTAAATTATTTCTTTGTGATTATTCTTTATTGTGGAATAACATAGTTTTCTATTCACTGTAATTATGAGTTAAATTCAGTATTGGTATCATATTGACTCAGGTGTTTATATAGTAATCAGATACCATATATAGTATTCCTGGTTCCATGTGCAGTTTTTCGGCAGCAGATTATGTAAATACAGAGCCACTTAGGTCCAAACATCTGTTGGATTAAACCCCAAGAAAAGCTTTGATTCTTCAGCAGTTTCATTACAGAAGGATTTAAAACCGCTCTGTGATACAGAATAGAGATATTCAGTAACTTCAATTGGTTCCACTTAAGAGGAAGAAACACATAAAACTGATATCTGAATGGTATTTGAATGGGGGGAATTTTGGGCGAGTGTTAATCTCTTTAAATTTCTTAATGGTTCTTAATGATGGTCCATTGTTTCCTGTTAGAGGAGATAAGATAAGAGTCCCACTCCTTGTAAGATCTTCCACTAAGCAAAACTATTTGACCACAGCCACAGGGATCATCACTATCACTTTCATTCATGCATTAACCTGCCCTGTATGTCTTTGGAATGTAGGAGGAAGCAGGAGTACTCAAAGAAAACCCATGTCAAACTGGGACGTCAGATAAAACCAGTGAGATCAACACATAGAGCGTCTTTAAGTGTTTGACATTTTCCACCCAAGCAGTGGAACTTCCTGGAAATTTACAGAGAGCTTTAGCCCTGCCTTCTTTGTGTATAGGAAGAAGGCATGTCCCAGTTCCCATTCAGTGGCGTCTGCTTGCGTCATGGGGCTGTCAGTTACATGTCAAGAAACCAGTGTGTGAGAACATGAGCCATGTGCAAGAAATCTTAGAGAAACCTTACGAAATGTCACCTGTCCAGACCCGAAGATAAGAGTCCTGGAGTGTACAGGCTGGGTCTGCTGCTTGTTGGCTGCACTGCTGCTGACATTCGCTGCAGCAAACAGTGAGTACTGATCATCACAAATCTCCCTCTGACGGAAATAAATGTCAACATTCTGACACAAAACTGTTGAGTTAATGATGGCAGCTTCTTCTGTGTTGCACTCGGAGAGAAAACACAATCCTTCTGTAACAACTGAGGACATGTGAAAAGGTACTCTTAACACCCCCACTTGTACTCAGCTTGCAGTACTTCAAAGATTAAACAAAAAAAATGTGAACCTCTTAACACATTTTAAACTCTAAAAATGATTCCTGCAAACCTCAGTTTCAACTTAGTTACAGATTTAGTCATAATATCTGCCATCATCTCTTCAGTAGAGCAATACACCAGAGTTACTTTCCCCTCATTCACAGTAGATCTTATGAAGTGGTCCTTTATTTCCACATGCTTACATCGCTGTCTACTTACAGGGTTTTTGGCTAGGGCGATTGCTACCTGATTGTCCTCATACACTATTGTTTGTGTGTATTTGTAATCACAGGGCGTTTCTCTGGGTCTACAGTTTTGTATATTAAACCGCTCCAGTATCTTGTTAACATACTTTTCCTGTGACATCTTTACACATCCATCAGACTGATATCGATACCCTGAAAGAGCGGAGAGCATCCCTTTCACTTCCTTCAAAATGTCTTCATTGCTAGCCACAATTATCAGGTCATCAACCCATATAATTATTATCACCTTCCCTTCTTCTGTGTCTTTGGCATAGACACAGTGGTCTGCTGAGTTTTGTCTAAAATTATTTTCAGTTAGACAATCGTGAAAAACCCTATTCCAATTTTGGCCAGATTGTTTTAGACCATAAAGGGATTTTTCCAGTTTACACACTAGATCTTCATCTTTTTCTTAGTAACCCTCTGGTTGGTCGATGTAGATTTCATAATCTATGGGAGTGTGCAAATATGCCGTTTTTACATCCATCTGGTGTAATAGCAGGTCCTCCTGTGCTGCTTTCTGTAACAACACTTTTACACTAGTCACTAGTGGCACCCCCCACTGTCTTCTTGCCTTTTGGCAGATTTGTCAGGGTAAACGTGTTGTTTTCGTTTAACGATTGGATTTCTTCATCCATGGCTTTGATCCACTCTTTTAAATGTCTGTGGGACGACACATACTGCTCTGTAGCAGTAGTCTATGGTAGTATGAATCCCATCAATATCACTGTCAACAGTTATGAAGTCCTCTAAGTGACTTGGTTTTCTCCTACCTCCCCCTCTCAGATTCACCATTAGTCACCTTGGTTTGGTTTGGTTACTGTCGTCAGACATAGTTACTGGACTATCACTTAACAAGTGTCTGTGTCTGTTTCTCCACAGTTACCTTGCTCACAAACTTGCTCACAAACTTAACTAGCCTGTGCTTTTGTACTTTATCAGTATCTGGGTGATAGATTAAATACGCTGGGCTGTTTTTGTCATAACCCACAAAACGTCCCTGGTCACACCTGGAATCCAGTTTTCCCTTGTCTTGTTTGTATGCAACCCAGTCTCATCAGAAAACATACACCACCTACGTTGGTCCACTTGGAAAAACGTAGGCATTTCACAATTTGGCCTCTCAAATTGTGAAATGCCTACGTTTTTGTCTGCCCATTGTTTTGCATTGGCCTGTGCCCATGTCACGTGACTCTCAAGATCCCGTCTGCGAAAACGAAAACATGGCGGACATTCCTTATATTTTCAGATAAAAATGTCAAAAATGTTTATTTTTTTAATATAGTTTGGGCATTGAAATACATTCTGACACCATTTCTAGCAAGAAATATGCTCTTTGCTTCCACAATCTTCAGCCAGTTCATGCTTATGATCTATATTTGATTAGTTATCACGAATATTTTTCAGATCTCGCCAGAAAAATCGTAGTAATGTAACGTTTTTATCATTGCTATGGTGGTTGCTGTGAACGCTGCCATGCCGTAAACCATGTCGTAGCGTGCTGTTTGAATCATCGTCCGTGCGTTGTGTCGGTTAGTGAGCGTGAATGTTATTCACGTTCTTTGATATTAATATTTGATAGATTACACCTCCATGGATTCCACGGATCTAAGAAGTCCCCGCAACTACATTCATACCGAGGCGGGCCCGATTGCGCATGCGTGAGCGGATCTGTAATCTTGGACGGTTTAGTATGGTGAGTGCACATTTTTACAGTATATATTCCTATTGTGTATTTGATAAATTTGATATGGACTAATGATGAACATTAAGATTATTTTTCGTATATCATTAATACATTTTTTATCTTTGTATTTGTATTTCCGCTATGTAAAGAGTTGTTTGTACATACTGTTAATCTTCATGTGCTCTGTAATAGCGATGAATAAAAACAAATTTGCTGTCTACTTGAATTGCATTTTTTTTAATTTTGTATTACTTTATAGAGATGATATACATACTGTATAAGGCAAGGGCTAAATCAATTACATAATTTATTTATAAAATTCAGCAAACAATTCCAGCAGCAAATGGTTTCAGCAGTTCACACAATCACACAAGGCGTTGGGGTTTGAAGGGTTTTTAATTAATGTATGTACCATACATACAAAACAAATTTGACTACATTCCTAAAATATAAATTAACAGTAAGCTAAAGAAACAGCAAGATAGTCTTTTCAATTAAACAAATACAAATAATAGTAATATTACAAAATTATTAATATATACTGTATATACAGTATATATATATTGTATATACACTGTATATATATTGACATGCTGTTGTAATACATCTATCTATCTATCTATCTATATATGTGTATATATATATAAGTAATATTAACAAAAACTTCTTGAAAAATAAACACTTAATATTGAACCTTTTATGTCACATCTGTGTGTGTGTGCGTTTTGTGTATATTCATGTTGTGTGTATGTATGTCAACTCCTGGTGTTCTTCTTTGGCCCACTGCAAGCGCCACGTCTTCCCACTGTAATTAACCGAGAATAATTTTTTTTACATTAGCATTGAATGGAATTCAAAACTTGACAAGGAAGAAGGGCAACAAGACACAGCAATCTATAAATGCCATACGCATTGAATATGTTAACATGCACACAGTAAGCTGATTAGTGTAAATTACCTGATTATTGTAATAGTCAATTGTCAAGACAATAGTTTATACTTTTTAAAAAAATATATTTTTCAAATAAATAAATAGCACCACATTGGCAGCAACAATTTACATAAAAGTAAAGAAATGCATAATGTTATATAAGAAAAACTAACGATATATAATACTAATTTCTTAATTGTAATATTGCAGTAAACAATTAAGAGACATTCTACATACCACATGTAACAGGGCTCCCGCTCCACCAATTCCATTATGTTCCCCTGAAACACATTCAAACATGTTTACCATTAAAAGCAAACCTATGGTCAGATGACTTTACAGTTTGAAGTTGTGGTGATTGTAAATCCAGTTAGTATCTCTGTAGCACAAAATTTTTTTGTATATTACAACTGAATTTTTTGACCTCAAATTACAGCAAATAAAACCTTCAGCCTTTTGCTTTTCAGTACCTTCTTCACTGGGTAACAATTCTCTCCTCCAGTGATTGAATGGTTGCTTCTGAAAGAGCAAAACAAGAGTACACTTACTCTCAATCTGACCTCATATATATTAATATTAGCATTGTTGCACAATTTGATAATCAATTGTGAACATTCTAATACTCCTACCAGGGCTATGCATTCAGCACATGCATCATGGAGATCATGGCAACCTACTGGAAATTCTAAAAAGCTGGGTGTGTCAATCTCGGGCTGCAACAACTAATCGATTAACAGTCGTCTTCCACTCCAACAAAAAACAATTAGTGTTTGGGGTTCCCCTTGGCTTTATCATCAACAAAAATAACATCTTCAACATTTCATCTCATTATCCACTGATGACTTCAAACCCATTAACTTGTCAGCTGGTTGGAAAATAAATAACCACTAGATGGCAGCAAACCTTATTTGGCTTTAGAACAGGGACAAAAACAGATCATGCTTATGGGTTTTAAATCATAGACACTAGGGCTGTACAAGATATCTAAAAATTAACAATCAACATGGGCGATATACATATCACAAAAGACTGCTTGGACTGCGGTAAATGGTGTTCAATGTGCCATGTATTCACGGTCTGCATGTCAATATATTTGGCCAATTAGATGGAGCCCTGCTGCCCTAGATAATAAATTAAATCATTGTGAGCCGGCTCTGTCAAATTTCAAACTGCCTCCTTAAAATAATTTGTACAGTCGAAATTGCTAGTAATCACGCTTGTCCCGGGCCAAATTGATGTCTATAAACGGATGATTATATTAAAGAATTGCAACTGAATTTGCAACGCGCACAAACAACGACTCCGCTGCTCACTTTTCTCACTTTTGTTGCCCTACAACATATGTTTGTGAGTCCAAATCCACTAAAAACATGTGAAAAGATAAAAAATCTAAATAGTAAACATGTATGGTGAGCTCAGTTTTAGGGATCATATCCATTCACACACTCAGATATATATATATGAATATAATATTCCAATTTATTACCACAATATCACAACTCTAGCAAAACAAATTTCAATTTACATAATGTGATGTAATGTCATGACAATTGTAGAAACAAAGTTCACAAATGGTAAATGGTTTTGTATTTATATAGCGCTTTTCTAGTCTTGATGACCACTCAAAGCGCTTTACAGTACAGTTTTACATTCACCCACTCACACACATTCATACAGTGCATCTACTAGCAGCACTTTGTTGTTCTATGGGGTGCAATTCAGGGTTCAGCATCTTGCCCAGGGACACTTCGGCATGCAGATGGGGAAGACTGGGGATCGAACTGCCGATCTTCAGGTTGGAGGACGACCACTCGACCACTCTACCCCTCAGCCACAGCCGCCACAAACATCAATCATCTTTAGGAAGATTTCCAAGGTTAGTTATTCTGACCTACATGTATGTATTATTTACTTGTGTAACACCTTAGTAAAAATACAACGTTATTGTGTTCGTTATCTAAAAATGTCACCACAACATACCCTGATTCAACATAGCACTAGGAGGCTGCATGTCAGGACTGGTGGAGGGTTGGTTGAGAGGACAAGCGGTCAGTTGGCTGATGGGTGACTGGTTGGCAGGGATAATGGAGGGTTGGTGAGTGGAGGGATGCTGGTTACTCCAACCTCAATAGAACAAAAACACATTAATATCAGAGTAATGTTTTGTGGTGCATACTAGCATATTCATTATTTTCAATATATATGAATAAAATACATCCATTCAACTTAATTTGATCTATGCTTTAAATGTGGTGTTTATGACTTTTTGCAGTAGAGTGAGCTATATGTTGAGATTTCACATTCAATTTAGTATACACATACACACTATACATATTCTACACATACAACCAATATAAACTCTGCTCCATGGTAATTATTAACAAATGCCTAATACTTTTCAATACTGAAATATTAAAATTCATCATTGCTCGTCCCATACCTGTCCAGGAGCATCAGCTGTTGTGGAGAGTGTCAGGATTCCTGCGATGATAACAATGCCCGCCCCCTACTGTGGTTCTGATTGGCTAACCCCTGACCCTAACTCTGACGGTCCTCGTTCCTAAACACCAATACATAGCTCTGGCGCCAATAAGGATTACTAGCCAATCAGAGGGAGAGTAGGGCGGGTCGTCATTTGTAATGTTCTCATACGATATGATATGAGCGCCACTTAGACAACCAGACCTGTGTGCTTTGCTGTGACTATAAATGACTGAAACCTCAGATAAAGAAAGTCATTTTCTGACTTCAGTAGCTGAGGTAGTCTCTACAGAATGTAATGTGCCCATTCTACTTCAAATCCATTTGATCCTTTTATGTGTTTATTTTGCTTAAAGCAGAACAATCACTGCTTTAACTCAATCAGCATCTTATCTGCCAATAACATGGTGTAGAAGTGCAAGGAAATCAAAATATGTTATGATCAATGTCATTTATTATGCACAAAAATTACATTAAGGCAGTTGCTGGAAATGATATGATCAACAATTCTCATGCAAAAATAGTGTTTGGGAGAGGGCGGATTCAGAGGGAGGGGGCAGCTATGGAGAAAGTTCTGTCACTCCAGGTTTGCTGCTTGGTGTGATGGAGACAGGAGGTTAGCATCAGGAGCGGAGGCTGCAGGAGGGAGTGTGGAGCTGGAGCACAGTGGTACAGCTTCACTTGAGAAGAACTGAAGGACACAAACAAACCATAGTGTTAAATAGTGTTCCCTTTGATTGCTTTTTTTTTTAAAGATAAACGTCAGACAGGCCGCTAAAAACTACATATGCTAAAGCTAACAGCTACCCAACACCAAGCTAAGGCCTTCCTAAGGCTGCCAGGGAGTAGCAACAGTAGCAGTGCAGCAACAGAGTTATTCACACATTTACCTAATCACAGCACTCACAGTTCTTCATCAGTGGAGAAGTAACGCTCCATGTTTTCCTCTTCAGAGGAGGAGTCATCCAAAGACATTGTTGCCGTTCCAGAATATGTCAGACCCGCTGCAGCTTGAACTTTGTGCAATCTTCTCTTGAGCACGCAGAGAAGACCCTCACGTCCCGCCTCCGTAAATGCCTCAGTACTGCCTGAGAATGTATGATAAAAAACAATGTTTTAAGAGTGCGTTTGTGTGTATGTATATATACACACATACAAGGCTTTCTTTTCTACAGAAATCTTTTTCCTGAGTTGATGTCTCTGCTTATTGCCATCTAGAATGTGAAACCAAACATTGGTCAAGATGACCAATGTAACACCAATAAAATCCAGTCTACTACATTAACATTTTAATACTTCTGCAATAGCCAGTGGCCGGAGGCCAGTGTATGTTTTTGGGTTGTCCATCTGACTATTTGCCTTAAAGTCAAAGGTCAAGGCCACAATGACCTCATCTTACGGTTTCAGTTGTCAAGAGGTTACAGTGACATTTATATGAGAAAAAGTATGTAGAGATATGTAAACAGAAACTGCACTGGTTAGCGGAGTCATACAACCGCAGTGCGGTAATTCTAGTTTTTTTTTTTTATAAATGGGTTAGCTATTTTTACAATCTACAAATAGTAATCAATACATTTTGTCACAGTATGTTACACAAAGAAATTGGCATTAAACTTGGCATCTTGTTGTCTCACCAGTTTGACGATTCAGCTGAAATCTTTGCTGCTTAATGCTCAAATAGAGTCCATCAATGGCGTTCTGCTTGGTTGGTCCTTGTGAAGAGAATAAAATGAATTCGTGCCAATATCAGTTTACAATCAAACCTTTTTGTGTAGACCTTGTGTAAACAGAGTCAACGGACATTGTGCAACAATGACATACATTTTTTCCACAGTACCTGTCGTCCACTGCTGAACATCTGACACCCATTACTGGACTTTGTCTTCCTGTGTCTTCCTGTAGTGGTGATGTTCTCAAGGTCCTTTGCACAGTCTATCAAAACAAAATCCAAGCACAAAATGTTAATGCACAACCCTTTGCACATACGGCTAGTATTTGCACACAACATCGGAGCAAAACAAAACTGCAGTCTGTGAAGCAAGCAGTTTTTGTAGATATAAGGGAAATGCAAATATTTCTGCACGGAACATATTCAGTCCCTTAAGCAAAAAACCATGATGGCCGACGGCAACCTCAACGCCTTCGTCTACTTAAAGACTAGTTTGCGGAGTCTCGTGCTGCCGCCCACTGACCGATACAACATCGCTCTTTTCTAAAACTAATGAAGGCAAATTCACACATGTAGACAGAAATAAACAGTATAGATTAAAGGTGATGTTTGATGGGGTCATCATTATATATAACAGAGGAAAACTTTGCACATCTATTTCGTGAGACAGGCGACAGGTGCGTAGGAGAAGGATAAATTCAGAAGGTGGTGGGGTTTTTGTTTTCTACTTTCCAAACATCATTATTCCTGAAAAAATTTGGTAGGGTACAAGAAAACTTTGTGTCGTAAAATAAGGGACAATGTAATATAACTTTACGTGTTTTGTCGTCTCATGGATGTAGTCAACCAAGGAAGACACCTCAGAATCCTTGGCCAGAAGAACAAAAAAAAAATCAATCAAGAGGGTGTGCACACAGGGCACTGAATGCTGCACCTGAGACAGCCTCTCAACTTCAAATTTGGCATAGGCCTATTCCAGTAATGCATTTTGCATGGTATCTCCACATATCTTAACAATCTGCTAGAAAAAGACATAAAAATCCAACACTATATTATAGTAAATATATGGGAAACATATTGAAAGCAGTGGGTAATTACTTCCATGTTATACTCACCGACCTAAGACTTTTGTGCGATGTTCAGGCATGCTAACAAAAGCTTGCCATGACATTCCCAGAGCCGCAATCTTGAGATCCTCACATTTAGTGAACCAATCCACTGCATACAAGGTTTTAAAATTGACTGTTGCTGGCCAGTACCCACTTTCAACTAGATCAGCAATGTCCACTGAAAAAGTAATTGATTGTATTGCCCTGAAATTCAAAGACAAAAAGCAATTATTTCAATGCACAAGCAATCTTAAATGACATTACTGCATACATTTTTTCCCCAAAAAAACATTTACATTCCTTCCAATCAAATTTACTTGCCTTCCTGTGAAAAAAGTGATTTTCCCAGTTGAACAATCACAGCAGGGAAGCATGATTGGTCAAAAAAACAACCATTGTAGGAAGCGAGGGAAAAATAATTTGATGTACTAAATTCCAGTACCATCAACGTTAATCAGCGGAGGTATTCTTTCAGTGTGATATTACCCAGCGTACTTTGGGGATTTAATAAAAATGTATATTTAGTATATTATATAAAATGGTGTTTGTGGTATATAACTTAAAAGTACCTCTCTAATGGTAGGAGAATTTCTCTCCCTCATCTTCCTTGATGCATGTGGATGGTGGTAGTGGCCTAAACCCGGCTTCTGTTTCTCTCCAGTTCTCCTTCTTTTTGGGAGAGGCTGCCCTTCCTGTTCCTCATCAAGCCAAACAAACTGTTCGGTCCCAGTTTTTGACGTTGCTGAAACTCCTGTAGCTTCACTTGGATCCTCCTTGATTAAAAAACAGAACATACCAATTGTTACTTGAAATGTATCGCAACGCCCTAACATCTTGTTTTGAAAACATTGTCATATTGCATATTATAAAGTAAACCAAATTGATCTGATATTGTGGAGTAATGTACAAATACATCCCGAGTTAATCTAAAGCATTCATAAATCAAAGTTCAATCATAAACCAACCTTAATTTGAGAAAACGAAATCAAACTATCACACTCCAAAACTAGGGAAACTCTCAAAACTTAGAATTAATGGGCCTTTCACCCTGCACCCAACACTGTATCATGTAGAACTACTTTATGGGCTGATTCGTGGTTTCTGTTAGTTTCCTTATACCAGGGGTCACCAACCCTGCTCCTGGAGGGCTCCTGTCCTGCATGTTTTAGGTTTCTCCCCACTCTAACACACCTGATTCTCATTATTGGCTCGTCATCAAGCAGCTGAAGCTTGTCACGAGCTTTAAATCGAGTTAATTATGAGAATCAGGTGTGTTAGAGTGGGGAGAAACCTAAAACATGCAGGACAGGAGCCCTCCAGGAGCAGGGTTGGTGACCCCTGCCTTATACCATCTGTTTATGTTTATATTTATATTGTAGCGTCCCTCAATGATGAGCTAAGCGTCCTGAACTGGTTTCACCAACCATGTATTCACATCCCAGGTAACACAGGCTACCTTGGGCCGTAGCCTGTGGCAAAACAATAGAATATTAGCAAATGAATAGCACTCCATTGTCTGTATTGACAGACTCCACATTCGCTGTCTCAGCACTAGGACTGTAAACCCAGATCGTTACAATATTTTAAAACAAAACAAATTAAACTACTTACCTGACAGAAGGATTATAACATCGTCGTCTTCCAAGCGGCCCATGTTTATGACGTAGCTTTGTGTTAAATGGACCGGAAAGTTAAAAACAACTTTATTTACGACAGTCACACGACAGGTCACGAGGAGTAATCTATCATCAAATATTAATATCAAAGAACGTGAATAACATTCACGCTCACTGAACGACACATCGCACGGACGATGATTCAAACAGCACGCTACGACGTGGTTTACAGCATGGCAGCGTTCACAGCAACCACCATAGCAATGATAAAAACGTTACATTACTACGATTTTTCTGGCGAGATCTGAAAGATATTCGTGATAACTAATCAAATATAGATCGTAAGCATGAACTGGCTGAAGATTGTGGAAGCAAAGAGCATATTTCTCGCTAGAAATGGTGTCAGAATGTATTTTAATGCCCAAACTATATTATAAAATGACATTTTTATCTGAAAATATACGGAATGTCCGCCATGTTTTTCGTTTTCGCAGACTGGATCTTGAGAGTCACGTGATGTGGGCACAGGCCAATGCAAAACAATGGGCAGACAAAAACGTAGGCATTTCACAATTTGAGAGGCCAAATTGTGAAATCCACGCAGGTGGTGTACGTTTTCTGATGAGACTGGGTTGTTGTATGTGTACATACAGACCCAAAGTTCTGCATTCGAGATAAGTAAGGCTTTTTATCAGTGAGCATTAGGTAAGGGGTTTGCCCTGTACATCTATTAAAGCATCTGTTACGTACTATGGCCGCGGTTTGGACTGCGTAATTCCATAGCTGTTTTGGTAGCTGACTTTCAACTAGCATACACCTACCCATCTCAAAAAGTACGCCAGGCCCTCTCAGCGGTACCGTTCTGGTGGGGTTAATATGGGGATGATGTCTCATGTCTAATTCGTTTTTTCCTTAACAGCATTTGGAAATCCCTGCTTGTGAACTCCGTGCCGTTGTCAGACCTGATACATTTCACTTTCCCATACCTGCAAGGAATTTATCCGTTGCCTGTACTGTGTCACTTTTTGTTTTTAGAAAATATACAAACACTGCGCTTGAGTAGTCATCAGTGAACGACTGCACATATTTATAACCTTCTATTGATTCTGTAGCTACCGGACCGGCTAGGTCCGTGTGTACCATTTGTAAGGGAGCCTTTGCTCTTCTATCAGGGTTTCTATTTCTGGTTTGGACAAATTTACCCTGAATACATACCTCACATTCTTGGTCGGGTCTATCTGTCTTGGCCTTAATCTGCATACCTTCAACCACATTTTGTAACTTTAAAACATCTTCATAGTTACAGTGGCCTAATATCTCATGCCACATCTATATAGCGTGACTATATATAGCTCTTGTCACCATTCTCACCTTCAGTGTGTAAATAATGTTATGCACATGAATGTTGAATATGGTACCGTCTTTGTGTATCAAAACGTCTTTTTCCTGTTTGAAGACAACCGCGGCTCCGCTGGTGGTCGCTGCCTTCACTGAGAAGATGTTCTGGGGGTAGGACAGTATAAACAACGCCTTTCTCAGCGTTGTTGTATGTATTTGTCCTCTACTGTCAACCAGGCAAACTTCTGCATCTCCCCTTCGTTGAACGACGCCGTTGCACAGGGTACCGTCTACCAAATCTACACAGTGTGTCTCTGGCTTGAATGTGTCGTCAAAGTTTTTTAACTTGGTTATGTCCGTGATGATGTTTGAGGTAGCTCCTGTGTTGACCATCAGGCTCCTCTCCTGGATGCTGCCTGCTGGCTGCCACTGGATCCCTGTATCTCCGTCTTTGATCCTGAGAGCGTAATCTGCGACGGCGCCGCCTTTTTCTGCAGATTTTTCTCGCGCCATCCTGTCTGTCTCTACAAGTGGCGTCTTTGTGTGTGTCATTTTTGCAGTGACTACACCATGTCTTCTGCCAACATGCTCTCGCTCTGTGGCCTTTGGTGCCACACTTAAAACACACCTGTCTGCGTCATCATTGTTCCTGTCATGTTTTGAACTCTGCAAATGTTATGTTATCATCATTATGTGCCACGTGTATTGCAAATGGTCTAAACTCCTCAGGCAGTCCTTTTAAGACCATAGCTATCAGTAGGCCATTGCCTAACGTTTCACCTGCTGGCAGTTTCTGCCCTTATGATATAGTCCATGACACTTTCTCTGCTTGTCTTCTGAAGCGATGTCAACATGGTGTACAAGTTGATTATCCTAGGTTTTCCCCTTCCTGCATAATACCCCCTTAATAGCTTCAAGTCTTCTCTTGCATTGTCGGGCACATCTACATTTACATTTACATTTATCATTTAGCTGACGCTTTTATCCAAAGCGACTTACAATATGTGCATTCAACCATGAGGGTACAAACCCAGAACAACAAGAGTCAAGAAAGTACAATTTCTTCTAAACTAGCAAAAGTTCTATAAGTAAGTGCCATTTAAGTGCTACTAAATTGTTAGTTTAAAATGTTATTCAAGGTATAGTCATGTGTTTTTAGTTTGCGGCGGAAGATGTGTAAACTTTCTGATGTCCGGATGTCAATGGGGAGCTCATTCCACCATTTAGGAGCCAGGACAGCAAACAGTCGTGATTTTGTTGAGTGGTTAGCACGCAGTGAGGGAGCAACAAGCCGATTGGCCGAGGCAGAGCGGAGTGAACGGGCTGGGGTGTAACGTTTGACCATGTCCTGGATGTAGACTGGACCTGATCCATTCGCAGCACTAATACTAATGTTTTGAAACGGATGCAGACAGCCACCGGTAGCCAGTGAAGGGAGCGGAGGAGCGGAGTAGTGTGAGTGAATTTAGGTAGGTTAAAAACCAGTTGAGCTGCTGCATTCTGAATGAGCTGCAGAGGTCGGATGGCACTAGCAGGTAGACCTGCCAGGAAGGAGTTACAATAGTCTAGGTGTGAGATGACCAGGGCCTGGACCAGAACCTGCACCGCCTTCTGAGTGAGAAGGTAGCGTATTCTCCTGATGTTGTACAGCATGAATCTACAGGAACATGTTGTTGCAGTAATGTTGGCAGTAAGGGAGAGTTGGCTGTCAAGTGTCACACCCAGGTTCCTAGCAGTCTGAGTGGGGGTTAACACAGAGTTGTCAAAGTTAATAGTCAGGTCGTGGGTGGGAGAGTCTTTCCCTGGAAGGAAAAGTAGTTCAGTCTTGTCAAGGTTAATTTTCACCTTCTAATAGCTTCAGATCAGGGATTTGTGTCTGTCCTTGTTCTGTTAGATCTTAGTGCAGCATTCAACACAATTGACCATAACATTTTACTACAGAGACTAGAACAGTTAATTAGCATTAAAGGAGCCGCCCTAAACTGGTTTAAATCCTATTTCTCTGATCACTCCCAATTCGTGCAAATTAATGATGAGTCATCTGTGCGCACCAAAGTTAACCATGGTGTTCCACAGGGCTCTGTGCTTGGCCCAATTTTATTCTCATTATATATGCTTCCACTCTGAAACATTATCAGGACACACTCGGTCAATTTCCACTGCTATGCGGATGACACCCAGTTATACTTGTCAATAAAACCTGAACAAAGTAATCAAATAACTAAACTCCAAGCATGTCTCAAGGACATAAAAACCTGGATGACCCGCAATTTTCTCTTATTAAACTCAGATAAAACAGAGGTTCTAATACTTGGCCCTAAACACCTTAGAGATACATTATCTAATGATATAGCTGCGCTAGACGACATTGCCCTTGCTTCCAATGAAACAGTCAGGAACTTGGGAGTGATCTTCGATCCTGATTTATCCTTTAATTCACACTTAAAACAAATTTCTAGGACCGCCTTTTTCCACTTGCGTAATATCTCCAAAATCAGACATGTCCTTTCTCAAAAGGATGCCGAAAAAGTAGTCCACGCCTTTGTTACATCCAGACTGGATTATTGTAATTCATTATTATCAGGCTCCAGCAGTAAGTCGTTAAAGACCCTGCAGCTTGTCCAAAATGCTGCAGCATGTGTCCTGACAAGAACAAAGAAAAGAGACCACATTTCTCCAGTATTAGCTTCGCTACACTGGCTTCCGGTTAAATCTAGAATAGAATTTAAAATTCTCCTCCTCACCTTCAAGGCCCTTAATAATATGGCACCATTATACTTTAAAGAGCTGATGGTACCTTATCAACCCACTAGAGCACTGCGCTCCCAGAATTCAGGCTTACTTGTCGTCCCTAAAGTCTCTAAAAGTAGAGTAGGAGCCAGAGCTTTCAGCTATCAAGCTCCTCTCCTGTGGAATCATCTCCCACTTTCAATTCGGGAGGCAGACACCACCTGTATATTTAAGAGTAGGCTTAAAGCCTTCCTTTTTGATAAAGCTTATAGTTAGAGCTGGTACAGGCTTGTCTTGGACCTGCTCTTAGTTATGCTGCTATAGGTCTAGAAGGTCGGGGGACACATGACACACGGAGCTTCTCTTTCCAGCTTCTCATTCCTCTTCTCAATCGTTATCATATCAAAGTAATTCATGTCTCATCAATACATGTTACTGACTTGACTTCTTCCCCGGAGTCCCTTTGCCTTATTGTCCGCAGATCCAGGGCCGCAGCTGTGGCCACATCATGGATTAGGATCTGTGGATCGCGTATCAGAGATCGTAATGGTGGATCCAGTATGGCGGATTCTGTATCGTGCTGGCTGATCGTGACAATAAAGGTGGATCCTTTATCGTTTTGGCATCGGAAAATGGTGGTGGACCACGACCAAGGTGGCAGCTGATGATGGATCCTAATGGCGACAATGAACAATGACTGTGGACTATAGTGGCATCCGATCTTGATGGTGGATCATGATCTTGCTGGCTGCTGACCATAGACTGTGATTGCAGAAAGACTGCTTGATACATAGTATTTCTCAGATACTTGACCCTTATTGACATTAATCCACCGATTCACTGACCTTCAGTTATGCTTCAGAAAGGTCTACCCCTATCAGTACTGCTAAAACCTTGATGTTTCCGTTCACACTTGACATCTATTGCACTTCTGTCCGTCCTGGGAGAGGGATCCCTCACATGTGGCTCTCTCTGAGGTTTCTACGTTCTTTTTACCCTGTTAAAAGGTTTTTTTGTAGTTTTTCCTCACTCTTGTTGAGGGTTAAGGGCAGAGGATGTCACACCATGTTAAAGCCCTATGAGACAAACTGTGATTTGTGAATATGGGCTATACAAATAAAATTTGATTTGATAATCGTAAACCTAACATTAACTCACAACTGACTTTTTAGGTAAACACATCTGTTTATCCCATCCTCTACATGCATGTCTGTTCATCCTTTAATCATTACACAAATGCAGAAATTTCCAATACAGAAGCCATACTCAGACATTGTAGCCCAGACAAATTACCACTGCTCAGATGATGTCCACAGCATCTCTGAGTACAGTTCAAAACGTGGTTATGACCGAGCACACAGTGACAGCGCCTCTGAAGTCCTCTTGGACTCTGGCTCCCCAGAGCGTTACAGCCCTGAGCCACAACACAGTCGATCCAGAGGTCGCTCCTCACAGCCATAACCAACACAGTTAATCCCTGTACTGACAGTAGGTATTAAGTTTCTTGCAGTTAATATGCAAACTGTTTTGTTAGCAACAGCAGCAAACTCCAAAACCTAAATTCTGATTAAAGTTTTTTCACTGCCAACTTTGTAAATATGTTGACTACTTTCACATTCCATATGTATCCATAATAATGTAGTCCATGAACACATGTTAGTACATTAGCATATTATTACAGAAACAATGATACAGTCATTTAGATTTTGAGATTTTGAAAAATTATGACACCCTTGCGCAGAAAAACTTGCTGAAGGTTAAAATTGTTAAGTCTGCCAGATCAGACTGAGTACTACATTGAGTAGGATCCAATGAGTGAACACAAAACTCTTGGACATTCCAAAAATGATCTTATCATTGTATGTGCTACTCTCTCTGCATCTTACCTTACAATTTACAATGTCAAATTTTTCCTTTTTCTCCCTAACCCCCCAAAGAGCACGGGTTATTCATATTGTACTGTCATTGTAATCTGAATTATTTGTCTAATTTGAACATTGCTTAGCCAAATTAGATAGTATAAACAAATGCCCAGATGTTACCATCCAAATGAACAGAAAATTTACTTTTCCAGCTTTGGACTAAACATGTTCAAGTTCGCCCTCAGGAACACACGTCAGGTGCGATCCTGAGAATGAAGGGGGATGTTCGGACCTGGTATTTGTGAACTACAGTTCGACCTACATGTGTAGTCAAAAGCCTAAGGCCACATGTCCTTTTTTCTGGTGTCTCCCAGGGCGCGTCAACGTCACACAGAGGTGTGAAAACCGACCGGGGACACAAGTACTATTGGTCACTCTGGGCCCCATAACCCATGAGGTCACCAGGCTAATATAAGCCCAGTTCTCCCCCCCTCCTTCCTCTTTTTTCAATCTCTCTTTTCCCACTCAACCCCTCTGAGAGGAGAAGGGTGGCTGTTCAACTCTCTTCTACTCAACTTCAATGGAGGAGAGGTGCAGCTTGCAGCTCACCTCACAAGGGAAACCTCCTCCCAATCCAAGCTCTACCAACCTTAACCCTCGTGTTGTCCCTGGGTCGGATTGACTGTGTGTGTGTGTGTGTGTGTGTGTGTGTGTGTGTGTGTGGGATGAACGCCGTCTCTCCTAACAAGACCAGGTTTCCTCCAAAAAGTTTGCCAATTATCTACAAAGCCCACATCATTTACAGGACACCACCTCGACAGCCAGTGGTTAAAAGACAACATGCGGCTAAACATGTCATCACCTGTTGCGTTAGGGAGAGGGCCAGAGAAAATTACTGTGTCCGACATCGTTTTTGCAAAAGCACACACCGACTCAACATTAACTTTAGTGACTTCCGACATGCGAAGCCGGGAGTCGTTGCTGCCGACGTGAATTACGATCTTACTGTATTTACGTTTAGTTTTAGCCAGCAGCTTCAGTTTAGATTCGATGTCGCCGGCTCTGGCCCCTGGAATGCAATTGACTATGGTCGCTGGTGTCGCTAACCTCACGTTTCTCAGAACCGAGTCGCCAATGACCAGAGTTTGCTTCTCAGCGGGTGCGTCGCTGAGTGGAGAAAATCTATTTGAAACGTGAGCTGGTGGGTTTTTAATCATGGGCTTTTTAAGGGTAGCACTATGCCCCCTCCGGACAGTCACCCAGTGGCCCTGGGCTCCCGGCTGCACGGGACAAGTCGAGGGACTGCTAGCGGAAGCTAAGCTAGGTGCTAGGCTAGGTGGCTCCGCGGCGGCTAGCGGGGGCTGGCTGACTACAGCTAACGGAGGTTCTCAGCAGCGGAGCCGAGCTTCACTAAGCCTCGCCTCCATCGCTACCAACACACTACATTTATTACATGTACCACTACTGTTAAAGGAGGCAGAGGAGTAAGTAAACATGAGACACTCGGAGCAAGAGAGAGCAGGGGAGCAAGAGGGAGAGAGAGAAGCCATCGCTGCTGTATTACACTACAAGGGTGAACTCAAACAGAAGAATCCGGTGACACAAAATCACTAAGCACCAAAGAGTAGGTGGTATGTGTTTGATGTTTTAACTATATACTTAGCCGTAGTAATATAGAGAAAATAGATGTGTTTAGCAGAGGAGCTAGTTCAGAGACAGCTACCACCACAAGCGGCAGGAAAACAGGAAATGGCGCGACTCGCTTACCGTAGTACGTAGAGTAGATTGTCTCACTCCACCGAAGCATACGTTCAATCCTCAGGGACTTTACTTTTATGGCCTCCGGAAGCCGAAACATTATGGGGTCTCGGACATCTGGTTTTGTGATTTCACCCCAGGGGTCACTCCAGGGGTCTAAGCTCGAAACAAGCCAGGATGTCCTGCACCCTGATCATACATCAAAGAGGCTGATTGATAACCTACTGCTCTTCTTAGGGAGGGGCTTGTAATGTATAAAAATGTTCATTCTCCTCTAGGTCTTTGCTCATTGTATAATGTCCTTCTGGTGATTTGTACTCTGCAGTCCATCTGCGGGTGTGAATTAAACTCACCAAGAGACAACTGTATGACTTTTGTTCTTGACTTTACAGAAATTTCCATGACAATTCCTACAGGTTCTACTGTGGGAATGCCTATCTCTGGGAAGCTGGTGGACATGCGCATACGCTCAGTGTCCTCACGCTGCATTTTGTCACCCCCCTTTGTTTTGTTGTGAGGGTGAAGTTTTGAGGCTGCGGATGAATTTGACACCTTGGTGTTTGTTTTGACGGACTCGGTTGCACCTACTGTAGCCTTGAAAGTGACAACAGTTTCCCAAGCCACCTGTGACATCTTCCTGATCTGCTGCATTGGAGGTTTTCCTTGCTGTGTCAGTACAACATGTGTGCGTATGCATGGATGTAGGTTACGTAAGAACAAGGACTTGAAGGTGGGATGTTCTTCTAGGCCTGGTGCGTTCTTTCCCTGAAAATAAACATGCATCAAACATCTGAAATAATCCCTGGGATTTTCGCGACATGAATGTTTAATTTGGGATGCTGTAACAACGGATGTTATCTCGTCAGCAGTAGAAGAGAATTCCTCGACTAGTGCTTGACGGAGCTCTGTGTAGTTACTTGTGAGACTTGAAGGGAGTGACTGAATTAACTTGTGAACAGCTGTAGAGCTGTTTTTTAACACAAGTTTAACCGTCTCTCTTTCTGTTGCATTTGGCACATCACCTAGGCTGAGATCTAGTTCCCTAAAGTAATTATCAATATTGTTATCACAGTTGCCTGGATCAAATTGTTCAATATCTTTAGCTAGAAACTCAAGCAAATCAAAGCGAGGACATTGTGAGGTCCGGGCACGTGCATCACCTGCTACAGGTCTCTCTGGTTGAGGGGGAGGTACTACAACATCCTTGAATGTTGAAGTCCCCCCTTTGGAGAGTTGTGCACAGAAAAACGTGTCATGCATCAGTGGATGAGAAGTATATGAGGCATAATGGTTTCTTGAGGATAAACTACATGCGTCATCAATGTCAGAGTCAGAGAGATGTGAAGTCAGGAAGCTTGTTACCTCTTCCTGTCAGTGGAGGCTCAGGAGGTGACTTAATTCCCAAAGACTTCGGGTCGGATGGGATTCTGTCCCACCTTGGGAGTGAAGAGGGAGTTAACCGTATGTAACAGTGTAAATAATTCACTTGTGTTTATTGTTAAATTCCTGTTAAACTTGGGACTGCAACCATAGTTTTACTGTATGGGTTTTATTTTGAAACCCACAGCGGAAGTTTGTGTTGTACTAAATGCTGTGCATTTTGCTTATCTCTCAGTAGCAAACAATCTCACGCTGTGAGTAAGTTGCCGCTTTGTTCGCTCGGACATAAACTAAGTAATTACTGTAAGCTACATTTCATATGACGTGTAGAATCTATCAGCATTTACTGCTTGAATGTTCTATCAAGCGAAATGCTTGTGGAATTCGTAGTTGTATTGCTTTGTAAAGAATTTGTGATAACGTGTAGTGTTTTAGCTAGCTGCTAACGGCTCAACGGAGTGTATGTGACATGTATATGTACTAATATGGAACTCTCCTTTGTAGTTCAAGCGGGAACAGACTCTATCAACTTTTCAATAATTCACAACTGTGGTTGTGTTTGTTCCATGTATTGCAGAATAAACCAGTCCAACTGCTTTATACAATCCTGACTCCTGTGAAGTGCATTCAAATAGCAGCAGAGTAATATAAAGAACGTCACACGTACACTATCGGAGGAGTGTGAATCGGAATAACCAGAATCACATTGGCTGAAAAACTGATGTGAGGCCAGGCCTTCTATTCTAAGTTTGAACAATTCCTCAAGCGAAATGCTTGTGGAATTCGTAGTTGTATTGCTTTGTAAAGAATTTGTGATAACGAGTGGTGTTTTAGCTAGCTGCTAACGGCTCAACGGAGTGTGACATGTATATGTACTAATATGGAACTCTCTGTGCAGGTGCATGAAAGTGTGTGTATGTGACATCAGGGCGAGTGCCAGGTCAGTGGGGTAGGCGAGGAACAAAAGCATGGAGCAGCTCCCAGCTGCCGGGCCAAACATCATCCAGCAATGCCCCTCCCTACAAAGGTACAGAAGTCAAAAAAATCGTTAAAAACGCCCCATGGCATGTTAAAGAACTCATTTTCTTTAAAATTGCAAGATAGGACTATTTATTTATTTTTTATCATTTTCACAGATTTCCAGGGTCTTGATTAAATTAATCAGGCATGTTTAGAGGACTGATATCTATGAGAGTGTGGTATTTGGTACAGTTTGATTTACCACTTGGCCTTGTTGGAGGAAGCCTTTGCGCTCTCCTGAGTAGCTGCTTGCTCTGTCATCGACTTCAGCCACTGATCACGTTTTTCTGTTTCCCATCATCACAGCTGTCAAACCACAGTGTGAGCTGTTGAGTCACTGAAACAGACACATGATGACATGAGGCCGTCTGAAGACAAATATCTGTCAAGACGGTGTCAACATGTTCAATTTGCATCTAAGCAAAGAGAGCTCAAACAGAAAGGAGCTGTGTGTTTGTGTGTGTTGTACAACCTATACACCTCACACTGCTCCCAGTTGACCACTTGTACCTCACTCAGGTTTTAAACCAATTTAACTGTGCAACAATCACTTTCTATCTTTCTACGCTGTGTTTATTTTATTTACAATGTACATATTACATTTTTTTATTGTTTTTACCTTTACTGAGTGTGTATTTCTCTTTTTTTCTCTTTGCTCCTGTAATACGGTAAATTTGGGTGGGACCAATGAAGGACTTATCTTATCTTGTCATATATTATTTTATCTTATCTTATCTTTTCTTATCTTTTTTTATCTCACCTCCTCATGGGTGTGAATATAGTGTCTTTGTGATATAACATCCATACATGTGTTGTTTTTCCTTTCCTATTATTCTAAAGCACACAAATCAACACATGTTATTTTGAATGTGCTGTGTAAATAAATGTGATCTCAATTTACTTCATTTGACAAAGTTCTTGCTTCTGTAATAATATAAATTGAAGGCAAATACTTAATACATTGAAATAACTTCTTAACACTTTTTCTTTATAACAGCTCACCCTTTTCTTTGAAATAATCACATTGGTTATGTTTATATTCAACAATTTGTAGTTATGGTGTGCAGCATTGGTGAGTGAGCCTTTATTTATTTATGTAAACACACAATATTGCTTTTATAATTTGATTTAAATGTGTCGCCTCTGACAGATGCTGCATCTCATTTCAAAATAATAGTTCACAACAAAACAGTAAATACACACACAGGTGTTTCTACCTGTGGAACTAGAACATTTGTAAGTTACCAATAGAGAAATAAAAATAATTAAATAATTTTTCACTGGTCAAGAGGGAGATGAGTGGAATTCGATCCAGCTTGGAGAAACTGGGCCACAGGGACACATCAGCCTACAGCATTTGATATGAAAGTGTGCCCCCATGAGGTGGCCTTTAATATTTTGAAATAGGGTGTTTTGCAACATTCTTTTAGATTTTTGTCTGTGTTCTTGATGAAAAACAAAAACCCAGCCACATTAAGAGAACTGATATCTATGAGTGAGTTCAATTTGGTGCAGCTTGATTGAATCTAAGGATGGTGCTGGGCCTTTGTGGTGATATCTGATATTCTAGTGTTTTGAGTTGCGTCTGTGTGCAGCCACAAGATGTCTCAAGATCACAGATTTAAAAAAATGGAGCCTGGTGAATATAAAGCAGAAATATGAGGTGTGTAGTAACTCCACACTCCGGAATAAACATGTGCCAGAATGGCTGAATCTGACTGACCACAGTTTGAAGCAGAGAAGATGATAAACAACAGGTCTGTCGTATGAACTGACAGTAACTGTAAAGGCTGTAAATGTGTGTGTATGGTGTGAATCATATGAACAACAGGATCCAGGCAGCTCTCCTCCCAGTTATTGCTCAACACATTAAGACACCGGCAGACTTACAAAAGATCCCATTAAAGGAAATTGCAACATGTGCTGAGGTTTTCACAGAAGGGGAAGTCAAAGCGGTGGAGGGTACGACTGAACATAGATTTCAGTGTTAAAAAAAAAAAGATGGTTTTACTGGATATTCATGTGACCTGAAGAGGCTGCTGCCTTTGTAGACGGATATAACATCAGGCTGGTGAGTTCTCTGTTTTGAACAATAGAAAGTGCTGGGACCATTTTCACCTGAAATCAGAATCCCTGACATCACTGTTTCTGTTAGTTCAAGATCATATTATATCTATAGTGTCATTTCAGACAAGCTTTTACTAAGCAAAGCATATGCTCACCAAGAACCAGAGCTGTGTGGTCTTATCCTTTTTCTTGAACCCGAACCCAACTTGACTTTTTGAAATCCAGAATCCCGGCATTTGGGAGAAAGATTTGGGAGAAAGATTACCATATTGTTTTTCTCACTTTTTCCAAATCAAAACAAATCAAAACTCTAAAGTCCACCTGAAGAAATTTCCATCTTTTATTGGAAACTGAAAGAAATAAACAAAATAAAAAATGAGTCACCATCAAGCATTTGCAAATATATGCATCATAAAATTGCTCCATATTAAGATAAGATAAGATAAGGTAAGATTAATCCATTATTAGTCCCACAACAGGGAGATTTGCAATGTTACAGCAGGGACAGTCACAGTCGAGTAAAATAACATAATAAGTAAACGTGCAATAAACACAAGGAAATATGAGAAATAATATATACAGAAGAAATAATGTACCGGGTAAAAACAATATATACAGTATATATAAGATATACACTACCGTTCAAAAGTTTGGGGTCACTTAGAAATTTCCTTATTTTTCAAAGAAAAGCACTGTTTTTTTCAATGAAGATAACATTAAATTAATCAGAAATACACTGTATACATTGTTAATGTGGTAAATGACTATTCTAGGTGGAAACGTCTGGTTTTTAATGAAATATCTACATAGGTGTATAGAGGCCCATTTCCAGCAACTATCACTCCAGTGTTCTAATGGTACATTGTGTTTGCTAATCGCCTTAGAAGACTAATGGATGATTAGAAAACCCTTGAAAACCCTTGTGTAATTATGTTAGCACAGCTGAAAACTGTTTTGCTGGTGAGAGAAGCTATAAAACTGGCCTTCCTTTGAGCTAGTTGAGTATCTGGAGCATCACATCTGTGGGTTCGATTATACTCTCAAAATGGCCAGAAAAAGAGAACTTTCATGTGAAACTCGTCAGTCTATTCTTGTTCTTAGAAATGAAGGCTATTCCATTCGAGAAATTGCGAAGAAACTGAAAAATTCCTACAACGGTGTGTACTACTCCCTTCAGAGAACAGCACAAACGGGCTTTAACCAGAGTAGAAAGAGAAGTGGGAGGCCCCGGTGCACAACTCAGCAAGAAGACAAGTATATTAGAGTCTCTAGTTTGAGAAATAGACGCCTCACAGGTCCTCAACTGGCAGCTTCTTTAAATGGTACCCGCAAAACACAAGTGTCAACGTCTACAGTGAAGAGGCGACTCCGGGATGCTGGCCTTCTAGGCAGAGTGGCAAAGAAAAAGCCCTATCTGAGACTGGCCAATAAAAAGAAAAGATTGATATGAGCAAAAGAACACAGACATTGGACAGAGGAAGATTGGAAAAAAGTGTTATGGACAGACGAATCAAAGTTTGAGGTGTTTGGATCACACAGAAGAACATTTGTGAGACGCAGAACAGGTGAAAAGATGCTGGAAGAGTGCCTGACGCCATCTGTCAAGCATGGTGAAGGTACTGTGATGGTCTGGGGCTTAGAATTAAAGTTTGTCAATATGAAAACTTCCATTTAAATGAAAAGACAATGTAGAAAAGACGTGCATTTAATATTTTACTCAAAAAGGTTAATTTTCTTTATTGAAGTTCTAGAATTTTGGTTGGGTTTTCTTTTTGTTTATAATTATTTATGAGGTTTATGGTTAAACTGTTAAATATTAAGTCTTAATTATTGTCATACGGTTTTGATAATGACATCTCAGTTTTGAATCATTTCCAATATTTTCTATGTATATATACATATTGTTAGACGCCGCAGGAGTGTTTGGACAAACTATCCAATTCAATGGTTAGAGTCTTTAGCCTGATAGAATATTATTCTGTTAAGGTTTCTAAGACTGATGAAGCTGGTGGCAAAGAGACGCACCAGCTTCTTTTGATTTTGTGGATCTCTTGTTGGACTTTTTCTGTTCATGGACTTTGGACTTATTTTCCTCATTGTATTTGGTTTTTGGATTCTTGAAAGACTCTTTTTGTGTGTTTTTTATGGACTCTCGTGTTTAGATGTGTGTTGTATTCATTATCTCACGTAACCTTCCACGGTGAATTGTTTGTTCATGGTGTGTTGAAATGCAGAGGAAGGTGAACAGAGGAGTTGAGAGGTGGAATGTAAACATACTGTTCCTCCTCTTTGTGTGTGTGTGCGTGTGTCCCCGTCTTCTGGAGGTGGGACAGAGCGATTGAGTCACCGGCTGAGCTTGTGGTGGAGCCTCCCCTCTGCACACTTGGATCTGCAGAGCTTTGTACACTCACTCATCCTTCCTCTGTCTGCTCGGTGCCTGTGATTCCTCTGAGGTGAGTCAACCATTTAAAGATATGACTCCTGTTTGCTGCCTGATTTCTTACTTTTCTTATATTAACTCTAATATTAAATCATTTGTCCCTGATCAGCCACCTTTCTACTTACCTTTCTAGAAAAGCCTGTTTGAATGTCTAACCACAAAGGGGTCCGTAGATCAGAGCTTCCCAAACTGCTTGAGGAGGCTTGAGGAACCCTAAAAACTGAGCAAGTCCTCTGAAAGCCCAAACCCAGAATTGTACATTAGTAGAAATTTAACACATCACTGAAGTGAAGGCATTTAAACACGAGCGTTGTTTTGTCATTACAACTAATTATTATTATAAATAATTGTGATCTCAGAATGACTATGATTACCATTTCGAATTTTATTGTGCAGTGATATTTTAATATCAGAAATCACACTTCTTCTGAACAATTATTTAAATATATGTTATAATTTTTGTTTGCTGTTGTTGCCCAGAACAAATACTATATGTTTTGATATTAACATATAAACATTGATTTTTCCCATTTTTGCGATATAATGCACTACATTTTTTTCACTTTTATATGAGCAAGTTGTGTTTGACTGTCAAAGCTGTGCACGTGGTTTCTCTGCAATAGGGTGTGGACACTTTATCAATGTGCTTTGTCCCGTCCATCACAGCTGAGACATGCTCGTCTGTGGGTATGTGTGTGTGTATGAATTAGTGCTGTGTTAAATTCACAGAACGATCATAGTCAACTGCTCTTTATTAAAATTGCCACAACAGCAGAAAGATACTTTCGACACAATGTAAGATTATCATTTATACTCAGTCTCCCCCTACAGGTGGGATGCATAAATCACTGTCATAAAATTTGAGAAGCTGATGTAGAAGTAGCTCGCAACCTCAGAAGCCAACGCCAAAACCTTGTTGACTCTTGAAAAAAAAAAGTTCAGTTGTTCTGAGATAATTATCTCAGAACAACTGAACTTTTTCTTTTGTCAAGTGAATGCAATACGCTTCCGTAATAAAGTCCTCAGAGTGTAAGAACACTCGTGCTGTGCTGTAGGAGGGGTTTCTCCCTTTGTTTTCCCGTTGAAAGAGTTAAATGAGTCTTTGAGGAGTTCAGCATCTCCTCCGTCAACCCTCATTCAGAAGATTGATATTTGGATATTTCCAACATCTGCAGCTTCCTCATGGCCTCACTTTATCAGAATATTCCCACACTGTTTTTCCTCCAGTTTTTACTGCTGTAAGTCTCTGGAGGCTGCTGATACTGGATCTTGAATTTCATAGATATTTTCCCAGAGAGAGTTAAAAATAAAGTGGTTTAGTTGTAGAACATTATAATGAAGTATTAAGATATCTGTCATGCAAAATATTTTCAATTCTCCATCTTAACCCGGGGTCACATCCTCTTGCCCAAAACTTCTGCTTCACTCAGCTCTTCTCCTCCATCGCTCTAGGAACATGAGAGTATCACATGAGTCCCGTTTCCCCAAATCATCCTAGAGCTGAGATGACATTTTTCTCATGTTTGTCTCCTTAGATCATATCAGGGTTAAGAGAAGGTCGTCACCCTACTGCTCCACTGTGTTGAGTTTAAATCAGCCCCAAAACCAAATTCACTTGACACCATCCCTCCATTCATTATCTATAACACTATTCCTCTGAGGGTCACGGGGGAGCGGCAGCCAATCACAGTTGATATTGGCCGAGAGGCCAGTAACACCCTGGACAGGTCGCAATCATGTCGCAGGGCCGACAAGCATCCATTAACTTTAACATTAACATCTACTTCAATTTAGAGTCTCCAATTAAACTAACACCAATCTGCATGTCTTTGTAATGTGAGAGGAAGCTGAAGGACCCAGAGAAAAGCCACACATAGATGGGGAGAACACGCAATCGACAAAAGAGAAGCAGCAACAACTCTGGTCGATGGGTGATGTAGTAGTTTGTATTTTTGTGCCAAATATACTCTGATTGCAAATTTTTTTTATCTTTGGTTTTGAACGTGTGGCTGGATAAAAAAGCTCAGATTAAATATTAACTTTTCATTCAGACCATCCACTAAACATAAGCACAGTCGAATTAAATTACATTGCATCCAGCTCATGAATGTAATTTGGAACGTTACGGTTCCGTAATTAGGTGTCAATGGTAAAATAGTCAAAATAGATGAAAGAATAAATAGATAAATATGGAACAGAATGGCCATTTTGTTGACAGAATAAAGACATAGATTAGTTAATAATGTAAATAGTCAAATAATGAAAAATAATGCAGCAGCACTTTTCCAGTTCCTTGTATAAATGCACAGGTTCATTGTGTCGTCTTGTGTTTGTTTTTCAGTCGCACAGTATCAGCTGATGCACATTTTGCTGCGGCCGCCTCACGTTTGTTTCGCAATCATGATGATTATCTGCATGTGATATGAGAGTATGATGACTCATACTTTCACACTTTTAATACTCAAACCAGGAAATTCACTTTAAGACTGTCCACAGTAACTGTAAAATATTCTTTATTCATGTACTTTATTCCTAAGATTGCTATCATAACACTGAATTAATAAGAAAACAAAATTTACTTCATGTTGTTTATCCACCAGTGACGCATTCTGGAGACCTTGAACCTGTAATCGCTCTCTTGTCTGTGGTGCAACCGTTGTCCCACAAACAGATGGACAAAGTTTGCACGACTGCAGGACTCAGGACAACACATCCGAGGCTGAACGCAAACACAAACACAGGGACACGTGTTCCTCTCTGTTAGTTCGCGGCAGTGAAATCAAACATTGCACAAATTTTGTTCAGTAAACGAGGCCCACTTCCCAACAGTGTTTGTGTAGTTTCTGCAAAGCACGAATATTTTACAACACTCCACTCCCCCCCTTGTACAGGATAAGCACATGGTGATGATATTTCCACCAGCCTCTCCCTCCTTCCTCCTTCCACTGAAAATAGCTGAGTCACTTCCCAGAGGGAGTCGGAAGACGACATTTATAGAACTAACACATTCACACATTCTGCAGTTTGGTGAAGACTGTTGGACCTTGGTGGAGAGACAGTATGTGACATTATGGTTCAAAATCAATCAATATTGGAAGTTTGGAATGACCAAAGTCACAAATTAACACCTGATTTAACAAGTGTGTGGTAGATGGGATGACCGGTATTTTAGATATGTTGCGCACATAGAGAGATTCCTTGAAATTTAGTATGATGGCAGAAGTAAGCTACACCTGCATTTGTGTGCCGAAGGATCAGGGCGAGAATTTTTTTGAGGATTACTTTTGCGTTACCCTACATTGTGCACCTATAATGAAATGATGATGCTGCATGAATTGGAAACTACTGTGGGAGAAGACAGAACATATCGCAAAGGAACTTACAGTAAAAGTAATCCTCAAACACATTCTTGTCATTACCCTCTGTTGATTTGCAGCTGCAATTAGAATCATCTTAGGGTTCCTACGGTTATGAAAAACCTGGAAAAGTCATGGAGTTTATTTCCAGGCCTGGAAAAGTGCTTGAAAAAAATCTTGGAAATTTGTTATATTCATATTTTCATGTTGTTCATTTATGCTGAGTTTTAAATAATTCATATGCTTTTAAAAGAAATATGCTCAAAATATATGCAGGCATACGTTCTCATACTAATTGAAAAGTTCGGTGGGGAAGCAGGCGGGATAATGCACTATGCCAGGGAAGTGTAGATTTAATCATGCTTGGCTACAAATGGAAAAGTACATGCCATGGGTTACAACAGACAAAGACCTCAATCAAACTATTGTCTCTCATTCATTTGTGTCACTTAAGGTATACTGTATGCTTTGGAATTCTCATTGTTAGCTTAAATACTAAATTTTGTCACTTTTTCATGTATACACCGAGATTTCACAAAATGTTTGGCCATGGAAATTTGGTTTAAAGTTATTGAAAATCATGGAAAAGTCATGGAAATTGGTCAAAATGTGTATGAACCCTGTCATCTTGTAATGTAGAAATAGCAGTGAAAAGGCAGGAGTGTAGCAACACTGCAGTCAGGGAGTGGGTTAACAGTAATATGTGGGAGAAAAGATAAGGTGTAAAGATAAGGAGCTCTAATATGAAATAATAAAATTGACGCATGTGCACCAGTGTTATTCAATCATTTTACAATCTGTCAGTCTGTGGTAATGATCAAATTGAAAGCAAACACAAACTGAAAGTCATCAAACCCATAAACTAAAGTGACATAAAAACCTTAACTCAACCTGCTGCCCCGGTAACCACAAACACCACAATGTCTCCAGCAGCAAGAACATTTACACTGCTTTTCTTTCCCCCGTGTGACTGAGTCACTTGCGTGTTCTCCCACGTATCTGCTCTGCTGAACCGGCCTCGCTCTTCCCATGCTCCTTCCCGCCCGGACTTGTCACAGAGCAAAACTATGCTGCCTCATCTCTCCTGAAATTCTGGTTCGCTAAAAATCTGACTGAGCAGTTGATATCTGTTGTAAAATAATAGTAATGTGAATGAAAATATATCTCTAATCATCCTCCTGCCCTTAAAGCTAAGTTTTACATGTAACTTTAATCCATACATTAACATAAATGTTCAGTTTTTCAATCAAAACGGAAATTAGAGATCGCAAATGTGTGAACAGCAACACCTCACAACCTGCAGCAGCTAGCTCTCACATGCAGCCAGACAAACCGCCAGCGCTCAACTTATCTACACAGCACTGTTTCCATCTCTGTCTCCTCGGCAGCGGCTCTTCCTGTGGTGAGAGGTGCAGGTTCTGAGGTTAAGATCGTTTTCTCCTTGTCTATCTGTTTTCTCATTTTGCTGCTACTGTTAACAAACGGCACAGGGAAGAGTTTGACTGCTATGAGCTGCCTCAGGCAAAGATAAAGATGAATTCTATATGGGTTGTGCATGATTCTATGAACATTTCCCCAACATTTATATCAATACACTTCAGTATGTATCACTCAATTTGAAAAGAAAAATCTCTGCATTGTGGACCCCCGACTTAGCCACCTCACATCGTTGTGATATATTACATCTCCATATTCAGCTCGGATGTCAAGCAAGAACTGCTGAAACTGTCGGTGGTGTAGAGCTTTAGCGCAAATAGAATTGATTGCCTTTACAACTGGTTTCATAACATGATCACATTTGAGATGTTTGGTACAGAGAGCCTGCTGGTGAATTATACTGTGGTGTTTTATAGCGTTACCTCCTTCTTCGCGATCAGTGTGGACAATCCACGTCGCTCACCAGCCATGGCAGGCGCACCATCGGTAATGATCCCAGAAACTTTACTCCACGGTAGTTTCATATCATCAACAGCTGAACAAAGAGAAGCGAATAGATCCGTTCCTCTGGTTTGGTCTTTAAGGCTTTGGAGGTCAAGCAGCTCCTCTGTTACGTTCATGTTGTCGTCAACTCCTCTGAAAAAAATCAAGAGCTGTGCAGTGTCAGAAGCATCGGTGCTTTCATCGCAGGCTAATGAGAAATAATCAAAAGTCACTCCCCTGTCCCTCAGTTGTCTCTGAATATCTGACGATATGTCCTCGACACTCTGTGCCACAGTGTTACGTGCCAGGCAAACATTCATAAATTCTTGCTTCTTCTCGGGGCAAATGTTCTCCACCATTTTCATGACACAGTCCTTGATAAATGTACCTTCAGTAAAAGATTTGTCATGTTTAGCTATTAACATGGCCACTTCGTAGCTTGCTTTGGTGATATTTTCCTTTGACTCACAGGCCCGTGTGAAGAATCTCTGTTGTGATGCCAGAGCAGCTTGCAGGTGCTTCACTTTTTCAGCGCGGTCACTCCCTGTTAGCTTGTCATATTTGTTAGCATGTTTAGTCTGGTAGTGTCTCTTTATGTTGAAATCCTTAAACAAAGCAACCTTCTCTTCACAAATGAGACAAATACAATTGCCTCGATTTTCTGTGAAAAAGTACTATAATTCCCATCTCTCTTGAAAGCGGAGGCCCTCAGTGTCAACTTTCCTCTTTTTCTGTGCAGTCACCATGGTAGAAATAAGCGGAGAAGGGGGCACGGCAAGGAAGCAGAGCCAGATAGCATTAAAGTGCTGCTGCCACAATGTGGTGAAAAGAGGAATTACATTTTTAAAAATGTATGATTTATTTATTCCGTTTGACAGTGCTAGCGGGCCACATTCCATTATATTTTTAGAATTTGCAGCGGGCCAATAAAAAATGGTTCCCGGGCCGCAGACTTTGGACACCCCTAGCTTAGATATACAATAAGCGTACTCACGTATTGGCTATAACACTATCTTTAAGACTGTCATTGCTGCTCCCTTCATCTCTGTCAGACTTTGTCTTTTGTAGAAATACTTTAAACATCATTACACATATTGTTATTTTGTTGATATGCTCTGCAACATGTAGCATTGATTGTACTTCTGTCTGTCCTGGGAGAAGGATCCTAAAATGTGGCTCTCTCTGAGCTTTTTACATTTTTTTGACCTGTTAAATGTTTTTGGGGTAGTTTTTCCTGACTTCCTGAGGTTTAAGAACAGAGGATGCTGCACCCTTTACAGCGTTATGAGACAAATTGTGATTTGTGAATATGGGCTATACAACTAAGATTTGATTTATTTGACTGACAGAGTGTTTGCTCTCACCGAAGTTGAATGCATTACTACTCTACATGATTTCATTTTCTGACTTCATAGTGACATCATGATGACATTAATCACACCACATGATCGTGAATCTTTTTTCACTGTATACAAGCCTTAGGTCGTGTCTATAGGATGCATAGGATTAAAGATACCTTAAAAATGTAATTGTTCTTTCATTTTCTATTCTTTGTCGCGTCTCCCTGACATCACTGCCGTGTTTACCATGTCATGCTGAAACATTAAAGATCTCTGACTCAGTGTTTTTAAGCTTCCTTAAAAATACACATCTCATAAAACACCTGTGGTACGATGCCTACTAACTTGTAACTGCCAGCAATGTGTGAGCATGTGGTTGAAGATGTGGTTAGATAAGATCAGTCGTTATCTGCACACTTTACTTTTTATATTTGGTCTCACCCCAAGGTCACAGCTTCTGCCTTTGAAGAGCGAGTCATGAAAACTGCTTTAAGAGTCAATCAGATACTATGGAACATGAAAATACTCATTACTAGTATAACAAACATTTTCAGCAGCTTCCAAAACAATTGGTAAAAGAAGAAGCATCCTCATTCTAGTAGTTTCTGTTTTTCTTTTAATAACTTTCAAAGCTCATCATGAAATGTAATGGTTTTTTTTTCTGTAGCACTTTAAATTTAAATTTCTTTGGCTATGTTTTCTGAACAGGGTGATTCGCTTTTTTCACCAGATTTATGCCACATCCTGTCAACAACAATTTTCTCCGATCATATTGCCATTTTATGGTAGAGGGTACAAGAAAGGTTTAATGTCTCATACACGTCTCTGTCACTTCAGAGGATTTCACGTTGACCTACAGTCATTCCCCAGAGACATATTTCTACCACACCTAACCTCAATATGTTGTGGTTAACAGTATTCTATACTTTTCCCAATGATTAAGACAAGTTCTCGTAGTGTGACTGAGAAAAAGAAAAAGAAAAAGATTTCCATATTATGAGTCATACCTTGGCCACACACACACACACACAAAACCCGACTGACTTAGTACAACACATGTAGTCGTTGTACAAGTTTGAGCAAAAAGTGGAAACATGTCTGCAGAGTTCATTCATAAACTTACAGGCAGCTCTGAGTAGGAATGTTCACTTGGAGATGAACAGAGTTCAGGAATGCTGGGCTTCTCTCCAGCGCCGAAGCAACACGTCACATTCTGTTGGAGGTTTCTCAATAAATGACTCTTTAAAAATACCACAACGGTTGTGATCTACTTCTGTGGCTTAGAGGGAGAAGAAGGGTGGGAGACAGAGGAGAAACCGTTTTAGAAAGAGAAGGTAGGACGAAGGGAAAACTGATCATTTTGCTGATCATTGCTGTGTTTGTAAAAGTGTTGTGAGTCTGTTGGATTTTCAGGATTTTCTCCCTGTCTTGTAGCACATGTTCATTTCTGACATTTGCTGTGTGTGTTTTTCAGCCATGAGGCAGACTCCAACACTCAGAAGCCTTCTCTTTTTCTTTGGGTTGTATGGGATCTGTTCAGGATTTCTACAAGGTGAGTTTCACAAGCACACACAGACACAAACATATGTGAATTTTTATGTTTTTGTAATACATTTTATATTTCTTGTTTTTGGCTTTTATGTCTAACTTAGTCCATAGGGCTGTACAAAAGGATTTTATCGCCATCTTGTGACCTTTGATGCAACTGCATGTGTAACGTGTCATCACAGCTCCAGCTCTAAACTATTAAATATCTTATGGTGTATTTTAGTGCTCTGCTTTCCCTTGTATAATGACAATACAGGCTTTCCGTTCTATTATATTATATTCGTAGCAGATGAGCTGGGCTTCAACCAGCCAACAACATTACAGGATCCTGTAATTTGTCTCAAAGCAGCTCAGTATAACATTATCAGTTGAGCTTTATATGTTGAAGTGCGACTGGACAAGAATAAATGAAACAACCAAGACTAATTCTACTTTAATGACATTTTCTTTTGGCATACATGTTTTAAACATTGGTACACGTCTTTATCGATCCTCTTTATTCATATTAGACACAGTCTTTTCTCATCAATCTTTTAAATATTGTCATTTTGTTGATGTGCATCTGTCACACATCTGTCAGTCACTCCATTCAAGAGTTGAGAACAGAATATGTTGTACCTTATACAGCACTGTTAGGAAAACTGTAAAACATTTCTTGGAAAAACTCCTTCACAGCTCCATTACCATTAATGTCAGTGGTAACACTGGGCCGCTCCAGATGTGAAGGCAGTGCCGACCACAGGCTCTGCACCAATGGGAAACCAGAATCTGTTAAATTATTGCATCACAAACTGACCAGTCATTTTAGTTGCAGCTGAATCAGAGAAAGGAAAACTGTGATGAGAGCATCATGGAAAAATACTGGAAGTCAGGCTCAATGTCCTCTGGGCAGTTCTAAACCTCAGAGCTATAAGTGAATGCTGAAAACAAAATCACCCAATAAGAAACAAATGTTTTAAACCTTCCTCTAAAAACACTTTCTGTAATTGAATATATAATTAAGGCAGCCTGGCCTTGTCTGACAAACGTGTTCTAGCTAGAAAAGGTTTGCTGTAAGCTCTATCTATTGAGTGGCTGAATTAATGACAAATCCATCCTCCATTTAGATGCAGACAACTGTACCAACTACAGACTCCAGTTTGAGAATGTTTTCTCTGTTCCCGGGGAAATGGCGATGCTGAACAGCACCTTGGTGTCTCCAGACGTCTTTGACTTCAACACTGTCCCTTACAACATCACCTGGTTAGACTCCAAGACGGGTGAAGAGATAAGGAACCAGACGGGTCGAGTCCTGGTGCGAGGGGAGACTCTGTGGTTTCTCAAAGTAATGCTGAACGACAGCGGGGAATATGTGACCATACTGAGGTACAGAGCAGGGATATCAAAACAAGTTGAAGGAAGCAAGAGAAAATATATCCTGATGTGTTTCTCTGTCTATATTGTGCAAATTCCGGTTCCTGTGCAAAAAACCCAATATTCAAGCTGTTCCTGATGAATTACAGTTAAACTCTACAAAGGAACACTTGAGGTAATTCCATCGTCCAGCAGAGGGCAGTATCAGCTTGACCTGTTGCAGTAGCTGTTGACCAATCAGAAGGATCGGATACTAAATAAACATGGAGAAAGACACCAACAACTTCCATCATCTTTTTAAAAGATCAGTTAATGAGCCTCAACACATATAGATGGACTCTGGGTTTTAGATTTTTAGGGCTGAGCCTTTTATACCTTTCAGGAGGTTTGACAGTTGGTTTTGTTATTCTTATCCTACAAAAGCTCATGATTCAGCAGCTCAATGCAAAATTCAAAGTAAAAAGAGAGGAAGTATTTCATTTTCTGCTTCATTTTCCGACAGAACTCCTTCTCGGTGCTACAGACAGGCCACCAAGCTGGTTGTTGACCTTCCGTTTCCTGGAGAATGTGGGAGGCCTCACAAAAGTCCTCAAATACTCACAAAAGGCATCAATGACAAACTGTCCTGTCCCCTGAAGAACTACATCTATAAATTGGACAGCTACAATGTCAGCTCCTCCCTCACTTGGCACAGAGTGAGTTTTCTCCATCGCTTCATCTATTCAGACAATTGAACATACGTAATCATGGGACATGTTGGTTTAATTAATTATTAGAGCTACTTTGATAAAAATATGGTAGATTACATTTTTTAGCTTTCTGTTTGTTTGAAACATCCTTTAACTTTCTGCAGGTGGCGCCCTTTTCTGCGAGTATTACGGCCGTTTAAAGGGGAAAGAAATCAGAGGTTTAAAAAATTAAGTCATGATGGTATAAGAGTTATGTTGCAATATTAAAATAAAACAATCATAAATTCTCAAGAATAATATGTATCATTAGGGGGAAAAAAGTTAAACATTTCTGAGAATAATGAAAAAAGTAATATTTTAGGAGAATAAAGTCGGAATTTTACGAGATGAATGTTATACATTTAAGAGAGTTAAGGTGTAATTCATCATGAAAAAACTCATGATATCAGTACAATAAAATCATTATTTCATGAGGAAAAAAGTCACAAGAATAAGGTCGTAAGTTAATGAGAAAAAAGTCTTAATATTAGAAAAATAAAGTCCTAATTAAAGACAAATTAATCATCATATTAAGAGGATGAAGTCTTAATTTAACGAGAAACTATATTTATATATAAGAATATTTCAGAAAGTTTTTTTTCTTTACACGGCCTTAATACTCTGTAATGCTTTACCTTGTCTGTTCACCTTGTTGTCAATCACCACTCATGTTATAACTAGTTCTTCCTTTGTCAATTTCAAAGAAATAAAATGGACATTTATTTACATGAAGTTGTGGATTATTACAGCAGTGCATCATGAACGATGTTGAAAATAGAGAAAATCCTGACTTATATTTATTTTCTTCTTCTAGGGTTGTGAGCCCATACTGAATGAAATGGACAAATATATCTACATGTCGAAGACCACGCTGCTAATCAACAAGGTGGATGCTAAAAACAACCACAACTACACCTGCACTCTGAACTTCATCCTCGGAGGCGTCGCAGGATCCGTGTCGGAGACGATTGATGCGTGGGTCAGAGGTGTGAAAAGCTAATTTACAAGAGAGGAACTTGAAAGCCTGAAATGTAGAAAACATTTTACCAGTTTAATTGTTAATTTCTTGTTGTATGCCAAAAAACAATATCATGATATTTTCCTTTCGCCGTTTTCTGCATTAGTTGACAGGATTACTCAAAAACTGCTGGATGGATTATTATGAAACATCCTTTTAAATTTTGGTGCGGATCTGGATCAGGGGGGTGGATCTAGGATCTGGGGAAATTTGGTTTTCCATGAAGAGAAGAACTCAGCCTCTTTTACAGTCTTTCATATTATCTGTGTTTTCAGAGGAGCACTCAATGGTTCCACAAGTGCATGAACCAACCAATGGAACAATCAGTGCACAGATAGGTGAGTCCCATAAGAGTGCACAATAAATGCTACAGTGATCGACTGAGAACCTAACATATATAAACCATTCATGATTACAGAGTTCTGAAACCCTGTTTCACAAACGTATAAGGGCTCATTAGGCATAAGAAAAAAGATAGTTAATTTTTGTGCTTCAAGGCTAAATAAAAAATTTCTAGGTAAAACTAAATCCATAGATTTTTTTTTTTTGCATCTTGAGATTATTAACAATCAAATTTTGAAACTGACCGTAGAGTACTATTTTGTGTATTTAACTGAAATCTCGAGATAGAAAAATTCTTCTCTTTTCTGTTTTGTTCCTTATATCTGGCCCAAACATTTGAAAATTCATCTTTTCTTTCTGGCACCTGAAACACACATTTACACAAACAGCACTATTTTCCAACATCCTGCTAGTGTCTGGACCTAAGTTACAGTTTCTGTCAATTGGAAAATAATGGAAACCTAAAATCTAATCGATAAATAACTGATTGTTTTTGTATGTGTTTAGGAAGTAATTTCAACCAGTTGTGCAGTGTCTTTGTGCCGGGTGTTGGGTTGCCCTTCGTTGACGTCTTTTGGTGTACCAAATCTGAAATAATTCACAGCATCGACCCTGCCGACCGGGTCTACACAACAAACCATCCGTCAGTCCTTTTGTCTTTTCTTATTTAACTTCTGTGATCTGCTGCTTCTGGGGTTGAAGCTTAATGTGAAATAAACTTTCATCTTTCTGTTCCAACCAGTTTGAGGTACCAAGATGGTCCCATCAAAGGTGTGTGGTTGGAGGTTCTGCTGACATTTTCTGAGCTGAGGAAAGAAGATTTCAACATCAGCTTCACTTGTCAAGCGCAGAGTGGCCGTGGACATCCTCAAGCATATTTTACTCTGGTACCAGCAGGTAGAAAACCCAGAATACACCCCCTTCAAAAAAAAATAGATACTGCACTGGGTTGCACACCTCCCTTTGACCACTGAAATCTCATCAATTTATCTTTGAGTCCAAGTGACAACTGGCAAACATGTAAAGAAATTCCCTCAAGGCAGACTAGAGATATCACAACCAAAAGGAGAAAACATATTTTTTCATGGCCAACAGGACCTTGACTTTTGACCTTTGACATTTGACCACCCAGTTCGAATCAGTTAATATGTGTCTCAGTGAACATTTGTTTCAAATATGAAGTCCAGGGGCTCTTAAGAAAACATGTTCACAAGGCAATAAAGGGTTTGTGAGGTCACAGTGATCTTGACCTTTGACCGTCGACCTCCAATCTAATCAGTTCATCCATGAGTAAAGTGAAACTTTGAACCAAATTTGAAGAAATTCTCTGAAGGCATTCTGTGATGTTTGTCTCTGCAGATCCAAACATCCTGATTCCTATTGGGTCCCTGTTTGGTTGTGTGATGGTTTTCTTCATCATCAGTGTCATCATCTACTACATGTTCAAGGTCGACATCGTGCTGTGCTTCAGGAGAGTGTTTCCAGTCCTCTACACCAATAAAGGTACTGTCTCACAGAAAGCATGTAATCAGTCACATGTAAGCAGAGATAACATCAAAAACACTGTCACACCACTCAAAAACCCACAATGATGCTTTGACCTTGCAACACAACCTCACAATCTGAACCTCTACGTCATACCTGACTGCTCAACAGGGCAAGGAAACAAACTAACCACAGGACTGTCGGCACCATTCTCCATTTCAGTGTCACTCGCTGATTTTGCAACAGAACATTTTAACGTTCCTGACTGTATTTTAACAACCGCTTTAAGTTAAATAGATAGATAGATAGATAGATAGATAGATAGATAGATAGATAGATAGATAGATAGATAGATGATGATGGATTGATGGATGGAGAGATGGAGAGATGTACTTTATTGATCCCAAATTGGGAAATTATTGTGTTACAAAGACTGAAGTAGCTAGTAAAGTCATAGTTAAATAATGAGGTAATGAGAGGAGAAAACACTGGAGCTGATGGAACAGTGTGCAGAATCTAAGGTTGACTCTTCAACCAGCTGGATATGTAATGATGTTGAAGAGAATGATAACGGAACCGAACAGACCCAAACTTCTAGAAATAATAAAAATGATAATAGAAAGTATTTCATGGTGAACAGTCAATACAAATATGTGAGACACATGAATAGTTAAAAGTGAAACCAATTTTAAAATCAGGTTCAGAGGCTAAGACATCTAACAACATGCGTTTTAGAGTTGTGATTTGAATTGTGCATTTTGTATAAAATAAATCATGAATTAGTCCCAATAATTTCTTGGCCATAGCACCCAAATCTGACATGATAGATTTACATTATTTACAACTTGCTTATAAGAAAAAAGCAGTGTGTGCAGCAGTGTGTGACAGAACCACAGAATGAATTGAGATGTATCCCCATGCTCTTGATAAGCTCTTCTTCTCTCCTGTGTCAGATATGGATGGGAGGCTGTATGACGCCTACGTGGCGTGCCTACAGCCCTGTGCCATCGGATTCAGCGAGGAGGTGGAAACGTTCACCCTCCACACTCTACCCCGAGTGTTGGAAAAGGCCTGTGGCTACAAACTCTTCATAGCAGGCCGTGACTGTGTCCCTGGGGAGGGTAAGTCACCTGCATGGCAGAGATCACACTGTATCAACTCATAGATGGAGCCCAGGTAAAGTTATATGGGTCTTTTTCTATAATGGAAGTCCAACATTTCTCTCCATCTTCTCGTTTCCTCCCTCCAGCCATAGTGGACTCAGTGGAGGAGAACATACAAGCCAGCCGGCGCCTCCTCCTGCTCTACACCGCCTCCACTTTCAGCAGCAAAAGACACACAAGCAGCCGGAGCAGCAACAATAACAACCTCTCTAAGAACAACAACAGCGAAGACAACGGTGAAAGCAAGACCGGTGAGGGAGGCAGCGGCGGCAGCAGCAGTGAAGAAGTACTATCCAGACACGAGGCAGCATTTGGAATTTCTGCTAGCAATGCACAAAACGCTACTGGAGGGATCGCTCAAGGTGAATAAGCAGACGATTGTTGACAGGGGATTAATGTTATACCTACACAAATGTAATTCCTGCATAGAGGAAGGTCTTTAGTGCAACCCAGGTCCAGTGGAGTTCTTCTGTCCCAATGTTGCCAAAAAAAAAAATGTTAATGGTTTATATAGCTCACAGTGCATGATTTGCTTGTTGAGTCCATCGGCTATCGTCTGATGACGAATTAGCTGCCGGGGGCAACTGCCACTATTCAGGGGCTTCCAGTGTAGACATCAGATATCTGGGTCAAAGCTCTGTCGACTAACTTCTTTTATCACACAAGCCGAACATTTTACCACAAAAACCAATGATACTTTTTGTGTTCTAGGTCCAGACAACATTTAGTCTCATCTCTATTTACAGCTTTACATCTTTATATGAATTCAGATGAATTGAAAAGTGGATAGTCATTGCATTTCAGTCATTGTGTTCCCAAACTATAAAACTAGAAAACTTGCTGCCCACCTGCAGATTCTGTATATGCACCTGCAAAATCTGTTCTTAAAAATGATGGTTTCATTTAGTTCAACTTTCTTTAGTTCCGTATTAAAACACAGTATCCTGGTTCTAACTTGAGTTGCTGCTTTACAGGTGGTTCTGGTTGAGTTGGAAGAGATCACCTCGGCTCAGCTGGCTCTCTTCCCGGAGTCGGTGCGACACCTGAGAAAAAAGCAGGGTGCAGTGTGTTGGTGGAAGGAGCAAAGGATGAGGCAAAGGAGGAGGACATGTATGACGAGGAGAGAGGATGAGGAGAAGGGTGAACGGGACGCACAGCTTTCACCGTCCCTCTCTCCTTCCTCCAGGTTTTGGAAGGAGATCAGGTATTATATGCCAGTGAGGGGCAAGAGGGCGGTCTACCCCGAGAGAACTGCCCTGTTGAACTTATGATTGGCTTACGATATGCTTCAGAAATACTGTGTTGTCACCATAAGCTGTGAGGTGAACAGCAGGACTTTCCTTCAGCTCATGGATCTTTTCAATTTGCACATTTTGGATGGGAAAACTTGTGCGGAGGATTCCAGTCTGGATGATCTTGCACACATGATCTGTTTATATTCCATAGCAAGTGGAGACTGAAGAATCACCTCGATAAAGAAGAACGGATGAAACTGAAATCACGTATAAAAGTCAAATGTACATATGTAAATATATATATAAAGTAAACTGTGAATTCATTAATTGTCATTTATTTGTTTTCATGCATTAAGGCACAACACAAAGTTCTCGTTAAAAATGCAAAGAAAAATAAAAAATACTGTATGCAGACATGGTTCATTGCAATAATTATTTTTATTTAATGATGAACATTTTCAGGTATTCTTATGAAACACTAATCTGTATATTTTTCTGTTCCTTTCTTTTGAATCACAAGATTTTGCAATGGATTTTGCAACATTTTCATTGACTAATCTGCTTTTTAAAATTATACTGAAGGAGGTTCTCCTAAAATCTGTTTTCATGAAGAAGTACCTGTACAAGCCGTATCTTACAAGTCAAATTGGACTACATGTAGGAAATAGAGTCACTTTCATCATATGAGGTGATTGAGGTCTGGTGCCCTACATTTGGAAGCTCCTCTGAGCTGGGGGTGCAGAATGAGTTGTACATTTTTCAGTTCGATTGGAAATTTTATGCAGGGGTTAGTGGAACAGTATTCAATTCTGTGAAGACAGGAGGAGGGGAAACCACACAGCTACTCAGAATCTCAATGCAACTTGACAAGCAGCGGTCTTTAAATTTCTTATTGGTTCTTAATCAATCAATCAAATTTTATTTGTATAGCCCATATTCACAAATTACAATTTGTCTCATAGGGCTTTAACATGGTGTGACATCCTCTGCCCTTAACCCTCAACAAGAGTGAGGAAAAACTACTAAAAAAACCTTTTAACAGGTAAAAAGAACATAGAAACCTCAGAGAGAGCCACATGTGAGGGATCTCTCTCCCAGGACGGACAGAAGTGCAATAGATGTCCATTGTTTCCTGTTAGAGGAGATAAGATAAGAGTCCCACTCCTTGTAAGATCTTCCACTAAGCAAAACTATTTGACCACAGCCACAGGGATCATCACTATCACTTTCATTCATGCATTAACCTGCCCTGCATGTCTTTGGAATGTAGGAGTACTCAAAGAAAACCCATGTCAAACTGGGACGTCAGATAAAACCAGTGAGATAAACACATAGAGCGTCTTTAAGTGTTTGACCTTTTCCACCCAAGCAGTGGAACTTCCTGGGAATTCACAGAGAGCTTTAGCCCTGCCTTCTTTGTGTATAGGAAGAAGGCATGTCCCAGTTCCCTTTCAGTGGCGTCTGCTTGCATCACGGGGCTGTCAGTTACATGTCAAGAAACCAGTGTGTGAGAACATGAGCCATGTGCGAGAAATCTTAGAGAAACCTTACGAAATGTAACCTGTCCAGACCCGAAGATGAGAGTCCTGGAGTGTACAGGCTGGGTCTGCTGCTTGTTGGCTGCACTGCTGCTGACATTCGCTGCGGCAAACAGTGAGTACTGATCATCACAAATCTCCCTCTGACACAAACAAAATAGAATGTTGGAAATAAATGCCAACATTCTGACACAAAACAAACAAAAGTTTGATAACTTGTAGTTTTTACTGACTCTGAGGTTTGAGTGTTTTCAGTTTCAATGTTGTTCCAGTCAAAGAATCAACAGGAAAACACTTGTTGGTTAAAGAAAGAGGTGAAGCTGAAGCCCATTAACTGTTTTTAGCTCCTGACCTGTAATATGCAGTGTTTATAAGAAAGGGCTTTATTAATGCAGAGTTTGTTAAATTATGTCCTGTGTTGCAACATTATTGTGACATTTCCTGTTTGCAACCTGTCAAACAAGCACATGAAAAACCTGCTTGTTCAGAGTTTCGAATCAAGAGAAAGACAGCACAAAATCATGACAAATCATTTCCATGAAATTCACAAACATAAGCAGTTTGTTACATAAATATATACATTATAATATCTATTCATTATTTCTCAACCACTCTTAAAAAGCATAAAGTAACACAGAACTACACAAAGCTGTCAGTAAACCAGTTTTTATTTTAAGAATCACAAAGCTCTTACTAACTTACCTGCGTCCTAAACTTGTTAGTAAGCGAGAGCATATATATATTATTTTACATGAATAAGATTGTGTTCATTTATTTCTATATTTTATTGTATTTGCGCTTTCAATATGATATCTCGATTACATTTCTTTGTCATGAGGCTTTCACATATTGACATCTTAGGGAATCCATATTTAATATTCTAATATTTAGAAAATACATTCAGCAGCCATTTTTTTGTCCCTTATATAGGCATCAGTCTGCAGAAATCCATAACCATTAGGCTCTAACCATGAGTTTTTCCTCCCGAATAAAAGTGAAATGTGGTTAAATCTTCTTTATGGACAAACAAAAATGTCATAAACCTGAGGTCAATATTTAAACCTTCTCACAGCTCTTGTACACTACATTATATTGATAAATATGGTTATTGAAGAACAGTATATTTTGATGACTTGGTGGAAATGGTTTTATTGCCCTGCCCAAAAGCATTATGATGATAAGACCTTTGTAAACAGCATAGGTAATTTATTACTCTGTGCACCAAAATCTAATTGAATCAATTAGATCAGGATCAGGCGTCCAGGCCTTGTTCGGACTAGGAGAGTCTCACTGTTGCAGATGAGGTCTTCACTCAAACAGAAGATGAATGGAGATTTTTTAGAGCTGAGCTGAAAATGTTTTAATTAGGTGTATTTTCATTGCCTAAATGATTTATTTCTTTTTTTTAAGTGTAAGGCTGATTGGGAATTTGATCATGTTTTCAGGGAGATCACAACGAGATGGAAACCTATTTCTTAGGACTGAGGAAGAAAAATAAAAAAGACAAACAGGATATCTTGGGAGTCATCATGGTGAAAATTAATGAGTTACAACATCTCTTGCTCTAAATTATCTTTATGCAACATGTTAATATTTGAACATCTAATCATTGTTAGATTAACACAAATTCACACTGTGAGCCAAAGCTCTGCTCGGTCAGTGTAAATTAGCCTAAACTCAAAGCGCTCCCTTGTATTTTCTCTTTGTTGGAACCTTAATAAGACCGATATCTCACTACAGGTAATTAAACTGTGATTTTAAATAAGCACACTCTGTTTGTCCTCATTATAAAAAAACGTTTGTTTGTGCTGTGAGGAAAGTTAATGTTGTGAACAAACTCAATAGAATGGCCCTCAGTGGATCAGATAGAGCTGAGGCCCTACAGTCCCTCCCAAATCGCGCACACTCACAAATATCAGTCCAAGATTTATTCATTATTTCCCGGGAAAATGGTGAAGATGTTGAAAAGTGCCCTATTTTGCAATGTTAAAGAAAGTGGAAAAAAAATTCACCCACTGATCCAGATCCGGATCATAATTGAATGGGTTCTTTCCCGACCCATAACACATAATTTCTAACAAACGGACAGGAGTGAAAACCTAACTTCTTTGATGAAGATAATAACAATATCTCTTGTACATACAGTACTAACTGTTAAGCATGTTGTGTTATTGTTACACACAACACAGACTTTGTCCAAGCTGACATAAATGTTACTTACACCTCCTGACTACAGCAGCACATCTCTGACTAACTGAAGCTGAACTTGTTAAATGAGAGCATGTTTTTTCTTGTTCATATTGATGTATGATATGTATCAATGAAGTGACACAATAACTGTTACGCCCAATGACTTATAAAATCTTGTGCACTGCGTCCATATCAAGAATAATAAAACCAACGGAAAATAAATAAATAAAAAAAAATTCAACGGATATTGGGTTTGAAATGTTTGTTGAGTCAGTGGGTTTTTTTCAACCTGCAGCCTCCTGTGGATTAAATAGGGCAAAGGAGGCAAATATTTACTTTCTCACTTTTATGGTTGAGTCTCCAGGAAGTCCCGTACCTAAAAGAGGTCAGGATTGTGTTCAAGAGGAAATTATTGAGCCGGTGTCAGGTTGCACAATAAAAATCCCCACTTTATTAAATCAGAGAGAGACACCTGATGCCAAAGTTCAATTTTCTACACAACTACAGCAGCCTAAAGCAGCTTGGTCTGATGATATGTAGAAGGAAGAAGTGAGTAATGTTTTCTAAACTCAAACGTTAATCTACATGTGAATATAGGCTGTGTAAAAGGCCTATTAGTAAATAAATAAATCAATCAACTGCATTGGCAACCTTTGCCGTCACTTTACTGATATAACAATAACAATAATAACAACGTTTTTCTATGACACAAAAGATTTACAAAGTGCATTACTAAAAACATGGGGGATAAAAGTGAATAAAACATGTAAAAGCAAAAATAAGAAAGATAACATCAGAGAAAAAAAATAAAAGCACTGAATGCATTCAAAATAAGGCATTAAAATGCTTTAATCAGTTAAAAATTCAAAGGCTTTAAATAATATCCAGTCTTCTTTTCAATTTGCAGCGCGTTTCTGTATTTACATGTGCTATGTTTTCTAATGGTGAAGTGTCGTGTTGCAGTTGAACACCCCTCACCTCCTCCTCCCCTTCCAAACATGAAAGGGAACCTGTGGTAGTCTTCAGTTTTCATAAAAACTCAAACGGTGTTTAGTTTGTCCAGTCTGGGCTACTACAAGAAACATGGCGGCCTCCATAGAGAGAACCCACTCTTCATGTAAATATAAAGTATTTGAATATAAAGGGCTCATTCCAGGGTAAAGAAAACAACAATTTAATCAATTTAGATGAAACACATTAGTGAAAACATCACTAGTGTTATTTTGTATTCAATTTCTGCCGGTAGATTCCTTTCACGTAAATATTACACACTGGACCTTTAATTTGCACACGCCTTTTCTGTTTGCCTGTGTATTCTTACTTCGCAGTGCGTATCTTGGCCAGCGTAAGTTTTTACCATTGAACGATGAATGACAAATGACTGGTTTCCCTTTGCACCGTCCCATCCAGACCACAGTGGGGAGACAGAGACCTACCATGTGAGTGTAGGACGCCTCCTCTTGCTGAGGTGTCACCTTGCAGACGCTCACACCAACGTGACCTGGAGCAGAGCAGGGAGGCAGAATGTGAGCCTGCCCAGTGGAGTGGAGGTCCGGGCTGGGTTACTGTGGTTTCTACCTGTGCAGACGTCTCATGCTGGAACCTACACCTGTGAGAAAAGGTATAACACACACGTGTCATAGTGGCTGTGTGAAGAGATTTAAGGTCTGTAAATGTTGACTGATGTCTCAGCTGGACAGGAAGTGACAGACACACTCCAACATCCTACAGCATCCAACACTAACCAACATCATCCTTCACCATCCAACACCAACCAACAGCATCCTACAGCTTCCAACACTAACAACACCATCCAACATTAACAGCAGCATAATACAGCATCCAACACCATCCAACACTAACAACAGCATCCAACACTAAAACTAACAACAGCATCCTAAAGCATCCAACACCATGCAACCCTAACCAACACTAGCAACAGCATCCAACTGCATCCAGCACTAACCAACACTCACAACAGCATCCAACACTAACACTAACAACAGGATCCTACAGCATCCAGCACTAACCAACACTAACAACAGCATCCAACAGCATCCAACACCATCCAACACTAACAACAGCATCCAACACTAAAACTAACAACAGCATCCTAAAGCATCCAACACCATGCAACCCTAACCAACACTAGCAACAGCATCCAACTGCATCCAACCCTAACCAACACTAGCAACAGCATCCAACTGCATCCAGCACTAACCAACACTAACAACAGCATCCTACAGCATCCAACAAGATCCAAAACTAACCAACACTACCAACAGCATCCAACACTAACAACAGCATCCAACAGCATCCAACACTAACCAACACTAACAACAGCATCCTACAGCATCCAACAACATCCAACAACATCCAACACTAACCAACACTAACAGCAGCATCCTACAGCATCCAACAGCATCCAACACCATCCAACATCATCCAACACTAACAACAGCATCCAACAGCATCCAACACTAACAACAGCATCCAACACCATCTAACACTAACAACAGCATCCTTCAGCATCCAACATCAACACTAACAACAGCATCCAACACTAACCAACACTAAAAACACCATCCAACAATTTGTATGTTGGATATTTATTTGCCGTTTTTATTTTCTTAAGTTGAAAAGTAAACAAGTGAACAAACGTATGTGTGTACAACACAATATGGAACACTTTAAATTAACAGAAAACTCAAGCCAACAGCTCAAACTTAAACTTTTCAAAGAATGAACTTTCAAATCCTGCTAATGTTTTGTTTTTGTTTATTACTGCTTCATTATGAACCATCCAGACCCTCAGATTGAAACAAGTCTGATTTCTGTCCACAGTTCAAACTAAACATGGTGGAGCACTGTTCACTCTCTTCCAATTATATTTTAAATGTCCATGTAACTTCAAAGTTCAGAGGGTCATACTTATTGAAGTGGTTTTCTATCATGTTGTTAGTGTGAATAAATCAAATAACATGAGTGATTTGATCAAGTACATTAAACACACAATTTAAATGTAATTGAAAGACATAATGTAGGAAACAGGGGCATAACTTCCTCACTGTTTAAATAGTTTCCTGTTGTGTTTTCTTTACAATGATAATTAGTAAGAGTTGCACTCTTGATAGTAAATGCCTATTTTTAGCAAAATTCATTTAATTTGTTTAAAGAGGAGATTTGTGTTTCCATGCACTGGTTTTGCCCATAATATTGTTTGATTTGGTAACCAAGCCCAGTGGGAGGGGCTAAATGTATAAAAGGGCAGCTTCAAGCCCTTGCCAAGAGTCATAGTCAGAGTCAGTAATCACATTTTTATTTCCGACTACGCCTGTGTTTTGAGTGCATTTGAGTGCAAATAGAAGAGATGGATACATTTGTGACAATTCAGTATAACAAATTTAAACTCCTTGCAGATGAGACTAATATATATATATTTTTGATTGTATAAGATTGTGTCACATATTTGGGGAGTGAACAATATGGCAACAGGTTTATGATAACGGTAGATAATAGTATTTTCACATAGCACCAGTGACACCTGCTGAATCGCACCAGATCCTTTTCTTAACCATCACACTGAATTTACATTTACATTTAGTGCTAATTAAGTAATAAAGTAACAGAAAGAATGGCCATAATTATGTTCAGTCTGTTACAACATCAGAGACAACAGAGGCTAATCTTGATGTTGTATTAGGAGGAGATTAAATGTATTCGTCAAAAAAATCATTCCACCTGGACAAAACCAAAAACACCCATCGAGCAAAAGGTCATAGATGTCAATGCAGCTTGTTTGGATTTCCTGGATCTGTCTCAGTGTTTGTCTTAATACTTCACTCTAGGTCCAAAACTGGACCATTGAAGATGAACTTTGGGTTGTCGGTGTCGTCCGGAGAGTGTCCTGATCCATCTGAAATCATTTCCATCCCGCGCGGAGTCAGTGAAGTTCTTCCCTGCAAACAGAGAGAGATCTTCCGACTGAATAACAGTAGGAGCATACGATGGATGAAGGTAAAAACGACCCCATGATTTTTATGTTCTTTTCATCATGCAAATGCAACACTGCCCCCAACACATCAAAAGTAACTGATGATTAGTTATCCACATTCTTAAGGACAGTCCCTCTGCACGATTCGTTTTTAGTGTCCAGCCAATACACACGATAAGGAAACCTTACTAGAATATTAACAGTGTTAACAGTAGTTACATCTCTAATGAGACATGATTTACATTATAACAACTGTATTTTACTAATTTGTTATATGTAATATTCAAACATCTACTGATGTGGGTCCACATGAGGAATTACAGTTATTTACAAATTGATTTTAAACACTTATAGTGGGTTACAACTTCCTTACAGTGTATGTATTTATGTGTGTAGGACTGCCGCCTAATTGAGCCCATGTCTTTGGATGAGGACGGCTACATGCGGCTGGATCCGGCCTCAAAGGAGGATGCTGGGAATTACACCTGCCTGGTTGATGTTAGCTTGGATGGAAGGACCTACACAGCTGCACGTAGCATCCAGCTGACCATTAATAAAGGTTTGTACTGTAGGTCACTAAAGTCACTTGAATGACTGACACACAACTATTCATTGTTCCATTAGAATTTGTGTGACATAATTTTTTCCCTTTGTTTACATCAAGAGACCATTTTAGTTATTGTGGAAACTATGCAGGATATCTAGAATAAAGTTGTAATATTATGATTGTAATATCGTAATATCATATCAGACATTTTGGAATTCAAAATGGCCATAATCCTAATATTTGATGCAAAATGTAAAAGCTTTTTTAGGATTACCAGCAGCAAGTTTTCAGATCACTCATTGTGTCTCTGTCATCTTGGTTTATATGGCCTTTACTGTTGTATGTAATGTACTGTATTATTTTCTGTCACACTGACAGATATTACAGATAGAATAATGACAGACCCGGAGCTGCTGTTCCCCAAAGGGCAAGTGGTCCTGGTTGAAGTGGGCAAGTAACGCTCTGTCACAAACTATGATCACTATGATAGAGATACACACACGTCTTTCAGCTTTGAGTTTACAGTGTGACCATCTGGTTATTTAATTGAATGTTCATTGTATAGGGACAGCGCTTGTTAAATCAACAAGCCAATTTTCATTTGTTGTCCCAAGTCATGCCCCTGACTAGGGTGTGGCCCCTGTGAACTCAACTGTGAGTGAGAATTAGTACGCTAATGTACCTTGACATTAGTTGCCACCTGCCAATATACCAAATGAAACGAGAATTAGTTTAAAATCAAGTTATTATTCACATTCAAAATCCAACCTATACCTCCTCAGAAGCAGTGAAGAAACACTCCATCTTACTAAAAAACATATTTTCTTCTTTCTTGATATATATTTACTTCTTTCATTAAAATTCCTACGAGCTCTCAACTCTTCAGACCTCTAAAAATCTTAATGATAATAAATTAATAAAACTGAGGTTGATCACCTGACACATTTTGTTTAAGGAGTTAAAACATCTGCAGAATTGTGTAAATCAATTCAAACACTCTGAAGTCTTTTGCCTGTCATGTTAAAACCTTGTCTGTTTACCTCTAAATCTTTGTGTGTATTCATCACTCGTGCACCAATATATTTTGGCTTTATGTACATATCACTGAAACTCCACTGATACAACCATGCAGGAGTTATTGCGGAATTGAGAGGCTTAAATGTTGCCTTGTGACCTAGATTAACTTGCAGAGTGACAGCTGCTTTGTTTACTCATTTCACTGACAAGCAGGCATGAGAGCAGAGCTGGAGTGTTTAGCCTACATAGGATTCAGTGAGGACCATATCACCCTCATGTACTGGACTATTGGTGGGACATTCACTGAGGAACATGAGGGACTCGAGGAGTCCTGGAAATAGTGAGTATCTGCTAACTGTCTCACTTTTTCATGGAATAAGCTTGCAATATTTATACTGACACTTCCTTGGAAAAGAAGAGTCGGACAGAAATGGTGCAACACTTGCATTCAGGCAGCCAACTCGAGCTGTGCTGCTCCAATCATGACATAAACCATGTGAGATACCTCACTCTCCACAATCATCTATGCTACACACCCATTATAGATGATTAGGTTGTCTATTTAAGCAGAGAAAATGTCCCATTACTCACTTTTCTTGCTCTGCTGCGACGTCAGTCCACCACCCCAGCATCAACCTGAAGGCCCTGACAAGGGGAGTTATAAATATTTGCTCATCACTCCCATCATATCTATGTAATCATATCTTTGGGAGTGATAAAGTCGGAGCCTAGATGTCAAACACTAACCTGTTCTACTGTTGCAATAAACATTTGAACATGAGTGACCTAAATATGACTAATTCTTTTCAGCAAAATCCAGGAATCATTCCCTGGGAAATTGATGAAAATGTCAAACACATCCTATCTCACAATGTTGAACAGCGTCATAAGAAAAAACTGAATCCTCCCCTCAGTCTGGATCTGTGGCCAACTTCAGCTGTAACCAAAGCAGAGCAAAATCAATGAAAAAGCAACATAAAACTCATGCAAATCTTGTTTGTTTGACTGATTTATCACTGACTGACTGGTCTTGTCCCTTCTAGTACTCATGATAGGGGGAAGGTGTACGGTCTGTCCACTCTGTCCATCTCTAAGGTTCCACGTCTGTTCCTCGATGTCCCCATTCATTGCAATATAATGACCCCAACAGGAAATAAAGCCGGATTGATGCTGCTTCAAGAAGGTAATTTCTTCTCTTCTTTTTTGCTCTCTTCTTTTAAACATGACAGTGCTGTGTAGTAAACATCAACTTGAATATTGATCCAAAGTAGCAAAAACAGAATCCTCTTAAATTCAATCAAGCTGCACCAAATTCCTTCCAAATGTTTTCATCATAATCCATGAATCACTGGGAAAATGTGAAAGAAAATAAAAAATCCTGGCTGTCCCCTGACCTGTCTCTAAAGAAGATATAAATGATATAAATAGACAGTGGCAGAAGGGACATGAGGGTTTCATTAATGAACACTAAATGACAACACTCAACACTGAACACAGTAGCTGATGGCTTCTCGGGAAGATTACCATTGGGTAATTCCCGAAAGATTCCTCTCGTTGCATGTTGAATAAAGTGTCTGCCTCCTCCTCTCTCCAGCCAACCACAGTGCCTTCTACACCAGCATTGCTCTCTGCCTCACTGGCATCGTAGCCTGTCTGGCCCTGGCTGCTGGCTCCCTCTTCTTCAAAATAGATGTGGTGTTGGCTTACAGGAAACTGTTGAGACATTTTTCCAAACAAGGTTAGTTCTGTGTTTAGAGAATCCTTGAATTGCATATTTCCAGAGAATGTCCTATTTGCATCATTGCTTAGTAGATTACAGTTCTGTGCCAAAGCCCATCAGTCCAATTATGGAGCTTCATTTAAATTCACTACATCTGTATATTTATTTGGATCTGCTCCAAATTGCACACACACCCAATCAAGCAATGTTATAGAAAGTAAAAAAAAAACTAATTCCTGGATCTACCACCTCATTCAGATCTGATTAATGCTGTTTTACCTGACCCGTTCACATCCTTTCACCAAGTTTCATAAAACATCCTTCCACTTGTTTTTGTGCAATCTTACAAATATAACCTTCTTGGCGTAGGTAACAATAATGAAATTCATTTGTTGAAGAGTAGTCTGGTTGTATCAGAATAGTGTAATGAACCAAAAATGACAAAAACAAGTTCATTACAAAACCATGTTGAATAGTTGAAGTGAATCATAAACAGTGTGATTGTGACGGTGATCCTAATCTGAAGCTTCACAGAGATAATGCTTTCTTCTCTACAGCTCCAGATGGGAAACTCTACGATGGTTATGTGAGCTTCCTCCATCCAGACACCCTGAGCTCATCTGAGACAGCGAACTTTGCCCTGCATATCCTGCCTGAGGAGCTGGAGAAGAAACACGGCTACTCCCTGTATATCAGAGGACGTGACGACTGCCCCGGAGAAGGTCGGGTTATGTTTTCTTTATTACTGTTTGCAAGTAACAAAAAAACCTGTAGCGGTAACTGAAAATGCATCATTTCCTGATCTCGAACAGCCTTGCATGACGTCATAGCTGCTACTCTCCAGCAGTGCCGCAGACTGATCATCATACTGTCTCCTGAGACAAAATCTCCCAGTGAAGTCAAAACAGAGGAAACGTCACCATTATGCGATGACCAAAACCAGCTGTGCTACGAACAGACAATAGGCATTTACGATGCTTTGACACAGAACGACACCCGAGTCATCCTGGTGGAAATCGGTGAGGATGACTCTGCTGTTCCCACTCAGGGCAAAACTATTTGTGTAGCATCACAAATACTGAGTAACTATGACTCAATAATCAATAATCCATCAACTCATTGCCCTTCAATTATGCTACAAAGTGTTTATTCTAATCAATGCTGCAAAAACCCGTATCTTGCTAATATCTCCTTTACACTTGACATCTATTGCACTTCTGTCCGTCCTGGGAGAGGGATCCCTCACATGTGGCTTTCTCTGAGGTTTCTACGTTCTTTTTCCCCTAAAAAGGGTTTTTTAATAGTTTTTCCTTACTCTTGTTTAGGGGTTAAGGGCAGACGATGTCACACCTTGTTAAAGCCCTATGAGACAAATTGTGATTTGTGAATATGGGCTATACATATAATATTTGATTGATTGATTGATTTGATCTGGTACAGTCCCAAGGTTGACCGTTACGGCAACAACTGCATGAGCCAGCTGTTCAGAAGCGTGTTACTGGGAAACATGCTTTTTTTTCCCCACTGATCATTGTGAAGGCTCAGTAAAATGCAATGCTAATTCATTTAACTTGGTAATTTTAACATATGCTCAAAATTCTATTCAAATCTACCAGGTGGCCCAGTGGATTACAACCGCCTGCCAGAGTCTCTTCACTACATCAAGAGGAAACAAGGAGCTCTGAAGTGGGAGAAAGCCTCACCTGGAACCCACAGTCTCAGCAAGTTGCACTCAAACAGAAAGTTCTGGAAGAATCTGAGGTACCAGATGCCCTCAGTGCCCGTAGGAAAACACCAGAACACCAGACAATTATTTAACCCAAGTGAAAAACTTGATCCAGCCTCCAACATAGATGTGAGCTTTGTTACATCGTGAGCTTTAGGGCTGCTTCCTGTAGATAAGTCTGGGTCTGACATGTGGAAACCAGACTGCATCCTGAAACGTACTGTACACCATTACGAGTCTTTGACTTGCTCATTTCCACACTGTGCGGTACTAAGATTTCCTCTGGAAAAACACTGATGCACATATTTCCCCTAATTGCTTTGTGGGCCGTGTGAGTCCACATCGATGCACTATATTGACATGTGTGAATGGTTGGTTTTCTAGTCTTGATGACTACTCAAAGCTCTACAGTACAGTTTTACATTCACCCATTCACACACACATTCACACAGTGCATCTATTAACAGCACTTTGTTGTTCTATGAGGGGCAATTCAGGGTTCAGCATCTTGCCAAGGACACTTCGGCATGCAGATGGGGAAGACAGGGGATCGAACTGCCGACCTTCAGGTTGGAGGGCGGCCGCTCTACCCGTCAGCCACAGCCACCCTATTTAAGATATTCTGGTTTGGTTATTGCAGATAGCTTTTTTGATTTTAGTATTTTCCTTTGTCTTTACTTCTCTGACGTCCAATGAAAGTAACAAAATGGTTCGAAGAAAGAGAGAAAACCTTTCAAGATAATCTTAACTCGGTTTTCAGTAGTTACATAACAACGGAATAAACTGGTTACATAATCAGAATAAAATGAGTGTCAGAATTGGCAATGTTCTTCAGCACGTTCTCAGCCGCCTCCTTCACCTTTTACTACGACAGAAAACATGTGTTGTGCAAATCTAACCTGTGATTACAGATTTAACCTCCCAACTGTGTGACCTCATGTTTTCTTGTTGCATATGTCAGTTATCATATTTATCAGGTTGACTGAGTTCAGAGGGTGTCTGATTCAGAAGCAAAATAACTGATGATTTTGAAACATGTTATTCAATTTAATTTTAAAAACACTGGTCAGGTGCGTGGTCAGTTGCCACATTTTCACCTGCTGTTGTGACAGTGACATAATCTTAGTCTGACTGGAACCTTGTAATTGTTGACAGATTGGGGAAAGTACCAGGGGAATTTCCTTCATCATGTTATTTTAAAGGTTATTCAAGATTATCCAAGGTCACAGTTTTTCTAGTTTTAAGAGAAGGTGACAGCCAATGCAATTTCTCAACTGTAGACCATTTTAAATATTCTTCAATAATTATACCCCAGACTGACTGAACCAAGTTCAATTTCAAGTTGTGATTTCAACACTTAAAGTCATTGCTGTTTTTCACCAGATCAGATTTGTAGGAAGTTGGTGAAAATGTTCCTAGATCCATCCCCAAATTGTGTTGGTTCTTTCATGGCCCATGTTCCATCCTTCTAGCAAGTTTAAATAAATTCATTTCAAAATATTTCTTTTGTGTAATCCTGCTGACAGACAAACTCTTGGAGGTGGAGGTTATCAAGTATTGCTGAGTGATTTTGATGAGGGAAATCACTTCATCTTTTTCCTTCTCTGTTTGCCTGTGCAGACATTAAGATATTGAGATGCTGGAAGCCTGTCTCATGTTGATGTTAGCTAATGGGTGTAGATTTTGTAAACCACTTAAGCTCAACGGCCTCAAACCACAAATTTACCATCTGAGTTATAAAAGTATGCGTAAATGTGCACAAACAGAGGCATCATTTTCTCAGCTTTAAACACAAACACTGAGCACAATTCCTAGTTTAGAATTCAAGGTTTAAGAGTTTAAAATGTCAACTATAACCATGCATTCTCCTACAGGCTTTATTTGTAAGAAATGCCAAGCATAAAAAACCACAACCCTTCACTGACAGACTCTATAAATCTTCAACAAGTATTTCCTGTTCAGCCTTTCGGAGAAACATCTTATCTTTGTTATTTTATCACTTCAGAACCTTCGATATCCTCTGCAGGTTTTCTCTGTGCAGTCAATTTTAAAATATATACAACCAGTTTGGAAGCTGGCTGCTGAATTTAGATTCCCACAGCTACAACGTTTTAAGAGAACAAGTATTCAGGCTGATGACTGCAAACAATAAGATAGTGATTATTTGTGAGGTAATGCTTTGACTGTGAGGCAAAGTCTTGGAGAAAGCCTTGGCTTTGCCTCTGGAGCTGGTAATGAGAAACAGTTGTCTTGGCAGCTCCACATTGAAGAGAGAAGTACTGTTTTCAAAACTGCAAACTCAAAATAACTCGGGAGAAACCATTTTACTCACTGAACAATGAGGTCTGTGTTGTTTATGAGCGACTTATGCAACATGTCTTTATATTTTAGTAAGAGTACTTGTGTTTTATGAAGGCCTTATATTCATATTTATTTATGTTCCTAACTTTACCTTTGCAAACAACTACTGCAATTTTGCACGCTAGTCTCTTTTTGTCATCTTTTGTTCTTCACTCTATTTGCAATGCCCTTTAAATGTTGCTGTAGCACAATACTTTCCCTATTTGGGATCAATAAAATACATCTATCTACTCATCTGTCCATCCATTTGTCCATGCGCCCATCCATCCATTAGACATGATCACATGGACACCAATATTCTGATGTTAACCCGATGAAGACAACAGCCTGTAAACAAACTATAATGTCACTCGGAGGAGTTCATACCTCTGCCTCGGCCCAACAGTCTCCTTACATTCAATCACGCTGCACCAAATTTCACACGCTCATATGTATCAGTGTGTAGTGTACACATGTGATAGACAGAATTCACCAAAGACTCTTGAAGTGGTTTACACTATTTGTGGAAATCTGTTCCATTGTCTTAGCTTAATCTTTCTTAAAAGTGAAGAAATAACTTCCTTGGTGGCGAAAAGATGTTCTAAATACAAGATGCTGAAGCTGCAGGGGGTGTGTCTCGATTCCCTTGTTCTCATGTGCGCTGCTCACCCGTTCTGTTCAGTGAGAGCAACACAGACACTCAGAGGAGAAGAACACAGACAGAGAGTGGCTGAATCCCTCCCAGCTTCCAGCACTTTATGAGGTAAGCAAATGTTTCATATAGTGTTGCAGGATTATTTCTTTACTGTATCATTTTGTATTTAACGTCTGTATAGTGCCAAATCATGAGGTACCTGAGTAACAAAAAGCTTCGGTAAATTACAGCTGTAAGACCTCAGTGGAAATGAAATCATGCTCAACATATTTTAGATCATTGAGAAGAGTGAGGATTAATGCCTCTGTTTTGCAGCTGAATCTGCTATAAATATTTTCTTTATGGTCAATGTGATGTTATATTAATGTGACACAACAGTTTAGTGATGATTGATGTATTGCTTGATGCCATAACAGCCCTGTGACTGTGTGAGATGGGCTTGGTTATTTGGTATATTGTGTCAATTCTAAGTAGTGTCTATTTGTATTTTTATACGGACAGTGGTTGAAATGACAGCGTGTGATGTCAAACTGCTTGTTGTGACAATCCTTCTGAGAATGATCCAACTCCGCAGCCCGACTGAGCTCTTTAGCCTTTTTAAGATCGCTGATTCTCATTTACATTCCACAAACTTCACAAACTTCACTCGATGCTCCGATAAACCCTCTGCATTTTACCTGCCTACCTAAGAGCCAGAAATACAATACTACTCTCATTAAATTATAGACTATCACACCATGTGAGTGGTGGATGTGTACGGAAACCACTTATCAACACCTACTGTATTTCACTAATTGTCACCAGTGTTTCTGTAATAAACCTAAAACTATATTTTTATCACTTTTATACCTGGGAAATCACCTGGTTTATTCTTTGCTATAGTTGAAAAGAGCAAATACATCTTCAGACATTGACGACTGCTGTTGATGTCTCAGAGATTGTGTTAAGCATCAGTGTGCTGAGGTGAGCAACTTGCTGTATAAAAGATAAGTTCCATTATCTCCTGTGCAGATAACATTTTTTAACAGCACCTTTCCGCCATAAACTTGTATAACCTCATGCCTGTCCTTGGTAACTAATTTCAAACTTGTTTTTCTGCAGTGGTGATCTGATAAGCGCTTTTCTTTTTTTCTTTGACATTTTGCTGGTTAAAAATTAAATAACAATTTTAAGTGTGGGTTCATCTGTGGGAAGATAGCAGAGCTGCCGACTGATCACTACGCGATGCTACGCCGATAGCCTCAACTCCCAGATATTTACTTTGGTGGCACAGGGATGAGCTGAATGAACTCTGCTTGTTATATATGGTTTCTTTTATGGTCTTTAGCTGTTGTATAGGTTATTTGGGTTCATTTAAATGTTTCTTTTTTGGTTTGACAAATTTCAGGATTCTGGATTTCAGGATTTAGTTTTTCCCTGCCATGTTAAATAATATCCATATGTTTGTCACAGGAGGGGTTCTCCTGCATTATGTCCACTCCCCAATCTTTTCTTCATTCAGCTTAGTTTAAGCTCACAAGTGAAGAAACCAGGGGCCTTTGCTACGATATCAACTCTGCCTCTGTCTGATGTTGGGTTAAGTGAAGCAGGATAACAAAAATATATCTTGGGTGTATTGAAGTTGCTTCGTTTTACCAACCCCTGAACTTAAATGCCACAGATGCCAAATATTAACACTGCTGATCATCTCTATTGAAAAAATAAGACAGGAGATGAATGATCTGTTTTGTCCTTTTCAATGCTCCAGACAGAATTTAATGGGAAATGTTAAAAGAAGCAAAAGCAGACATGAAAATACAATGTAAATGGCCATACAAAAGGGCAGCATGAGGCCATTTCTTGCATAATTTGATTCTAGTATTCTCTGTGTAGCTTCTGAGACTTATTGGGAAACAGATTTTATCATTCTGTGGGGCTGGTAGCTTCAGGAAGCAAAGATGGGTTCCTGCAGATAGCGCATAACTCTGATTATGAAGTCACCTATGTATCTGCAGTATGAAACATGTTCTTCGTTAATTATCAAACACAATGCAAAACTTTAACTTTTGATTTACTCTTTTAGATAATGGATGCATCCCGATTTCTCGTCCTCATCTTTGTGGTGATGTCAACATTCAAATGTTCAGGTAGTGTTTTTATTATTATGATGATGATGATGAACTGGCATTATGTATGTATATGACCCACATTATCACTGTTTAAACACCTATTGCCCTTGGTTTTTATCAAGTCTTTTTGGATTATTCACTTCCATTATTATCAGTAACTCTATCAACTTTTTCTTCTGGGTCAGATACAGCAGAGCTCCAGTGTGAGGACAATAATGCCTCTATATCCCTGGTTGAAGGAGAAGCGTTATATTTTGTCCATGATGCTCCGGCTGAGAGCACCTTATCAAGCCAAGAGTTACAATGGTACAAAAACCACTCCAGGATTGAATATATCTCGTATGATGAGAAAGAGAGGATACATCTCCATGGTGGAGCGATATTTTTCTTAAATGTTGTCCCCGGGGACTCTGGCCTCTACACTGCCCGGTAAGAAAAGACCTATACTTTGACAACTTTAGAAATAGATGTAGATTTGTATGGCTCTTTTCTTTTAGTTTTAGTTTTTTGCGACTGTCACGTGTTAGAAGTGACATCAACACAATCTCCTGCTGTGTTCTCATATCGGCTTCTTCTGACATTTTGCTGACTTCTTACTGGGAGGCTGGCAGGAGAAAGTCAGAAGAAAGACCGGAACCTCTCACTCAGACATTTGCGCTCACACATACGGTCCCTCTGGAGAATGTCCAGAGATCTTCCGGAGGATAGTATATGTCTGAAAGCAGCTTTCGAGGCTTTTACTTACTTGTATCATTGAACACAACTTCAAATTCATGTCAGGTTCTGATCTTTAGGTAACTCATGAAAACACTCTCTCCACTAACCAATCCCAGCAAAACGTTCCTGGTTAAAACTCAAATGCTTCACCAGATCCTTCAGCCTTACACCACAACACTTGTTTTTACTACAAGGAAAACGCTATCTCAGAGGGGAACAAACTTTGACATACTGGTGTATATTAAGCCCAAAAGAACAAAAACATGTGCCCGGAATCATTTTACCATCTGGGTTGCTTCTCTTCCAGGCATATAGACCAAAATGGAGAGTGCAGCAACTACAATGTAAACGTGGAGGTCTTAAAGGCGAGTGAACGAGAGTACCTCATGCCCCTGTACAGACAAATCGAGAACACCAACCAGAACAAGAATGTTGGCTGTCCACGTCGTGTCTACGAAACATGTATCAAGTTTGGAGGAAACTTCACCTGGTACAAGGTGTGATTACAGTGACACCTCTAAGTTCTTCTGTCGTTTTTCCAAATTCATTTTCATATTTTTCAAGTGGGTCTTTATTCCCACTGTCTGCTGCAGGACTACAGTCTTCTTCAAGGTCGCCATGAAAGCAACATGTGGGTTGAAAAGGCCAGCAAACAAGATGAGGGCATCTACACTTGCATCTGTACCTGGAGGCACAATGACAGGGCGTACAACACGTCAGGCTCCAGGAGGCTAGTAGTTCCAGGTGAGAGAGCTTTTCTGGTCTGTTTCTGATCTATTGTGCATCGTACATCTGCTGTGTAAATACACTTTTGAGTCACACACATTTACGAGTTTCTGTAAAAAAACATTGTGTTTTATTTTTGCTTTCAGATCCAGCTTCTTACCCTGGTGTAGAAATCCTCTCTCCTATAAACAAGGAGCAGTTTGCTGATGAAAGTAGGAAAAGTTCCCTGAATGACCATCTATATCTGACCTATATGTAATTGATTATGAACATATTAGTGTTGCCTTTGAGTGATAAGCCTGTGAATAGATATAATTGAATTGTTGAATAATGGAAGAATTGTTGCATAATTACCAATGGTAATGAATGTATAACATTTTCTTTCTCCCAGGCTTGGAGCTCAAGTTGAACTGCACAGTTTTCTGTGGGAGTAATGTCAAAGATTGTACAGCTAGCTGGTATGTTAATGGAGACCCAGTCAACCAGATGGCCAGATACAATCAAACCACCACACAGTAAGCCTGATTCAAATATCATACAACTTAATATAATATGGTAGAGTGTCAGTTAACTGTCTCACTAAACATCTAACTTATCGTTTATACAGTGTTACAACTATAGAGCCTGAACAAAATACACCAGCTGACAAGTCTGCACAGATATGACAACTTTTATTATACAGAGGAAACAATGCAGAAAAGATTTTTTCTTCAAAGTCAAAAGACTTTATTTACTACAATTCTGGCAGGACAGGGATTGAAATGCCGTTTCTCTCTGATCCCCGGTGTAAACACATAAGTAGACAGATTTTACAAGTACATATAAGTATGCAACATAATAAGTACTCAAAACATAGTACTTAGTACGACATAGTATGCAGTCATAAGGCACACGATATATAGGACAAGAGTAGTGCAAACCAGAATTGTGCAATCCATGCATTTTGAATTGAGGTATAACACAGGTAAAACAAAATGGGGACAAAGAAAGGAAGTAGAGCAAGAGGCGTCTCATTAGTGGGCCGTGCAGACCACTAAGGCTGAACTGAAATGAGATGGTTGGGTCTACAGGTTTTTTGTGATTGGGGCGACCAGCTCAACCCACCCTTAGTTCTGAAGTTGTACTCGAAAAGAAAGTTTAAATGCCCCTTGGTTTTTTGTCCCAGTGAATCCTTGGATAGGTTGGGCAGGGAAGGATCCTCCCGTTTTCTCGAGGATGAAAGGTTGCATTTGTCAGCCTCGAAATGGGGCAGCTCCTGAATTGAGAAATAGCTTGAGTATATAGGTCTGTGTAGGATTTAGGTGAAATGGATCTATTGGCAGAAATTTAATTTTAAATAATCCTAGTGATGTTAACACTAGTGTTTCACCTAAATTATACAAATTGTTGTTTTCTCTAACCTAGAATTGGCCCTTTATATTTAAATACTTTATAGGTTTCTAGTTTCTGTTTCATGTTTGGAAGGGGAGGGTGGGGTGAGGGGTATTCAGCTGCAACATGCAACTTCACCACTAGATGTCACTAAATCCTACACACTGAACATTTAAAGTAATACATGAACAAACAAATAATATAAACAGAACAAAAAAATGTTTAATTAAAATCTAAAGACCAATCATGAGGAAATAACAATTTCTGACCAAAAAAAAAAATACAAAAAAACTTGAAACCTTGAATTAAATTGTTGATTTTGTGTAAATCTCTGCCCTGAACCACTTCAGTCTGTTGTTTCCTCATCTTTAATGAGCCAAACTCTGTGTCCTCTGTCAGAATCATGGAGATGCCTTCAAAGAACACCATCACCACTGCGATCCTGACCATTGAAAAAGTGTCGGCAAAGGATTTTCAGGCTGAATTCAAATGCAAAGGCATGGATTTATACACAACCAAATCAGCCACTTTAACGCTGAAGCGGAGAGGTCAGTCTGTGTTGTATTGGAAAAATTAACTAAGTGTGGTTGAAAACTATTTTGTAGTTGAAGAGTAACTTTTGCAGACCTGTCTAAAGGCTTTTATGACCTGTATCTACATATATAAACAAACTGTTGAAATGCTTTATGACCTGAGCTGTTTTATGGTCTGAACTGTTGTTGACCTGAAAACTGCCAGACCCTTTTGCCATTTATTTACTATCCAAAGAACTGAATGTATGTCTGCTTATCTCCATAGAAAACACATGTAAATCAGTTGTCTGTGTTAAGATTCCCTCTCTCCTGCGCCTACAGAACCAGTCTGAACTGGTTCTGAGAGACAGCCCTTAGTCCTCCTATATAAGATCCTTTTATTTGACTGTTCTCCATCTTCACTCTGAGATCCTTGTGACTCTCTGTGTTGATCCTTTCTGCAGAAAGTCCCTATTAAAATACACGTAGATAACTTTGGTGTTTCCAGCCTCTTGTATTTCCAGATTTCCATCATAGTGTCGTCCAATCATAAGACTTTATTCTTGGCTGATGGAAATAATGGGTGATTTTAATCCTTGACAATACTCATCATGCAGTTTTACACATTTAACTTACTTTATTGAACTTGTGTTTGTTTTCCAGCGTCAATAACTTCGTTGGTCATTAGAGTCGTGTTTGTGTTGCTCCTGTGTGTGTTTGCTGCTGTGCTGGTGAAGTGCTTTGCTGTCGACCTCGCACTCTTGTTCAGACCCTGCTTCCATCTGAGGAGTCGCAAAAAAGGTAAGGAGAGGATTTTTTTATTTAATAATAGATTTTGTTGCAGGAACCGGTTACTTCACACACCTGCCGTCAGGTCCAAGTATTTTTAAGATGGTGTTTTTGGCATTCTCTAATTTTCTATTAAAAACTGTTGTAATTTTGTAAGTCACATAACTCACATAATATTGATTAACTCCAGATGTGTGGTCGAGCTGCACGATCTCAGAAGAAAATAAATAAGACAAAACTGGACAAAATGACAAAAAAATACTTCCGTGAATTTCCTTGCATTTAACAGATGCGAGGATGTACGACGCTTACGTGGTCTACCAGATGCAGAAGATGGACAAGGTCACTGAGAACACACTCTGTCAGTTCATCACACAGGTTCTACCCTCCGTCCTGGAGGAAAAGTGTGGATATCAACTCTTCATCCAAGGGAGGGATGACATACCTGGAGAAGGTATGAATTATATATCTTATTTTTTGTTTGTGTTTTAGTTTTGGATGCACAGGCACAAATATATGAAATTTCTTCGAATCTGTGGGAAATCATGGATAAAACCACTGGAAAGTGGCCATCAGAGGATTCACAGGCAATCCAAGCAAAGTTGAAATGCTGGTTTCTGAACTTGGTTGTATGCCAAGATATTTGACTTCCATCCCTGGATCCTCCCACTAGTTTGTCAGAACTGGAGAAGCTTCTTGACTGAGAGTGGAAACGTTTTCCAAGTACCTCCAACGTCATTTTCCTTTGATTCAAGTTCAAACTCAACTTCTAAACACCATATGAGGATACACAGTTATTGGCCCATTCAAGTGATGCCATAGTAATAGTAAAGTAATTTAAAGTCAAGAATAGTATCAGTTTCTTGCTCTTCTCTATCTATTACATGATATGTCCTCGTCGACAGTTCGTGTTTGTTTGTTGCTCAATGTACTGTTTGCAGCTGCTCTAGCACTTTGGCCCAAGAAAAAAAATGATCTATGGGGACAATAAAGTATATTTGATATGATTTGATTCATTGATAAATGGAATGATTGATTGATTGATTGGGAGTTTTTCACAGGAGACAGAGATTTGGGTCAAGACTCTTTCACTCTTTCACCCTTTTTGGTCAGAACTTCTCCCATGTGACTCATTGAAGTGGTCCAGGAGCTCCTAAAAACCTAAAGCTAAATTTGAAACACAAATAAACAAGGTTGTCTTTAAAAGTTTTTTATGACATTGTTATTTATTTTTTATTTTTTTTGTGGTATAAGCTTGAGGAAGCATTTTTCATATATCTGCATTACATTGTTTTTGTGACCTCTTAGACCACGTGGAGCTGGTGGAGAACAACATGAAGCAGAGCAGGAGACTGATGGTGATCCTCACCCCAGGTGCAGGATCAGGCTCTGAAATCACTGACCAACGTCCCGACTCGCTCCGTGAATCAGTGATAGGAGAGTTTGACTGGCAGGTATACGAAGTCGATTTTTTCCTATTTGTTTTATATTAGCATATGCTATGTTCGCTTTTTTTAATATTTATGTTACTTTAGTTTCTTTCCAATGTTTCCGATGAAGTGGATTCACTGAGGTTTGAGGGTCTTTTGTCTGATATTTGCCTCAAGTTGTGACCAAGAGAAAATATTGTTTGAAAATAGCATATACAATTATCTGGAGCTGATTATTAAATAAAAAACATAATTATTACAATTTGTCATCTTAAAATCGATCAATTTTGAATCATTATAGAACATATTTATAACTTGATATGAGATGGTGAAGTTGTATTTTTAGAAAATTAAGACTAAAGAAGACATTGATTTTAGCTTCTTGTCTTTTATGTTACTTAGCCAAAAAATTATTTGATTTCCCTATCTGAACTTTTATCACCCTGTAACTATAGACAAATAAAATAAATGCCATCTGTGATTTCCCAGGTTGTGCTCCACCATGCTCTGGTGCAGAGGGAGATGGGTGTGATTCTGATCCAGCTGGGAGACACTGGGCCACAGGGATACACACACCTCCCCATTGGCCTGCAGCATTTGATTCGAAAAAGCGCCCCCATCAGGTGGCCAGAGGGTGCTGCTGCGCAGAACTCACGCTTCTGGAAGAGAGTTCGATACCTGATGCCGGCCACACCTGCCAAGAGGTGTCCACAGTCTGCTCTCATTTGAGATAACTAATTTCTGTCTGGAGTTTTTACAGGATCTCACTGCTCACTTTTTATTTTAGGAGACTTATCTATGTGCTGCTGTTTGTGTTTATTGTGCTTTTTCTGTAGAATGTTGTGATATTCTCTGCTCTCTCCTAATGACTTGAAGTTGCCCACTTAACTCAGGTAGTCTGAGTCCTTTACTGTTTTGTTGTGAACTTTTATTGTGAAATGTATGTGTCCTAGGGGCAGCATCTGACAGAGGCTACACATTCATATCCATTCCTTATTGTTCAAGTATTAAATCAATATGATGTGTTTAGATGTAGTTTTGTAAATAAAGGCTCCATTACTTTAGTTTATGAGGACGCACAGCATAAATACAATTTGCTGAAGATAAACATTAACAATATTATTATTCTAAAGAAAAAGGGTGAGAAGTTGTAAGAAAATACTTTTATGTTTTCAATGTGTAAATACAACAATTGTTTTTTGTTTCTTGTGCTTTGTCCTTTTTGACTTGCTAACAATACCATTTGTTTGGTGAGATAAATATAATATTAATATTCAGTTACATTTTTAAAATGATAAATTGCTTTAAATGTTTTTCTTCTCCTGTTGGATTGACCTTTTGACCTTTTAGTAAATATTTGTTGGTTTTTAACTGTTGTTACAGCATTTGTTCAGGGAGATGGTTAATTTTGATTTGATGCAGTTATTTACCTGAGCATTTAATTCCTTAAAATATTTCATGTATGATATAGAGATATTGTATGCTTTTGATAAAATGCACAAATTCATTTTTATTTTTATTTTACAAATATGGTTTCTGTCATTTTAAGTAGTTTTTATCACACTGATGTATGTTTATTTTGTGCTTGTATTTCTCACAAGTTATATTTTAATAAGTTGTTTGATGCTATAGAAACGTGGCAAAACATCATGATATTAGTATATCAGCATGACCTCCGTTCTGCAGTTCCACCTTATCACCACTGTGAGATTGCAGCGTCCCTGTTCAGGATATGTTGGCTTAATTGTTTTACAGTGTGAGGAAGAGAAAACACAACACACACAAAATAGAGACACATTGTCTATCTTTATTTACAGTCTGTGAGAGTGTCTAACAAAGTTGCCCCTGAGTGTGTATTCCTGACGGAGTGTTAAAATCACAAAATAAACAAATAAAGTAACTTTAGCTTCTGTGTCATTTACATGTACATGCAGATGTTGCAGCCCTCACAGAATTTGACCATATATCAGAATAGATGCATGATAGAAAACTTGCACCAGCAACCAAATGCATGTACCTGCCACATGAGAACATAAAGTGTCTCTAAGTCCTTGCGCAGATGAGGATGGCGAAATCAATCAATCAATCAATCAAATTTTATTTGTATAGCCCATATTCACAAATCACAGTTTGTCTCATAGGGCTTTAACATGGTGTGACATCCTCTGCCCTTAACCCTCAACAAGAGTAAGGAAAAACTACAAAAAACCTTTTAACAGGGTAAAAAGAACGTAGAAACCTCAGAGAGAGCCACATGTGAGGGATCCCTCTCCCAGGACGGACAGAAGGTTCGATTAGTCTTTCGCCCCTATACCCAGGTCGGACGACCGATTTGCACGTCAGGACCGCTGTGTGAAACAATAACTGAACATGTGGATACTTTGTAAATAGCAGTCATTATAATTGTTTATATTGCTAGTCGATACTGTGCAGTGTGTAGATTTTGGTCATAGGGAGAAGGCTTATTATTACGACTATCATGATGATAAACACGCCTTCACACAATTGCTGGGCAAACAAATTTATGTTCAACTTTCTAATTGAATGGAGGACAGCTTGTAACTGTCACTGAATAAAGCTCCTGATTTAAAAACATTAAATCCCTGTAAGAAAGAGAGTTGGTCAAAAAATGCATAACATCACATGCACCCCAATGCATGACAGATTTATTCTATGTAGCATACAAAGAGGTGTTTGTGGAGTTAGAAGGTGCTGTTCTGTCGAGCCAGAAAGTAATCCAGTTTCCTTTTCCTTTTGGGTTTGAAGAGGACGTAAAGGAAAACAGAAACCACACTGAGGAAGCAGGACACAGCCACTGCAGCGACCACCAGCCATGTGAATGTGGAGTCTGCAAAGAGGGAGACGAAGGTAAATGATATACAGCAGAGTATTTATATACAGTACAGAAAAATACAGTACACAACTTACTCTCCAGACGAAGCTGGGCCACTACTTCCTGTCTTCCTGCTTGGTTCTGAGTGACACACTTCAGCTCCGTCTTCACATCTTCTTCCGTTATCGCCATGACAAAGAGCCTCAACTCAATCTGGCAGCCTTCTGTCACCTTGGTTACCCTGGAGACATTGAGACAGGAAAGAGTTTATATATATATATATGTTACAAAAAAACATCACTTGTGGAAAATCTGTGCACACAAACAAACAAAAAAAAACATATTGTTTCCTTAATACAGCAAGTGCACATTTAATATCAGTTCGAAGAGTGTTTGACTATTTGTCTTTTGTATATACTGTATTTTGGGTATTTATTCTGGGAATATTAGTAAATTAAGCATGTTTAATGTGTTGTTCGTGGCACAAATTAGTCGACGCATGAATCAATCAAAGAATAAAAAATTATATTGTGTATCATGGCTGCAGCAGCACCATGCAAGTCAATATTCAAAAGCAGTAAACACCACCCAACACTGACCTTCTTCCCCCCTGCAGTGCCCGCCCTTCCAGGTACGATGACTCCACTGATTGGCCGTTGACGAGCCATTTGACCTCAGTGGAATCTGCCTGGTGACATCTGGTGAGCACTTTGCAGAACAGCTCCAGTCCTGAACCTGAAGGAGGTCAGAGGTGAATTGATGTGTAAGACTTTGTTGATTCTGATTTAATGCATTTTGAACATAAAACATTTCTCACCATGTGGACTTTCAAAAATACTCCCGTTCAACGGCGAAACAATCACAGGTGGTGAAGCTAAAACACAAAGACACATTCAAACATCAGGATGAAAGTTAAAAGAGAGAATAGAAACAATCTGGGAGCAGTAGCATTGATGTAATTGTTCCCCACCAAAATAAAACCTCATTAAAACTCACCTTGATCAGTGCTGTAGCTGCTGCTGCTGTTTCTCTCAGGGTCAGAGGTCACTGAGACATCAGGTGCAGTGGTACTGATCTGTGGGTCTGGTTCTGGCACACACAAGATCCCACAGACACACAAATTCAGAATTATTCATGATAATAAATGCTGCTGTGTTTGTAGAGTTATTGGATCTAGTGTGAGTTTGAGTTGTGTGGTACGTTAGTGTGCTGCACCCTTTAGGCCACTAAAGGGCAGAGCACGCTACTAAATACACTAATATATCTCACTCAGGTTTATTGAAATGTGCAACTCATTTTCTCTTTACAAAGTTAGAAATTTCAATAATACATATTGTTCAATAATGCCAATGCTCATTAATAGGTGTATTTCTAATCTGCAGTATAAATGTTTTAGAGAAGTGGTGAATGTTGTGACAACCCCTACCTTGCACGTGGAGCAGGACGACCCTGCTGACTTTGTACTGCTGCTGGTCGATGAGCACTCTGAGCTGACAGGTGTACATGCCTGCATGCGAGCAGCTCACTGCAGGGATCATCAGGCTAGCACTGTCCCGGCGGACGGAGCCCACCCTGCCTGACTGAAAAGCAGTGGAGCTGTTTTCCTGTTAGAAAATCACAGGTCACAGGACACGTCACTCACAGGGAAAGAGCAAGGCACGAGTAATGAAAAAGTTGAGGGTTCAATGTGTTCTTGGGCCTTTTGAAGCAACTGTCTGTTTGAAAGTATAAGATATGAAGATGTTTGGTGTGCTACACTGGTAGATGAGATTTGTGTTAACAAACACAGTGACAGTTTAATTTCTAACTTCTATATGACTTCTGTCATAGGCCTTCATTACGACTGACACTACATTTTTTAACGTGATATAATTTTGGGTCATATTGCCGAGTCCTACTTGAACCAGTCCAAATATTCTACATTTACAATCACTGAACATACTTTAAAAGTCTCAATGAACAAAATCCATGGCTCTGGACTGAATTATCAAATTGGCTTGACTGGACAAAGTGTTGGTGCCACCAAAAATCAAACTATGTAGAAACAACTTTAATATTATTATTATTATTATTATTATTATTATTATTATTATTATTACATTGTTGTTAATAAGTATTTGTCCTCTCACCTTGTACCACTCTATCAGTCTGTCTGTACTGTTGAAGTCACTCAGCGAAGGGCATCTGTACGTCAGCCTCTCTCCCACCATGGCTGAGATTGGATAAGACACTTTCTCCATATCCACAGAGCTGGACTCGAACACTTCTAGCATGATATTCCCAGTGATACAGTAGGTGTCATTCCTGGGGGACAATAGTGAGGACAAAATTTAAAAGCTGCAGGTATCAAGAAGTTGTAGCAGGTGTGGATCCAGGGGCAGGGGGCCAGGGGGGCACTGGCCCCAGCTGAAATCTGATTGGCCACTGAAGTACCCCTGTCATGTTAGTGGTAGTAGTGTGAAGAGTTTTATTGAAGAACACAATGTCTTTGAACTATAAACAATTTTGAAAATATATTAAATAATGTGTGGTTTTGCTCAAAGCGATAGAGCTAAAAGAAAAATACTTAAATATTCCCATTACTGATTCAGGAACTGTTTGTGGATGTTGGACATATAACTGGCCTAGAAATGTGTAAATTGTGGCTCCTGATTTAGAAAAATTCTAGTTCTGACACTTAGGTATAGAAAGAAAATATTACATTTTTCACCGTGAAACTTTGCAAGTGTCTGTCAAGTTTCTTTAATCTGTTTCTGCTAATGTATTTGTTCTTAGTCGACTTGACCACAACTTCTCTCTGGATTGAGACAAGAGAAAAGGCATGGCGTTCTAAAAATTAACAGGGACAAAAAAGGGGGATGTACATTCAAAGTTTGGAGTTACATTTCTGTCTGTAATATACTGTCATCAGCATTTTTCATGACTGTAGGCCTGTAAATCGTTAGTACATATACTGCAAGTTTACGCACCATTTCCAAATACTGTTGAGTAGAGCACATAAGAAAATGTCAGTACAGTAGAAAATGCTCTTCACCTGTAAGTGCAGATATATTCCCCTGAGTCTGAAGCCTGAGCTGGGAGGAGCCACAGCTGCTTCTCACGCTGCTGGACGCGCCTGTCGCTCTCATCGGCCACGCCCCCTGTCTCATTGTTCTTGGTGATGAGGAACCTTGCTGTTGGGGGGGCGATGTTTAGGACTCTGAGGACGCTCTTAAACACCGGGAAGGAGATGATGACAGCTTCACCCTCCACACTGAATATCTCCACCTCTGGAGTCACCAGGTAGCAGCCGTCTGCAGGGGAAACAAAAACTTTATTATAGCAGATAGAATAACAGATTGTTATGATAAAACATCAAGTTGATATTGGTTAATTCTTAAAATGTCAGATATTGACCAGTCTGGTTCTAAAATAACAACAGTAGCCTGATGAGATGTAATGCCTTTGCTGTCTTCACCAGGACGTATCGACATGGAGCTTTAACTCAAGCTTGAAGAAAAGTTTTGTCCGAATCTTCCTCCTCTCAAAGACAAGGGCTGCTGCTTTTTTATTTGTGAGGAAAGCCTGAGAAAAACACCTTTATTATCATGGCATGGTCACATCAAACCCAAACTCTGACATGTTTCAGCATTAGTCTTTCTTATGTACTTGTCTTTATGGTGTCTCGCCTTTAGGAATCTTAGACGCTTGGTCCAGAGAGGATGTAGACAAATAAAAATGAAAGCAGATGGGGTCGTATTTATCAAACTAAAAGAAAACTACTCTCAAAAACCAAGAGCAAACAAAACTGACAATGGCTTGCAAAACAAATTTGCTCCGAGTATGTGGTGTTAGGTGTTCAGAATGTGTAGATTTGAAAAGGCCTCCTGTTGGTTGAGTTTTATTTGTCTGTACCTTTTTCGTAAAGTTTGTTTTCATAGTATGAGTTCTATATATTCTGTTGGATTTGTGTTTTCTTTGAATTTGTAGTTATTTATTATAAAGTTTATGGTTGGAGTGTAACATATCAAATCCCTTGAGACAAAGACATTGAATTGGGTCTTGAAATTCTACACTTTAAACATAAACTTGATTATAAATAACAATAAATAAAAAGCAAACAGAACCAAATATATGGAGCTGTAAAATAAAAGTCAAAAGCAGATATGCCTATGAAAGACTCATATCAGCTGATATTATCTGCAATCAATATATCGATCAGGCTCTAATACAAGGACTTAACTCATAAACATATAGTGGATGGAGCCTGAGTGACATTCTATTGACATTCATTCTATTTAAAAGCACAAAGTTTAAATTTGTTCAGGTTTTTTTCTGAATGTGACACAGACCCCACTGACTTTCACTGTTAACAAGTTATTATATACATTATTATATTATATAAACAGTATTCTCACCTTTCATGGTCAGAGGTGGTAACCAAGGTTTTCCACACACATATTCAACGATGACCACAGCAAACATCAGAGCCCAGAGGACCATGATGAGCACAAAAATCTGAAAGAAAAGACCCAACCACAAGAATGTGAGGTGATGTCTAATTACTGGTCTCCGAGAACAGATGATTGGGTTTTAATACAATACAGGAAAAAAATGTAAGCACAGGAGAAGAACAATCCAGAGGATAAAGGATGGAGAAAAACTCAAATCTGTCCTGAAACATGTTGTTTCCCGAGCAGTTAAATGTTTCCTTGACGTTTATCTTTGTTCCGACTCTTTGTAGATTGTAAAACTTGTGACATCACGAAAGTTGTCATCTGACTCTCAAACACTAAATTTAACCACAGTGGATTACAAACAGCTACGGATATAGTGAGTCACATTAAATGGTTAAAGGCCACTTCCATCTGAGGTCAGCAAAATGTAATGTTAATATAAGTAGAATTACATTAAATCAAAAAACAATTCTCAACTCAGTATTATATACTATTGGTAAACTATGATATACTATATAGTTATTTTTAAACTCTGTTTATAAAAAGTGCTATATAAAGAAAGTTTATTATTATTATTATTATTATTATTATTTTATATTAATACCATGTACTGTTTATTATTAAAACAACTTAATTTAATAGATTACAATAGATGTCAGGGCCTCTGTGTGGACAGAATATTAAAAATAACTATTTATGAGCATTATCTAATCTAATAACATATATATACAATTTGGAATCTCATATTTAGTTCTGTTTTACAGTATTTACTACTTTGATTTAGTCAGTTTGTAAACCTACAGGGGTAAATAAAAGCTATTATTCTAGCATGTGACAACTGTTGACTTTATTTATGACAATATTCCATGTTAGATTCTGTCACACAAATTTAATTTCTACTCTGTTGTATTGAGTTTTACTCGAGTTTCTTTAGGGAACTCTCATATGTCCTTGCAGAAAATTTCTGCCACAGATTTAAATCATAATTTCCATGGAAACAGGCCAATTTTCACTTCTGCTTCTGTTGACATCAGCTGACACACACACACACACACACACACACACACACACACACACACACACACACACACACACACACACACGTGCGAAAGATGAATTCCCCAATAAAAGTTTGTCTCAGTGTGTCATCAGAGGGCGATTCATAAAATTTGAGGGAGTGCTATTGCTGTAAATTAATATCCACACGAGTCACAATGGATTAGGTATCTGGGATTATATTTACAAATAGATAATATAAATTAAAGCAGACATACCTATAAATATAGTAAATATTACATTGTATTCTTATGTTAAACCATATCCAATAAATATCACAAATATAATATTTTAATATATTTTAATATATTTGATTGGTTAAAGATGGGTTATGTGGTATAATTGAGTAATTCAAAAGGTAGATGTATTTCATATATATATACATGTAAATGTATGTGTGTGTGTGTGTGTGTAATGTAAAATCACTGTGAAAAGCTTTTACTTGGATCATTTTAACATTATCGAGTGAATCTCAATGTTTTGTAAATGAACTGAAGATAAATATATACAGTCCAGAAAATATAAAGAGTAAACAGTAAAAATGTTAGGTGAGATATGTAATTGTGTGTAAATATGCATATGTTTAGTGTGATATATATGTATGCATATATAATGTATGTAATGTACACAGATAGATAAAAACACACTGTATAAAAAACATATTTTTGCACATATATTTTACCATTTACATGTACATGTACATATACATTCATATACATATACATATACATATACATACATATACATATACATATATATACATGTACATATGATGTTTCCTACAGTATGGTACAGTGTACTCACGGTGTACAGTGAGCGGCCCCGGCAGTGTGAGGTCAGGCAGATGTGATGAGAGTGTGGAGTGGAGCAGCATGTGGTCGTCTCCTGTTGCCTCAGGGGGAACCTGCGCTCCCTTTTCTAGGTTCCCACCCTCTCAGATGGAAATTTCACAGGTTTCCCAATGTAACGCAGTGTCCTGTACAGCTCACCACTGATGTCTGCTGACACACACACACACACACACACACACACACACACACACACACACACACACACTATGCAAAGCTGCAGTTGTTGCCACCTACAGGTATTCCCTTAGGTTTGTATGTTTACATCTGTACAGCTGCTGTTTCTCTGACATCAGTGGTGGTCATCCCCATGTTTGTTTTAGCACAAGAACACGCACACACACACACACACACACACACACACACATACACACACACACACACACACACACACACACACACACACATCCTTATAATCAGTACAACATGTTCTCACTGTTCATATAGCTTTGCAGAGTTTGAAGATATTTATCTTTGATATTTCTGTTAAATCTATTTATTACTATTGTACTATTGCTCCACTATTGTTCAGCCATGGGTTGTGGTGTAAATCGAGCAATCTCACAGCTCAGGGATGTGGTGACAGCTTTTGTGTTGTTTCTTCAGCATTAATACATCATGATTAGTGACACTCCCTAATTTTTCTTTTAAGGCCAGAACATGCATGCCTGCAAATTCATCAGGTGGCATTCGATACTGCAGTGAGGCAGAAACTAGTCCAGTCAACTTTCAGGTGATGCAACACAGTGAATCTCTGCTTCCAGATCCAGACATTTGAAAGTTTGAGCTCTGGCTCGTTTTCAGGTTTGGTTATTTTCAAACAGAGTTTATTGAAATACTCAGTAGCATCAGAGCCCGAAAAAAAAGTTTGTACAATAAAAGGTTAAAGTTTAAAAAGTGGAAGGAGACACCAGGTCCTGAGAAGGGTATGAAATGTGTCTTTAAGAAAGATTTAAAAGAGGAAAAGTAATCGATGTTTATACCTTTTTAAAATTAATTATCAACTCCATCGGGTTGTGAATCAAAAAAGAACTCTTTCCGTTATGGGTTAGTTTCCATGACAGCCTTGCCTCCCAACAGCTTGCTTGCATCACTGCAGAATCCTCGAGTCATCTGTGAGATCATATTGGACCAAGCCCAGTGAGGATCAGTATGTCAAACTGAGTCATGCACAGGAGAATGCACAGTGGTGGATACTGTAGTTTAAAAAAAGTAGTTTCTGTGCAGAGTAATGACAAAACAGTGAGTCACGCATTTATAACAGAGGCGTTTTTAAAAAGGTTTGTTTACACAGGGATGGGTCAGTGTCGGCCTTCTTCAGGCAGAATCTGCTTCAGCGTCAATTATATCAAATATTCAAGCAAGACTTTCAATGCTTTTTCTTTGAGCCACAGATTTATTCACACCAACAGGAGCAGAAGGGCCTCTTGTATAAGAAGCTTGTTTCTGGAAGAAAGCATTTGGGATGGATAATAACAATTACGTGTTAATCAACTTAATCATTTACTGGGGCTACTTATGTGTAGCCATTAGGTGCAGTGTTATTTATGTTAAGGATTTTTGTTTCTTCTTTTTTTGAACAAGAACAACCAAAATAATTAGTATTACTTTTGGTCCTGGATTAAAAAGCAGTGTTTTCATATCATGTGAACCTCACACATTTTGATGGAAATTACATTTCAACGAGACATTTTCTCAAAACAAAGTAAATTATGACAATTAACGTTCATCTCAGGAGAATCTGCTGAGGAGAATTAACCTGTTTATTGTTGTATTTTTGGTATGGGGTGAGGTAAATAAATACAGAATGTGCTACAAGTAAACCACAATAGGCCTTTCACATGCAGGATTATGCATTTATCTTTAAGTCGTGCAGGGTTAAAGGTGACTGACACAGAACAAACCGTTCATTAAACCCGACCGTTGAGAAAGAAGGACGTGTTGCATGTCTTGGGAATTCTCCAAATCGCCTCATGCTCTTAGAAACACCCTGGAGCTGAGGAATTTACCTTCCTGTCACTCGGCACGATCATACTGCAGCAGCAAGAATTCAACCAAAACGTGATTTTTCTAAATATTCTGATTAAGTTGTGTTAGCATCTGTGAATCTCTGAATATTTCACAATGAGATGCAGAAGGATTGAAGTATGACAAAGATGATGCGTCAACGCATTTGAGTTATTTTAACATTAAAGTGAGTGAAAAACAGATGGAAACGCAAAATAATGATTTAATTATCGTAGTTACACCTTGACCAAATAAAAATGGGACAAAAACAATTCAACGATATGAACGTTTTCTGTATGACATGAGTCAAAAGTTGCAGATTTGAGACGATGGTTGCAATAATGGCTTTTCATTCATATCTTTTACTTCATAGAAGACAAAGTTTTAGTTGGAATTACATTTTGTAAAATTCACCCATGGAAAACTCCCACTTACAACAAAGCATCAACAATTATTGAGGCTTAACATCTTATATTTCATTTGTCTAAAGGTCAAACTAAACAAATTTAAAATATGTATCTTTTCTGGCACCTAAGTCAAAACTTATCATGACATAAAACCCCTTCTATACATATTATGAATTACAAATATAAGTCTAAACATTACATTTTAGTGATAAACTTCTATAAATGTAAAGTTGTGAAAAGTCCCTTTGTTGAGAGCTTTTCATGCAGAAGTGATGAAAGTATTGTTTCCACCAAACTGCATGAAGGAAAATTGTTTCTCAATGTCTCAGTGTCAATTGACATTTATCTTTGAAACAAAAACCAGAAAATGTCATCTGTCGTTACTTCTCTTTTTAGGAGAGTTCAGACAAACACATCCTGAAATCAGACATACAGTACAAACAGGAAGTCAAAGATTACAGCACACATACTGTTTCCTTTGGAGCAGCTCTTCGTGTGAATGGATTATGCAAAATAACTGCATTGTGAAAAAATTAACGGTTCATATCTTGAATCATTTCAGTTTTATTTAACTCTGATGAACCCTTGATGAAGGATTATGTGAAAATAAACTATAAAATGGCTTATTTTTGGAAATATGAAAGTTGCAATCTGCAAGAAATATGCTGAAATAGATCCAACGTGTTAGAAATGTTAAAGTGTGTGTTACATGTTTTTTATGCATGTGTGTTTGTGGATCAAAGGCAGCAGAGGCTCGCCACAGACAAAAGACAAATTTTTCTAAAGTTTATTCAAAGAAAAAAAGCCTTCAGGAAAATACATGACTTCCTGTCATACACACAGAGGACATAAGTTAGAGTAGCATGGCAGAAACAGCAGAGGAAAAAATATGTCGCCTCACGTCCAAGCCAGCAGGGAACATTACTGCAATGGTTCCACGTCGAAGCAGCGCTATGTGAATACCTGAAATGAACAACACGTGTGTTCTTTATTGTTTTGTATGTAGGTGATTCAGTGGGGTGGGGAACATGACAAAATAAAAAAGGGCTCAAAAACAAAGAAGAACCAAGACGCATATGCGTTAAACATAAATACTGTGATGCACATTAGTGTAACAAAACATTGCCCCTGTAAACATATTCTCCACCTAAGGTGAGCGGAATAATATTAAACCACCGCAGTCGCATATTTACGCGTACGTAGACTTACAGAAACAACAGAAACTATAGTTAAGCCTCTCCACTAGCTCTAAAACATAAAAATTCACAATGCTTCAAGTGATTTTTTTTTTGTTTAGAAAAAAACAAACATTTCCAAGTAGTGGTTTTTAGAATAATATGTTTACATGTTTTGAAGTGCTGCCCTCTTGGCACTTTTTCCAATGAAATTTGGCGATCGATTGCTTTTTCTCATCAGATGTAGACCTAAAAATTGAGCCCATTAAGAATATGAATAATAACCACATTTTTTTTATTTCATGAAGTCACTAGAGCCACTCATCAAGGCCTTGATGCAATAAGAGACACAGGTACTACTGCACACACAGACCTCAGACGACACAGCACTGGGGTCCACACAGCTTCTCTGTACAAGGGGAGGGAGTGTCGTGTGTTAATTGTTGTTGTCAGGGGGAAAACACACCCAAGGTAAACTTGTTTGTGACCTGATGTGTTTGACATGAGGTCAGAGCACAAATTCAACTCTCCCTTGCCCCTGTTTTTTTTTCTCAGTGAATGATCTGCAATCTTTCGGAGTATCTTGGAAACAGAGGAAACTCCAGCCCAGCCTGGAGGAGGAGATCGATGCTGCAGTTTGCTGCTCAGTCTTTCACATATACAGACGACAGCTGGAGCAGGAAGTGGGGGGAGCACTAAAATCGTGAAAACGTCTCCTTCCCGAGGAAAAGGAAAGTTGGATTCCATCTTGATTTTCTTCCAAAACAGCTGAGTGAGGAAAAAGTTCTGCTCCATGCTGCATGGGAAGGGTTTATGTCCTCCCTTGATGGAAAAGAGTGGACTCGCAGAGAACCCTCCTCCGCTCAAAGCCTCTAACAGCTGTGGGAAAGGTCGCAAAACAAATACAGAATCGCCCCCGACCCCGACCCCACTCCACCCCAACCCCCCCGGGTTAATATCTACACCTGACGTAGAGGCTCGGCTGCCGCAGCTTCCTATCGTCTTAACTCAAAGTTCAACATCTAGGATCGATCACTTGTGACAAAATACAAAGCAAAAAAAAATTACATCATCTCATGCCTTGGACCACCACACAGTAATATGTCTTTCTACATTCTTGACACTTAGTGCGTTGCATTCACACAAAATGATACAAATGAAAAATGATTTGGAAAAAGAAATGGAAGAACCACCTCCCAGAGAAAAAACTCTGCTGCTGCATGACCACACGTTCACCTCTCTGCCAAGATAAACCAATACGCCGATGACACCGAACTCTCCGACCGCACTCACACACACACACTGAACCTTTGCTTCTACTTTATCACTCCATTATCTTTTTTCCCCCCTCCATTTTATATTCAACTATATTCACAGCAGTTCAAGTTTCTCAAGCTTAGAGACTACAGGTGACCGCCCTACCCGCGTTGAGTTTTGGTGGCCATGTTCGACTGTTGAGAAAAAGCATGACCACTGACTCTATCTGGAAGATTAAATTAACTTTTGTACATAGACACCTTTTTATTTTATTTAACCTTTTTTTGGACCACACCCACATGACTTTCTTCCTAGTCAAACGCACCTCGCACTCCTGTGGGTTCGGAGTAAAAGCAACCTAACCGTGTGGACTATGGGTGGATGTGTGTGAATCTTAAAAAAACAAGGTAAAAGACATGTTTAACTCCACATAGTTATACTAATCTTCAAGGAATAATAATAGTTACAATTCAAAAAATACTATTCTGAAATCCATCTGCATCAACATCTCTTTCTTTCTCTCATCACCACCCCTCTATTTTTTCTTTAAAGCACCTGTCCGATCAACACAACACTTCAATGACACACACACACACACACAACCCCTCCGACTGAATCCCGACTTACGGTAAAACCTTGGATATCAGGCTCCTAGAATCTCACTGTGATGTCCCACCAGCTCCAGCGTCTTACAGTTTCCGCCCCTGGCTGACGGTCTGGACCTCTAACCAGCACGTCAGAAGTAATTGGACCAAACAGAAGTACATTTACACACACCACTGTAGCATTAATACAACAGACTCTGACCCCGCCAGCCCCATGAAATGCTCACGAGAAAAGGCGGAGGGCAAAAACAGGGGGCAGAGGGGTGACTCCCTTACAAGAGGCAGACCTGCAGGCGGAAGAAGCAGTAGTAGTAATAATAGTGGTAGCAGTACTAGTAGTAGTAGAAGACCTCAAGCTTACTGAGCCGAGGAGCACAGGAAATGATGCAGGCGTACAAAATCTATCCCATTTTTGCGATTGCCCACTTGTCTTGAATTCACATTTAAGTTATTTCTACTTCCTTTCATGTATTAATTAGTCACTGATTTTAATCTTATACACAAGCCGTCACTTCAGTTAATTTCCGGGCATGATGAAGGTGGGACCGGCTGTCACTGTGTGGCAGGTCGCGCCCGGAGACTGGACTCCAGAGAGAAGGTGGAGCGGTCGCAGTTGACCGCTTCAACAAAGGTTGATTGTTGTTCTCGTTTGGTTGTCTGAGGGCTGACGAGACATCGACGTTAGGTTCTGAGATCCAGTGTTAGCGAGGGTGGAGGACATCGAGGAAGATGAGGAGAAGGAGGAGGAGGGCAGGTGTGGACCTCTACCAGCTGAGCAGGTTGCTTCGGCCCAGAGTCATGAAGTAGACCTGGCTGGAGCCTCCAGACCGAACGGAGGCAAAGAACACCTGAAGGAGACAGATGTTTAATCTCTGGATATGATTACAAGCTCCATTCACTTGTTTTCAGGCGTATTTTGAATTTCAACAGAAGGAAATGTAAAGTCTTTTTTATAACTACTGAAATACAGCCCTGTGGTTGTTTGCCTCTGACAACCAGTGCAGTTTGTAAAATTCTAAGAAATTCTCTAAAGGCAGACCTGAGAAATCATATTTAAGAGGTGAAATACAGGCCACCATGAACTTGATCTTTGATCCTTGATCTTAAGATCAATTAATCTGTGAATCTATGTGATCATTTATGCCAAATTTGAAAGGATTCCCTGAGGGTGTGCTTGACATATCATGTTCACAGGGTAAATATAGTTTCATGAGGGCACAGTAACCTTGACTTTCTTTTTGTTTGTTATATTTTCTTGGCTTTTTATCGCCTTTAATGGATAGGACAGAGTAGGCTGTGAAAGGGGAAATAGTGAGAGAGAGTGGGGGAGGACATGGATCGAAGGTCTACCAGGTAAGCTATACGCCACCCCGACCTTCTAATTCTTAACACTTCATTTTTAAGTCCAGCTGAAGGTTTGCACCAAATTTGACGAGATTCCTCCGTGACGTTCTGGAGATAACGTGTTCACAATTATTGGACAGAAAGGCCGACAACCCGAATACATAATGCCTCCGACCACTGCACCAAAATGTGTTGGTTGTTTGTGTGGGTTTTCTTCAACTAATTGATGAGTAAATATAATTTATATTAACAGCCTGATTATTTCTCCACCGTTCATGCAAAGGGACCATTTTTACCAGGCTTCTTTTTATATTGAGTGAAAATGACAAACATGGATGTTGATATGATTAGTGGACTATTTGGCAAAGTTGGAGCATTAAAAACTTCTTTGGAGAGAAAACTCAAACAAGCACAGCTTGGAGAAGGAATTTAAATCTGTACTTCACTTCGGCCAAAAAAGGGCAGACAAACTTTAGATGAGAAGAGGAACTAGAGACGAGTGAAGTTACTTCCGCAGCCGAGACAGCTGAGCAAACAGAAAGTGACTTTAGAAAAACCTCGGGGCAGCAAACTGTGGCATTAGCTTCAAATCTATAACCTAATTCACTTTGAATTGCAGAGGGAGAAGAGAACAGGCTCCTCGGTATCCTCACAAATGCCCTGCAGCGATGGTTGGAGTCAAGCATCAAAGACCAACAAAAAAAAATCTCTGTTTAAACCTTACACACAATGTATTGTGGTTTAAAATGTTTGTTAAAGAAGATTTCGAGAATAAAGAATATGTAATATTACGAGAAAAAAATTGTAAACCCAAGAGAATGAAAACATAGTTATTATCGTTAGTAGACTCTATTCTGAAGACAGAGGAAATAGCTTCTTGTTAAGGAGTAAATGTTTGGTATTGGTCAACTGTGAGGTTATTGCTGGTTATACTCTGTGATATTCAAAGACATTTTGTAGTTCCTCCAGAAACAATCAGATTGGTTCAAGATTTTGGAACCACAGGGGTGAAATTCCATTGAGTGCTCATTGCTGCTTATTGCCTAAAAAAATGTCCTTTCTGTATTCTAGTAATATTAGGACCTTTTTCCCTTTAAGTGGCCCCCCAATACTCAGCTGTACTTGAAAGAGACTCATCATCTCAGATAATGTTATTGATTCTGTGACCTTTAGTAAGGAGCAGTATAGATGGATGTGTACATGTTGTCTCACCTTGTCATTTCTTTCACAGAGGAACTTGAGTCTCTGGGCTCTCTTGTGCATGAAGACACCATCCAGGTGGCCAGTCTCCACCGAGCGGATCTCTATGGCCTTCTCCCCCCAACCCATGATCTGGTTGGAACGGATGTATGCTGCAGAGAGATATTTACGTTAATAAATGTACTGGTATTTCCAAAAATCTGAGAAGCATTTTTATAAATGCATGAATGCAGACAGCTGTAGAACCGTCCGGCTCATATCACTACATTCGATTTGGTAGGTTTTTGGTAAAGTTGGAGTGTATTTTTATTTTTGGAGTGTATTTTTCAAAAAAGTTAAGAATTGCTGAGTTGACAAAATAACATAGGGAACAAAAACAGAATTTATCAGTTGGCCAATCATATGGGACAATATGAAGCTATATCAATATCTGTGGCACAGAAAACTTTTATTTCATGTAAAAAAGGTTAATTTTCTTAATTCAGGTTCTATTGGTTGTATTTGTTTTTCATTTTCATTTATAGTGATTTTAAATAAAGTTTATGGAGGAACTGTAACATATCAAGCCTCAATTTTATTTATTTGTATGTAACCATGTTTGATCCACTTGATTCACAGACAACAATAAATGTGCAAAGCTATTGTGTAACATTTTTGAGAAGGCAACACACATTATGAAAATCTTAAATACTGAGTGAATGTAACTTTTGAATGAGAGCAAAACAACACTTTTTTAAATGTTTGTGTTTCTAAACCTCGAGGTCTGGCCAAAGCCAAGAGGTCATTTTGAGGTAATTTCGATTGATCATGCAGTTCAGAAAGAAATCCTACACAAATTGAAATATTATCTTTTTTTGTTAACATTACATTTTCTTCTAAAATTAGACAAATTTACGTATAAAAGACCTGAAAAAAATTGACGTTTCATTTTAGCAGGTGGTTCAGTAAAAAGGTAGGAAGACACCAATCAACAGAAATGTACAAAGAAAAACTTCCAATATGTGTGTTTGTGTGACTTTTCCCACTGTGACTCACCCACTGAGGTGGGCATCTCCCCCCACTGCAGCACCACATCCTTGGTGATGCGCCCGTAGGTGTTCACATAAACGCCCTCGTCCTCGTAGCACACCAGCAGCTCGATACCATCGGTGTTGGGCAGGATGATGATGGCATGAGACTGGATATGGGTTTGGATCTGCATGGAAGCACAAAACCAACACAGTGTTGAATTGTAAGGAACAAGAGAACAGTCAATCATAGAATAGTTGGATAGCTACATTTTTAGTCAACAACCCAGATATATATCCTTTAACGCTTTAGCAAACATTTAAGTGAGATATTATTTTTGTATGTTCTTACGTGTGTGGGTAGGTAGATGTCATAGACAGCCCCAGAGTCCACATCCACAGCGTGGAATCCAGAAGCGGAACCGTAAATGACCTTTAGCCTCTGACCCTCCTCCACGGTCAGATCAACCAGCAGAGGTTTGTGCACCAAGTCTCCAAAGGACTGAAGGACAAAGGTCATAAAAACAAGTTGGGTTATATTTATCTGCCTTGTTCAGTCATTCAGCAGCAGCATGAGCATGACATCAGTATTTACTAGGGTAGAGATGATCAATATTAAAAGCGGAACAAATTTTTTTTTTTGTTAAAATAACACAAACTCTAGAAGGTTCATCTTTGATTTCATTTAAACCTTGGCATCAGTGTGCATTATGGGTAAGAATACAGCCATAAAAATATAGGAAGGCATAAAATTAGAGCCCGACGGATTTGGATTTCTGGGGGACGATGCTGACACATTTATGACTGGTGACATTAATCAGACACTGACAAAGAAATGTAACTGATGTTTCACATTTTACAGTGCAACCATGAACTTTATTCTAAATACCTAAAAAAGTACAACTATATATATAGAAATTGAATGAAGAAAATGTATCTTTCTGCACATATTTTCTACATAGTTTATTCTGTGAAATGTTTTCACATTGAAGCATATTGCAAATGGAAACACATATATGTGTATGACAGGCTCCTGTCAGCCAATCGAGCGGGATTGTCATGCTCTACATAAAATCAAGTGTAAGTATATACAAGAAAGATCGAAATTATAGAATCAGCTTGGGACACATATATATTTAGGTTCTTATAAACACAATTGTTAAATGAACAGATGCTATCAAGCTAAGCTAACCGCTTTACATGCTCTCACCTTGAAGGCCATGAACTTGTGGTAGGGTTTAGGTGCCCAGGCGTAGACCTCCACTGAGTTCTTCAGAGCCAGAACCAAGAACTTGATCCGCTCATATTTCACTGGATAACAAAAACAAAAATAAAACATGAGGACATGATCGCAAATTATCAGCATCAGGAGGAGAAACCAGCATCACCTGCAAAATCAATTTAAACGTCTCCTGTCGTTCTTCATGTCACATCATCAGATGATGTTAGAAACACTGCTGCTGTTTGACAATAGATTTCTTGGTCGGACAAAGCACAAATCAGGCTCCTCTTTTGTCTTTCCCTTTAAAAGCAGTACAATTATTGTAAACTCATGTTTATTTGGATTCAACAACCTCAAGTATGATTAGGTTTTTTTGCCACCTAATTCCTAAAAATGTAATTGCCAGTCACACTGAATTTGAGGAAATAGCCGTAACTCCCATCTGATATGAACTGATCTTAACTTTCTTGTGCATGGCAATATTTTCTTCTAAGGTATGAAATAATTTAATTAGGATTTAAAAAATTTCTATTAATGTATCTTAGTTTTGAAAATGTCTCTCCATTACACTTCCTCAAACAAACACAAGTACAAGAGAACTCATCGGGTGAAACTTGGTTTCTCGCCAATTCAGACACACATGCATAAAATTCCTCGGCAGGAAATGGATGCGATGACTGACAGCTGTGATCAGTGTAGAGGGGTTTCCAACAGGAAGTGTCCGGCTTGGCTCAGGGGTACTACCATCACCGAGGACATTCTGAGTTTTAGACAGGACATGTTCACTTGGATTTCCCTGCTGCAGTGTTACTTAACTAAGGGCTTTCCTTCCAGCTTTTATCAGCGACATGCTCGTGTACAAATACACTCAAAGTGAGTTTGTGAAGTTTGTAAATATTAACTCTCCTGTTTGAGTCCAGATGTGGCTGGGTGTTATTGGGAAACGAGGACAAAGCAGGGTTGGTTGTTGAATAGATAACATTGATTGTGAAACGTAAAAGCTTACATTTACTAAACACATAATAAATTAGAACGATTCGTTGAAATGGTAAGGACACATAAACGTGTAAGATGCTTAATCGTAACCACACAGATCCTTAACAACAATAACCCAAACACAACAAACTTAACCGTCTCAAGTAGTTTAACGTCAACACTTTTGTGACTTTTTGTACCTTAATTTAACAGGTAGCAACCGAAAGACAGAAAAAAGGAGGGATGAGAGGCGATAAAAGTTCCCAGACAGAATTCAACCAGGATAGATGACAATGAATCAAATGTATTTGAACAGTTCTAAGTGGCTGTACGTTAATTTGTTTGTGGCAGCCACCATAATGTAGACAATAATATACTTTTTCTTAAATTGTTAAAATCATTCTTAACAGAGTGACAGAATTTGCTTTTTGCGACCACAAATGATGAATGTGCTGGGAAGTCAAATTTGATCACAGGAGCCACATTTAGGATGTATTTGAATTCCAGGTATGAAGAGTCGAACTCAACGTTGAACACATGTGATCAGATTGCTCAAGACGATTGTTACCAGGTCTGAACCAGGGACCTTAGACCCTGAGGTGACAGGGAAGCCATATTATGATTTACTAACAGTCATCGCAACTATTCGTCTACGTTACCATTTCACCGTGTCAACGTGACCTACCGACGTTGTAGTGGACGCAGCCCTCCAGGTCTCCGACAGTGGTCCAACCCTGTTTCTTCTCCACCTCGGGGTCGTTGTGCAGGATCTTGTTCCTCAGCCAGGACAGGTAGTAAACACGGAGCTTGTTCTTCTTACCTGCAATTGATCGAGAAAGGTCAAATCGGGACTAAGAAATTTTCATCGACAAGTTTTCTTAACTGTCAGTGAAGAGTCAAAACAATAAAAACCAATAAATACTGAGGAATCTGCTGTTTGTTACCTCTGCAAAGGAGGTTATGTTTTCAACCCCTGTCTGTTGGTTGGTTTGCTTGTCATAACAGATTACACAAAAAAAAAACATATTTCCATGAAATGCAGAATGGGCCGAGGAAGAACCCATAACATGTTTGGTGCTGATCAGGAGCAGGGGGTGGATACAGGAAATTTTCCTTACTTTCTTAAACATTGGGGAATAATTCATGGATCTTGATGACAAAATCAAGGTGTATTCAGAGGATGGATATCTATGAGTGTGTGAAATTTGGTTGAGCTTGATTGAATCGAAGATGACTTTTGGGTTTTGGAGGAGGTATCCGCTCTGCTGAGGAACATTCTAGTTAACTATGAATCTCAGGTTGTTTTCCTTCTTCCCGTCAACGACTTTTAAAATTGCTGCAATAGTCATCATGACAGAATGATGAAAGGAGGACCTCCATCCATAGGCTGATATTTTGTGCATCTGCCACATTGCCAATCATTTCTGCTTTTTTTTCATAGGAATTCTTGATACAACTTTTTCAATGACGCATATTTTGTAAGTTGTTAACGAAAACAAATGGACGCATGTTTCCCTGTGGTATTTCCTTCCGTCGTGAAAAAAGCTTGAGTGCGTGTCAGTGCTACATATTGTACACACACATGACGTGCTCTCCGCAGGCAGATTTACACAACATCCGCTTGGCCTGAAAATATCTGTTGTGACACTTCTGACTGCACTGCGTCCGTGTGAAATTGAGAAAGAGGAGAAGTAAGAAGGAGGATGTGCTTTCAATCTGAGAAGTCGTGGGACTCAGAGCTGTGTGTGGGGATGAAAATATTCAATCAACATAGATGCACAAGTTCGATCAGAATGAGTAGAGTTTGGCAGGTTTTCATTCATATATATGTATGTGTGTGTGTGTGTGTGTGTGTGCACATGTGCACAAGCCAGGCATAGCAAGCTCTCAAACACACAGTACTTGTGCATGCCAAATGTGTTTTGGTATTTGCATCATTATTGTGTCTGTATGGTTACAACTTGTATGTGGTTGCATGTTTTATTGTGTCTCCCTGATAAATCCTACAGTGTAATTAAGTGCAATCAAACCTTTAAAATGTGTGAACATTCCCGTGTGTGTGTACCTGATATAGTGACCAGAACGTTGAGTCCCTCCAGGACGTCCATCTGCTGGAAGCGGCGTCGGTTGATAAGAGGGTAAACTTTCCCCTGACCGCTTCGATCCAACAGCATCAGACCGCTCTCTGTTCCGACCAATAGGTTCACTCCTACACACACACACACACACACACACACACACACACACACACACACACACACACACACACACACACACACACACACACACACACACACACACACACACACACACACACACACACACATTTAAGAAAACACCAACAAAACAGACCACAGCTGGAAACACACTGTCGTCACAGTACAGATTCATTAGTCTCTTGCTGCCACCAGGTGGTGAAGACTGTAACAGCTGCAATTTTTAGAAAACAGTCATATAGTATTTTAAAATTCTTAAACCACTTGACTGGTGATATATGGAAATGCAGATGTGGAAAAATTAAACTTGAATGATGCATTCAACATTCAAATCTAAAAAAAATATATTTAAAGTTGTAAACCAATTTCATTAGAATCGTGACAAGTGGCCTAAATGTAACAGTCAGTGTAGTAGTATGACTTTTGGTTAGGGTTTGGTTATATCGATTAATCTAACGATTATTTTTTATAAATAAAATAAATCTACATTAAGCTGTCCAACAAAACAAAAAAAAGCTAAACAAAGCACAATTTAAGTAACTTTCTGAAGGAATATCAACACTGTGTAAATTCAAGTTTAGCAGTCTATCAAAAAATTCATAAAAGATGTAGTTTTAGTTTCCTCATTTCTTCTTTTTCTTAATATATAAATACATTTCAAATATAAACAATCTCAACAAACAATTACAACTAACAGTTTTAACTTTCCTATTGGGAACTATTGGGAACCTATGCTAGATGATTGTGGGTGATTTCTTTTCACGTCAGCTTGCTCTTCAGGTGACTGCAAGCCTTGACTGTGTGCAGCCGCCTTTCCACACAACGCGTCAATGCACGTTCCGCTGATTACGTCGAGGTATTGCCCCAGCCCTACTTTTGGTCAATCAGAAGTCCATCACTATATTTTCAAAACATGCAAATATGCATAATATCATTATCTCCCTGGATCTTAGTTCAAATGTGACCAAAACTGCTAGAGCTACGCAAGGCTGAAGAAATTATGTAAGAACTTTTGGGAGATTGCTTAATCCTGCCACAGCTCTGACTCAGTCCCATGTTAAGCTATGCACAGACTAAAAAGAATCATGTTGAGATGTTTTATCATGTGATGATGGTCATATCGCTAATCTGCCGAAGTGAATGTGTCTCTCTGTTCTTACCCCAGAGTGCAGCACACAGGATCTCGGAGTTGAACCTCTTCTTGTATTTGCGGATCTCTGGCGTGTCGCTCTGAGGCCGAGTGTTGACCGGGTTCACGTTGACCACGGAGCCCTTCCGTGATGGGTCAGCACGCAGTGCCTCTGCCAGCCGGGCATCATTAGCGTAACCTAGAAGGTCAAGGGGAAGGGCTTAGGTAGGACGGTGTAGGATGTAGAGTTTACCAGGCAGGGTGGGGGGTCAGCCAAATGGACCAGCATTAGAAAGATTGGTGGAGCACCTTCATTTTGATTTGTTAATCATGAAAACAGGACTGGTTTTCATTATATAGTTTTAAAATTCGTCAGGGAAAGAGCATGATATCAGCAACTACTCCAATATCCCAAAAACAAGACAAAATGTTGTTCGTCAATTTTTCCTTCATGTTACAGTGATGTGTTCCTTCATGTTACGTAGCTCAGGGCAACACAGCGACTCAGATGAAGCTTTGTTATATGTAAAGTGGGACATAAAACTAGCTGCACTGCACTGACCCGGTGGCAGGTCACCAGATGCACTAGGTGCTGTGATGACTCGGCATATGGCTGGACAGTCTGAGGCATGATGGGAACAGGAGGAGAGCCGTCATGAGAACGCTTGGTTTGTAAACTGTGCAGCTCAGTGAGTCTGTGCTAATCGCTGCTGCTTTACACACACAGGATCTTTACAGCCGTTTCCTCCAGAGGAACCTTTTTACCTTAGCCAAGGAGGTTGTATTTTTGTCTGTGTTTGTTAGTTAGCAGGATTACGCAAGAACTACTCAACCTATTTCCATGTAATTCTGTGGAGGGGTAAATTTTGGTGCGAATCCGGATCAGAAGGCAGATCCAGGAATGTCTTGGAAACTGCACCCATTGGACGGCACTAGCTGCCAATCACATGGTATCCAGCCCCAATGTGCACACTGCTTTAATGTCTATTTGACTCTAAATGGACCATAATTTACAAAATGAAAGACTTGAAACTAGAGATTGAGACATAAACTTTCAGTAAAATATTTACAGACGTTACAAATCAAATGAGAAGTGGAGTAATTCTCTCCGACTTCTATAGAAACCCTCTCGCTCTCTGCTGGTCCCTTCGAGATAATAGAGGTTTCAGACACAACCTCATTGGATTCAGCTACCAGGCCCAGACTCCATGTCCATTTTTATCTGCAGTCAATGGAAGGGACATACCGACATTGTTGAGGGCACTGCCAGTGGATGGAGAGACTTGGAGGAGGCGTGGGTCGATGAACGGAGTGAAGGAGGAGGAAGATTTGTGTTTCTGCATGTTGTTACTCGACTGGCTCTACAGAGAGAGAGAGACAACATGATTCAGTGGTGACAGAACTTCACAGCTCTGAATGTCAACTTGAAAGATCAACAATATACTTATAGCATCAGAAGACGGACAAATGTAAACGACACAATGTGGTCAAACAAGTCAGCAAACTGAGGTATCTCATGGTACATGCAAATACAATGGTCATTCAGTCAGAAAGTAAAATCAAAAATACGGAGAGGGAAAAAGGCAAAAACAATGATGGAGGATAAAACCACGTAGAGAACAAAATGGGAATCATAACTTAAGTAATTTCTTGGGAAATATACTTGCCGTTACGCCTCTTAACTGCCCTGTTCGCTAATCTGTTTTCTGGAAAATGTGAGAATATGAAAATAGGCGACATCAAGTCATAAAATGAGATTTCAGTGTTTGGGGGGAAAAGCTAACAGTCCTGTTGTAATCTCAGAAAAGGAGTGGCAGGACTGCAGCTGTCGGGGGTTCCAACAAGTTTGATTTAAGACTTTTTAAGACCATAAGGAATGAAATGTAAGATTTATTTCCATTTTAAACCAAAGTACCTAAACCTTTGTACAAGTAAAAAGTAAAACCTCTTTTGTCTTCCGGTTGTTCTGCTAATAGAGCTAGAAATACAGCCCTCCATCATCTCTGTGTCAGAGTGTGGAGCTACAGACAGCAGAGGGCGCCCTTCAAGACTCAGCACATAAAATCCAGAGGAAAACCTAATGAGAAGAATCAGCAGAATCTCACTTGTTTTAACCCTTACTGGGTCATTTTGGTTGTTTTTCAATGCTTTTGATTTTGACTTTATTTACCACATTAAAAACTGTTAATCTTTATATGCCCAGACGTTATGTAACAATATTAGATAAATAATGAACAAAGTGAAGAGATTTTTACTCTGCTGTGCTCCCACTTATAACAGCTAGTGCTGATTTTGACCTCTTTGTGCACCACTAAGCGCGCCTCCATGTTTTGGCTGGGGGGGGGGACATACCTCTGTGAGGATGCCGAGCTTCTCCAGGGGACTCTGGGGGGACATGGAGGAGGGGCTGGCAAGGCTGGAGGAGGAAGGGGAGTTTGATGCAGAGGAGGAGGGGGTGGAATGGTGGCTCTGCTGGATCAAGTCTGGGAGGTGGTGGATGCGGCCGGCAAAGCCGTTCCTGTCCGCATGCTGTGTGGGGTGATGGTGGTGGTGGTGGTGATGATGGTGGGGACTGGGTGTGTGGTGGCCAAGACCCGGGCCTGACCCCGGGCCAGGGCTTGGGGCAAAGCCTGCAAGCAGGCCAGCGGTCTGTGCTTGGCCCGGGCCAGGGCCCTGACGCTTTCTGTTATCACCTGCACTCTGGAAGTAGAAAGAGGGGTAGACGACTTTGGGTCTAGATGCGTTCCTGATGAGTTCAGGGGAAAGGAAGGTGTTAGCTAGAGCAAAGGGCACGCTACAGTGGCTATTCTACAGGCAGGAAGAAAATTCTCATTAGTAGTCAATTACGTGGTTCGATTATATGGTAAGTTATTGAAAAATGACCTTTTATTGTGTGAACTGCGTCTGACTTCATGTCTCAGTAACTTTAGAATATCTGAAAGTCCTACATGAAAATATAACAAACCTGAATAAATGTTTGATGATGTGATATGTCTTATTATGAAATAAGCTACAGGTCTTTATGAGAGTTTAATTAATAACTGTGAGGTTTAGTACTCAACCTTCACTAAGCCTCTACACACTGGAGCTACTCGCCATCGGGGGAGGGGGGGGAGAACAGAAACATGCTCAATATGAAACAAAATGGAAAAACACTTGGGTATTAATAAACAAAATACACAAAAACACAACGACTCATAGCATGTAATACATTCCTGCTGTGTCTGTCTGACTTGTACATGTCAGCCTGTACCTGTCTGACGATCAGAGTGCTGTCTTTGCAGGGCGTCGACCCCGCGTCGCTCTCGCCTTCATCGTGGACGATCATGGTTTTCACTGACTCTGTTTCTCCGTTGCTCAGCCTGGAAGAACTGCAGGACAGAGGAGGAGCAGCTTTTCAACACAAACACAAGGTTTCAGGTAAAACAACATGAGGTTCTCCTTATCCATGACCCTTGTGCACTGTGTTACATTATCAATACTAGAAGGGTATTCATACATCGGCCCAACAGTCCACTTATGAAACAATTAAATTCACTAGATCTGGATTTTTATTTCAATCCGCACCAAATTACACAGTCCCCTAAACACGCCTGTTTTTATATCCATTTATAATTGAGAGAAATAAACAAAAATGTTGTCCCAATATTTGAATCAATCCCAAAATTGAATGTTCACAGAAGTGGCCTGTGTAGTTTCTGTGCAATGCTGCTTACTAAGAAACAAAGATGGACACAAAAATAACCTCCTTGGCAGATGTACTGATGTGAGTAAGAGATCAGTAGTATATCTTACACAGCTCTGGAGTCCTCCGGGCCAGAGGTCGACTCTTCACCTGCCTCTTGGTCCACCTCTTCATCATCATCTTCATCGGTGGTGTCCGAGTCGTCACTGGAAGATGAATAATCCGTCACCTTATTCGGGGGGCGAACGTCATCCACTGCACGCAGCTCCTTGGCCAGAGCCGTAAGGTCCTAAAGGTCAGGAGGTGAAAGGGTAAAAACCTGAGTCAAAGGTCGTTTTTATCTCACAGATTTTTCTCCGTCTGTTGAGTTTCATACGTCAAATTAGATTTTCACTTAATCTTTAAGCAGGACAGAGTTAAGCTGCGGGAGAGGAAGAGAGGTTACAGAGGAACACCAGCCAATGTGAAGGCAACGCGAGAGCGGCAAAGCCAAATATGGAGCGAGGGAGGAGGTGACGGTCTCAGCCGAGGATCTTCAAGCTACTGCAGATAAGGTTAGTGGATTAATGCTAACAATGAGACAATTGTTATTAGGGCTGCAAAGATGAAAATTGTAAATGGGATAGAAGAAAATGTTTATTGAGGTTAGAGAGAGTGTGAGTTGAAATGGCTGCTGCCGAGCAAGAGAGACCAGTGGAGGAAGAAGCGAGCAGTACCACAGCCAGAAGACAAAACAACCATCTCATCACATCACTGCATCGGATGGTGAGCAGGTCACATGACACACTGGATCCAATCCAATCTCTCTCACAAACTCACACACACATACACACACACATTTCTAGATCTATCCCAGCTAGTGAGCTACAGTGCTGACCACTCAGCTTCGACTCTCACCGCTGGTCTGCTAGGCCTGACCAAGTCCCTCTTTTCCTCTGGTTTTTTCCCAGCATTCTCTGGCCGTTGGAGGGGTGAGCCCTCCGATTTGGAAGAGGCTAAAGGAGGTGGAGGTGAAACGATCAGTTTATTTTGAAAAAAGTGATGTTGTTTGTAGCATCCTTATTAAAAGTGGTATTTTCTTCAGCACAGATATTTTTCAGGTGGTGTTTTCAGTTCGATTGTCGCCTGCTGGCTTGTTTTGTAAGTGCTGATTTGTTTCAGTGTGTGCGCACTCACAGCGAGCCCTGAATCTCTCTCCAGAGCCACAGTGAGAGCCAGGCTGAGAGCTGGAGTTACTGGAGCTGCTGGAGGAACTGGAGCCTCCGCTGCCGCTGTTACTGGCTGCTCTGGGAACCAGTTTCTCCACCCGCTCCCACAGCAGCCGAGGCTCCGCTGCACTGTGGAGCCAACAGACAAGTCAGAGGTGGAGCCATCGAAGAGACAGCAACTTTTAACTGGAGGAGTTGCAGATGTGATACTGCGTTTCTTTTATTCTGACTAAGAAACAACTATTTTTTAAATGAAGATGCTACGAGTATTAAGCCACTTATAGGGACGATATAGGAAATTTCAAAAATAAATAGAGACATTTTTGGATTATTACAAGAATTGAGTCAGAATTTTACGAAAACAAAGTTGCATTTTAACAAGAATAAATTTGGGAAATTCAGAGAAAAAAAAAAATGAACGAGAATAGAGTCCTTATTTTACGAGAAAAAAGTCTGATTATTACAAAAGAAAAGTCAGAATATTACAAAGAACAGGAATAATAATGACCTGAAGTCTGATGAGATAAACTGAGATAGTAAAAACAAAAGAGAGAAAGAAGGAAACACAGAAATCATAGAAATCAGCGGGTTAGGTCTCTTTACCTGGCAGCATTGCGCTGGCTGCTCTGAAGAGCATTGCCGTGGTGATGAGGCGAGTCTCGCCTTGACAACACAGGTGACCTTGATGTAGTCCTGACGGGAACCTTTCATGATAAAGACAGTGACCGGCTCACACATTCACACTTCGTGATACACACTCAGATTGTACTTGTACAAAATCCCCTTCATAACAGCAGCATCACAACAGTCCTGACCGTCACCAAGCTGGTCCACTAAAAAACTTCTAAAACTGCTACAGCAAACCATAATACTTGTCTGTAGCTCTAACTTGTTGCCTGCATGATCATAAGTTTTCTTTACATCAGGGCAGCAGAAAAGGTTATCAATACCCTGCATGCATGTGTGTATATGTGTGGAAAATAACACAGCACCAAGAGAATATGGTCCTTATCTAAAATGCATGATTTCATAACCCCACTCATTTTCTAGACAACCTTCCAGTCACACCCAGAGCATCACTGTAAAACAAAACTATTACTCCAGTCGTCAGGGTTCGGACACAAACGCAGCGCTCACCCTGAGTCGCTCATCAATTCCAGTCAAGCCAATGCAAAACAATTAGGTAGCATCCAAAGCTCAGCTCAGTCAGTGAAGCCATCGCCATGGAAAATAAAATGAACAGACATGGTTTTGCTTTGTTTGGAAAGTCAGGTTAGGCGGGAAAAATGGAAAAGATGTACTGATGTTAATGAAAGGTCAGTCCTTCCTTAGTAACATGCTGCTCCTGGACCTCAAGACTGAAATGACTTTTGTGGTGGCTATGTTTGTTTATGTTCATGTAAGATTATGTAATTTTATGTATTGGAAGTAAACAGTATTGTGGTTCTAAATTGGTCTGGTGATGAGTGACAGAGACAATTTGTCTCAACGTGTCCTGCTGCTCAACATTGTCTCAGTATCTGCAGCAGGATGTAAAGGATACTATGACTTTACAAAGTTGTCCAATAACAACAAACTACTTTTATTTCACACAGTGATGTTAACTTCTGCTTTTTCGTGATATTGTGTGTATCTGGGGAATACATTTAGAGCAATATCTATTTCACTGGACACTAAGTCTTGTTTGTGGGGAGAGAAGTGATTTAGAAGCTGCCAAAGAATCTGCTAATTTCAAAAATGTATGTTTTAAGCTACACTGATTTAATGAAATCGTCTGTAATTCCCCTACAAGCTTTTGTCTGCACCATATGAAAAGAAAATTCAATATACATGATTTGTTCATCCCAGAAAGAATCAGGCAGAGGGTGGGAAGCTATTGATAGAATAATGGCAGTTTGATCCCTTGAGAAACCTCGTCCCGTTTGATCAACAGAAAATTGTGTCAAGTATCTAACTATTCCTGCCAGACTACACCGGGGGTCTTTCTTCCCGTCCTTACCCTGGGCGGGACCTCCTCTCGAGGGGCCGGTTCATGGGGCGAGGGCCTAGGCTGGGGGTGGGGTTGTGGGTCAGTGCGTGCAGGCGTTGATGATGTTGAGGATGGTGATGAAGATGGAGGAGGGTGATGGTGTTCCTGGTTGTTGCGAAGGTGAAGATTTTCAAAGCTAGGGGCGAGCTGCTCGCTGAAGGAGTGCAACTGCGACACCACAGGCGGAGCGGTGGCGCAGGAGTTTGATGCCACGCTGCCGCTACTCTTTACAGCGGCCACATGGGAGCGAACCTTATAGACAACAAAACAGAACAAATGGGGGGCAGGTCAGGTCAGTTTGCATGCAGTGCACTCTGGGAATTCAGGTTATCTTTAGGAGTTTGTATGATTGGAGCCATACAGGAGACTAAATCCGTTCCTTGTGGAACACCTGCTATAAAAGCCTATGAAGATTTAAATGAAGACTTTTTAGACATGGAATATGTAGCATTCCTGGGTTCATGTATTATGAATGCACAGGTAGCCAGGTTGGTAGGCAGGTATCTTACGATTGACTTATTTCACATTTTTAAAACATTCAAACTTTGAGCCACACACTTGATGCATGTGCAACTGTTTGGGGACTACAGGATTCTATGTGTGTAGACACGCGTCTACTAATCGCCTACATGTGAGGGGGTTTTGGGAACATTGTAGCATCCAATTCTGTAAGTGAGGCTTTCAGATCTCTAAAATTGTAGCTACAGAAAATAGCTCCCCATGTAAACTGCTCTATAAAACTTGTGTACACGTTGGTCACATGGTGCACCACCCACCACCACAAGTAAACTCTCAACCTGTGGGAACCAGTGAACATCACAACCACAAAACTTGCACAATGTTTGGTTGCCCGTGAATAAGATGGAGGAGTTAGAGTGCTGAGAAGGCTGCATCAGTTTTAATAACATCCAACATCTTAAGGTAGACAAGACAACATCTTAAGGTAGTAAGTGTTCTTTAGTGTTTTTGAACATTAATGATATATATATATATATTTAATATCTTTATTTTTGTAACCTTATCTGACAGCATTTTTGTGCGGGAATTTTACAGGGTGTAAATTTGGCCTTATTACTTCACGTAAGAGCTTTCTCAGCCTTTTGGCTCCTGCGGTTAAAAGGTACATGGCTCCAAATCTTAGCAGAGCCCCTGAAGAACCCAGGTTGTTATGAGTGCAACAGGAGGGAAGAAGGAACGATCACTCACAAATGTACATAAAAAATAAAAGACAGTAACAACAAAAATGCACATGAGGTCGATTAGGAGGTGAAGCTATAGATCCTAAGTCACATGCGTTAGACTCTTATTGTTGGTTATAGCTCCTTTGGGAAATTAACTGGTTCAGTTATATTTCATGCCAAATTTTGGATCCAATTTATTGGATGTTCAGAATAATTGATTTAAAAAGGCAGAGATATGATGTATCATCCCCATTGCAAACTAGTAAATGATAAATTACAAGGATAAAGTTTATCTCTGCAAAAGCTTTAAAACTATTGACAAATTGATAATTTAAATTAATAAAAAGGGGATGTCAGTATATATTCTCCTTTAATTTTTGTCTCTCTTTTTTATTCACATCACACAATAGGTTTTCAGACATGAACTTTCAAAAATGTCCTGAAAATTGCGTCCACAAATGCTCTGGAGTTTGTCTTTTTTTTGTGCCCATATAAGGAACGTAGAGTTTCAAAGTTAATGAGCAGGAAGATGTTTGTATTAACGAGAGCTTAACGAAGACTGGCATGCAAACATACATGTAGGCAAGACCGCAGGGTACATACAACATGCACACATGATGTTCAGGGCAAGAAAGCTTGTAAACTTAACAGTGGATGATTTCTTTTATCTAAACTGTAATCTTCTCCGTCTCAACTCCCTTTGTCTGTTAGCTTTTCTATTTGGAAATGAAAGTAGTTCAGCAGCAGTTTTCATTTCTATATGATTATCTCTGATAAGAAGATAAACGCATTCAAGCTCGATTCAGTGCTCAGTGAAGTGTGTGTGTCACATCTGAACCTGATGACTCGCACCTAATGAGAGAAACCCCATTAATCCACTTCTAACATTACGACAAATGTTTAAAACGGAGCCCGTTAGTGACATCATTACCCCACACCCCCATTTTACAATGTTACAGCATCGTTTCTGAATAATTTAATCGGTGTGACATATTCAAAACTGATTCACTGAACTGTGATTATTCATGCTCAGTGGCTTGAATCCTTCGCTGGGAAGATGACTAATGCTGTCTGAGTCACTCTGCTGCGAATCTGAGTGCCCATGAATTATGGATGTTTCGAATCACCAGCACAGAGAGGAAGTGAAGAGGGAGAGTATAAACTCAGAACATACCAGCAGACACGCACATTCATGTTCACACAAACACACAACCATGTGCACACCTGGAGATTTAAAATGACTCTTCAATAATTACACATCTGACAGGTGGGAGGACAAGACGTCAATCAAAGAGTTAGTCACGGGAGAAGACAATGTAATCATGGTCGTGATCCTTTCATTTCCATTGTTGAAAAAATAAGGACTTCTTTAAGATGAAGGAGAAACACTTTTTTCAAAGTCAACATTTGGTTTCATGTTCTCATAAAAAATATCTCCTGTGTCTGGAAATGACAACAACCACATGAGATTTAACATTTTCACAACTTCTTGTTTAAAACAGGGTTTCTGCAGGTTTCAATTGATTAATTATAGACTTTTTAAGACCACAATGAGTGAAAAATTAAGACCTATGCGAAGTATGACAATTATGAGGGAATATCAGAGTCATATAATTACTTACACGTTCCCATAACTGAAGATTAAGTGAAGTAGCCGAGTAGAGAATAATCTGTATAAACGTAACACTTGAATATATTCAAGACATTTAAAGGCACGAAATGCAGATAATTTCATTATAATGCTTTTTGGACTGGTTAAGACCCTGCAGAAACCCTGTCAAATGAAACAGAATCAATGACAAACCCTAAGAGACATTCAACATAGTACACAATTTGATCCATTCTCCACATGAAGCAACCTAAAGGAGCTGAGCTAAAAGGAGGAAATCACAGGAAAACAGCACAACTACTAAAAAGTAAAAATCTTCAAAAAAGATTTAACTTTGCTGAAATCAGCTGAAAGAGAGAAACTTGATTTGTTATTATTTTAAGAAAAAACGGATTTAAAGAAGCAGGCAACATCTGGAGTTGGTGTAAGTCGAAGAGAAACAGCTGGATAAAGATGAAGCTTTAGTTTCCCAATTAACTGACGTTGTAGAGCGACAAGTTGTTTTCAATCCCTTGATAACATGCACTCAATGACAGGGGCACAGGTTGCCGGTGTATCACAGGACTATCATAAGGAGAGAAACAATTATTCACATTTGTCCTGGGCCACATACAGTATGAAGGCCCAACTACTTAAGCTGTCGACCTCTGAATGGCTACAGTTTCCTGATGAACTGAAAATATTTTTAAACGGACACGTATCTCTGTATGTTCAGACTGGATAGAAACAACATGATTTGGTCTTTGGAAACAGAAATGACTACCTTGTGCATTAGGGTATAGAGCAGGGAAGTGAGATCCGATCCCAACTGTCTGAGACACATTGTAAAGCTGGTGGTCAACTGAAAAAATGTCTGTACACTTGTGATCGGATCCCTCAAGATGGATGTTAACACCAGATCTGGAAAGGGCTAATGTTAGGTGCTACTGTCTGATGTTTGCGGCATCTGTTACCTGATCTGCAGCCTTTTAATTTTGAAGCCACAACAGGAAGTCTCAAGTCGAAAATAACAACACAGCATCTCCAGTGGAGAGAAAACAGCTGGCCCTTCATTTGTGTAAAGGGGAAGGCTGCATCATATGACATACACATGTGTCATATGACCCCATGGATGTTTACGGTTTGGTTTGAGAAGCTTGTGAGTCAGTCTCTCCCACAGACTATTCTCTCTGTTGTGGACAGGATTAAACAAACAGTACGAGGGATGAGGGGAACACAGCGTTTTTTAAGATGAGAAGATGCTGAATCAGCTTCATGTTGCTGGAAACCTCTCTGTCCCCATCTGCACTTTAACCTACAACACCAAGGGAGAAAAAAGCCCCAGCGAACTTAAACTTCACACCAACTCAAAATGCCACCTGTGTGCAACAGCTGTGGAAGTAAAGAAGAAGGAATAGCTCACAAAGGGTCTGGGGGAGAGGTTTGAGGTCATTGTGGTTACCTGTGGATCCACAGGGCGGTGCATGGCGGGCGCCTCCGATGCTGAGTTCCCGTTGGGGTAGGAAGACTCGGAGCGCGGCGGCACTGGAGGCTGCGGTGGTTTGGTCTGAGCTGCCTGAGGAGAACCCTGGATGTTCTTCCGGTATCGCTCATCAGCCTAAGGAGGACACACGCACAGATGAGGCACGTGCACGTATAACAGCGGCATTAGCAGTTGTTGGAGAGCACAGGTCAGTGTGTGTCAGTACATAAAGAGCAGGGTGAGTGGAAAAGAAGCCATCAGATGCTGTTAAGACATGATTTCTACCAGCGGGAGTAGGATGAGCACTTTAGAAAAGGTCATCAAAGCGCTTCATCAAAGGCAGCAATTTTATTGTTGCCACAATATTCCCACATCCCTGCTAGTACGACAACAGCACCATGACCAGCAAAGAGTGTCATGCATCTGTCATGAGGAGGAAGGTTAGGACACACACCGAGGTCCAGGACACTGAGGGAAACAATCACTGTGTATCTTGAGTGTTTGCACCTCCGCCAGGGAGGTTATTGTATGTTAACGCCCCCGACTGTTGGTTGGTAAGAATGTTTGTTTGCTTGCCTTGACCAAGTGCCATTTATTGAAAGCCATAAAAGTTTATATTATACAGAAACTACTGAGGGAACAGATTTCTACGAAACTTGGTGAAAGGATGGGAAATGGGCCGAGAAAGAGCCAAATACCTTTTGGTGTAAATCGAAGGGGGTGGATCTTTTTCTTTTTTATATTGCCAGGTGGAGTGTTTTTTGTTTCTTTTACATTTTGAGATTTCCCAGGGAATAGTTCATAGATCTTGATGAATGATATCAGGTACATGTAGAGGACTGATACCTGTGTGTGCAATTTGTTGCAGCTTGACTGAATTTAGGGCAACTGTTGGGCCTTAGCAGCGCCGGTGCCATTCTAGTTTTCCCATGAAGCCATCTATCAAGAAATGCTCTTCATCTAGAGGTACAGCTTTAAAGAAGCTGCCCATATTTAGTCCAACGTCACTGGAAAATCTAGACGAGGAGTTTAGACAGCGACATTAACACGTTGTAGTCACAAAGCATCAGTGCATCGCACACCAGCAGCTTAGCCATCGCCAGGTACACACAGAACACCCCAGGCAGTGGGAGTGAGTACACACAAGCAGAGGAAAGCATTCCACAGGAGTCAGTGTGACGACGTCGAGCTTCGAGGGTTCACCTCTCTGACACACTCAGAGTCGGGGGGGGGCCCTTGCAGGTCAGCGACAGGTAGCTCAACGTCTGTAGTTTTCTCCAGACTGTGGTTTTGACCGGGCCGTGTCTTCTCAGAGTCAGTGCCCTGCGGTTGTTTTGTCGTATCTGGAGGTTTTACACTATCAGGATCGTGGTTCTGTGGGGGTTTGGCGCTCTGTTGCTGTACCGCTTTGCTACTGTCCAGGTTCTGGTTTTGCTGGAGGGACAGCAGATAGGCCTGCTCCTGCTGCAGCTGTCTCTGGAGTTTATGTGCTTGACGCTGCTCCTCAAGCTCCCGCCATTTATACTCCTGAGTACAGGGAGGGTCACATTGAGCTAAAACGTTCCCACAACATTTGGGTTAATACTTAATTTGTTTAGGGCCCCTTTGGTGTAACCTCAGATATTCAAATAATCACACATATACATATAGGCAGAGTCTCAAGTCCACCTGAGAACACTGCGGTTGTATTCCGCCGCCAACCAGTGCAGGTTCCATGTACATATTTCGACATACATTCTTTTTTCCAGATTCATATATGGTCAGTATGTTCTTTGACACACACTCAGGAAACAAAACAAGTCACCAAATCATAAAAATGCTAGGCCACCTTGACATTTGACCTTGGCTACCAAAATCATATGAGTTAATCCTTGAGTCCAAATGAATGTTTGTGCCAAATGTGAAAGGATCACTTTCACAAGGCAAAAAACTTTGACCACCAAATTCTTATCAGTTTATCCACCGGCGTGGAGGCACAAAGAAAACTGCAGTTTTATCTGGATTAAACTATTATAGTCTAAAGACGTGGTATTGCATCGGTATTTGGCGATGTCCGGCCTGGCATTTTCAGCAGTATCTGAGAAAGTATTGGTATCGGAACATCTAAATTTAAGTTATCATATAGAGACATATTATGATATAATGCAAGTTCATCACAACTGCCTTCTTCTAACAGATGAGGCCCAATCCTTACAGTGCTGAAAATGCTGCTGCAGAGTTTTATTTTATTATATATAAGCAGAGGCTAAAGTCCAAACAAAACATTAATAACTTTAGTGAGACTTGTGCTTTCTTTGAAAAGCGAAACATGAAATTAAATACTGCTCCCAACCGCACAGCAACATCTGTTGGAGCACTTAACTTTGCTCAAAACCACAGAAATATTAAGACCATGATGGTTTTTACGAGTTTTGATACTTTACCAGAGGCTGCATCTATATATAGCAAAACACAGTTTAATCAAAAGGATCAAATTTCTTTTAAATCTTTACAAAGCAAATGTTGAACACGTTAATACGTCTCTAAGTGTAAGTGCAGCCAAACATGATGTAAGGGAAACATGTTGCTTTCATAGTAAAGTTTATGAATGTTGACAGAGTAGGAACTGGATGGAGCAGCCGATGATAAAGCGACTGTGTGAAGCGTGGAAGTAGGAATACGAGCAGTCATATCCTTTCATTATGTGAATATCCTCTGTGATCCCCTGAGGAGGAGAATCCTTTAAAAATAAAAACAAAAAAACATCAAGTCATACAAACCCCCACTTCCTGTTGGATGACATCACCATCGCTGAGAGGCCCAGTAAATATCCCGAGAAATAAATCTGAGAAGACTTATTATGTTTGGATCTCAGCTGTTAATGGCTCCCCTGGGATCTACAAACACTGTGAGGCGGATCCAAAAACTTGATTTGTTTCGATGGAAAACTGAAGCAGGAAAGTTTGTGTAACGGAGGAATAATAAGTACCTGCATTATGAAATTTTAATTATAGAAACATTCAAAAAAACAACCACTGGGACTCAATAACAGATGGAATAATATTAAGAATACAGATTCATAGAGGCAGAGGGGAAAGACAGAGAAGAATCTATTTGAAGAAAGACATGGGGGATGAATGTAGGAGGTAGGATAGGGACCAATTTTAAGAATTTCTATATTTTCATGGGGAAAAAAAGATGTAAATATGATTTAAACAAGGCAGCCAGACACTTACCAGCAGCATGGCCTGTTCATGGAGCAGCTGCTGCTGCAGGATCTCCAGGTGCCTCTGCTCCTCCTCCAGCTGGCGACGGATGTACTCCTGAGAGTCAAACACAGCCGTGCCAAAGAGCTCAAAGTCAGAAAAGAGCAAATTACATTAAAATTATGTGAAAACATAAACTAAGTAAAGATGGACGACATGACAGTTCCCCAAAAGTGAAGCCAAAGTGCTTAGATAGCTCCCCAGTTCATCTTTCTGGTAATCTTTAATTGGTTATTTATTAGTCATGATTGATTAAGTACGCATATCAGGCCCCTACCTGTTCACGGTCGGCTCTCCTCTTTTCCTCATCGACCCTCCTGCGCTCCTCCTCCTCTTTTCGACGCCGCTCCATCTCCTCGATGCGCCTCTTCTCCTCCTGCTCGCGCCGGCGCTGCTCGCGCTCCTGCTGCCTCCTCATCTCACGCTCACGCCGTTGTTGCTGCAGGTGGACACAGGAAACAAACAACACCTGTTTAGTATGATAGCTCATTTTTTTTATTATAATTATTTTAATTGGATAAATGGTGCAAAGATTTGAATTATGTGACCTACATGCAGCTTTTGTTTGAACCAATAATCTGATGTTGCTGGAAGTTAAATCTTACACCAGTCACCTAATAGGAGTGTTTTTGTGCATGTCTTGGCAACACTGGTATGTTTTTGTGTATCTGACATTACGACATAACGCTATGGATCATGGTTGAGTCCATTTACATTTCACCCGAGAAAATAGACGGTTATTATGAACGACTTTCATTCAGCAACATTCGACTACCTCCTTCTTTAGAGCCATCCATGAGTCAGGCTGCCAGAGCCGAGAACAAGCCCCAACACATGTGATGAGCTGAGGTGTCAAAAGAGCAATAAAATCTATTCCATCAGACCAAACACTTCCACCATATTCACAAAATGGCAGAATTGTTCCAAGTATTTCACGAGGCTCTTTTCCACTTTTAAGGTTTTCAAATGAAAAATATTATATTTATCGGTTGATCAATTAACGTTTTGCATTGTCATATTTTGGAATAAATTAAATATCTTTAGATTCTGAGCTGTACACTTAAACATATATACATGTTTTTTCTTACTATTTTCTTACATTTTGTATAAACAAAAGGTTAAAATGATTTGATCACTTTACATTTTTCTCTGTGGAACAAATGTACCCAAACTCACACAGACACTAATGTAAAAGGAGCAGAGCTATAAGAGATGAGGACTAATTACAGATTAAAAAGGGGTTTTACAAAACCAGATCCAGATAATTGGCGGATTAACAGAAACTGATTAATGAAAATAAATGTGGTACATCCAGTCCTGAAACTTAAAAATGAACACTGCTACTATATGGTTAAAGCAGATGAATTTTGACTGCTATGTTTTAATTTTTAAACATTCCATCTGTTCATCTGCACGCTGCCAAGGATTTCCAAGTCTTAAACTCTGTCTGTTCTGTGGATGGATGGTTTTTACTCTGGGGCACATGTGACTGTATTTACCGGTGTAAGCGTGGAAAATATAAATAAATACAGACACTAGATGGGCTGAAGTGACAGGAAAGTTGTTTAAGATGTCAACATTTCCAGCTCTGCCTTAAGACGTCATCATTTAATCAGTATAATAGCTTAAGCCTGACGAGTGTTTATCTGACGTCTGGTTCTCTAAGCAGACACATGAAGAAATTACACTGATTCCTGTCTGTCAGCGCGTTGTGAAAAGGTGCAGAGGAAGCTGCAGGACATCGTTTTTTTTAGTGGCTTTAGTTTCATGACGCATCAGGTTTGCACTAATTCGCAGCTCAGCGCTCGTGAATCCACAAGAGGTGATTCGTCAAAACAGGAGAGCACATGTGCCATGGTATTTCTCTGACATGGCCTGGGTTCAACTGGGGCTTCTAATGTCTGACTTATGTACAAGCACCGTCATGAATGAAAAAAACAGCCCCAAGCTGTGACTGCTGTGGGAAAACACGAGATAAGATATAAACTGCTCGTCTCGCTCTGACAGAGGCCTCGCACCTTTGAGGTGTATTTAATATAAATTTGCTCCCTCTCTCTGTTTGAGCACGCTTAAATGTCCCCACTCTCTTCTCTCATTTCACAGTTTCAAATTCCATTTACTTCCTTGTTTGGTTCTCTTTCTCTTCCTTTGCTTTCAGAGAATTTACTTCAGTCCACTTCTGTCTAAATTTATATCATCTCGCTCCCTCCCTCCTCCTCCTTCCACTTCCCTCTCTCTTCTATCACTGTACATTTTTCTCTGAGGGACAAATGCGCCCAAGCTCACACAGACACTAATGTAAAAAGGACCACAGCTCAAAGAGATAAGGGATAATTACAGGGTTTTCATACTCGTCCTCTGGGGACACCGATTAATTTCTATTCTCCGCCGCCCTAAAATTGATTTTGGAGTCTATTATAAGAAATAATCAAAATAAAAATCTAACCACAAACCTCTGAGTCACAAGTTAGTAATCCTATTACACAGAGATAATGTAAACTATCTGGCTGACTCCCACTGGTTCTCCGCACCATCATCGCCGTCACAAACAATGTGAGACCAGAGTATCAGTTGGAGCCAAACCAATAAGGATTTTTGGAGGTATATTCTATTATCTTTATCGGACGATATATATATATATATATTAGGAAAAAAACTGAAGTGATTATTCCTGAGATATCGTTATCAAATCCTTGTGATAAAGAAATGTCAGTGTAATGATTAATTTAGCTTGAGGTTTGAAAAGTAATGTGTGAAGCTTGTGGGTTCACCTCCTCCAGCCGTCTCCTCTGCTCCTTCTGCTGCTCGATCCGTTTCTGCCTCTCGGCCAGTAGTTGGCGCTTGTATTCCTCCTGCTCGCGGAGCTGCTGCTCCTGGAGGAGCTGTTGGCGGCGCAGAGCCTCCGAGCGCTCCTTGTTCTCCTGTTGCAACCGGATGAAGTCGCGGCGCAAGGTCGACTCCCCCGGCACGTTGACGATGGAGCTAAGTGGAAGACATGAGGACAGGAGTCATTGACAGTGGCTTCACTTACATTTTAGTGGGGAAAAAAAATGCATGTTGAACATAATGACACTGCACTACATTGCAACTCCAAGAAAGAAAGATATATTTATCCACTGCAGTTTTTTATCTTATTTAAGTATTCATTGTTTTTATGTTCTTTGCTCTGGATGTCGTCAGTGAAACTTCTCGAGGACGGCAGTGATTGAGACGAAACTAACCTCGGCTCTCCTTCTTGCTCAGACGCCTCCTCCTCCTCTTCTTCACTGCCACTGTATTCATACTCAGTCTCATCTGTGGAGAACAACACAGGGAAATTTACAAGTGGTGTCAAAGTCATTAAAATGCTCAAGTGAAATTGTGCAACAGAACCCAACATGTATGTACAACTTTTGGAAACTTTGAATAACATAGTTGCAAAACTATATTTTCCTTCGAGGTCAACAGAAGAAAGTGTTTTATTGTACATACTTATTTAGATTATTTCTAAATAAAAGTATAGTTTTGGAGCCCAACAACTTAGTTTTTTTTTGGGAGGGGTGATGCATCCATGATTAGGAAGAAAAAATTCTGATGCATTATATGTTACATTATATAAATAAAAAAAATATTCCTAACATGTCATTAATTAAAAAGAAAACAAATACAACTAAATATACAGAACTTAAAATATTAATTAAGTAGATTTCATTATGAAATATATGCTGTATGTCTGTGAAAGCTCATATTGGCCAAACGAAAATGATGTCTGGCTCTTACTCTTTTTTTATGTCTTTCTCTGCCACTGACAGACATTCTCATCTACTAGTTTAGTTTTGTCTCATACTAACAGATGCTGGATGGTTTAGAACAGAGTTGTTGTTATTTACAGGATTAAGCTACATATGAATTTCATCTGTGACAAACATCCTCTTCCTCCTGGACTCACCCTTCTCGCCCCTCTTCTTCTTGGTTCGGTCGATATGGTCTTTGAGCTGGATGCGGACCTGCCTCTCGTTGGGCTGGTCCCGGATGAAGGGGTGTTTCAGCAGCTGCTCAGTGGGGGGACGTTGAGTGTAATTCTTCACCAGGCAGCCCTCAATGAAGCTGAAGAACTTCTTTGACCTGATAAAGTGTTGAGTTGAGATGTGCGTGTCTTACATATTCAGCCACATCTCTTTTTTAGGATGGGAGATAGTTTGACTCAGAGGATAAAGATTAAAAAACTTGACCCACCATTTTTTGGACTTGAGTCGAGGAGGGGGGTTTCTGGGGATGAGGAAGAGGGCTCTCATTGGATGCATGTCACACAGAGCTGAAGGAAACAAAAAGGAAGAAAACAAGTGAGGGATCAATACGAACCAAAAGACAAGACAAAGGCAAACGAAGAAGATTGTATGCATTTATGAGGCTTTCTTAACGGGGTTATTATTTTTTTTATTTAAAAACTCCAAAACAAATTGACCCTAACCCTAAACAATCTCCAACTAAATGAGTGGTAATACACATGCCCCTGTAAACATGAAGCAGACTGTATGCTTTGTAGTTATATATTATGGTATGTATTATGTACGAGAAAAAGCACTGGTAAAACTTAAAAGCAGGGAGATGGAACTGTCATTAAAAGTGTTTTGCATTTTAAGACCCAATCAGGAAGAGAACGTGGGTGTCTGTGTCCATATTTCCAAAAGCATCAGTTTCTGTCTGTCCAGTCTAAAACACAACATCAGAGGTTTAAAAGTAAAAACAAGGCCAGCATAGTTTTGAAAAGGCTCCGTTTCAGAGGTTTGACAGCAGTCGTGTGGACGGCAGATGTAAACCATGTTGTAAACGTAGCAAAGGTGATGGGTTTTTAAACTAAAACTTACTAATGTGGATGTAGCCTTAAATACTATGTGGAGGTTAAAGGAGTAACATGTTATTTTAAAAAGTCTGGTACATAGTATGGTTGCTTTAAACATTGGTGTCTATTTTAACCCTTGTTACAAATGTTCTTTCCACTCTCTGCCATCACCAGTTATATACATTATCAATTTGAACATAAATCCTTTGTCACAGCTATTATACCAATTCCCCATTTGAACGACTTTTATACTACTTTATACTATGCCACCGATAGATTAATGTAACAGTACTTACGAGGAGCTCCTTCAGCCATCTCTATAGCTGTGATTCCACAGGACCACAGGTCACTCTGAAAGCCAAAACATTTGTCAGATGAATTTGTGTGGACATGTGTACTGCCATGTTTCATTAATGTGTGTATTCCTACTGAGAAAATGTAAAAATTGAGTTAACAAAAGTGAAGAATATTTCAGATATTTCAGACACTTTAGAGTAACAGCACCTTTCCAGAGATCAGAGAGTTTCCTGGTTAGTGTGAATAATCCACAAACTACTTTTCCTACAGAGGGCTATGTATGCATCTGTAAAAATATTGTTTTGTAATTTGGTTGGACTGACTCTCGAATTTTGTACAGAAAGAAAAATGCAGATTAGTTGTTCTTGAAGTAAATTTTCTTCCACCTTACTGAGTTATCTGATATCTCTTCCTACCATCCAGCCCCTGTTGTACTATAAAAAAGCAGACTCAGATTTTCTTTTCTTACCCTGTAGTCATAGGTAGCATCTGGGTTTTCATCACAAGCGATGACCTCTGGAGCCATCCAATATGGGGTCCCGATGAAGGTGTTCCTTCGACCTACCGTCCGATCCAGCTGAGCACTCACACCAAAGTCCACTGAGGAAGAACAGGATCAGGATCAGTTACGACTGAAAACAGTCCACTTACAGGAGTGTTGTGCGTGTGTTATATATTAAAAAGTATACTACGCAAATAAAGTATAAAAATGAAATTATCGGTACACCGGGAACACAGTGACAGTGCTCAATTTATTGATTAAAAATGATGTTCAAAGTCAAACTGCAGGTGTTGAATCCCCTGAAAATGTGACTTCATATCCTCTGATTTAAATCTAAGCCTCCAAGCTAGATCAAAAATTCAGTTTCTTGCCCCAGGTCCTTTGTTAATTCAGATTTAACTTATTTTCTTCTCAAGCTGAAATCGCTGAAATCACTGAACTCAAGTCCACAGTTCTGGTTGTTCCCTGAGTGTATTCTGCTGCATTTTGAATGCTCTCTTTCGTCTCCATTTAACTGAAATGCAAAGTGATTATTGTGGCCTCAGAGAAGACATGTGCTTTATACTGCGTGTCACAGGACAGTAATTAAAAAAAAAGGTCAGAGGGAGTAAGTTGGTTACATATAGTAATCTAATCATGCATTATTTAGAGAAATCAAAATAAGATAGATGATTGGAGGTTAAGACAAAATGTTCAGAGATCTTAAGGACTATTATCTTGGTTTTTGAAATAAAAAAATCATATTTGACAAGTTGCCATATACTTGCTGCTGTTGTATCGAGACAAGATCATTTCTAACATAATGGTCAAAAAATATCTAGAGTGATATTTTGTTTTATACGGACCTACAATCATATGAAACATTATAAGACAACACTGGTAATGAAAATGCCCCAGTTGGCACAAGCACGGCATTGACTCAAATCTGGCGCTGCTGTATTTCTTTCCCCCAGTTCAGATGTCCAGACCCTGGTGCTGGCGCACAAACAAAACAAGACGTACCCAGTTTGACCTCAGCGTTTTCAGTCAGCAGCACGTTTTGTCCCTTGATGTCACGGTGGATGACATGATGAGCGTGTAGGTGAGCTAATCCCTGTAGAGATACATGGACACAAAAGTAAATATTACATATTTACAGCTTCTCAGAGCTTTAAGGTCAGAGGCAAAATAGAAAGAGTGAGAACTATCAAAGATGGAAAATTCAAAGATTTCAAAGAGAAACGTGCAACCTTATCTAATAATTCCAGAAATCTCTGTGCATGTGTATGATCTCAAGAACCGCTTCACACTTGGTGTGTGTATTGTTAAAGGCCCATGAAGTGCAGTGTATTTAGACATGTAATATGTTCTATATTAATATAATTAAATATATTTATGTAATGTTATGTAATTTTGCGTTTCCTGGTTAGTTATTATGATGATGATGCTTAATGATTTCAACAACTGGGGATTCTGCCATATAAATACATTTCTGCAGTTTCACTTCTCATTGTCACAAAATGTTTGCCTGATGAAGTTCGAGTAAGGAAATTTTGCATAATACATTCCTGATTGCGAGCTTGATGTTGTGCGGGAGCTCTTTCCCAAGTTTTGATCTACTCGTCAACATCTGATTCTCCTGTTCAGGTTCTGCGTACTGAGTCCAGCTCCACTGAACTTAAACAGGTGAGCAGCTCTTTGTGCAGCAGCAGTGGTGTAGATCAGTATTTGTGGACCGAGTAAATTACTGCAGGTCACTTTTACAGTTTAAGAAAGAAAACTGCAACCAGCGTCACCACAGACCAAACAAACAGCCTGTTACAGACAGGGAGGTTTAGAACAGACATGGCACTAGTTAATAGGGGGATATCGTAGGATTATATCCATGTGTGTAAATACAGGTCACTGATATCAACACAGTGATATCCCCACCCCCCCTAGACTACAAAGAGGCAGTAATCTACTGATGATTTGCACTCTGCTACAGTATATAATCTCTTTTTTTCGGCATTACAAGGTCCCGTTGCCTTTGGTTCTGTCTTGTGATGCATTTCGTCCAATCGACCAGATAAAGTCCTGAATTCATTGAGGCCTGCTGTCGACGCCACACATCTTTTTATTCGGCAGTGAGGTCAGTGGTTGGCGGAGAAGAAGGACTGACCCTGAGGATCTCTCGGGAGATGTAGGCGATCCAGTCCTCCTTCAGTGTGTTGCCTTTGGTGTTCTTCACCAGATCTGTGATGGAACCGGCACCACAGAACTCCATCACCAGCTGGAGGAGAGAGGACACATTTAAACATAAAAACACAGACACACTCACGCCATGATTTTGTGAGTTACAGAGAATCCCCTGCCAAGAGGTGTTACACGCTGCACTTTACCATCAATAAACCATCACCACATTCATTTTATAGTATATCTAATTTCAACAAAAGCAACAATTACTCAGAAAACCAGTGTCTATTAACCTATTACTTTGCATTTTCCATTTGTGAGCCACTAGGGCCACATTTGAATGTTAATCTGCTGGATTGCTGTTTGGCAAAAAACACTTTTGATAAGAAATGGTAGAATATGAAAAAAATGACTTGTTTGATGACAACGTGTTTAACCTGTTCAGTGATCGGAGGCAGCCGGAGTAATGGGAGCAGCATTCAGGCAAAGACGAGCGGACGTTATTTTACAGCTGATTTTCAATGAGTAAATGCTGCATGGAATCTCCTGAATGTCATCATCGTTTCACACTAACACTCATAGATGGAGGACTTCCTCTCTGCAGCGACAAAGACTGCACAAATTTAGTTAAAACGGTATTTTGAGGATTAGAAAGAGAAGTTTTCCAATTGTGTTACATCCAGTCAACGTGCCATCTGCATTGATCAGTGCAGTGCAAGTGTTTAATGTTGGAGATTTTCTTATGCATTATGCACAATTGAGTTCACATTAGTTGAATAAATGATTAGACTTTGGCATCACATGACACAAAACTCTTCGAATGTGTCAAACAAAAACTGAACGGTCACGTTTGAACTAAAACTTGCAGAATTCATACATATTTTACCACAAGACGTACACTTTGACCTTTGAGCACCAAAATCTACTATTGTTGAGTCCAAGTGAAACTTTGCACCAAATTAGACAAAGTCCCTCAAGGTGTTGAGATATCGCATTTACCGCAAGAACATAGAAAACTTCTCTTGCCTGTAAACACATCCAGAGGTGATAACGTTCCTGTTGCTCTTCTCTCTCTCTCTCCTCTCATTATTTTAGTTTCTCATTTTTTGCTTCAGGTTTTTAACCTCATCTCTGTCTTGTTTCAATTGTCTTGGATTTGTTGTGAGTATGAGTCGCTCTCCTCAGGGAAGAATGTGATGCAATATGGTATGTGCAAGTATATTGATTCTGCAAATAGCCAGAATATACTGTATCCTTATCTGGGCTTACTGCTGGAGAGTTTAAGTGCTGGTCTGTATTATCTTTCTTCTGCATTCACCACTGACAGAGTCAAGGGCCTCACTAGAAATAACAAGAGACCAACTGATTAATCCGCTGGCTAATAATATTGGTTGATGTGAGCTTTTCACAGACATATCAGTATCTGCATTTGTTTGACATGGGAACTTTTATTTTACAGAATAAATCATGCAGAAAAAGAAGTGCATGAAGGTTTACATTTTGCATAAACCAAATTATGTTTACTTTCTTGATTCAAGCTGTATATATTTGGTTTTATTTGTGTTTTGTGTGTCTTTTTATTTAAAGTTATTTCTAATAGTTATTTATAATAATGTTTAGGAAATATCAAGCCTCAGTTACATTTCTTTATCATAAGGGGTTTGTTGACAAAATCTTAGGAAAGTATCAGCAACTAAAAATGAATATTGAGTAACACTGGCAAGTTTATGATGTTGTATGTAAGGAAACACCTACTAACTACTTTAGAAAATCTGGTTTCATTAACTTTGACATGATGATTACTTCCTGCTTTAAGCTTTATAGCAGATAACAGACAATAAACGACTGGACTTGAACTTTCTCTTCAAAGTAAAATCTCATCCTCTTCCACTTTGCTGTTTCCTTTATTTTTCCAAAAAATAAGACCTATGTTATAAACATGGAGGCTGTGGTCGAGAGCATGTAAAGAGTAATCTCTATATTACGTTTCAGGTGAATTCAAACTAACAACACTGCATCCATTGTTCTTGTGGTAGAGATGAACTCACCCATAGCTGGTCGTCGTGGCCTGGTGGACTCTTTTTGATGAAGGCTCCGTAGTAGGTGGCTATGTTTCTATGGTGAGAGTATTTCTTCAGCATGTTAATTTCCAGCTTGATTTCCTCCTCTTCATCCTGTAAGACAGACAGAGGAAGACCCAGCAGTTTGGAGTTAGTAATCATTACCTGAGTCAGAGAGTGGGGAAGCCATTATATGAACTAACTGAGCAGATCAAAATAAAATACTCTTTTCGTCAGGTTTATAAAGTGTAAAAAATGACCATCAATACACACTGACTAGACTGATAACAGTGATTTCCAGGATTAGGTCACCAAAACACCAAAACATCTTTTTAGTTACAACTTCTGAAATTTGTGGATTTGCTGTTATTCCATGTATAAATTATGCATTTTTGTTAATATGCTTTTCACCTTGGACTCTGGAGAAATTGTAATCGCATTCATACTATATATTTTGCGACATATATAAATGTGGCCTTCCTCAAGGAGAAAATTAAGAAAATGTGAAATCCTGAAGCACCAAAGGAAAACTTTCACAGTCTCAGGTAACAAAGCAAAGACTCGGGATTGTTCTCTGGTTGTTCGACGTGCTGAGGAGCCGAGCAACGTCTAATAAACAGATATTAGTCCAAAGGAAAATGCAGATACAACGTTAGCTCAAAATGATAACGGAGCAGAGCAAACCATCGCCTCTCCTTCTCACACTCTCAGGATATTACAGGACAGACTCAAACATATGACAGGATCAAGCGATTACAGTTTTTCTCAATCACTGCGACATCACTGAGGCTGTGTGACATTTATTTGGAGGCACTTTGGATCCACCAAGCCCATGCGTCTGAGCCCATTGGGCGATAGGAGCAGCTATGACTTGACATTTTCACCGTTACTGCGACTGGTCGATAAGCAGAAGCTCGATGGGCGGCTGCTCCACAAAGGAAAAGCTCTGAGGAAGCGAGGGGGGGGGGGGGGGGGCAGTTTGGCTTTTCATATCAAAGCTTGTGACATTTTGTCGTGTCAGTCTGTACTGCAGATGTTAACAGCTGTATCACCCCCTGTTTTTTTTTTCCAATGTTGTTGCACTTTGCCTCCCGTAGTTAAGGCTGTCAAGCTCAGTCTGACAGAAAAAGAAACAGATTTTTTATAGCCTGCGGGAAAAGATTGGAGCTACATGTTGATACTGGATGAAATTCAAAATACACACGTGTCTTATCGTGCGCTGCAGCTGCAAGAGGAAGAGAGGACAGATGACATTTCTGAGTGTGTCCAGAGGTATGAGGGCAAGTCAATGATGGGTTCACTGTCAACGTGGACATGTCATATCTTCTAGTTGGGTTCTGCCCCATAGGCAACATGGTGATCCAGTTGTACAGAGGTTAGCAGCACTGTCGCCTCGTTTGAATGCAGGTTCGCTCATTATTTTGTGTGGAGCCCCATCACAAGACTCTTAAAGAAATGGCTCAGAGGTTGGAGAGGGTCGTCCACTAACCAGAAGGTCGATGTTACGATTCCCTGGAACCTACGGTCTGCATTCCGAAGTGTCCTTGGGCAAGACACTAAACCCCAAATTGCCCCTGATGGCGACAGAGTATGAATGGCGTGTGAGAGAAAAGGCGCTGTATGGATTTGTTTTGCTTTGTGGAGTCGATAAGAAAGGAAAAACACTATACAGTCAATTCACCATTGACTATTGGTCCTATACAGTAAATGTCCTGCAGCTACAAATGAAAAGCAGTTTACTTTCAGCCTGTCAGTGAACAGGTTTCACTTAATTCATGCTAGGCCTTGTTTTCCTCATGAGATGTATAAGTACGCAGCAGGTTTTCACGAGAGGACATCGCTGTATGACATTTGTACACCACGAAAAACTATATCCTTCAGGAGTTTTGACTGCCTGTGCTTGAGGTGATGGGGTCAGTCGGTCAGCCAATCCCATAAGTCACTGTCAGTCAGCCAGTTGGTTCCTGCTGCAGCCAGACAGCCAACCAACCAATCAGCGAGGAAGCCAACAAACCAGACTGCCGGCCAGCCAGTCCCTCTGTTAATCCGCTCATCAGCAGCAGACCATCAGCGAGTCTGCAGTCGTCCAACCAGTCACGAAGCAGGTGAGTCAGCTGACCTCTCAGTCAACCAATCAGTTGGTTGGTTAGATATGTAAACGATAATTCAGTGAACATAAAACCAGAGAACCATGCATGGTACAAAAAAATGTAAATCAACTCCCACAGACACAAGGACCTTCTGTGGTCAACGAGAACATCCCGTCGCCCACAGACTGTCAGTCATGTGAACCTTTTTGGAACCAGTCAACATAATTACAGATGCCGCAGCCAGACTGAAGGAGGAGTAATACAGCAGAGACATTATTACACATTATATCCACCATAGGACATGAATAAAGGTTCAAAATGACAGCTCAAAGAAGGGAAGAGGAGAATCACCTCCAACTGAGAGAATATAAGAATGACTGCACTGCTTTCGTGAACAAAACACAACACCTGTATGTCTAAAAACATATCAAACCTCCATCAAACTATCAATAAAAGGAAGAGTGTCATCAATCTAAAATCAAATCGTTTTCGTCCATAGCTTTGTTGCTAGGCGATGGCTGTAACAGCGGGACAAGCTGGTGATGCAATAGCAAGACCAGAGTGTCTCATTTAGTGTATGCCGCCGTTGGAGGATGCAAATGACTGCCGGCTGCGTAGACCGGGTCCTCCGCAGGATGCAGCCAGTGAATTGAGACACAGCTTATGACTGAGCTCTAGCAGTCGCACAGCTGCTTAGACTTCAGTCTGTCAGAAAATACAAATTGGATTCAACAGAGACCACACAGAAATACACACACAGACAGATATGTGTGTGTGTGTATGATGGACAGGCAGACAATGACCTGAACCTCCTGCTTCCACAAGGAGACAGTGACATCATCCTCTCTCTCTATATCTTTCATATCTTCACTGTGTCTCTTTGTCTCCATCTTGTTTGTGCACTGTCCATTTATTTTGGACCGTCTCTCTTGTCCTTGCAGCATCACTTTCCATAATGACTCCCATCATTACAACACCTCTCTCCTTCACTCTCTCTGTTTCACTCTCCCTGAACTATATATTCACAGTCAGCCACTCAAAACAAGGCGTCCTGAAGCTACTCATTATCATTCCTGAGCATGAAATGGTGGGGAGACTCAGTGGCGGCCATATTGTTGCTAAAGTATTACAGCACACAATGTGAGGGGAGGTAAAGGACGGCCGCAAAATGGAAGCATAATGGAAAAGCAGAATAGGAGGGAAACCTTGGCTTCGACTAAGGCCAAGAGAGGTCGCCATGTCTCCAACAGGCACGTTCTACTCAAAGATGGTCTTGTCATTTTAGGTTTTATCTCTCTGATGCTTGTTCACAAGTTCATGTTTCTGATGAGTCTGGATATATTTGGGGACTTTCCAATACCTGGAGTTTGCGTATTGGCGTTAATGAGTACAGATAAGTGCATTTATAATAATAACAACTTATATAACATATTTCAACATCTGTGTGCTACTAGGATTAGTTATTACTTCAGAAAAACAGAGCATATATTTTTCTCAAGTGAATGCTATACGCTTCTGTAGAAGCACATAGAACCACAGTTTATGAAAATAAAAGACGTGATGGGTTTTTATAAAATGCTACAACATGTTGTAATTGGCAACACTTGTGCCACCCCTCGAAACTGAAGTCCAACTAGCACTACCAAGAATTGTTTTTTCTTTGCCACTCTGGCCGTGGTCCGTGGTAGTACAGCACAACTGCTGTTTTGGTGCACCGATGAAAAAGTGATGAGTGATGAAATTTGCAGTTTTATCTGGCGAAGGCGTGGTATTGGATCACTACAAAGATTTATGTACTTTCCAATGCCTGACCCTTCACTTTCTGCAGTATCAGAGGCATTTCTGAGGGTGGTTTAGGTATCAGAATATTGAATCTGTTATTTGATGCTGTAAAATCTAGGTGTCATGGTTGAAAGCTGAAACTGACTCACGATTGGTCAAGCACATTTAGACTACTGGCTCCAAATGACATCATCTGTGCAAAATGGCAACATTTATCTAGGATATTTTGGCTTAGTTTCTGGAAGGTGGGAAGAAGTGGAGACGTGTCGTTTGTCTTTATTTAGTCTATGTTGGCAAATGCAATGCAGCAAGTGCGGCTAAAACCCTGTTTCAGCATACAGACTTTATGTAGACCCTGAGAAACAGATAGAGTAAGTGTTCTGCATTTTATTCGACATAGATAGAAACAAAAAGTTTTCTTTTGTTCTTCATAACAAATACAGTTTCATGCCTTCAACACCTTCCAACTTTCACACCTCTGAGCGAACAGCGGGGGTGAGGTGACACACACAGACAGACAGACAGACAGACAGACAGACAGACAGACAGACAGACAGACAGACAGAGAGCTTTATCTTGCTTTTTGTTTTTGCTTCATGCAAAAAATTCACAGAAAGAGAAACAGAAAACAAGAAATTATAGTGACAAAAGCAATTAATTCCCCAGGGGGAAACCAAAGGCAGAGATAAAGATGCTTGCTGTGGAGTTTTTCCACTAATCAAGATCTATTTCTTTTTCTTACTGAATTCCACCGGATTACATCGAGCCGACAGCAGCAGCGAGAGACGCAGAATGCAGAGCTGCCTTGTCATTTCGTTTTCTGTCAAATTCCCCCTAAAAAAGGATTAAAGATGACTCCATTCTTTCTTTCTATTCTCAGACACTTGGTCTTGTCTTTCAAAGAAAACCGAGGCGGTGACTGAAAGAGAGATGCCAACAGGCAGAATTAGATCAGGATCTGATCGAAAAAGAGGTAGAGGAGGAGGGAGAGAATGTGGATGAATGCAATAAAAAGAAGAGCATGTGATGGAGGAAGAGGATGGCCAGGAGAGAAAAGAGGTAATGGATTTAAGCGATGGAGGTGAAGAGAGGAGTGTGCAAGCAGTGATAGCCCCTCCCATAATCCCACTGCACTTCAGCTGAACCTCGGAGGAGGAGTAAAGACGAAAAAAAAAAACTAGCTCTCTGATTTCTTCTCCTTATCTCAGTTCCCTCGCTCTGTCTTTTTGCCTAAGGTCTCTGCTCTTCCTGTTCCTCCTCTTACAACACGTTATTGCTGCGTGAAAGAGAAAATATTATATAGAACCTTAAAGGTTTTCCCTAAAGGAAAATCTGAAATGTTGATATACATGTGTATATATCAAAAGAGTCTATTTCACAAACAGCCAATCAAATCAGTAAAGATAGGCTACTATTTCTGATCAATTATATGGTTGTCCAAAAAAGGATACAAATATTTAGATAGGGTGCTGCCATCTTGCTCTGGTGACATCATTTGGAGCCAGAGTCTACTCACATAAAAGGAGGTGGGACTTATGACTTACACTGCAGCCAGCCACCAGGGGGCGATCCAGGTGATTTGGCTTCACATTTAAAGAGCTATCATGTAGTTCATCTTTACACAAGTCGTTTTCAGACATGAACTTTTTTTGTTTGCATTTCAAATATGATGAATGTCATGAATGAAGTCAGATGAAATCACAACAACAGGAAAATGTCTGGTGCATCCAGGGGAGGGGCGGAGTCTGGGTAGAGCAATACGAGACAGGACATGACATGAAATTCCGCTACAAGAATCACCTGTTTTGTTTACAATGCAAAGGTTCTCAAATCCGATTTTTCCAAGTTAATATCTACGTTGGGGTATTCTACATGTATGACGCCTATTTTTCATCCTGAGATATTCTTTTAGTTGTTGTTTTTGTTTTTTTTCAATGCATCCATCACATGTTAAAAACATAATAAACACAACCACTCAGTGGCTGTGAAATCTCCCTACATTTTTCATCTGCGTTCTCACATGGGACACTCTTAAACTCACCAGAAAACGATCTTACTATCATAATCGTGATCGTAAAGGATAACAACATCCTTTCTGTCTAGAGCTCAGCCTTACTGCTGTATTTCTCTCATCGTCCACTTGCTCTTTTCTCTGAAGTGTCTGTCTTTCCTCACTCTGTATGTGGAGCAGGAAGTGGTATGTGGGTCAGAGCACATACGCCAAGGAGCACAAGGAGCACGAGGAGCTGAGAGTGGACACACTCACACTCGCACACGCACACGCACACACACACACACACACACACACACACACACACACACACACACGAAAGGAGTTACATAGCTGCGTTATTTGGCATCTGTGACACGTGAGTGTGTGTGAAAGCTCTTGTGGTTCCCTTCAGAGTCTTCTATCTCACAAACAGACACAGAAACAAATGTTGCATGAGGTGAGTGTGTGTGTGTGAGAAAATCTCGAGCTTTTCCTCTGCAAACAACTTCTTCTGCTCAACCGTCATTCTTGGCCAACATCCAGACAAACTGTTTATTTAAGAAAACAGCTGAACTGTGCGGAAAAGGATCGACCACTCTAAACATTGTTACTTGACGGAGTAACCGTCATGTCCTGAATATTCCCCACATGTGTATTTCTCTTCAGTGATTCAGCTCGTATGAATACATAAACACATTCCCATCAAATGTTCCCCCGATCCTCCTTCATGTGCTGTCTTATTCTCCACAGCTGGAAATAGAGATTCGTGCCTGCAGGTCAGAGTCAGTGAGAGGTACACTCCCAAACTCAAGATTACCTTTTTCAGTATGTGGTCAAAATCTGGTTATCTGCCAATGGCTGTAAACTAACTTATCATAAAGGATTCAGCAGCAGCCATGTATATTAGAATTTCCTTTAATTTGGGACCTTCTGTATTATATTCAGTAAGGGTGAAAAAGCCTTTAAATAGTATTTGAACCATTATAACAGCGTTCCTGTTTCCAAAAGACTTTTGACAACCATAATGATTGAAATTCCCTAGAGATTTTGAATTAATTTCAAAGCAGAACTGAAGCAGCGTTGAATGAACGTATTTAACTACCAGGAAACTTTTGACATAATTAAGGCATTTAAGGCTTAAAATTCAGATTATTGAATATTAGACTTTTGAAGACCTGATAGAAACCCAGATAAGACACTAAAACCTCCCACTACACATTGATTACATTTTTTCAGCATTAGAAGGCAGGAAAATGGATATCATGACTAATCAATAAACAGTGCTACAATGATTTATCATCCCAACACCCACAGGTTTTCCAGCTGCCGTCTCTTTCCCTTCCTCTCTTTGTCTCACTGGATAACTTCACAGAGGTTGTAAAACAAGGAATGAGCATTGAATTACATATAGCTAAAGTTCTTGTTTATAGTTTTTTTTATGGTGTAAGATTGGTGTAAGTAGGCTTTGCTTCATCTTCATAGGGTCAAAAACTAACTAGTGTGTGAACTGCTGCCCTAAAGATCTAAAACTAGGTCTTTGAATATCCAGTCTTGTCATGATTTTCCAAAACAAATGGATTTAAAAATCTATTAGGATCGCAACTGAATCTGGGTTTCAATTTCCTCCAAATTGACATCTGCCATAGGCTTCTCTACAACCATAACCAAAGTCAAGGCCCAATATTCATGTTGAGATTCAAGAAAAACCTAAACTTTCAAGTCCAAGTAGGTACAGGATTTTGGGGGGTCCGTTAATGCTGATATCAGAGAGCAGCAGATATGTATATTTAAAAAAAATGTATTATTATATTATTATGAGGGCCAATTCCAGAACTCAATCATGAAACATCTCAGTATTTGACTGATAACGGAAGTATCTCCTTTTGCACTAGCTGGCTGTAAATATCACAGTTTGTCTCATTTAACAAAGCCCATCCTAAAAACTGGTTAATTATTAATGTTTTTATAGATGAAGCTAAAAACTAATGGAGCGAGATTCAAAGATTTTATGTGACATCCTTGATGACACACTCATTCCTCTTTAAGCCGTCAGAGCAGGACATGACCTAAAGTAGGTTTGTGAATACTTTTTCTCATTCTCTCACTTATTTGCTCATTCACTGATGAGTAACAGAAAAGACAGGGAGGAAAAAAGCACCAAATACTATCATCAGGCTTGGTGAGATGCAGTTATACTGTGTAGCACTACCGGGACATTTCTGCATGTGTACACGCCAAGAAATACAGGCTCCAATTACACAGGCAGAAACTGCCTCTGGGTCCTTACTCAACTTTGTGGAAGCTGGCAAGCACTGCACCCATGTATACACGCACACACACGCCAGTGTTCAGTCTTTAAGACTGTGGCCTAAACCGCTCCTGGGAAATATCAAATCTGTTGAGCTTTAAATATAAACTCTGCTTTATCCGATAAAGGAAAAAAGCTAATAAGCGGTTTGGAAACGTGTGATTTTAAGCCTGAAATTGTGAATATTTTTGAAGAAAAAACATTGAGGATTGATGAGGATGTAGAGCAGAAGAGGTGTCGGAGATACAGTTTGTTTTAGTGTTAACATTGACACTGAAAGCTTGAGTTAAGTATTAGCACTGACTTAGTCTGTCGAATGCAGTGAAATTTGGGATCAATTCCAAATCTGCAAAAGCTGTATTTTGTGGCTGCTGTGAAGAGTCTGGTCACTGCTACAGCTGCTGAAATAATCTCCCTTCATGCATCATTCATGCATCTATTCCAAGTTACTACTGTATTTAATTATCTCTGCAGAGTCAAAATATTTTGATATAGCTGTGTAAAGCAGATGTCACTCATCACAACTTGTGAAAAGAATTAGTCAAAGCTAGCATGCAGGTAAAAACGAGACTTACAGAGCCACCAATCTTTCTCAGCATGGATAAAAATATGTTCATATCACAATGCAAGTGTTTAAGTTCAGAAAACTTTGCTGTAGAAATGGGAAAAATTGGCATAGTTAGCATCTGAAAAAAAAGTTCACTAAACTTAGATGGAAACCTGGCCGGTAACAACAAATATTAATATAACATTACATGTACATTTAGCTGACACTTTGATCCAAAGCGACTTTCACTAAATGCATTCAACAATTATGAGGGGCCATTCAGGGTTCAGCATCTTGCCCAGGGACATTTGTCATGGGTTGGGATTTGAGCCGCTGGCCTTCTGGTTGGAGGATGACCACTCTTCCCCCTCAGCCAAAGCATCCCCTATGATATCAGTTGGTGTTTACTGACCTCTGTGACATCCATGACCTTGATGGCCGCCAGTTGTCCGGTCTTGACATGTCGACCCTGGAGAGAAACAGAAGAGACAGACATAAGAAAAAGCTCAGCCAGATATTTCCACCCATGCGGCAAACACAGCTTAATGGTCTCTTTCCAAACTTTTCAATAGCTCAGTCGCAGGACAATTACCGGCATAATGTGACAGGACGGGCTCACAACATCAGGAAACATCCTGAACATTCAAGAACATGCACTGTGGAAATGACATTCGTTTTTGTTTACAGCACATCAACCCCATCATCAAAAGGTCTTGAATCTCATCGTCTTTCCAAATGTACATCTTCATGGGCCTCTTCTACAGGTATGGCACCTATTTTTCATCATGAGATATTTGTAATTTTTTTTGTTTTGCGTCCGTCAACACGCCCGCTCACTCGCTGTGATTTCCCTGAAACTTTCCTGCGGTAGTCTGACATGGGCTTTACGAACATTATACTGGGAGGCTATGTCTACACATCATGTGTGTCTGAACTGCCACACGATCAAGTTTCCTTTGTGCGAAACAGGACTGCGACACCGGAGCCACCGGCCCCTGCTCCTGAATGAGTCGGCGCAGCACACAGTTGGAGTGATGACGGATTAGCCCATTTTGATTTAGCCACGGGGGACAAGTGTGTAAGTGTGTGTGTGTGTGTGTGTGTGTGTGTGTGTGTGTGTGTTGAGGCAGGGCAGGCATAGAGGTCAAGGCTGATTGAGAGACCAAACTGCAAAGATGACAAGAAGCAAATCTCTGCTGGTGCCGAACTGTGGGAACTACAGTGTGGGAATGGAGAGGTGAAGGAGGACAAAACAAAAAAAAAGGAAAAAGAACCCAAATATTTTTTCAAAACCTTTGTCTGAACCTAACCTGACAGACTCAGGTCAGGTATCAAGACTCCAGTGTGCAAAGGGAGAGGAGTGTAGGTATTGAGCGAATTTGGAGAAGAGCAATTACACGTTAAAATGCAGGAAGGTTGATGTTGAACCTTAACAAGTATAAAACACAAAGGGAAAACAGTGATAGTTGAGGGAGAGGAAAGATAAACAGAGCTGAGTATCAGTACAGACACTGAAAATAACGAGGGGATATTTTAATGTAAAATGTTCTTAAAACTAGACGAGATAAAGTTTACAGAATATGTGTTTGTTCTTGACTGTGTGTACAGAGCTGCCATTCATTTACAAAAACGAAATAAATCAACTCAACGACTCACGACCGGAAACTGCCACCGCTATATAGCTTTTCCATAACCCTGGTTACTTTAGATAAACTTAATAATCAAATGCCTACGTGTAATATGAGAGGGGTTGGAGGTTTATCTCAGGAGTTGGTGGAGACCAAAGATGAGTGAGCACTGGACCTGCATTCGTCAGGTGATGAATGATAATGTTTTTCTTGTGTCAGTAAATCCAAAATTAAACCAATTCACAAAATCCAACAAATAACCAAAGTTGTCCTTGAGCTATAAACTGTCAATAGAATGTAGTAGACAAATGTGTGTGTGTGTCTGGGTGGTATCTCAGTGCTTTTCAGCCACAGCAGGCCGACCTCCATCAGCCTCCATTAAATGCTAGCATCCATCTTACTGAAGTACTGCTGAGTCATTGGTTTCTTACTCATGACACACACACACACACACACACACACACACACACACACACACACACACACACACACACACACACACACACACACACACACACACACACACACACACACACACACACACACACACACACACACACACACACACAAGTTTAACCATTCACCGCCTTGAGACAACAAGCAGCAGTGAGTGTGTGTGTGGGTAAGGTACCTCAACTGATGATGAATTTTTGTGAAGGCTTGAAAACGTGTGTTGACTGTGTTTGCTTGTAAATCGCACACACACAGGAGTTCTCTCCAGTGTGTGCACTTATGGTATAAAAGTCCAACTTGTTTTGTTAACGTCTACACACACACACACACACTACAAACCCTAGAGCTACACACTTAAATACACTGTCGATCAACTTGCACTCAAATAGACACACACTTCCCAATTGCATCAGTCTCACACACACACACACACACAAGCTAACATACTGAATAGGAGTTGATATATGTACACAAGTGACATAATGACAAGATGCTGATGAATGAAGAGCTTTACTTCATCCCCTCATTTTTTTCAATCACGAAGGGAATTTTTTTTTCCTCTTGTGAATCTTTTTCAAAGAAAAATAATTAAGAAGATGAAACATTGTGTGTGTGTGTGTGTGTGTGTGTGTGTGTGTGTGTGTGTGTGTGTATGTGTGTGTGTTTGTGTCCTCTGTGTATATGAAAGGTGACCTCAGAACACAGACTGAAATAATTACAGAATCCTTCGAGCTGCTGAGCCACACACACACACACACACACACACACATACAAAATGGTAAAACGATGACATCATCTTCTCTGGTTCCTTTGTTCAGAAACAAGACACAGACTAGACACACACCTGGACACGGAAATATGGGAAAAGACGGAGGGACATTCTGTCATTCAGCCAAAACTAAAAAAAAGCTACGATCACTTTTTATGACCTAAGATTTACTCATATCAGCAATGATGATTCCTATATTCAAGTTAATGACAATAATAACCTTATCTTTATAGCACTTATCTAAACGTGTTTACAAAGTGCTTATACCTGAGATCTGAGGAAAACAACATCGCTCAGTGTCAAACAAAAGAGAAACACAAGAATTTATATCAACACAAGCTGCAAGCCAGAATGGCATTCAGTAAAATGCATATCTCCACCAAGGCCGAACTATCCTACATGTGATCATCTTGTTTTTATAGTAAAAAGTGTTATTTATTTATTCAACATAGTCATATTTAATGTTTATTTAATGGGGTCTTCCCTGCAGGCCTTGAAGCCATGCCTCCTCCAAGTTTGCTGGATATCATTTTTGCGTAATCCCGCAAACAAACAAACCAACAAACACAGACACAGGTAAAAACATAACCTCCTCTACAAAGGTAATATACCCTAAGCTTAGCCACATTATCAAATCCAGTAGTTTGATGAGGGCAACAGGATAAATCTGATGGGTTTGAAGAGGGTTAACAGAATAGGAAAGCAAAAATAAGGAAAAATCCATTCCTTTAATCTAGTGATCTTTTTTCTTTTGAACAACTAGATCATTTTTACGTCCTCTGATTTTTTATCTAAATATACAAAGGATAAAAAACAGCACCCTGAGTGAACAACTTACAACCTGTACCCTTCATTTCCAGGGGCCACAAGCCAAAATAATTATGAACAAAGTAACTCACTTATTTGAAAATGTAATTGAGGCCAAGTGCACCTGAAATGTTGGTAAGTATTGCAGAAGAAAAACTGTACATGCACAAGCATGCTAATAAAAGTAAGTCAAAACTGAACAATCATTCAGTCTCCAAAATCTAAATCCAAAAGTTGAAGTTAACATTATATTTAAGCAAGGGAGACATCCATTATCTGCCCAAAACACTCAAGACAAAACGTGACAAATCCAAACCACAGAGATTGAAAGTGTCTTGAAAACAGCAGCAAGTTGTTTCAGAGGAATTAATAGTGATGACTGAACATCTTCAGTTCAGATTTTGTATAGAGGAATGAAGTTGTTGCATAAATTACATGAATTATTGATGATAAAGCAATAATGGAAATGGATCTGTTACAGTACATCCACATGACTGGAATATTTATGAGATAAACCTACAACTTCAATAAATCTTTCATTGATGTTTTTTTCTTTTTTTCAGTTAACACCTCCCAGCTGACTTCACGCTCCATTCAAACATGAGCTAATCCTCCTGTCATCCGACTCTCTCATGACCAGCACCGTGCTCTGTCTCGGTCAATTCTATGTGGGGGATGTTTCCACCAGAGTTTCCCTCATCACGGGAAAGCCTGAAGGGCACATGAGGTGAGAGTCCAATCCGGGGTGGATTCAGAGCAGATTTCAACTCACATGGTCTTAACCCATTTTTTTCAGATGCCCGCAGAGAAAGTTTGTATTTGTGGGATAAGAAACTATGTCTGAGATCATAGAGCCTTGGTTTTTTGGCACATGAAGCAAATGTCTGTTTTCTCCTGCAATTATTTAAATCTCTAAATTTAAATACACTTAAATTGAATATGCAATTTTCAGAGCAAAAATAGCATGCAAAACTAAATCTTTCTTATTTTCAGTTAATCCAGTGTTTGTTTTGTAAAATACCTGTCCGAGATCCCTAAAGCCAGGGTAATATCTTTTAGTAAACTATTTTAACAGTTTGAAACACAAATATATTCAGTTTACAGTAACATATGACACAGAAAAGTACCAAATAATCACATTTATGAAGCTAGGATCCATGAATATTTGGCAAATTTGCTTGAAAATTATCTATTAAGTAACTTTCTGTCAATCCAGTAACTAATCTCTGACCAACTGCTGCAGAATTAGTGTCTGCATATTGCTTTTTGTTTCTGACATAAATGTCAAAATATAACAGGCGTTCTCTGTCCAATATTACCAAAGAGATAAAAGATCCTTCATTTTGTAAAAGTTGAAACCAGAGACAATCAAGATGTTTGCTTCGTAAATGATTCAAAATTTCATGTTAATAATTAGACATTTAATTTTCAGGATTTATTGAGCTTTCTTCCTGTCAGAGCCAGATAAGGTTCATAAATCAAAATATATGATACATGGACGTGAATCTACACAAGTGGAGCCTCCACCAGGTTTCAGACTGAATACAGACGACAGAAGAAATGCTCAGTCAGCAGCTTGATGAGGAGCTATGAGCTTTAAAGAATTAACACATGTCAGCGCTGATGAATTGAATCACTCTGATTTTACTCCATCACAGCTGCCAGCCAGCATTCACTTTAATCAGTCGGTGTTTGCCAACACTACCCGGCCCTGCCGCTCCCCACAGATCATCAGCTCCACTGATGTCTTTTTCTATTTTAAACACTCACCAACTGCAGTTTTTTAATTTGCTGAGCTGGCACTAGAGAAGTTCAATGCATTAGTACAGAGTCTAATAATTACTAAAGGCAAACTGTGGCTGAGACAACTGGCCTCACACTACATTTCCCATCAGCTCTGGTGTTATGTGTTTGTAAAACATGAGACTTTCCAAACTGTAAATATACAGTAAGTACACTATTGACTCCAATGTCAGATTGTTTTTATGACCAAATGAATGAAACTGCTGCACTAATCAATATTTCTAAGTAATCAAACAGCTCATGAAATGTGAAAGGGATCCTGTGTGGAGTTATCACTGGATCAGGAGTTCCCCTGCAGCTCCGCGTTTCAGTTTCTTTCAGCTCATTGTTTTGCACGTGTACTGCGTCTTCAGCAAACTTGCAGCTGTGTCTAAGTGAAGACGCACTGATAAACCAATGGCACGCTCTCCGTCTGGCACCAGGCAGCAGACAGACAAATCGCCAACCGCTCATGAGCGTTGTGGAAAACTGAGCAACAGAAAAGCCTAGATCACTTTCTCAGGAGTTGATGGAGACCAAAAACAGAGCTACAAGGAGAAATCAGACTAAAATAAATTTGGCAACCAGAAAAACAACGTCACATGTTGATGTTGCTCCAACTATCCAGAAATGAAGCCGAAATATCCTGAATACAAATGCTGCCATTTAGAGCTAGAGTCTAGCGAGCAGGGGTTGGAGCTGCGTTACAGAGGTTTCACCAATAGTCAGCCTCAGCTGTCGATCATTCCGTTTTCCTCTCTTTCATAGCATCATACTTATATGTATTTACTAACTCAAGTAAACTCAAACCAGGATATGTATACTGCAGCCAGCCCACAGGTGTCAATCACGATGCTTTGGCTCCACTTTTGTAGAGCAGTCATGGTTAAAATCTTGATCTGCTGCCACCACATGGTCAAAATAAATCAATTGCCGGTACTTTGAAATATGTGGTGTTGGGGGTTTGTGTGTGTGGTGGAATATTCTTGTCTGGTTTTTTTTACGTCTTTCACCATCTGTCGCCAGAGGCCACAAAAGCCTTATCTCTATTTACTCTAAACAAACAGCCGCCTCTGACATTTTTTGTGTTGTAAAACAATCTCTCACATTTACCCTCCTAGTCACACACACAATGGCTCACAATGTAAAATGCAACACAGAGGAATGATTGTCTTTCCTCATTATAATGATTTGCTAGTCTCAAGATGAATACCTCAGTCAGTTATGTTTCACAGGCTGCTCATACAAAAGGTAAATTTGCAGCGATTTGAAAAAAGCAAAGCCTGTAATTAAAAACCAAAATAGCATAAATTGGCTCCAAAGCGGACATTTAGAGAGGCTCGGTTGTGTCTCGTGACCTTTAAAGCTTCCTTCCCTCTGATCACTCCTCGCTCCAATCAGGACTCAGTGAGGGAAGCAGACATCAGCTTTAATGACGTTCCATACTCAGACAAGTGGGACCTGACCCCAGAGTTCATAAAGTACCCCCCACTACGATCCGTCAGCTGGTGTGGCCTTTGACCCGAAGCTTTGACTCTAATGGGGGAGGGAGAAGGAGAGTGAGCTGGGTTTCTCACTGTGGAAGAGACACGAGCTGAACCCAGATGCTGATCTATGGTTAGTTTCCAAGCTATGTCTGGGGGTGATCGGAGAAACTGCAATCTTTTGCAATGTTGGGACACAGCCGCAATAAAACCATTTAAGTAAGTTAAAATTTTCTGTGATTATCCTTTAAATAACAATAACAATGAATCGCAGATGATGATAACTCAATTGATTGTGTTTTTTTTATGAAGCGTTTTTCTGCCTTTTTTGAAAGTTGACACAACGTTCATAATCAAATCAGGGATAATGCACTCAGGCCCCAATACACTTCTTGGGACAGCTGTGGACAAGGGGGTGGAGCGGGTTGTCCTTTGATCTCAGTCTCCCTCATTACGAATGCCGAAGGGTCCTTGGGCAAGATACTTACTGAACCCCAAATTGCTGTGCTAGTATTGTAAGAATGATACGTGGTAGAGAAAGTACTGCACATAGAGACAATGAATGAATGTTTGTGTGTGAATTGGCAGACAGCAAAACTGTTAAAGCACTGTGAGTGATCATCAAGACTAAATAAGCACTATATAAACATAGAGCATTTACAATTTAGACCATGTACTTGTTATGTTACTGTATTGTCATATTCATATTCCCAGTTACCTGCTGATCTGGCAACAAAGAATCATTACAGTCAATGAAATACTGGCCGACAACATCTTTTGATACTGTGCTTTTCCTTTCAAGACCTGGAAATATGTTTTCCGTACTTCTCAGGCTATCAAGCCAGAAAACACAGGCAGTCAGAAACCGAACAGGGATGAGGAAGGGTTAGGATTTAGGGCCAGATAAGGTTTAGGGATTCAATGATGGGTCTCCACAAGACAGATATAGTCAGACAAGCATGTGTAAGTTAGTGTGAGTAAAAAATGGCCAGATAACCAAGATGAGGGAAGACGACCCCCCCCTCCCACCCAAGGAAATGCCAGGGGAGTAGAGTCATCCTTGACACACACACTTTCTCAAAGCAGTTATATTCCATCTTCAACATATACTTCCACATCATAATCTGCTATAAACACATCCACATAGTGTTTAACCTACATCTGGACATATGTCTGGCTCTGTTGAGAATTACGAGTGTGTGTTGGCTTTTGGGGACAAGGCGTTCTTTATTGCACCTCTCTGGGCTTTGGGGCATAGACAAGGAGCCAGGTGCAAGCTTTGGTATACACAAGCATGCACGCACACGCATGCACACGCACGCACACACACACACACAGAGACAGTGTTACATGCACAGATGCACAAAGAAAGATAGGCGCACACACACACACACACACACACACACACACACACACACACACACACACACACACACACACACACACACACACACACACACACACACACACACACACACACACACACACACACACACACACACACACACACACACAGATACTAGCACAGAGAAATACACACATTTCCTATTTATGCAGAACAGCAAGTGTAAAAAAACGTCTGGCTAACAAGCCTTTATTGATCAAACCAGCGATGCGTGTAGTTACGAAAACACTGCTCATAATCATCTAATGATGCGTTTTCACACCCTTTTCACCTTTTCTCATGCTGAACGACAGCATAACTGAATACATAACAACAAAGACAAACACACATGCAGAAAAAAAAAAGATGGCGAGGTCCAGAGGAGGAATTTAAATATCTCTGGATGGTTCCACACGAGCAAACAGACAGCCGCTGCTGGATTCTGTACATCCTGTCACACATGAACAGCAACAACAGCAAGGGCTGTCTTTCCATTTCCACTTGAAATTCAAAGCAACATTTTTTTATTTAATCCAGCAAGATAAACAGCACATTTCCAAACTGAGTTTACGTACCTTGATTTATTATTTTTTTAAAGAGGCAATAATGAAGGGATTCAAATGTGCACGTGTGATTTGTAAAGAATCCTCACACTGTGATCATGCACACAGTCTCAGTCACAAATATTTGCTATTCAACAAAGTGATAAATCAACAAACTGTTTCAGCTGCTGTCTGGGAGTTATTTTTTTCTGAAATTTCTAATTCCCCTCCACTATCAGCAGGAAATAATTAGCCCTGTTTGTTTTGGAAGATCAAGACACTTCCTGTTTCACAAATGTATACATTTCCTGTAGTGATCTTTACAATTTACTGCTGAGAGTCAGTGATGCACTACTTTGTTGGGTAAAGATTTCCTGAAGATTTAGAGAAATTGTACATGCACTTTTCATGACACTGTGATGCCAATTCTATCAAGTATAATTTACAATTATGTGAAAAAACGCAGGACAGGTTTCCTCTCTGGCTTTTGATTGGCTGAGAAATTATTTTCATATGTTGTGAATGTGGCATTTTCATTGACATAGACTCCCCAATGCAGACTTAACTAAATCAAATAAAAAAATCACTAACTACAGTATGGAATCCCAAATTCAGTTGAGAATTCAGATTCGGTCCTGCGCCGCCTGCAGGGTTGCACATTCGTTGTTAATGCATCTAGCTCTGCACGGTATGAACCAGACGTGCCGTCTCTGCTGATGTGCTGCTTTCTGACAACAGACGCGCATCACCACACAGTTAATGTAAAAAGCTTGTAGTTGGTCACGTTAACCGTTTTCCCTGAAGAGGACGACAGCTGCCTTTATTTTAACATCAGGAGAACAACACAGTGACAGCACGGGGAGGAGAATATATCTTCAAGGAAAGCATTAAGAACCATTACTGTGTTGCTGTGGCTTATAGTAGGATCTTTGATTTTAAAGTGAATTTCATATATTTTTTAAGCTATGGGGCTAAAACCATGTAAATTAGGACAGAACATTTGACAATTGACAGCCTCTAAAAGTGACAATATGATGGAATCACATTTTCCTGGACTACCCAGCCTTAAATAGACTTCAAAGAAAACTTAAGTGGCTCTGTTCAGGGCAATTTAAAGTAGAATCCATTATTGAGAGGTGAAGAGGTGTTGCTCTCAGTTTCTGTTGCAGCATTGCTCTGACTGTGTGTGTGCAAACAGGGAGCTCTGTGTAAGTAGGCCAAGGAAACAGCCTCACTCAGGGGAGGGACACGGAGAAGGAGAGAGGCTGGTGAATTTTAAAACTCTATTGATCGCTGTGGTCCAGCTGAACAACTAAGGTAGTGTCTGCTCCTGTGCTTTTCTGATAAGGAAAGATCAATATGGAGTTATTGATTTTGATATGAATAATGATCGTTTCAGATTTACATTATTGATAGGATATATGGAGTACTCACAAGTGTTATTTCCATAGACATACAGAAGGATGCAATACTTATCAAGGGTATTATTTGGAGTTAAAAAAGTCTAAAGAGATGCAAAGAATTGAAAAGAAGTAAGAAGGCAGACCCACAGTGAAGTAGTGACAGAGAGAGGAGAGACAGGTAGTTAAAGAGAGTGAGCGCATTGAATACAGCTGCTGTAATTAGATCTTGTAGTAGTAAGGGTGGTTAAATTCTGGGCACTGGTGCAACTTTCCATAACGTAACAGGCTATCACCCCATTTTTAGAAACACGGTGAGGACTGACTGTCAGTGATATGGATATCTCTTATAAACAGGCCTACACACCACTACATCAGAGCTTTTCCTTAGCCAAGCACAGGCAGCTGGGAGAACGAGTCCCTCCACATCAACTCAAAATACACCTTAAGTCTTTTCAAGCTATAAGATCCCAGTAAAGCTTTATGTTACAAAAGTTACATGTGATTTTTCCTTTTTTTTTTAGAATGTGCAAAGTAATATGTTACTAAGTAGAGCACATAGCTCTGCCTGGGCCCAACAGTCAGAGATATCACTAAACATGCCTGATTTTCTTCATTAAATTCCATATAATTTTTTGGGCAATGGGTCAAAATGTAAAAAATGACCTCCTTCAGCTAAGGATAAAGGTTTGAGATTTAGTTGAGTCTTGATTAGCAAAAAAGAAATAAAGAAAATAACAGCTGAATCTGTGCCTGGAGCTGAAGTTCAGAGTGACCAAACATAGTATAGGTGCTGATTCATTCCCCGATTGTAAAGTCTGAGGACATCCAGACACGAGACGACCAAAAGTCCTCTCACTGTTCCTTTCATCATGACATTCCTCCATCAGCCCTCTGAGCCTGGAGGATCAGCAGGGAAAACATACCAACACGGTGGAGACAAAGGCAGCAAGAAGCATAAAGGAGAGTAGAGAGATGGATTAGTGAATAAAAACAAGAGATGGACAGAGAGACGGGAAAATTACGGAAGTTCTCTGGTCCATTCAGACCGGAACGAGGACAAGTTCCTAATTTGTTTGTGCTTGATTTGCTCAACAAGACATATCCCATTATCCGAAGGAGTAGTTAAACCTTTCATTGTAAGTAATTTAGGGTGGAAAAGTCTAATGAAACCTTTACTGTTTTGATAAGATGGAGATGAAAGTTGATGGATATCTGACGATCTTCAAATTCTGAAGGTTTTGGCCAACATCTAAATCAATGCTGACTTCCTACAGACACGGAGCAGATGTTGATGAGACGGCCCACATCAGTGCGGAAACCTAAGGAAATGCAGTGTGTACGAGGTCCGACAACCCCCATTGCAGCGGCCTCAACAGTTTTGCACAAATGTCACATGTCTTTGGTTTGAGTCTAAAATGTTTTTAAAGCAAAATTAACTTATATTTTAGCAAGCCATTAAGGTCAAATTGCTCTTTGAGTTTGTTTAAACATTCAAAACAAACTACAACTAAATAATAAAAAAAAAAAAACAGGGAGTCACCACCTCCTTGCTTAATCAAACTCAATCTCCAGGTCTGAAGCCTCTGGACGGAACCCAGATGAAGCGGCTGAGTACACCGGAGGAATTAGCTCGCTGTCGGAGGCCATTACCACCGTTGTTACTGAGATATGGCGCTGACTGTGCCTCCACGCGCTGTCCTCCCACATCCAGACAAGACACAGTCAAGCGACTGCTAGAAGCTCGTTATTCTCTCTCAAAGCCTCATTAGTGTTGATCTTGGCTGACTTGGGTTGCAGAGATATGAATCAGGGAGTAGCACACTATTAAACAAATCCTGTTAGAGTAGGGCTGCTTGGAGGCATGGGATAAAGTTAGATAAAGTGATGGAACAGTGTTTTGTAAGACACTAATGCTACCCGCTAGAAGGTAATTAAATTCAGCAGAGAGGGGGAAGTAAATAGAGTTGTTGGTGGAAACATAGCATGGTTTAGCAAGGCGCTACCAATGGCAAAGTTGGAGTTGAATTTACCTTAACAGAGCAACTACTTATAGACAAATTCATGTTGAGGATGCATCCTAATTAATTAAGTGATCGTCTGACATCAGTGCTTGGGTTTATAACCAAACACCTTTGAAAAGTAATGACAGCTCATGCTCCTTTAGCATTAGCTGTACCTACCTTGTGTTTGGCAGTAATTAGCAAGTGTTAGCGTATTAACACAACAAACTAAGTTGATAAGCTTCAACCCTGCTATGTTAGCATTGTCACTGAGCATGTGGTCTCACAAGGATACTATAGTGTGGATGTCGATTTTCAGATAATCAGCTTGCTCAGTTTATTAGCTCATTTTGGTGCCGACTACTTCCTATTAGCCATTTTCTTGAATTGTTTTTACTCTTAGACAAATAGAACATGAATTTAAGTGTTTTTTCCCCCACCTTAATTTGTCATTCAGATTTTTTGATAAATACATTTCATGTCTCAAAAAAGATCACCTTTGCCGTTTATTCTCTTGTACAACTATTGTGAGCCTGATATTAAACCCGTAAAATCTCTGTACGGTCTTTTCAGACAATCTTTTAATTTCTTTAAATATCAATTCAAAGCTGTAATGATATCAATAATGTGAAATAATCGTAGGCGAGGGGAGCGATGGCGTTCACAACCTGAACGCTCAGTAAAAGAGTCGGACACAAGTAATGTTGACTACAGAGCATCTGTTTTTATCCTTTGATTGGCTCACTGCCTTCCTCAGCGGACTCCGTGACCCAAAACTCCCACACACTCCATCTTATCTCCTGGCTGGCTTAAGAGAACCTCCAACCACCAACTCAACATCAGACGAGAGCCTGGGACTGTTTACGGACCAATTTTAAACACGACTGGGAGGTCAGCGAAGGGACGCTCGCACTAACTTCACACGGGTTTGGTCAGCATGGTTACAGATCAGATTTTCATTTGTTCATTATTGCTGTCGATTGGCAAAATTAAATGAGGAAATGCAATTGTAATTCAGATTCATGAGTTCAGTAGTTAACTAAATAAAATCTCCACATATTCTGTATCTAAGGGGTTGAATGTCAATCAGCACATCCACTTTCTATTACAGGGACTTTGTGTAGAGCTTAAACTATTACTATTTCAGCATAGTTTGGGGATTTAAATCCTCTCACAACCGACTGTAGGCTCCATTCAAAGAGGCAAATAACTGACTCTAAACAGTGTTAAAGCAAGGATGACTAATCCACTGGGGCCACAAGCTGCTTACGTTCAACCTGGAAACCAATGCTGAGCTTAATCAGAGCGGGGCCGTGGCAGACTAAAGTGCTAACTCAATTAGCTCGTTAGCTGGGGTTGACTGTGTTTCTAGCACCTCTGCCCTCTGAAATGAGTGGGGGGCACTGAAAGCTAAACAGGAATATCCATAATTTTAGGGATTAAATTACATGATGATGAAGTAAAATAGTGCGGAGGAGATTAAATCAAAATCTCAGCCAAGATGGAAGAACCTGCCAAAAGCTGTCAGAAGCCTCAGCACCGCAGCATTAAATAATCTACAAACCATGCATAAGTCAATTTTGTGAAACAACTCTAAAACTTCAGCTAATGATAATATCTGCACGTTTACAAATAAAATTAAAACTGCGGCTGCTATTCATACTATGCAAGCTGGATATAGATCCTCATGGTGCAACATACTCAAATCCAAAATCTCAAGAAAGACGGCTAAGCACATTCTGTAAATTACAATAGAATATGGCATCTGCATATCCAACAGGGATGTATCACACATCACACACTGCTGGCTCACTGCTCAGTCAGACACATGGCTCCATCTCAGGGGGGGGACACAGCATGCGGGTGGAAGTGCAGCATGCGTGTGCATTTGGCCATGTCAGACATGGCTTGTTTTGATGACACAAGTATGCTGTGCAGATCAGCTGTGTGGCCGCTCAGCCCCCGTTCACCCGGTGGCCTACTTTCTCCATCCAGTGATGAAGATGGCCACTTATACAGTAGAATACTCAGACTCATTCCCGCTTTGCAGCAACACAGACCTGCAAACTCGAATCAATATTAGACTGCCTGCTTACTGGAAAACAAAAATGCCAATTATAAAGAATAAAAAATTAAAATAGTTTATTAGTTAAAATGGAAAAAGTCGATTTCAACGTGTGTGTGGGTTTGCTTCTTTTCTGTGTTTCACATAAGGTTAAGTTCATTTTTGAAAATCCGAATCAGCAGTATGAACAAGCGACACAGTTTCACACAGGATAAGGCATGACAGACTACTATAGGCTCTTTGACTAGAAAACCATCATTACAGGTGAAACAATGTCGGCTATTGTAAAACTTAACTGTGGCTCTGCAGGCGCACTAGACTTGTCATGTAATTGTCTAGAGGCCAGGTATAGAATAGAATAAGACTAGAAACTAGAGTGTATAGTCTAATTCTGAGCAGCAATAATGTGTTTGCTACTTTCCAATTGAATTAACCATTATGGAAAGAGCTGCAGGCCATTTGTTAAATAACCTGTGTGTGTGTGTGTGTGTCCATGCGTGTGTGCATTCCCATAAGGCCTCAGCCCCCTCAGGGGTTTTAGCTCCATACACTGCATCACAATGGAAAAAGGGTAAACTGTGACGTGAGGAGGTAACTATCTGATTTAGATAGGGGTCAAATGTCGTGAAAATTGTCCTCTGGATCTATATTACCTGCTCTGAAACATGAAAGCTTGGAACTTCATGCATTTCATTTATATTTAAAATATTTGCTTCTCCTATGTAAGACTTGACATACTTACACTAAAGTGAAAGATATTATGGTTATATGTCCATTAAAATCACAACTTTCCAGTTTAAGTCAAAGAAAAATTTGTCTTGTTTTTGCGAATACCTAGCTTTTCATTACATTATTTCCAGAAAAAAAAAATTACATTTTATGTTAAACGTGTCTAACTGCTTACCATTTCCCCAAAGCTACAGGCCTCTCTATTTAGCCACATAGTGATAAGATTAGAGAGGGTGTACGGAGCAGGGTGTGAACAGGATTGGATGTAGCTGCCAGTAGTTATTAGGAATTGTACCATTCTGCCACCCATTCAAAATACAGAACACCGGGCAGCAGACGCAGTGGTAGCTGCTTGCTGACCAAGTGCACTCTTTGTCCTGCTTCACATTCACAGGCGTATGAATTTAGACCTAAAGGTTTGCCCACCACTGTGGAGCAAGTTACCGTAGTTGATATGTCAGAATATTATGTTTCGGATTCAAACAGGCCATCAGGATGGAGATGAATGCTACACAACAAGAAACACAGAGACAGACGTGGAGAAAAGACAGAAAGGGAGGAAGGTTTCCCTGCAGTGGGTGATGTATTGACGTATCTGCCCTTGCAGTAGTGCCAGTTCCAGACCAAACCTCAGCTCTCTTCATTTGGCCCTTTGATAGATGCTGCACAGGGCACTGCAGTGTTTCGCGTGCTGGAAGAGCTGGCACAAAAACAAAATCCTCTGGACATACAAGCGGAAGGAAGAAGGGAAGGAGGACAGAGAGGAAGGAGGAGATCTTCAAAGGGTGCAAGATCATGCCAGGCTTTTCAGAGAAGGGCCGAGCAAAAGGGACTGCCCTTCTCCTCGTCCTGCTCTGTCATTTAAAGCAAAAGTCCGGACAGCATTCACCTCTGCAGCCTCCCCACAGGCTGATTTCTTGTCATGCTCGGCTTGATCTCTGCATCACACCAGACAGGAAGCTGCTGCTAGACAATTGGATGAAGTCACGGGAAGTCAGTGGTTTGGGGTCTGTTATGTTACAATCTGATATTTCAGTTTCAGTGGCATCTCCTTGTGATGATTTGGTGGCAGCCAGGGATGCCAACTACGCCCTCCATCTTCAGACACAAGGGCAGGGCGATATCCAAACCACTGGAACTTTCTGCACTGGCATTTTTATCACCTCTTCAAAGGCCTGTGAGAGTAATGAGGGGGTTTTGCAGGGGGGGGCGGCTCTGGTAAATATAGGGCCCTGCAATGGTGAAGAGTGAGGTCTGAAGGAGGTTTCACATTCACAGCGGGCCGTAATAAAAGAGAGCGGCTCTTTTTTCAGTGCAGGGAAGGGTGAGGCACACTTAATTAAGACGGAGATGCTTTGACCGCCAGTGAAAACACGCGGCTGAAAAAAGAAAAGTGGGGCAACAGGCGAGGAAACAGAGGGGGAACTTTAGACTGAGGATTGAATAACACTGGGTCTCTGTTGTATGAGAGATCTTCCTTTTTCTTGTTCAGCGCTTCTCAGTTCTTCTCTGTTTAGACAAGTGATAGAAAGGAGATGTAAATGAGTACAGAGGCACTGAAATCCTCAAAAGGGCTTAAAACATCATATATCACCTCAAAGTAAAGAGAGAAATACAATCTTTTGTGACAAAAAAAATCTCAAAAAGGAATAAATAACTAACCCCTTTAGATATGAAAAATCTGCAGCTGGCACTGAGGAGGTGAGCTTCTATTTGACACCTCAAAAAAGAAATATGAATTTTAGACTACAGGCGACACCTTAAAGCAGCATCATGCAACTATTTTACCTTAAAAACATCCATCTATCCATTAATTACACAGCTTATATTTTGAGGGTCTCTGGGGGCTGGAGCCAATCCCAGTTAGAATTGTGCGAGGGGCGGAGTACACCCTGGACGAAAAAAAAAACAATGCAAACTCCACACAGAGATGGCATGGCGGAACCTGGGTTCAAACCAGGAACTTTCTTGCAGTGAGGAGAGAGTGCAAACTACTGCCCCACTATCTTAAAACAGCCACTTCCAAATAATTTTGTGATAGGATCAATAGTGCCTCTGTGATTCCATGATTTCCAAGCCTATTCTTGCACTACACTTAAGTGAGCTGGTATGATCATAATATGCTTGTAGCTGTTCAATCAAGCAAAGTAGCCTGTGAATTTAAAATGTTTCAGGCCTCGTTATGGCTGGGTATCAAACCTTTTTTGGTGAAAATGTCAAATGTTTTGACATTTTTTATCATAAATACTTATTCTCAGATCAAAGAAATCCTCACTAAATTCATAACTTTGCCATATTGTGATGATCTTGAAACGGCTACTCGTGTCCAGAAATCTCTGAGGAACATTTGTTTCGTGATAACTCAGGTTTCAGCCCAGGTAAATATAAATACTAAAGCCTAAATCTGGTGAAAGAGGAGAGACTCGGCATGAAGTAAATTAAGTTCAGCAGCCTGTACAGCTGTGTCAATCTCATCCACAATGGCCTCTTTTCTGGCTCTGGCCCAGAACAGCATTACGACTTTTGCTAGGTACAGTGAAAAGGCCTTTGTGGGGGATTCAAAACAAAGAACTAGGACCACATATCCAACAGCCACAGTGAAAACTATTCAGAGCAGAACCAAGGCACAGCGCAAAAACAGTGTACAGTTCAGTTGTGTGGGTGTAAATGCTTCTTTAAAGCGCCATAGAGCTGCTGTGCACAAAGCTATGGGATTATAAGGACTAATGAGTGATTTAGTCAAATCCTAAAGTAAACAGTAAGTGCACAAACGCTGCCTCACTGCTCGGTGAGCTGAGCTACTGAAGGGAAGAGGCAGACTTGGCTCAGATTAGCCACTTTCATAGCACTGCTAATGGAACCACACATCCAAAACACCGACTGTGCTGCTAGAACCACACAACAAACACTACAGGGTGTTGTTTTCACTCCTGTTGCTTTGTTTGTTCTTGTGTGTGCATCTATTTGTGCATTGGGCTTGGTATATTTTGTCGAACTGTGGTGTTAATTGTCTTTGTGACGTCTAAATTCGTGTGTTTGAAAAGTTGCACGAAAAGATTCCAAAACTCTAAAAATAGTGCGTCGCCTGCTGACCTGGATTGAGCTCCACCCAACCTTTTCCTTTTGTCAACATGAACAGGCCACAACGGGCCATTTGGCAGGTACAGTCGGCTGGTTATTGTGTCGGTGTATATTCAGCATAAGCATAAATACACATAAGCTTGAATAAAGACTTCCGTCCATTTCTTTTCTTATTTTAATGTGTGCAACTATTTTATTTGTTTTTACTCCTCTTCTTCGAGCAAACATGTTTTTTTCTTCTTTTTTCCCTTCAAGACATGATGCCATGCGAGTTGTGATGCGCCACGCAGCAGCGGCCCCTCCTCCCACTCAACATACTGACCCACAATCCATCTCTGCTTCTGCTCTCTAAAAATAGAGTGCGGCAGCATAGAGATTTAACCTACAGCGAGGGAGAGAGGCACGGGGAGAGAAAATGAAAGGACAGCACAGGAAGATAAAGAGGGATGAGGTCAGAGACAAACGGGAGGACTTCCAGCTTCACCCAGACAGTATTGATGCTCATATATCTGGTTTTGTCGTGATATTGTTCCTGCAGCTGTAGCTGTTATCTGATGGTATGTAGTGTTGAAAAGACACGTGAGTGAGTGATGGACAGCCACAGGAAGTCACATCCATGTGTCCTCCAGACAAATGAGTTACAGGGCAGCCTCTGTTGCGGGCCTTTCTCCTTCATTAGGCGTCTGCAGACAGCCAGGAATTATGGGAAAAGGCTAGTCAAAAGATCAGGAGACGTCCTCTCTCTGGAGGGACAGTAAAAACTGTAGTCAGCATCAAGGTTGAATGAGGCACAACACAAAGAGACATTTGACAAGGCTCCCGACAACCAATGAAATATTTTCATTACTCATTGAAATAACTTAAGTTGCACTTCGTAGAGTAAATACATCCGCCAAGGGTCCTATCTCAGCGGCAGAAAAAGCTTACCCCTTTATAAAACCCCATTTAAACCTGCTAGAGAAAGAGTATTACTGTTTCCGCTGCAAAGTAGGCATACTTGTAGATAGGGTTAGGGTTAGGGTTATTATTTTCATCAAGATCCAACACTTGAGAAATTGGAAAATTGCCCATAAATGCCCTATCTCACATTGTTGAAGAAAGTGATTTCAAATTTACTGGATCAGCCCCAAAATGTTATAAGTTCTATCTTCGCCCATGTCCCATCCTTCTACCAACTTTTGCTGAACTCTGGGCAGACAAAGGCAAACTAACCAACCAACAAATGGACAGGGTTAAAGACCGAGCCTCATTGGCAGAGGTTTTCTGGACTCAGACACACAATTTGAATAAAACCCAAGATAATAATGCATTTTGTTGTTTTTATGGTGACAACATAAAAAACAATCAAATGGATATTTGTTTTCACAGCCTGTCCATAACCACATGTGCAGCCTTGTAAGAGGGCTAAGTCTGATGACTTCTGTCTGTCACACAAAGTCCATATCAACCTGTTTTTAACTGATAGGGTAGCATATCGTTTTATTATTTTTAAATACCTTACAAACATTAAGTGGCAGATTAGTGGTTCAGTAGTCAGCAGCATCACCTCACATCAAGAGGGTTGTGCCTATGATCCTGCTGTCTGACACAGAAAAAACTGTCAATTGCTCCATTCTGCTGTGCCTGCATCCCCACAACCTTGGCTCCTCTCATCTGACAACACAAACCCTATGCCACTTCAACGCTGGAGAGCCAGGTATGGTTTATTTAGCCGGCGAGAGTTGGGATTACAACAGCGGAGGAGAGGAGAGGACAGACAGGAAGCGTCTGAGGCCTCTGACCAGCGAAGCAGCAGTAAATCCTCCTCGGGTCCTCAGGTTTCCACTCAGGTGGGCTTTCAGCAGACTTGCATCATCCACCCGGCATCCGTCTGCCTCTGGTTCATTGTTAACCTCAGGAATGATGTCACCCACATGCCCTCTGCGCTGCCGCCTCAACCCACATGGCGTGACAGCGGGACAGCATGGCAGGCAGAGAGACGACTGGAACCATCATGTCCACAACAGACACCCTCCCTGCCGAAGGGAACTTCAATCCAGACAGCAAGCCCCGAGTCATTAGGAGACTAAACACAGGGAAGCAAATCCAAAAATGTTGCTTTGAAGCGACTTTGAATATTTGATGCCTATAGTCGTTATCCTCAAATCTGACCATACTCCCGTAAAGGAAATATAACAAGATTTTAAATCAGCCTCAGAAATGTATTTTTGGCTTATGGAAAAAAAATCCCTTCAAAGCAACCTTTGCCTCAAAACATGGCTCATTCAAAGAACTTCACTGAAATCCCTTCAGATATTAATACATGTGTGGCTTCTTGTTCAGAAAAATGTTGAAAATGGTAATTCTAGTCTTAACAACTGCTTAAAGCGCTACACTAGGAGTCACATTCACAAACACATTCATATATCGCATCCCATTCACACAGTGACAGCTCAGCCATCTGAGCAATTTAGGGTTTGGTGTCTTGCCCAAGGACACTTCGTCAAGCAGACTCAAGGAGATAGAGTTTCTGACCGCCGTTCTTATGATTACTGGTGGACCTGCTCTACCTGAGCGACATTCACCCAAAACATAATTTCTGAACATAACACAGATAGTGATTATATTGCGAAACATATTTGCGATTGAAGTTGTTTGAAAGTCCCAGGAGACAGGATTGACTTGTTAGAATATACCATTGGTCCACAGATTGTAAAGATGGATGACATGAAAGCTCCTTAAAGTGAAGCCAAATTAAATCCATAACCCACTGGTGGCCGGCTGAAGTACAAGCAATTACACCGACTGCATCCATATTAGCAGATGGGGCATGAACCAAACTAAAAAATAAAGTACACGCCAAATAAATGTATCTAAAGAGGGTTTGTGTCATTTTAGGTTCTTATCATGAAGCTGTTTTTGTGTTTATATTTTCCATGAAGTTTTTAATTAATCATTTGATGCTCTTAAAATGGGGTGAAACATAGAAGTAAAGCAGAATCTCTCTGAGCATCATTCAAAAAGTTAATTGACAAAACTAAAAGACAAAGTCAGCATTTACGTTTCTGGTTGAGGCGAAAGGTCACAAATTGCTCAGACCTGTGGCTGCAACCACCAAACACAACAGGTTTACAACCACACAGGACACATACTGGAGGTCCCCCCATTAAAACCTATTGACCCAAAAGAGGCAGAAAAGAAAAGCACCACTTTGCTGTTAAAGCCTCCACTGAAAGCATTAACCTTTTCCTGTCTGAGGCCCTGCAGAGCTCATCAGCTGAGTGGCCAAAAATAAACAGCAATCCCAGCATGCCTCACAAGTTGCCATGGGATGAAACAACAGGGAGGGGGAGGGTGGGCTCGGAGGGTTGGTTGAAATCACATGGTTGTGGTGGAGAAGGGGGCGGGGGGGAATGGCAGTCAGATAGGACAAGAGTGATTACAGAGTGATTTCAGAGTGTGTGTGTGTGTGTGTGTGTGTGTGTGTGTGTGTGTGTGTGTGTGTGTGTGTGTGTGTTGACTGGGCAGATCTTCCATTCATCCAGGTCTTTTATTTCAGTCCTTCACCCTGTTGAATAATTGCCAGACTTCCATGGATGCTTCCACTAGTAAATATGCACACACACACACACACACACACAATCCTTCCCTTATTGTTGTGTCAAGTCAAGTTTATTTACAGAGGCGAAAAACTAAAGTTTGTCTCAGAGGTCACTATCCTCCTCAAAGTCCAAAAGAAGAGAAAAACTTTCAAATAAGTTTTGCTATATTTCAGAATCAAGTATCGCACGCTTCCAAAATCGTTCTTTTTAGTTTGCACAAACTCATTGACACATGAATCCATAAAGTGCTGTCTCACATAACAAAAAGCTCCCAGATGTTCATTGGGTTGTTTTCCTGGCTTTTTATGACTTCTCTAATTGTGACGGACCTCTGAGCTCTGCAGGGGCCTCTCCGAAGCAGGACAAGTTACAGTATGAAGGACAGAGAGCAAACACTGAAGCCCTAGGCACCTGTCATTAATGCTATTGTACGGTCATGGTGAGAGCATGTGACAAGAGGGCAGATGAGGAGAGGTCGTCTAGCATCTAAGGTCAGAGAGTGTTCCCTAAAAAGAGACAAGTTTATAGCAAGAGCGAGTGCATGACTCACAGAGGAAATAGTAAAGACTTTAACAAAGGCGACTTTGAAACCAATATTAATTTAGCACCCAACAAATCAATTCTACCTGAGACAACTTGGTGGACATAAAGCAGCGGTTTAAAATGAGGTTTAATTTGAAGAAATACATATTTCTTATGAACTTAGGAACTGTGTATAACTGTAAATGTTGCAATATGCATGTTACTGTTAATTAAATGCAGCTGGCCATGTATTATACAACTGTAACACGGGACCATGATGGTGTGCTATCTGTATCTGATGAAGTGTCTCAGGAGCTTCGGTGTTTTCTGTTGGGAGAGGAGACTCTTTTACCACAGACTTTGGGCTATTTGACTTTGCTGTATTTTTTTGCATAAACCAAAAATTCTATTTGACAAACTAGAGGCAAGAAAAACTGAAAAAGCATCATATCTCCTTTAAACAACCTTGGGAACGCTTCATAATAAAATAAAATTATTTGTGTTCAAGTTCTTTTCATGTTACCATGTTGAAGAATATAGAGAAAAGCTTTAGACCAGAATGCAGCGTAAAACAAAGGGCAAAATACATTTGGGGCTGAAACCCAAGAAAATCCCAAATGGGCAGCGTTGTGGCAAATGAGCATTCCATCAAGAGAGATCTATGAGGAGTCAAAGCTATTTTGAAAGGGTGCAAACACACGCACGCACACACACACACACACCTTTTATTAGTGTCATGAAAATGTCTCTTCTGCAAAAGGACAGATGTGTCTATAATCAGAAGAGCATCTTGAATTGTAAAATGTCTGGTGTAAAACATGCTACACATACTTAGAATCATTGTGTTGCCGGTACATTCAGTATCTTATCCACACTCACAGGTGTAGCAGTCAGTGCTATCCACAGACATGCCCGGGCTTGTTCTTGAGATTGGCCACGTGTGTCAGTGAAAAGACTTGGACATGGCTCAAGTATTTCCAAGTGGCTGAAGCGGACTTTTAACGTAGTTCACTGACTGACGTCCTCGTGCAGCTCTGCCTTCTTTTTCTTTCAAACTCCAACTTCCCCTGCAGCTACACAGGTGATGTGATGATGCAAAGAAGTCAGGGTTTAAGAAGTGCCTGTCGTCTCACATGTGTCATGGTCTGAAGATTTGAATCATGCAATCACACGGTCCACAAATGTTTTGCTGTTTTTCTGTGTTTTCTTTGCAGGGAAGAAGCTAACCAGAAGAGATCTATACTCATCTTAGACAATGTACAAGGTGTAACAGGACACGAAACAAAATGTTGTAGGAAATCATTCTAACTTCCTTAATTCTCCTCCATTCTGTTTTAACATGATTCTGCTTCAGATAGATTGTCTAGTTTGCATGATTCTGCTTTAGATAGATTGTCTAGTTTGCAACTGTACGATTTGGTAAAAGCAAATCAGTATTATTAAAATGATGATAGGGTATAATAATTATGGTTTAAAAGTCAGTGTACACTCAAATTTTAAGATTTGTCCAAACGAATAATGTCCACATGAAAAGAGACACCACATTTCTGCTGCATCAGACACAGCAGCCTATTTCACCAGATCCCCCCTCTCAGGCAGAGTGTTGCACTACTAAACACTTTCCAAACCAGTCTCCAAGGCAACCTGGTGAACAGAAGACTGGGTACAGGCTGGTAGGAAAACAGCCGTAGGAGGGTCGTAACTGTCAGATCTGACCCTATAATGACCCGCGTACCAGCTGCTGTCAACATGCTCTGGGCAGAGCAACAAGCGTACAACAGACAAATGCCCACGACAACAACCACCACCACAACAACAAAAATCTGGCTTTTTCACAGACTGAACCTGCCATGACGGCTCATACACTCCAGGAGAAAAGTGTGTGTGTGTGTGTGTGTGTGTGTGTGTGTGTGTGTGTGTGTGTGTGTGTGTGTGTGTGTGTACAAGTGATGAGGTATATGTTTGTGTCCAATGGTGAGAGCATGGGCGTTGCAAAAGGGCCCAAGTCCAAAGCAACAACTACTCTGTGAGAACCCCCTTCAATTCTATGGTCGGCTGCAAATGTCAATGGAAAATAGACTGTATTCATGTAGCTCTTCTAGTCTTAACTACCACTCAAAGCACTTTACAGTACAATGCTGCTGACACAGCCATCAGAGAGGCAATTTGGGGTTCAGTGTCTTGCCCAAGGACACTTCGGAATGCAGACTGGAGAAGCCGGGGTTCAAACCACTGATGTTCCAGCTAGTGGAAAACCTGTTCTACATCCCATCAAGACTGCATCATAGTCCAAAAAAAAACAACTAACAAGGCCCCATGCCATCAACTTTCTGCCAAAAGCTTCGAAATCTTAGAGGTTTGGTTGAAGACTAGAACGTCTCAATGCATGTATGTGATGTGAGGGTTAACACTTTACAATTTGTATGTGTCTGCACAGTCTGCACTTTGATTATAGTTTCGATACTAAAAGATTTGTTTGAAGATTGGAATGAATAACAGGATGCTTAGCTTGTGTGTTGTTTTGAAGCATTTTCGGGACGTCTGCAGCTATTAGAGAGTTATCAGTAAAGAAATGACAAAAATTAAGTAAGAAGCTCGAAAATATCCACACCCAGACTCTAACCAGGAACACTGAGATTCATGGTTGACACGCAACCTCATCATCGTGCCTTAAGATAGGTTTTGTTTAAATTCTTCTATAATGGCTACAAAACCTGAGTTTCTTTATACCTGAAAAGAGGAGGTGCAGAAATGGACAGTTATTAAAGTGATGTTTTTTCTGAACATAAGAGCATTTTTAATTTGAATGATCCTGAATGTGTGCATAACATGTCTCCTTTAAGAAGATGCACACAAGAGGCATTCAGCTTCCTGCATCTTTGCAGTTTCCGGTACTCAATGCTACAGACACATTTTGGATGGGACTATTCAATGACAATCAATCACTCTTCAAGTACTTATTTACATCAACAAAACAAGTGCTATTAAGTTTCAAAGGAACATTCAACATTTGGAAGAGGACATAACTGTATATTCTTTAAAGTTTTAGTGCCGTTAGCTTTGCATTTTAACTTCTGCTTCCATCTGAGCTACAAGACTATTTCTTTTACAAACGCAAACTTGGTCCCTGCAGCCCCCCCCCTGCACGAGCAAACTTCTGAAGTATGTTTGATTTTCTGTATCTGCCTGGTAACACAGACAGTCTCAGAGACGGCGCTGCTTGCATTCATGAGGTATTCCCGGATGTCAGCGCAGTGAGGTGAAACCCTTGTAGCTTCAGTTCAGATTATTTTCAGTTTTTCACTATTAGCTGAAGGACTGTGTGTCTCTCTTCAGCTCTGAAAACCACCTCGGCATAAAACCCACTATGGTGACATCAGGTAAAACATTGTCATCGATGTAAAACCTAAAGAATAAAACTGATATACTGACAGGAATCATCTAACAGTCTCATCTCGCTGTAAATGTCTCTCTCTCTCGACTGCAGCCTGCAATGTGTTTTCAAGCCCATCAGTGCTCATGGGAGTTTGCACAGAGTCTGCCCGGCTACAGGAGGAAGTGCTTTCAGAAAACTCTGGCCCAATCACAGGCATGGGCTCCCATCAGCTGGCTGAGGCTCATCGCTGCGATCCAATCACGCGGCAGGATCTGCGGTCAGGTGACGGCTCAGACCGGCTCACAGTGTTTTGGAAGCAGATGAAAACAAAAGCAAATGAGGCTGTGAGTCGTCTCCCAGCCAGCTGCCTCGCTGTGTGCATGACAGACAGGAGTTACAGAAGCCCGTGAAAATAAAAAAAGGATTTATTGTCACTACGGCTGTGTGTGTGTTGAATGTGAATGAATAGAAAGGGGTTGACTTTGAATGAAAACTGACATATCAACTACAAACTTGATGAAAACAAAGTTTTGATTTATACTGTAGAAACATAGGAAAACAAAGGAAAACTAATTGTATAAGCCGACCTCAATGTGGAAGGACAAGTGTGTTTAAAAAAGAAAGATAACTACTCTCTTTACAACTCATTTATGAGAAGAGATACGTCTATTTCAGACAATGTAACCATTACTGCTCACAAACTTCCATAAGTCCTTAATGTTGGCATGGTTGTTGACCAATAAATCCACTGGAATAGGTTGTGATAATGTGCTTCGTAAGAAAGATGCCTGTAGTTTCAAAAAGTTCTCCAACTGTTGAAATTTGCTCCTTGTGTCCTGTGGTTGTCTTGCTTCACCTATCCGCTGGCCTTTAGAAGACGTGCACAAATACAGACGAAATGAACAGAGAGTCCGGCCAGAGGGCTCTGTCCATTTCTCTATACTCATCTAACACTGCGCATAAATGAGCCATTGTGACTTATGCTTTTAGACTACTTGCATTAAAGGCTGAAACCATTTGTTAATTTATGCAACAGAAAAACGCTTGGTTATATTTTCTTATATTAGTTTAACAATAGTTTGCTTAGACAGTAGTTTCCGACTCTGAAACATAAGAATTTCCTATCATGTGAGGAAGTAAACTGAATATATTTGGGTTTTGAACTGTGATGTCAATATTGACAAATTTCTGATAAATTATAGGTCATTCAATTAATCAGTTTATTGTGGGAAATATTCATCAGATTAAATCAAATAAAAAATTGTCGATGAAACATGAAGTGGAAAGTCACAGGTTTTAATATGTTAACGTGCAATGTGTACTTGTCAAACTTACGAATCCCTTACAGTTTATAATAACAAAGTAAGTATTTCATAAACAACTGAGAACCGATTTAAATAGTGTCAAAATGAATTTTCAACAGAACATCTTAATAATGTTCTTCTAGGATGTTGTGTGCTTATGTGTCTCTATCCTCAGGATAAAGCTCCCCATCACTTTGTGATCACTTAGTTAATTGATTTGTTGATGAGTACATAATTAAAACTTTAAATCGATTGTCAGTTGTCAAGAGATATTCCAAACATGTAGAATGGATTCAGCTTGTTAAATGTGTGTATTTGTTGCTTTTCTTTGTTTAATATAATATTTAATTGAGTTTTGGATCACTCCAGACTCATAACTAACTGGCATCCCTGAAATGACCTTTTCAGTGCGACTGGGGATATTTTGGTTGTTATGCAAACTCAAATCTGCCACAAGATTAATGTAAATCTGGTTTAAGCTTAGCATCTCAGATAGACACTGGACCATTCACCTGTCTGGCCTCCACCCACCCACACACACGCACACTAATACTTGATAAACCCTACTTTAATTTGGCAGGATTGTACTGTGTATAAAATGAACCATGACTCTGCACCTTATACTACATCTTATATTGATATTTGGACCATTTTTCTGCAGAAATAACAATTCCAGAGCGAAGCAAAGACGAATGAGTGGTGCAGATGTTTCACAGACATACTGACCGCACACTTTTTTCCTCTAAACAAAAAAACTTAGCTGTGAACTACGAAGCAAACTTCTCCCTCAGTTCAACAACGTGCTCCAAGAGTCGGCTTAAGCTTGTACAGAGGACAAATAGCCCCCACCCATCCATTAGCAGCTTTGTTTTCTATGTCCAGATGGCCACCATACAGTAACCACCCCCCCAACACCACATGCACACACACAGTCCACCATGTCCAACTGTTTAAACTACAGACAGCTCAGACAAACCAACAACTGTCATTAAGAGCATGGGCCAGATGGGGTAGTGTGTGTGTGTGTGTGTGTGTGTGTGTGTGTGTGTGTGTGTGTGTGTGTGTGTGTGTGTGTGTGTGTGTGTGTGTGTGTGTGTGTGTGTGTGTGTGTGAAGGAGGAGGGGCTATAATAAGCCAACACGAGGAACACTTGGTTATCTGGCAGGCTACTTTGTCTACTTCTTGTTCAGTCACACTAACTGGACCCAAAATCACTGACCAACACTCATCCGAAGATTCGTCTCAACCCTGGAAAATAATCTATTTCCTGAAACTCTACATTCAGCCGTAACGCAAACTAATCACAGCTTCATGCACGTCTTTTATTTTCTGTTTGCTGTGTCAGACTAATTTATGTTTTTATTTACTGTTCATGCTTCTTATGTCCAGGCTTACATCAATATGCCTATATAATATACTATTGATCCCCATGGGGGAAATTCAGGTATTACAACACACAGTTACAAAATAATAGAATAAAAATAAAACTGAATAAAACTATTAAACTTATTTAAAATTGAATTAAATCTTGCAATTAGATAATAAGATAGTGTAATATATGTTGTGTAAAAACAAAAGGGTATTCAGAATGATGTGTCTATTAATGTGAATATTATCTTTTCTCCATATTTTTGTTTGTATACTTTTCTCGGAGTAGTTTAACTGGATAACATTTTATAATAGCACGTGATAATCAGGATAAATTCTGCTAGAGAGGACACACAGTTGACTACACAAAACAAGTGATTATAACTTACACCCATTTCTTAAACATATAAAAGTAAAGTATACGTGCACACATTACTAGAGCCCCCCCCCCCCCCCAACCAGAGCACGAGGCACCCAGGTGGCGGCCATTTTGGCTCTAAACAGAGAGGCATTCAGTGGGTTTTTAATCAGACAGGGGCAGGTCATAGATAACAGTATGAAGGGGCTGTTGTACAAGATGCTATCTAGTGCTGTGGGAAATCAATAAGGGTGGGGTCCTGGGAAGAGAGAGAGTGAGAAAAACAACAGAGAGAGAGAGAGATAAGGAGAGACAGACAGAGAGAGAGAGAAGGAGAGACAGACAGAGACAGAGTGAGGCATAAAACCAATCCAGAAAAACGTGACATGACTGGTGCTCTGACCTTGGAAATGTGTGTGGTTTTTAATATGTGTGTGTGTGGGTCTGTGTACACACTCATGACATGACTATTAAGTCAAGCTCAAATCCAAAGACGGGGAAAAAAACGAAAGAACAGATCAATAATGTGAATCATTTTTTTATTTCAAAAAAAATATTACCCATCATTAGTTTTGCTACATGTTATGATTTCAATATTATTAATAACCATAACAATAGTAAATACCAGATCCAGCATGACGGTTGGATACAACTTTAACTTAAAAGACATTTCTAGAGTAAAGCGGCGACACAATTTTACTGTGCATGATTTTTTACTGTGTCTTAAACAAATCCCAACAGTTACTACTTTCGGTTTTCCGCTTAAACTTGAAGACTGGATTTACATTTTTTAATTACCTTTGTTAAAATGCTAAGAAAACAAGATGAGCCACGGGGGGGCTGACGTTACTGCGCACTACACACAACCACTTGGCGGTGCATGTGCCTGACGACAACAACCAATCGCAGTTTCCCGCTCAGTAGCGGACTTTCGTTCTGACATACCATGCTAGTTCGCCAGGCATTGCTCAAGGGAAGTACACGGAAAATAACTTCCACTATCCGATGAACAAACCACACACCAGGTTCACCAGCTGCTTCTTGTCTCTAGATTCATTGTGACATTTGATGTCAAGCAGGACCTGTGTTTGCTTAAATACAGTTCCATTGGCTCTGAACGTTTCTCAACTTCTGCTGCACAGAAAGGAAAGAGAACTGAACCAAAATGCAGTTCGGTGAGCATGATGTCACCAAATTCAGTAGAGCAGTAGATACTATAGACAGATAGAAAGTTTAATAGATTAAGAAAAAAACAAGTTTTCAAAAATCACAAAATAGATATGGGCTACATAAGTAGTAGAGAAAACATGACATAAATGTTCAGTATTATAAATTCACATAGATTTTTATTTTGCTTCCGAAAAGGAGAAAGAAGAAGCAACACGCATGTCTTGTCTCTTCTATCTTGCGCCCCGATGTTCTGATTTGTAACATCAGATGGATCGGCTCTTCTTTTTTTCTGAATGATCTGTTTTCCTGAAACATACTCAAGTTTTCCTGAGACTTCTCTGTCTGGATATCAGTTCTGGTCACATGGACGTCGAGCATTTAGACTCGTCAGCAGTTTTAACATGATTGATACGACACACAGGAAATATTCAGCAAGCTGGAACCAAAACAAACGTTTGTCCATCTCACTGGAATATTACTAATCGTAGAAACTGCTCTCCGTAGGTGAAGCTGGATTTTAGAAACCTGCATTTTTGTCTGCTGGTCAGTGGGACATCAGCAGCAAAGCAGCAGAGAGCGAACACAAAGGGATGTTTGTCCGTAACAGGAACCAGAAACAACTGAATTAAACCCTGAGACCTATACAACATCTTCTCCACTCAGCGAAACAACCTCAACTTCCAAGTTTCAGGCATTTACGGGATGCTCTCCTCCACAAATATGTATAATGAGAAACAATGAATCTCACAGTTTGAACTACAGTGACATAAAAACACAGGGCTCAGAGCTCCATGAGAATTATCGAAGCAGAATGGGAATCAAACGGAAAACCCTCGAAGAGTTAAGGTCCCGTTTTACTAACTGACGTAAACTGGATGGACTCAAATATAATGGAAATTCAACTGCACGTGTCATGTGCAATAAGTTTGTTTGGATTTTTTAAAGCAGTCAAAGACATATGAGGAACAAAAAGGAGAAATAAGAGAGGGAAGGACGCAACATAAAAGAGGAAGATGACAAGGAAGAGGAAGCAGAAAAGAGGAAGCCGAAATCAGGTCAGTCAGTCTGGGACATTCGACTGAAATTTACAGACTGACGTCGATCATAGGGGAAAAAGAAGTTCCATTGCTAAAATAAAGTTTATTTTGTTATTTTAATATGCTGCATCCACCACCAACATCTCCTCTTCCTCCTCTCAGTAGACGTGGAGATGATTAGTGTGACTAATCTGAAATATTATGGTGTGATTATGGAGTGATGTGTCTGTGGAGTTTGGGGCAGTTGGATAAGAAATGATAGCCTTATTTGATACTTTACTTACTAAAAATATGAACATGTTAAATGTTAAAAAGAAAAACTCTAAAAAGTAAACAAGATCATGGATCTGACGAGATGTGAAATGCCACATTTCAAAGTACACAGGTTTTCAGACATGGATGTGCGGAAAAGTGGTTCCGGATGTTTTCTGGATTTTGTCTTTCACATATGAAGATCACAGCAGGAGATTGCTCTCAGTTGTCAGGTCAAACACGTTCACGACAACAGGAAAATGCCCGGTACATTCAGGGGAGGGGTGGAGCTTGGGTAGAACAGCAGAGGGCAGGACATGATGTATAAATTCTGGGAAATCACGTTTTTCTTTTTACAGCACATCTACACCAGAGTTGGTTTTTATCATCAAAAGCTCTCTGATCTCGTCGTCTTTCCAAGTTGACGTCTTCTACATGTATGGTTCCTCTGTATTCCTGCTCACATGAGCTCACTCAGACATTCTACACACAAACACCCGACTCGAAAATTTCAGGGAAATGTCCGGACTTGTGTGCAAGTCTGAAAGCAGACAAATCTTTCTTCTTTGGTTTCTTGTTCCCCAAAGCAAATGTCTCAGTCAACAGACACAGTGAGAAGCTGTTAATACTCTCACTCCCTTCAGCATCACTGCCTCGGAGCTACAACAACAAACCATCTGTTTGCACTGTCTGCATGTGTCCACAGCTCCAGCCAACACCACAGTAGCACAGACTGGGAGTTATCTCACGGCAGAAGCCAGCAGACACAAAACCACGATCATCAAGAAGGGGTCATTTGTTAATTGTGAAGAGTTTTTATAGAGAAGAACAAACACAGAAACGATGCTGTCGTTATCATTTCCATTTCAGTTCTGAGGTAATGTTCCTTTTTTACAGATTGGCTGAAGGATTTCCACAACATACTCCTGTGAACTCCTGAATCTCATGGGTGTTAAAGCTCTTCAATCTTAGTGGATAGTAAAATTGTATGACTAAATCAAATAAAAAAAATAGGTGATAAACTTGTAGCCAGCTGTACCTGTTTTTAAATAAAAAATTGTTTTGTTTCTTTATCAATTTCGGCGAATGAAATATATATTTTTTCAAAGTATATTACTTCATTGTTTGTTTTTGTCTAGAATCCAATGATAATTAACATACACAGATAAAACTGAGAGAAGCAGCAAATCCTCATATTAAAGAAGCTGAGACTAATCAATGTTTGGCATCTGTGCTTCATAACACACGTCAAGTTAACTGCTCCCTGTCATTCAACTAAAGAGATTCATAGACTAATTATTTCAGCAACATGCTGTACTATAAAAATAACAGTGACTTAATCTACCCAGTTGTATGTTTAGTTTGTTGCTTTGCTTTCTTATTGAACAATAGATATAATAAAATAGCTAACTTCATTTTCAACATCATATATAATGTGAGTATGTACCTTTTACAACCTTTTTTAGGTTCAGCTTTGTTACTTTTAGAGCTTGAACCTTTAATGGGCTAATAAGACCTTATAAATTGAAGTAAAAATCTATTCAAAATCTAAACTTGTTGACTTGACATAAATAAATTGTCACACTCACAAAAGACAAGTCTTTGTTTAAAGTGAACATTAGGTTTTTATGTAATTTTCTCGATCCTGAAGATTTGTGTGAAAGTTACAATAAAATGTTATGCCATAGATGGATTGTGACGACTTTTAAATCACGCAGGAATAATAATACTTTACAGTTAATTTCACACATTTACCCAATCTGCTATTTCATTAGATTAATCTTCTCTGTCAGGTACAGGGATATAATAATATTGTGGGACATAAAAATCTGAGTAATTACATATTTTAAAAAGTGCAGGACAGCTCAAGAGCGACTGATTAATGATTTTAAAAACATCTTGTTCTTTATCCTGATCACTGCTTCCTCTTCCTCTCAGCGTGTGCCGTCTTATGATGAGGGATTACAGCCGCCTTCCACCATCAACGTCCCCGACAGGCACGTGACCAGGGTCGAGGAGGAAGAGAAGGAAGAGGAGACGGAGCGACGACCTCGGCTTCCTGTGCTGCTTTTTTCAACCTCCTCCTCCTCCACCACTCCAGTCCATCCCAGCTAAAGCCTTCTTCCTCAACTTCTTAATCCCAACATCTCTGGGCTACTGCTCTTCTCAGGGAAGCATCCCTCCTACTGTGAACTTTCAGCATCGTGTCCAGGGTTTCAGAATCGGTATCTCGAAGGGAAGATTGTATCGGAACATCTCTAAGTTTTAAACTGCGGGTCAAGCAGAAAAGGTATAAAATGGGGGCCGTTTAACTGTTTCCTAAGAACAAACCCTGCAGGAGTTAAGAGCTAAATGTGTCTCTCTCTACCTTTTGTATAAAAAGAGCAATAAATACCAATAAAAACGCCACTGTGACGAATAAAATGTCAAAAAGATGACAAATTGGAAACAAAACACAGAAATCCTGCAGCTGATGTGTGAATGCATGAACAGAGGATCACCAGCAGCTGCAGCAGCAGAGTCACTGCATCAGTCCACACAGTGAGCATCAAAGAACATGACCCAGATACTGTCTGAGGCTGTGTCTAATTTTAACTTCACTGTATAGCAGGCAGAGCTGGTCATTGCTAACACACTCTTTAGCAAAGAATGTGGCATTTGTGCAAGTACAAAGATGTACAAAGTGTTATAACTTCTATAATCTACGATATTTGTGTGGGGTTTTTTGCAATAAAAACATCAAAATATAATATCTGCTATCATGCTCTATATATTGCTGTAGATGCACAGGCAGTTCTTTCACTTCACGTCTTGCGGCTTCCATTCTTTACTGAAAATGAAACTTTTCTGACTTGTGCATTAAGACGAATGAACAGGTCTGATCATTATAGAGCAATTTAATCAAGATATATGCCGTATCTAAAATTGTGCATCGGTATTTCTAGGGATCAATCTACTAAGATGGTTTTGACCACATTGACGCTATAAATAGCGCTAAAAAGCAGCTGGAACTGTAAGACGATGTCGTGATAAACATTTAAAACCATCAGAGAAAAGCGTTTAAAGCTCAGCTTTGATCAAATTTGAAGTGTTTTCAGATCCTTGCACTCACAGCTCTTAAATCATTGGTCAGAAAATGATGCAGTCTGAAGAAAAATCCACTGTGGTGTTAAGTTAAAAGATTCAGTATTTGTTCGTCTGCCACTGAACACAAGTGGGTGGACACACAGAACTCCGCCATGAGAAATCGTGACACAGCCGAGTTCCTGTTGCTGCTATCAGTGGCAGAGCTTCCACTTCTTCTGATTGGAAAGGTCACAGTAAGTTTTGACTGTGTAAGAAAAGTTCCCATTGGAGACCTGGCTTGCTTTACCGCCGCCGCCACTGCTGTTGTTGTTAGTCATGGCCGAGCTTCATTTCCTGGGCCGTGAAAGGTCACAGCAGACACTCCGAACATTCCAGTTTGAATAGCCGGAAGGTTGGTGAGCGAGCTTTCCATGAGTCTATTCCCTATGACAGCTTTGTAGTTCCTCCACTTTACAGAGGGGGAGTCGGCCTATAAATACCTCCCAAAGAACTGGAATAGGTGCAAACAATAGAAATTGTATTACTGTAAGACAACTGATACTTAATAATTTGATTGATTTTTCAAATATGTCTATTATTTTAACATACCTATTTCTTTATATAGAAAGAGTGTTATTTTTAAGATGCTAAAGCTGAAAAAATTACATAACAACCAAAAATGTAAATATTTACTTCTTCTAAAATATAAAAATTGTACACCTTTTAAAATTTTAAATAATTATATATTGCATATTTTGGACTTATGGATTAATATTTGTAATCCAAAACTGGAGACTATTTTAAGTTTTTCAGTGTTTGCCTTTTTCTTTTCTTTTTAATCGCAGTGCTACCACAAGAGGACACATGGTTCAATTGAAGTAATCGATAATTTGTCGATTGTTAAAATAAGTAAAGAAAATCAAATGTCATTGGCAGGATTGAAAGTCATTTTTTGGAGCTGTTGTAGACAATAGGTAAATTTCCAGCATTTAATGCAGGGTGTGAACCAGATGTGTTAATGTCAATGAAGTACTCAATCAATAACACAATTTATATTGTTTTGCACCTATTCCAGTTCTATGGTTCATGTACAGTTAATGTTCATGTTCCTTAAGCTCCAGATGTGGACACTGTGAGGTAGAAAGCTCATAACGTGCACTTAGACACACGTGCACCAGACAGATGTGGCGTGCGCTCAGTGAAGTGCTGCGCTGCGTTGCGTTGCGTTTCCTCAGGGAGCTGCAGTGATGCTGCTCTGCTGATGAGTAGGCTGCTGGTGGAGAGCCACACCCAGACAACAGGAAAAACAACAAGCATCTTTCCTGTGATAAAGTCAGGATGAAGAAAAGCAGAGGAAATGAAACGGCTGTTTTTTATCTGTACATCATTTTCACTTCATCTCCTGTTTCCAGCTCCTCGAATATGAGGCTTTCCGATGAGGCAGATAATCAATAGTTGCATTGTTGCTGCCGGTTAAATCATATCTAAGCAATAGTATGACATCACACCCACTCCTACTTCTCTTCACTGGTTTCCTGTGAGATCAACAACAAAATTAACTCATCAGCATCAGAAAAAGTCATACTGGTGGTTATTGAGTAACACAGGCACTCAGCCTTCATCTGCAGTGCACGATATCTAACACTGAAGTTTCCCTGGTAAACCTTCAGAAAGGCATTGAGAAATCTTCTCATACCATTTAAATGACTGTCTTGAAATGGTTAGAGGGCTATGATTACAATACAGTGTATCAGAAAGGGAAGGAGGGATCTGCCTTCACACAAGAGCCTGGCCAGTATGGATGTTTGATGCCAATATTAGGGGGCAGAACATTTCTGATAAGGATATCTCTGTTTCTGTATTTGAAAGAAGAAAGATTTTCTCCATTTTACCTTTATTTATTTTAAAAGATGAAATCTTGAATGTAATAATCCAAACAACATTAATCTTCACATTAATTGCGAATTATTACATAAACATAATATAGTACATCAAATATCGAAATAAATATTTGTTATGCTTCACTAGAAGATAAATCCCCCAACATGCACTCAGCAGGATTTACACAGGTGCATCAAGTTGTCACTTTCTGAACTGCAGAGACACTGCGTGTGGAAGGCGGGTTGTGGTTTTCTAATCTCACCATCACAGCAAAGCCACCAACTTCTCCTCACTAAACTGATGACTTCCGCCGTTTCACTACTTCCTCACAAACATCCAACCGCGATCTCTGCCTGCCACCCACGAGAGGAGAGCTAACAAACTTCACCTTTCTGTTCAGGGACCTTTAAAAACGGATCAGCCTGACTTGTTTCCTCGTTTTGTAAACTTTGTAAACTTGAACACAGGCCGTCTCAGTGAGGCTGAAACAGCTGTGGTATGGAGAAGAGAAGCTCGGTAAATCATAAATGGGTTAAACCAGTTCCTCAGAGAGGGGGATTCCCAGCCCCACAAGCTGAGTGTGGTCTCACCTCCAGAGTTAAAAAAAAATCCTTTCAGCTCTAATTTAATTTCTCTTTCTCCTCCCACTGCTTAATGGAAACAGAAACACTGTGAACCTCGACCTCTTTAATGAAGCTGAGGTTCTTCCATTTGTTTATTCATTTGTTTGAATTCATTTTCATTTTTTTAGTCACATTAATTAGGGGAGGTATTTTTTCTTGAATAGCCTCCTGTCTAAATTACCTAATTCATGTTTTGTTCATAACATTTTTATAGGGCTACCAAACTGCAGATGCATTTTCTATCAATAGATGCTGTAGGTCATTGCGAGTAGTTAAAAGTTTGTTTTCTCCAGTTTGCTATAAGGACCAGCTGAAATGTTGCAGCACGAGGTTGCATGTGATGTCATGTATGCCGTTCTGCGCAGCAGGACAGGAGCGGCGAACATGAACTAGTCTTGAGGCAGATTGCCACGCGAGTATCAAGTAAATGGAAATGCATAAAACATGCAGGCAGATGTTTGCACTTAAAAAGTTACAATTTCGAGAACTTGATCAAAGACAATGTGTTGTTTTTTTTTAAGCGTGTGAAAACCAGTTTGAGATGTTTAATGGTTCAATGTGAACTTTTCTAAACAATGTGGATGTCATCAAGGTCCTTCATCCTTTCTCAATGGTAACTAAACAAAAACACATTGGTGATTAAAGGGTCTCTCTGTCTCTCTCTCCTCTCCCCCCCCCCCCCCCCCAACCTCTCTTCTACTTTATTTTCCATCCCAACAGCTGCTGTCAGCGCACAGCTGCATGGAGTCGCACTCTGCAGCCTGAGAAGCCCGAACCAATCGGTAAGACTTTAGGATCAAGTGCACATGTGCAGACACAAACACATACGCAAACATTTTTGAATCAGATGTTTGCAAGACAGACTTCGCAGACAAGGGAGGAAAAAACTAAAAACTATAAAAGAAGACCTTGGTTCTTCCTCACTCCAACTGCCATGGAACACGTGGTTATGATTCACCGAATCCTGAGGAACTAAACTCAAAATGTCAAGGTTAATTTATGTTCCAGTGCATCTGAGCGTTCCCACAATCACTTGTCCCTCGCTTTAAATGAAAGACGCATTCCAAACCAGAATTAAACACAAATAAAACAAACCGGAGCAAACCTCAAAGCCAATCAGGATGGGATTTAAGAGGTACTCAAACACAAAATATCTGACCGAGTGCATCCACTCCGCCATTACTGGGCTTCATTATGATCATTAGACGTTTCTCTGTGAGATAACGGCAGACGTTCACAGAGGTTGGCCTCGGGGCCGGCCTCATTGTCCACTACTGTAAAATCTGATTCAACGTGACACACGTCTCGGCGCTGGATTCGCTCCGTGCTGCTGGTCACTTGTGAAATCCTCGGCGGCACAGATGCAGTAGACCTTCACACGGTCTTGTGAACAGTGACACCGCGTTGTACATGTGTAAAATAATAATAAGACTATAAAACCAGGTTGTTCAGCTGTCAACACATTGCTGCTCAAACTCCTGGATTTTTTCACCCCTGTCTATTTGTTTGCTTGTTTTTTCAGCAGGATTACACAAAAACTATTGAGCACATTTCCACAAATCTTGGTGTAAAGATGGGACATGTTAGAAGAAAGAAAGGATTACCAATTACCCAGGGAATAATTCATCAATCTTGATGAAATTAACTGTGCATATTCAGAGGACTGATGTCTATGAGTTTGTGCAATTTGGGGCAGCTTGATTGAATTCAAGTGGACTGTTGGGCCTTAGCGGAGGTTTGAGCTCTACCTAGTGCCATGCTGGGTTTATTCTGATTAACATATGTGAGTCAACCATCCAGTCAACCAAGAGATGTTATTTACTTTGCACATAGTTTACATGAGCCTAAGTCAATAACCTGCAGTGCAAGAGCAAAATTATCTATGTCTACATGTCAACATTGTTTTGTGACACGTGACAGACCACAGTCTGATTATGACTCCTAAAAACATTACATCCACTACGTCCATTTCTGAGAAGTTTGGTTTTAACTAGTTGTTTAATGTTATAGAAACGGGTTGAAACATCATGACTGACAGCTGAGACTGGCTCATGATTGGTTTGAGGGGCCTAAATACAGGGACTCCATTCCCCAATTGCTACTGTACAGACTCTGTGGGTTAGGGCTGTGTTCATACCCAGGATATTTTGGCTTCATCTCTGAATAGTGTTAGGAAGTGGAGACCATCTTTGTATACTATGACTTCTCTATGATTCAATATCTAGGAGTGTATACAACAAGCATCAACATTCAAGTGGTAAGAAAATCTGATAATCCCAAATTATCCCACATATAAGTCGACGATTAAAGCTAATTAAACCAGTTTATGCTGACTTTTTAAAAGTCACATGACCCACTCCATCACACGACCAGCGCTCAGTGCAAAACCTCAATATTTATGTTTGAATTAAACCTATAATAACTGTGGCAGCCATGACATTAAATAACCTTCACACAGCAAACTGTAAATTCAGGTTTTCAATGTTCACAGCCACAAGGAAACGAGAGCCAATCACAGCTTTGATTCGCAGGTTCTGGAACATAAATATCTACGAGTGGAGCCGTCCAATGGTGTGAAAGCTTCCAGGTCATTACCATGGAGACAGTTCCCACTGCCGCCATCTGTGACGTTAATGTGACTTAAGTCCAAACAAACCATTTTCCTGCAGCAGACACCAGGAAAGTACAGACACACCGAGACACACACAAAATACACACTTCAGAATGATATAAAATAGCCCAGTCTCGCAGGAAGAGATCCAGCAGCTCTCTTCTTTCCATCTGCTCTGGTTTCTACCAGGCAACAGCAGGAGGATGTCGCTGCTTGTCTCTGATGGAGGCGGCAGAGGCACCAAGTCTCCATCAAATGCATTTTCCACTGTGTGAGTGTGTACATGTGTGTGTGTGTGTGTGAGATGGGATGAACAGGCCTATCCCTATAAATGCAGCAGAGAGCCTCTCCGGTGGGAGGCCTGCTGGGCAATGATGTGCACAAATGCGCAATGTAACACCGCCCACCCAATGGCGCACAAGTCAGTCAGCGTGGTGAGGGCTGTCATGCATGGATGGGGCTGGACTGGTCAGTGCAAAGCAACGCGTGCAGTATGTGGAGGAATATTTTACTGGGGTGTGGATGAGAGGAGGAGGAGGGAGGGAGGGAGGATGGAGGAGCCTCCTTGGGACCAGAGTGGGTGCACAGGGATGATGGTGGTGAAATAAAATACAAAATAACGAATGGATGTGCAGCAGTGAGAGATAATCCAGTCCAGACTGCACCGCTGACGGAGGGGATGTGTTATACTAAACCTGAGACTGGGGGGGGGGGACATCAATGCATGTTTGTGCTCCAGTTTCCGCCTTCTCTCTCACACACACACTCACACAGAGAGAGAGAGAGAGAGAGAGAGAGAGAGAGAGAGAGAGAGAGAGAGAGAGAGAGAGAGAGAGAGAGAGAGAGAGAAGGCACACACCAACCTTGTACACTTGTCCATAGGTGCCATTTCCCACTACTTCCACCAGCTCGAAGATCCCAGCAGGATCCTGGATTTAGAAAACAGACAAATATGAATTACTGGATGTAATTAATTGATTCCCTGTTGTAGCCTAATTACATAGGGGTGAGTTGGATGTGTGCACCGGCAGAGCCCGGCTCTCTGGCCTCCCATGCCAGCGGATATAAAGACAAAGAGGAGCCGCCTCCTCTTAAATGATCGTGTGATGGTTCCTGTGTAAAATCAGCCGCTCTGTGGGGTATAAGTGTCCGGGGGAGAGGCACTCACCCGCAGGGAAGCGAGGTCTATGTCCACCAGACTTTTAGCCGGAGACTCGTTCGCCATTTTCGTAAAAAAAAAAGCGGAGCTAAATCAGCGGAATAGCGGCGTGAGTTCGATTCTCCTTCAAGCCCGCGGGGCGAGTCTCATCCTCGGGTGGGTTTAGACTTAATCCCGCCGGTGGTGATCTCCGTCCCAGGCGTGTTTTTCCCTCTTTGTAATCCCGGTGCGAGGCTCCGCTGCTGCCGCTGCCGCCGCCGCTGCTACATACCGAGCGACTACCGGAGCCTCTCTCTCTCTCTCTCTCTCTCTCTCTCTCTCTCTCTCTCTCTCTCTCTCTCTCTCTCTCTCTCTCTGTCTCTCTCTCTCTCTCCCCCTCTCTCTCTCCCTGTTTGTGTGGGTGTCGCTCTACCTCGATTCCCCGCCCTCTCTCTCTCTCTCTCTCTCTCTCTCTCTCTCTCTCTCTCACTCTGTGTCAACGCCCCTCCTCTATCTCTCTCTGACAGGGGCAGCTCTAGAAGATCTGGGGCCCTGGACAGAAATCACCTGCTTTCAGACATGCACCCAACTTTCAAGTGAACGCAAATGTCCGACTGAGAGATTCCGGACTTTCTGCGGACTTTCTCCGCTCGCTCCCCGGATGTAGTGCTGCGATCCGATAAACCTCAGAATTACCGACCCCCGAGTCGGAAGTTGCAACCATAGCGCCCCCCTCGAGTCTAAAATTTGACTCGGAACACCGGAGGAACCTCACCACCCCCGACTTCAAAATCCAAGATGGCCCCTCCGTGGATCAACAGTTGTGAAAGTAACATTTTTTATCGTACATAAGCACTACTGTCATTACAGTAATTGGACATAGTACTGTCCAATTACTTCTAATTCTGTGGAAGTGTTAGTATGAGTGAAATGCTACATAATTATGCACTGCAACTGGAACGCCATTTATTTCGGGTGTGACATCATTCCGAGCTCCAAGCATAAAGTCCGTCTCCTTCTTGAGCTGCTTCAGACATGCACAGGACTCCGCAGAATCCCTGCACTTTCTCCTGTGGAGGTGCACGTGTGAACGCAAATGTCAGACTGGCATTACTTCCTGCCTCTTCCTGCTGCACCCGGCCGTTGCTGTTAGGAACGTGTCTGTGCAATCTTCTGGACTTGGGGGAGCTGTTATGTCATCAACATCTATTTACTGCAGCTACATATAAATAAAGATGGCGAAAACATCTCTACAGCCCCCTAGTGGCTGGCTGCAGTATAGGTCATAATACTATATATAATAGGTCATATAAATAAATCAGCATTTTCTGATGGTGAAAAATACATTTCCAAATCTAGTTCTATCTAAATTGTCTGCTCTCCCCGTTTTCCTTGCATCTCCTGCTCTCCAAGCCTTTGTTTGTGTCCCCTCCTGTTTCTCTGTCGGACGGATACACAGCAATTAGAGCATGGCGAGATGGAAAGTGATAAATATTTCAGCAGCACTGTCACCGCTGTGCCGTTCTGTCGGAGGCCGTGATATCCACACAGGCTGGATTCAAACCTGCTGCCGTCACATGCCGCTCACCACTTATACTCACATCACGCGACATGTGCAGAAAACGTATCGTGTGTTAGTCACATCAGCTTCTTCCTCACCAACTAGATGAGTTGGTTAAATGGTTTGATTTTTATGTTGATAATCTGTGACATATCACACAGAAAAAGACATTTAAACATCACAGTTATTACAATATTTGAAAAGAAGGATTTAGATACAGGCCAGGAGTGTATCAAGCCCCAGCCAATAGAGACCATGGGGCCCCTTGATCAAAACAGAACCCACCTCATAAGTAACACATGATACCAAACCTTCTTCAAATGATTCATTTATTATCAAAAAGTGCAGACTTTGAATAACCATCATTCTCACATTTAGACGTCATCCAAACCTCTAAAATTACTTTAGGCAGAAAGTGATTGGCATGGGGCCTCATCTGCTCACTTATCTGTCTCTTCACTCCTCTTTCTCTGCCTCTATTTCCACAGCCAAAAGCACTTTTTACCAAACTACAATTCAATCCTCACTTTCTAACCCCAAAAAACTCTTCTCCATCTTTTCCAACCTCCTTGACCCCCCCAGTCCCCCTCCTCCTTCCTCCCTTCTACCAAGCCACTTTGTCAACTACTTTACAAAAAAGATAGATGACATACGCTCCTCATTTTCTAATCCTCCTTCTATAACTACATTTCCATCAACTTCATCTTCATCCCCTTCTCTCTCCTCCTTCACCCCCCTGTCTCCCAATCAAGTTCTTACCTTGGTAACCTCCGGCCGCCCGACCACCTGCCCCCTTGACCCCATCCCATCTCACATTCTCCAGTCTATCGCTCTTGACCTTCTTCCTTTTCTCACCCATCTTATCAACACTTCCCTGTCAACTGGCTGTTTCCCTAACTCTCTGAAGGAGGCAAGAGTAAATCCTCTCCTGAAGAAACCCACCCTCGACCCGTCTGAAGTAAATAACTACAGACCTGTCTCTCTTCTTCCCTTTGTTTCCAAAACTCTCGAGCGTGCTATCTTTAATCAACTCTCCTCCTATCTTGGTAAATGGTAAATGGTTTTGTATTTATATAGTGCTTTTCTAGTCTTGAAGACCACTCAAAGCTCTTTACAGTACAGTTTTACATTCACCCACTCATACACATTCATACAGTGCATCTATTAGCAGCACTTTGTTGTTCAGATCTTAACCACAATAACCTTCTTGACCCTCACCAGTCTGGTTTCAAGGCAGGCTGGTTTCAAGGCAGACTGCCCTCCTTGATGTCTCTGAGCAACTTCACACTGCTAGAGCAGCCTCTCTCTCCTCTGTCCTTATCTTTCTAGACCTCTCTGCTGCATTTGACACTGTGAACCACCAGATCCTTATTTCCTCCCTTCAGGACCTGAGTGTCTCTGGCTCTGCTCTCTCCCTGCTCTCATCCTACCTCAATGACTGCACTTATCGGGTAACTTGGAGAGGATCTGTGTCTGAACCTTGTCCTCTCACTACTGGGGTCCCTCAGGGTTCCGTCCTGGGTCCCCTCCTCTTCTCTCTGTACATCAACTCTCTCAGCTCTGTCATTCACTCACATGGCTTTTCCTACCATAGCTATGCTGATGACACCCAACTAATCCTCTCTTTTCCCCAATCTGAAACACAGGTAGCAGCACGGATCTCTGCCTGTCTGACTGACATCTCTCAGTGGATGTCTGCACACCACCTGAAAATTAACCTTGACAAGACTGAACTACTTTTCCTTCCAGGGAAAGACTCGCCCACCCACGACCTGACTATTAACTTTGACAACTCTGTCTTAACCCCACTCAGACTGCTAGGAACCTGGGTGTGACACTTGACAGCCAACTCTCCCTTACTGCCAACATTACTGTAACAACACGTTCCTGTAGATTCATGCTGTACAACATCAGGAGAATACGCCACCTTCTCACTCAGAAGGCGGTGCAGGTTCTGGTCCAGGCCCTGGTCATCTCACACCTAGACTATTGTAACTCCCTCCTGGCTGGTCTACCTGCTAGTGCCATCCGACCTCTGCAGCTCATTCAGAATGCAGCAGCTCGACTGGTTTTTAACCTACCGAAATTCACTCACACTACTCCGCTCCTCCGCTCCCTTCACTGGCTACCGGTGGCTGTCTGCATCCGTTTCAAAACATTAGTACTTGCGTACCGTGCTGCGAATGGATCGGGTCCAGTCTACATCCAGGACATGGTCAAACGTTACACCCCAGCCCGTTCACTCTGCTCTGCTTCGGCCAATCGGCTTGTTGCTCCCTCACTGCAAGCTAAACACTCATCAAAATCACGACTGTTTGCTGTCCTGGTTCCTAAATGGTGGAATGAGCTCCCCATTGACATCAGAAAGTTTACACATCTTCCGCCGCAAACTAAAAACACGCCTCTTCTGACTATACCTTGAATACAATTTTTAAACTAACAATTTAGTAGCACTTAAATGGCACTTACTTATAGAACTTTGTAGTTTTGCTTTTTTGAAGAAATTGTACTGTCTCGATTCTTGTTGTTCTGGGTTTGTACCCTCATGGTTGAAGTCAGGTGATCTTAGAATTTAAGGGGGTTCTCACAAAATAGTAAATCAACCGTTCTCAGGGGGCTCCTCTCACCTCGGGGTCCTAGGCAATTTCCCTCCTCTGTTGCGAAGCCACTGTGTAAGACGAACAGAAATAAAGAAACACCAAGAGTATTTAGTTGTATTTATTGTATTTAGCGTACATTGTTAGTTTGTTTGATTGTTTGTTAGTTAGCAGGATTACACAATAACCCCTCAACTGATTACCATGACATTTTGTGGAGGGGTGGGGAAGAGACGATAGAATAAATGTTGGTGTAGATCAAGATCAGGAGGCGCACGCAGGATTGTATTTTTCACTTTCTTTAACATTGTGTGTCGTTTTCCTTGCTGTCTCAGATAACAATCAGGATGTTTCAAGGATTGCTATTTATTAGTGTGTGCAATTTGGTGCAGATCTCATTTAAATCCAGTTTCATAAGGGGGATGTTGGTTTTTGGCAGAGTTTTGCACTCTACTCTACTGTGTGCCATTATAGTCATAATTTCTCATACACTGTGAAAAGGAGCAATGACTCCACAATTTTCTGTGTTTATGTTTATCTTTGGCTCAATACATATTTAAAAACAAGGCATATTAAGATGAACCAGCTCTAGCTAAGAAAAAAAGCCTCTGCCCTGATGTCCTTGAGCAAGTCTGTTTTCATATCCAGATCTTGCCAGGACTGAGGGGGTGATACTGTGTGAAAGCAAAACAGGGTGGTGATTAAAAACCGCACAACACTCAGCTAACTCGTTACATACAAACAGAAGAAAAGGTGCAGGCTTGGTAATGAAACAGTTCCAGAAGCAGCAAAGTTCAAGAATAATATTGTTGAAATTTAAATTGTATCTATTTCCCCTGGTGTGTTTGGTACCAGGTATAAAATGTCCTAAAAACATAAACCACACCCCTGACAAATGTAATCCATGCTTTTAGCTGCCTACAATCTGCAGTGTTGACAGGATGTTAGAACATATTGGATGTGGTGCATGAACGTGTTGAAGCTGTTAAAGATGGTGTCCTCAGAAGAACCCTTCCATCCTCATAATCCAATTTGCGAGCAGAAATTGCTGTGTTTGCTCTCTGATTTGTCCATCTTCTCTGTGTGAACCCTGCATGAACTCAGTGCCCACAATGCATCTCAGCTGCTATTTCACTAACAAACACTGCCCCCCTATGGCACATAGAGGTGCTACTGTGGCCTTCAGCTGCAGGAACAAGGGAGACATTTAAAAAGAGAGAAACAGAAAGAAAAACATGGAGACGCCATGTGATCTGGAGTGAAGTGGGTGATACAGAAACATGTTTCCTCAGATTTACATTTCAGATGTTTGGGTATAGTGGTAATGAGCTTCGTCCACACCCTCTCAGGTCAGCTTCCGTCTCTCAGATGAGAAATAATGTAGATTTAAACCAGGTTAAGTGGTCCACGTGTGTCTCTGAGGAATCACACATTTCCTGTTATTTGTTCCTTGTCTATGTACCATGTACAGGGGTGTCACAACAGGGTGGGCAAAGCGGGCAATTGCCAGGGGCCCTGAGCACAGAGGGCCCCAAGAACGGCTGATCATGATAGAACACAGCAACAATAATTTAGTTTATTGTCGTTTCATGTCGTCAAATGAATAAAACAGTTTCTAGGATGCATTTGTATTCACTGTTTAGTTTGGGCTACTGTAAAAAAACACAGCAGCCTCCGTAGAGGACCTGCTGTAAATGTAACTATATAGTTATGGGAACTGAATGTGAAATACAATGAAAACTATGAAAGTTATAAGAAAAACATCTGCGTTGACATGTAACACAGAAAACTCTGTCTGGATCAAAGACACATTTTAAACCCAGTGGGCTCATATGATTAATTTGGTAGGGCACATTATTATCTGACAGTGACAAGTTTCTTCTTTAACCTCTATTCCCGTAAAAACAGTTTTGTTCTATAACATGAGTTTTCATAAAATAACAGGGACAAGACTTAATTGGTTTTCTCTTTATTTGCAATAAAAAATAGGTAGAAGAGCTCCCTTTACAAATATACAAGGGAAATGCAGCACATTGTGAACACTGCTCCTGTGTGGAGAGCAAGCAACTGCAGTGGAGTCGCAAACTTTTGGAAGGACAGAATCATAGAGCAACGGTGCATTTTCCTGCACGCTGGTAATGCAATTACAACCACAGCAGTCCTACAATCATGGCCTAACCGTTTTAACTTAATAATAATAATAATGTGATTTTATTTACTTAATCATGATTTTATTAAATTGAATGACTTGCAAAAGGAGTTAAATTTGAACACACAACAACCTCCAGATGTTAAAAGCACACTGGAGAACATTCTTGTGAGTTTCCCACAAATCCCACCAGAACAAATCTTTATGTGCAAAGATGTTTTAAATGCTTTAAATCCTTCATCATTAACATCCTTATTTACATCTTCTTCCTGTATTGTTCAGTGGGTACAAGCTGCGATTGGCCCTTGCACAGGATACAAACACAAAACTGAAATACAAACTCATAAATACACAGCTCTACAGCGCCACAGGTGGCCAAAATCTCCTAATGGTACCTGCGATCCAATCGCCACATAACATTTTTATCAGTTCACGACTGTGGAACATTTGACTCATTTTTTCAAAGTTTACGGTTGAGTTTTTGAACACTTCTAAGTGCTCTGGAGCTGTAACATATTTATGTTCACTGTTTAACCCAAGTAAACGGGATTGAGCCAATAAAGGCAGGGAAATAAACAGCAAACAATGCCAGGTCAAAATATTTCTTTTAACACATCTGCTTCGCAAACTTTTTCATAGCAAGGAAAATGATTCAGCATGTTTGTCAGGCCTCAGCGACACACACACTGTGTTCTGGTGAGAAAAGCATTGATTCTATAACTATTTGTTCACAGGGAAACCCCACAGGACAACTTCACAAACAGGAATTGCATTACCGCGTGCGTCCAAATGCACCGAGACAGAGAGATCGAAGTAGAGAGAAAAGAGAGGTTGAAACGTTTCTTAAATAAAACATTAAAAAGGCCTCCAAGTTACATTGATATACATACAAATCACCCAACTTAAAAGTTCACCATACACGTACACATAAGGGCATTTCAGAGGGAGAAACTGAAAAAACTAAACCTATAACCAAGTTTGTATTTGAAGTCCAGAGAAATGCTACAATAGAACATTAAAGTTCCAGATCAAGTGGATCTGGAACGTCTGTTTGAGCCCTGACGTGCGTTTACTCTTCACTCATGTGTTCAACCTTCTGCCGAGACAAGAGGAGCATGATGTTGTAGAGTTGTACTTGTTCTTTTGGTGCGAGAATCATGGGCATGATTCCAATTCTGAACACACTGATTCTCATGGTGCCCAGTTACATTGTATGAGGTACATACCCACTGCCTGGTGAAGCAGCAGATGTAAAGTTCCAGGTTTTATCATGAGTTTTGGCTCAGTCAGGAAGATTTCCAGAGAAGCAGCTGTTGCACTTACAGGATTGACCCCTAACGTGAACCTCACCAAGGACTATACAAATTTAGTAGGGAGGGGAAATATAAAAAGAAAACCACTTCCTACAGGCAGACCAGTACATTCACTTGTTCATTACCATCATGCTGAGTGCTTTTGCTTCATGTTGCAGTAGGTGAGTTTTTGTATTGATTCCATAACTGTACAAGCAGTCGCACAGCCACACTGCAATGTGACAGGCCAGCGTCTGTTTCAGCTTGTGTGACATACTGCGGCATATGTTGGAAAAATCCCTTGAACCTGATCCTTTCCTTTTGACACTGTTTTAGTTGTGGTATAATGGTGAAAAAAAGAAAAGCATTTATATTGAGCTTTTCTTGTCGGTCCACCACTAAAAATGCTTTACAATGTACGGCTCACTCACCAATTTCACACATTCTCACGATGACACAGCATCAGGAGCAGTTTGGGGTTCGGCGTCTTGCTCAAGGACACCTCGTCAAACTCAGGAGGAGCCGCGGATGGAACCGCTCTACCTCCCGAGTAGGTCCGCCCTAAGTGATACATTTTTGTTCCTTCAGAACAGAGTCGAGCAAATCATCCAGGAGAGACCTAAATGGAAGTGACAGGACTCAGCAGGACCGCCTTTACCCTGAACATAACAAGGTGAAAGGTCACTCCTTTAAAATGTTTTGTTGCTCAATACAGTCAGTTAGTTTGTTGGTGGGAGGATGAACAGATGGACAGTGGGAAGGGAATGCCATCATACGAGCATAACCGACCCTACTTCATTCCCAACAGAAATGACTGTGTGACTTCGGTACATGTATGAATGAGTAAATGACCAAATGACCAATGAATGACCAAAGGAGTTTTTGAACTGCATAGAAGCCCAAGCATCCGGTCTGTCTGCTCAGCCATCACCGTGGCCTCTTGCGCGTGACAAAGATGAGGACCCTGCGGATGGCAATGAGTCGCTCCTTGAGGGAGGTCATGGACAGGATGGTCAGCTGGGCTCTATTCTCCAGGGGAAGGACAGCGAGCAGCCACCAGCACCAGGCCGGACCGCTGGGACTGCCCTGCAGGGTAGAAAAAAGATACAAACAAAGAGACACAGAGCTGGTGAGTGTACATTTTACCAGCACACAATCTGTTCGCTGAACAGCCGACCAGGTTGAATATCTATCAATTCCTGTTACTGGCCTATCGATCGGTGCATCCCTAGACAAAAAATAATAATTCACCTGCAGGATAGGTTTTTTTGCTTCTTTCCATTGATTCTGTGTGTCAATAACTGTGGTTGATATTCAGTGCATCTTTAATGCAGGAACTAGGTTCTGTTCTTTTTAGCCTTAGCAGAGAAGAAACACCAGAAAACCTTGGGCAACTGGGAGGATTTTTCAATGAAAAATAACTATGCTTTTTTATTTTTTTTTTAAATCGAGGGGAAAATTGGCTGGATAAAGAATGTTCCTACAAAGTTTTTTAGCATTTAATATTCATGTACTTTTCCATGATTGAAAATTATCTCATTGAAGGCTGGAAACAACCATCCTAAATTTTCCATCAACCCAACTAAAATGAAACAGAACTTTCCTTCCCCTCTTATACCACGTAATCTTATGTGATAAAGGAAACAGTGTAGTACAGTCAATATTGTTTGTTTTCAAACCTGTGGGTCAGGGTCTTTGCTGGGAAGGTGTCCGAAGTGGCTGAGTATCTGGCTCTTCATGTTGTCTTTCAGCGAGGTGAACCAGCCGTTGGCCTGGTCATACACAGAGTCGTGCAGCTTCACCAGCTCCACCAGCTCCTCTCCCTCCACCTGAATAGAAATAGAGATTGTATTTTTGTTTTTATAAAGCTTGTGGTGGGAGGAAAGGAAGCAAAGCTTGCTAAATTAAAACACAAAGAACAGTTTAAGGGCATATTTATTTACACATTCAACTAGGTGAAAAGTGTCTTAAAAAAACATCCACTGACAAACCTTTTTGTCTTCCAGGTACTCGATCTTAGCCGTGTTGTAACCATCTCTTTGGCCGTGGCTGAGGACTTTGAACCGTGACACACCGATGGTGTCCACCACTGAACGACCATCAGGAAAGAACTTCACATCCCGAACCTGAAACACAATTTATCTTGTATTTACAACGATATCATTTATTACTGGACTGCATGCAGTAAGGTGACGTGGAAATCAGAGCGAGAAGGAAATAAGCAAATGTGCGTCATCCTGAACCAGCTACAGACATAAACATTCACCTGCAGCATGCAGCCGAAGTCGGCGAATCCTTTGAGCTCATCAGCTATGCACATGCCGAACTGCTTGGTACCAGTCTCCATGGAACGGCGGATCATGAGGCGGTAGCGCGGTTCAAACACGTGCAACGGGCAGGGGATTGTGGGGAAGGCCATGGTGCACACAAAGACCGGCACTTCTTGTTTCAAGCTACAAGACAGAGTGAAGATGTTGTTAAGACTTGGGTCCTTTGTGAGAATCTACAAATCTAAGAAAAAAATATTCCAAAAGGTTTTAGAGAAACTGACTTGGACAATTCCGTCATCTCCTCTTCATGTATTTTCTTCCTCTCATTCAGCTCGTCTCCTAGGTAACGCCGCAGCATTTCCTCCATCAGCAGGGTCTTGTTGTAACCCCTGGTGGCCAGATACTGCAACGACATCACAGAAACCGTGAGTAAACCATTAATGACATAGAAGGACTACAAATACTTATTTAGATTATTGTGTAGTGAGTCAAGATTTTGTGTTTTCATCTATAAATTCTTTGGTCAATGAAAAACAATCCAAAACCCTTATTGTATTACCAAAGACATCAAAGGAGCAAAATCTTACAATTAGGAGCCTGTGGTGGAATTGGTGAAAACCTATATAAAATGTGTGTGCGCACCTCAGCAAGGTTCTCCTTGCACAGGGGACAGTTGGGGTTGTGATCCAGGCAGCGCTCCAGACACTTGAGGCAGAAGGTGTGTCCGCAGGGAGTGGTCACGGGCTCATAGAACAATCTGGAGGACAAACGACCAAAAGAGCACAGCTGTATTTTACCATACCACACCAGCCAGAAATCCTATTAAAATTGTTAGAGTTCTAATATACTTTTGTTCCTAATGTTGCCAAAGTTTGTGAACATTGTGTTGGCATGCAGTTCATCTGTGTGTGAGTATATGCAGTCACCTCATGCACAGTGAACACTCCATGTCTCCACTGTCCAACAGGTCAGCAGGAACAATCCTTCCTCCACACACTGAGACCATTGTCTGCAAGCCGTTCCCCTCATCTGCACAGAAAGCATTAGAACATCAGGATTCACATTATAATTAGCATCTTATTTATTATCTACATGATTTCTACATCAAGCTGCTGCAAATACTGACTAGAAGTAAATTTAAGTAGAACTTGTGACAGTTAAAGTAATCAAATTGTATTCAGAAAGTCAGACTCTCCAACCTGGTCTGAGCTGTTTGGAGGGGGGGTTGAAGGTTTCTGATGGTACGTCACTGCTGTGTTTCCTCTTAAGGCCACTAGGGGACGCCGGTAGTGCAGCAAGAACGTTGGCAAGGCTCTTAGTGCAGCCTTCCCCTGCAACGGGGTCCAATTTACCGGGTGTCACAATGGAAAGTCTGGAGGATGAGTTGTCCACTGGAGCATGTTTTGTCACACTGATCTCTGAGTCCTGAAGAAAGACACAGACAGAGCGATTAGAGCTGGAGTATGTCAGAGCGGAGCTATTACAGAGTGATGATACTTTTGACAGCGACACTGTGCTCCTGTGTACCACTAATCCAATTCATGTGAATATAAAGATGACAACTGTTGTGTATGTAGTAAGTATTCTGTATGGTAATGCAGTGCAGCTGACCATGAGGGTATTTAACACTTGGGGAAAGAATTCTGAGTAATGATTATTTTTACAAGTTTGCAGGTCAGCAGCTGCAGTTACTGTGTTGGTGTGTCTCAGGAAACAATCAATTAGATATTTGATATAAACTGAGATGAACCTTCTGACAAAACCAGTATTTCAAATAAAATCTATTTTCCCCAAGTTTACACTAATGTCCAAATTGCACAAATAAGAAGAACGCCCATCACCAATTGTAAACAGTGTTTTCAGATCTGAGGTCTTAATGACATAATAACTGTTATTATAAAAGCAGGTAACACACAGTCTTGTTATCAGCAGTTTACATTTACTGCCTGAGATGTGGCAAGGTGAGAACAACATGCTTTTCAGCTGCCATCTACACTCTTTTTCAACAATGCTTCCATTAGTGTATCTCTGTGTGTGCGTGCAGTTACCTGTGAGGAGCCCGGTCTCTGTGTGAGAGGCTTCAGGGACTTGAGCAAGGCGGGGGGTTTGATGAGACGGCTGGCCAACCCTCCCTGCAGAGGATGCAGTGGCGTTGGCATGTCCTCATTCTCAAACACGGAGGAGAAGAGCTCGCTAAGGACCTGTGGTTGGAAATAGATGAAGACATTGGATCAATGCTTAAAATATTACAATAAACTACTGATTATTGCCCTAAGAATGAGTATTTATGTGTTAGTATCAGATAGATGCATATAAACTGCCTTTTATATCATTGGATGCATCAGGTTATTGTTGGAAATAGTCTGAGCTCGGACGCTGCATGACAATATTAGATTTAAGATGTTTTGGGATTCGATGAGATTCAGTATATTCATATCTCAGGTACATAAATGAGCTTCTTCTCGTACCTTCTGAGCCTCTAGTTTGACTTTGGTCCAGTCGGGCTTCAGCGCCAGACATATGAAGTATTCCTGCAAGGCTTCGTCGTTCCGGTCTGCTTTCCTGAGCGCACTGGCTTTCAGATAGTGAGCCTGAAATCACCAAAAGGTCAGTGAGTTTGATTGGGACAATTAAGTATTTTGTTCTACTTGAAAAATAACCTCAATACTGCAATCTGTTCTCAGCAACACGTGTGTTATCAGTGATCTTATTTTTTTTTTTTTTTTTTAGATACTTCAGATAATTTAGTTCCAACTCAAAATCTGATAAGAATATGACCCTAACCGTAAACATAGTGAAATAATAACGTTACATTTTTCATGAGAATTAGCAATATTGAACAATATGAAAAAAAATCTTCTTGATATAAATTTGGCCATGTCCTTTAATTATATAAACCTAATTGATTTAGACCTGCAACTTCATTTCAAACCCATGTCTCACCTTGGTCCAGAGAGGTTTTGTTCTACAGAGGCTGCTGGTGTCCTGCACTGCCTGGCTGAAGTTCCTCATCTCCATGTTCAACTCAGCCCGTTGAAACAGCAGTCGGCCCGAGGAGGGCACTGTACACCACAGGAAAGACGAACACAGGCGGTCTCAATGATTTCAGAGGACAATACTTTGACTCATGTCCTGGAGACTTTAATCATATTATTTCTTCTTATATGTTTCTTCACATCAAACATTCCATTTACATTAAGGTCAACACAACATGTGTTATGTCTTTGACCACACACACCATAAGGTCGCTGGATAGGCCTCAAGGGGCTGGACGAGTTTTTCTAGGTCTGGTAGAATTAGGGCAGACACATGAGACATGACATAAGACCGCTGTCACGTGTAACAATGCTACAGAACGTATGTAGTGATGATAAGTTGTGACAAGTGACAACTGTTACTGCCCACTGACACAACTCAAATGTTTTTTGTTATACAACCGCCAAATAGGTTCGTATGTTACATTAGTGGACGACAGACTTCACTGATAATCCTAAAAAGTATAGTATACATCTAGCTTTGACGTGCTTTTGGGGTGTTTTAACCCTGACTGTAATCATTGTTCTAATTCCTATGAACTACTTAGTTCCAGCTTTGTGATTATTTCAAAGAGGGACTTAATTTCCTGAGATTAACTTAAAGGAAAATACATGGTTTGATTCTTGGGATTCTGTTCACTTTGTAACACAAGGTGTCGCCTCTTTACACAATCACAACAAGAACTCCCCATACTGCAAAAGGCTGAAAAGAAACAAGAGAGACTTCTGAAGGAGTTCAGATGCTGTCACTGCTGCTGTTATGCACTTTTGGTAAACGACATGTTTAAGTTTGGGTCTGTTTGCATTGTCTCATGGTTGTATTTATAAGAGTGCTTTAAACTTGATTGAAGATGGTCACCTTGTGTGCAGAAAATGAGGAAAGCAAATAATTGCAACACACTGAATGTGAGGAGAGTTAAATTATAGCTAAATGTACAAAATGAGGACTTTGGAATGAGGGGAACATGTCACAGTTTCTGTCAAGTTTGGTGTGTTATATATTTCTATATATACTCTATTCACCCATTGCACACAATGACATGCGATACAGTTATGTCAACAAACAAATTTTGGTTAAATTTCAAATGGTTGAATTGGTTTTAAATGTTTCACCAGGAGAAAAACTATAAGATCCTGTACAAGACTCCTCTGTAATTCTGTCAATTGTCAGAACCTGCGGGTTAGGTCTTTGCAAGGGACGAAGGACCGCTGACCCACTAAGGCAAGAACAAACTTAGGAGGACATTAACATGGCTTTAAAATACTGCATGAGAGGAACTATAAAATAATTAATAAAAAAATGCTGTTCTTTAAGGTGGATGAGATTTTAAGGAGAATATATATTTTACATCCCCACAGCAACGAAAGTAAATGTGAAAAACAGCAGTCATGTGTTCTATCTTTGGTTGCGTTCTCTGTCCTTCAACAGATTAACAGTTAATTTATTTTGGTTTTTAAATAAAAATTTCTGTCTTTTATTATTATCTAATAAAACTGAGTGTAATAATAATAAAAAAAACGTAGGCTTTGCTTTACCATGGCTATACAGAAAAAAAACACTGTAGCCTCTTCCTCAGTATTGCATCTGTCAGTTGAGCTTTACCAAACTCATTACATATCATTATATCCCCTTTATTGTGCAAGTGCAATGCATACGATATGTGGCACACATAAGCATGGGAGTGGGGAGTGGGGGGGGGGGGGTGCCTAAAAGGCACAGGTTGGATAACAGCTCTAGTTCTGCTTATATCATGATCTCATTACACTCTGGCTGCATCCATATCAGAGGGCCTCCTGCTGTCTGTATTGAGAAAACACCAACTGACTGTACCAAAGCTGTGAAGGCACTCTGTCCTCCTGTTGCCCAGAGTGCTTCACAAGACAGAAGGCATGAATCAATATTGATCCGGGGGAGAGAAAAATCTGAACAGACCCCGTTTTAACGCTCAAAATGCCACACTCGAGAGCAAAGTACAATCCCTTGCTATTAGATATGAATCTGCAATTTCTTAAACCATCATGAACGTGATCACCTGAGACAGCCAGGGGGGCCTATGCCTTGTTTAACCCATTTAGTTAGGGCTACAGGAAATTACATTTTAATATGACCCTAATACGAAGGGTAGAGGTGGGAGAGGGTTGGTTCCACTTTCTCTGTGGATTCAAACTGCGCCACATGAGACTTGCCCTGGCACTCGGTTAATGAAACACACCGTTTCTGACTATGAAATGAGCCAAGAGAAAAGAACATCCTGTATTTTGGGTCAGCTGGACCAGGCAGGCAGCTGCTTACAGTGACAAAAGCCTGAAATCATGTAAAACAGTAGCTTAAAGTAAAAATTGAAAAACAAAAGCTTTAGTTCTACTAAATTAGTCGAGAAGGGACAGTTCATCACTGTCTGTCTAACCTGGATATTACGCAACACAGCTTAACAGCCCTAGTAATAAGAGCACTGAGGATGAAGCCATCCACACAGTTAAGGAATGCGAGCATACAATAGGTAACCATTACGCAAATACGTACAATATATATAATGGGGATTTAGTGGGAGGGTGTAATAACTAATCAAGTCCAGAAACACACATTCCGTCACCATAACATTACAGTTCTGCAGAGTATAAATAGTGAACCCTGTGTGAATGTGGCAGTGGGAAGCAGAGGATCAAATGTGTGCTACTTAGGTAATGGGGGGCGCGTCATGTAACGCCTGACCTCGGTGCAGTCTAGATGGGTAGGAGTGGCGCCACCTATGGGCAGCAACGGGAAGCTGGGCTGAGAAAAGTAGGTCAACTGTGCAAAACACTAGTTTGGTTTTTAGCCAGTCACGTTCAACACAGACAAACATTAGTACTAAATATCCTTGCACTAAGTCTTCTCTTACCTAGATCTACAGCAGCATCGTACTTCTCCAAGGCCTCCGAGAGGTTCTGCTTCTTCCACAGCACCTCGCCCTCGATCCACAACTTCCTGGCTCTGCTCTCAGTTGCAAACAGTTTATCCAACAGGCCGCTGAGAACCACGTTCAGCCGCCGGTCGTTTGATAGTCCGTCTGTTTTGTGCAACGTCTGTTTGCATTGTGTACAGTCTTTGACAGTTTCGTCCTCTAGGCAGCGTTTACAGAACGTGTGTCCGCACTCCACGGTGGTGGGCTCGTGGAGCAGACACTTGCAGACGTGACATGAAAACAAGTCCAGGGCTTCATCCTCCTCGCACTCCCCGTTACCTTCAAACCCATCCTCCTCGCCGCCGCTGCTGCTGCTGCTTTTACCGTTGATCGTCCCGGGGATGATCAGCTCTTTCTCCTGGAGAGTCCGGGCGATGGTTTCCACCAGGAAGGGGAGCTCCTCCGGGCGCAGTTTGCCAAGACTGGCCGCTGTGCAGTAGGGGTCCAGCGCCTCGGATATCCGTCCTGCGCGGGCCAGAGAGTCAGCCTTCCTTAGACACAAGCCTCTGTCCGGCTGCTGCAAGTCAGACTGCAGGGAGCTGTAGATCTCCGCGGCCAGGTTAAAGTCCCCGGCCCGGTTAGCCTCCTCCGCCACCTCCAGCATCTCGGGGCAGATCCCCGCAGCCCCGGGGTTGGAGAGCGCGTGGACGAAAAGGTCGCCCTGGTGAGACCTGAATCCCGTCTCCATCTTCTTTTCCCGGGGGGGGGGGGGGGGGGGGAGTCGGACCCTAAGACGGTTCACCGACAGTCCAACAAAAGCAGACCCAACAAATCATACCCGCAAAGTGGGCTTACTCTTGCTTAACGTGTCAAAACGAAGGCTCCGATTATGGCCGACTCTGCCTGCTGGACACTACGACTAGTCCCGAATCACACGACCTCAACCTCGGTAAAATAGGACGCGTCTGTGTAACATCACCGGTCCCAAACACCCAGCGGTGCCTCAGCAGTAGCGCAGTTAGCAGGGAGCCATGACCTGCCAACACCTGGTATGGCTCCCGGAAGGAGGGGTTATTTACAAACAGAGCTTATCAAACCTCTATCGCTCCTTCTTATCGACCTCATGAAGTCCTTCTCGTTAAAAACACAAACTTCCCCGAGTAGCGTCCTTTAATGATTAATCGATTCTACGACATATTTAGAAATGTGGTGTTGAGCCAGCCGGTAAAATCCTCCGAGCTTAACGTTAGCAAGGAAGAAGCTTAATTCCACTTGCTCTATAGCGCTAACTTAAGCACAGCATACATGCCGCATTGAGGCTTTTAAAAAGTTCATAGTTCATTCAAGTAGAAGATAAATTGTTTATATTTTACCTCGAGACCCCAAAACAGAGCGTAGTGGTTCAGCTGAGACGCAGCAGTTGTTTTTATGTAAGCAACCCCGGGAGCGCTAGCTAATGCTAACCGCGGCTTCGCGTCAGAACTCCCGCAAAGGTACTCTTCCCGACGCCATGTTCCCCGAACAACGCACACGTCCACAGGCTTCCAAGTGTCACATCCTTCCGTTTAATGAGAAAACGAAGCCCCGGTGGGAGAGAAGCTAACAGTAATGGCATTTCATCCTGGTCGCTAGCCAGCTAGCATCGGCTGATAAAAGGTTGTCGCTTATTTGGATTGTACGCGATTCGCCGAAGCGGGTCATGTGACGAGCTCAGCGGCCTCCCATTGGCCCACTATATGGCTCACTTATATAACGCAATGATATTGTATAAGCTCTCAGTGGCGACAGACTGGACGAGAGACTGTGAACTTTCCACAAAAACAAGCTCAGCTCCTGGTTTTAACAACACCTCACATGCGATGTAGAAACAAAATGCCTTCAGGTGCATGAAAGACACGTTCAAGTTCTGTATATGAGTGGAAGAATCTCTGTGGCAGCTGTAAACCCACACATCTGGCTGTGGAAGGGATTCATTGTTTATGTAATGCTTTATATAAGCACTGTCTCAGGCCAGAGTTATAAATTGTTGACAGCACATCATAGTTCATACTTATCATTTCAGCCTAAATGAATAGAGAAGAATAATAACCTGGATATCTCTCTCATGTAAATATTAGAAAAAGAGCGATTCATGGTTTTTGATCCATGTCCTCAAAATTCCCAGAGAGGACATGAGATGGGAATAAGAATGAGGTGGTGAGGCTTGGTTTGTCTCCAAATGTCTAAATTCACTCTGCGCATTCCACCGTCCATCATGAGACCGCCCTGTCACAAAGAAACCTGTGTCCCAGTTAGCATCAGTATCACAAATGTACTAAATTTGTTTGATTTTTGCATGGGATGTTGATGGACACAACAATGCAACACACAATATAGAAAGAGGAGCTATATGCAACTCAGAGACATTCAAATCTTATTGTGGTTACACTCCAGGAACATTTCAGAATTTCTGTAAAATGTGGATCTTTAAGGTTTCACAACTTATTGAATGTAGACAAAATGTTGCAGTAAGCTACATAAATCTTCATTTATGAACTATGTACTCATTATATAGCATCGTCTACAACATCTAAATTTTCCCTAATGGAAAGTATTATTAGGATGACATGAACTGCTGTTTCATTTCCCTGAAGTATGACATTTCCACTTTTCCATCATCCTCAACATGCCCTGCATGGACTCTGTGTGTCTGATATGTAATGTAATGTGTGTGTGTGTGTGTGCATGTGGGTGCGTGTGTGTGAGAGAGAGAGTGTGTGTGTGTGTGTGTGTGTGTGTGTGTGTGAGGGGGTGTTGTAACTAAGAGGAGAGGCAGCTCTAACAACAAATGTCTTGATAAGGTATCATGCAGTGATATAAGCAGTGCACTAACACAGGTACAGACATGAACATGTGCCAAACACACTAATCACATTATGAAGCAGGTGTCAGTGACCCACATTTGTAAGACTTATTCTTCACATTTTTTGGTAATTTCCTGACTCAGACATTTGAAATGGAAATGCTGGAATGCTTTGTGCCAAAGCCTGTTTGTGAAGTGTGTCAGCACAGGAGGTGAAAAATAAGTCATTGTCCTTCCACTGGGCTGCAGACTTAAGATACACCCACACATTTTTATCTTTAGTTAGACATCAGCTTTTCAGTAACGGATGCCACACTCAAACTTTAACACCTCTGCAGCACTGAGAACAGAAGAAGGGGAAACAATCAACTTGTCACACACATCTGTAATTACAGGATCTGATCAGGATCAGGATAAACACAAAGGTAATATGACAGTACTTGTTGTAGATTAGTCATAAGTCAAAAGAAAATTATTAGTAGTTAAAATTTGAGTGTCCTATTGTCAATGTGCTCTTTGCTAATTATGGGTATAAAATCCAAACAAACCCTAAAGTACAGTGTTTTACAATGCTGTCAGCCCCATGAGACTGGAGGCACCACATTTGAAAAGGGAAGAGAATACTCTACTCTGTCCTCATTACTGTGTTTGGCAGTTGTCATTATGGAAAAGAAATTCAATTGAAATGTACTTTTTTTTCTTTTTCTTGTTGTAAATACTCTTGTTTTTCTGATGTTCTCCATTACATGTGCAATCTATTGCACTTCTGTCCGTTCTGGGTGAGGGATCCCTCACATGTGGCTCTCTCTGAGGTTTCTACTTTCTTTTTCCTCACTCTTGTTGAGGCTTAAGGGCAGAGGATGTCACACCATGTTAAAGCCCTATGAGACAAATTGTGATTTGTGAATATGGGCTATACAAATAAACTTTGATTGACAGTGCATGTGTGATAATTACATTAGCCTTGCATCCATTATATCCATCACTACAAATATTTTTGAAAATCAATGGGAAACATATAAGTGTGTGTTCTGAATACTTCCTGAGGACATATATATCACATTTTATATGGTACAGGCCACATAGAACACTGTTCAGTAACCCCAGGGGCCAAAACATTACCTTGACAGAGATAATTAGCTCAACTTCACACATATTGATTAACGAAAAAAGATAATACATGTAGCACCTGACTTTAAATTGAGCAAACAAACCTATTTTTTGTGGAATGGAACAGCATAGATGGTATAATAATAATAATAATAATTTGACATGACATATTTAATTTAGGGTCAGTTTCTTTTGTATTTATAGTGCCGCAGGGTTTCAAGCCTAAATCAGATGCCCACACAATTGCTGCCAGCACCTTATGTCTTAATCCATGAGGTTCACCTGAGGTCCCACTGCTGCACTGTAATCCTCAGGATTCCCCAAGCAGTCACTGTCAACAGATCACTTGGAGAGATGCCGCTCATGTGAGTGTGACACTCTGTGAAAACAGGCCTGATGACTGACAGTACGATGTACACAGTCGTAACCACCAAGCTGTTTCAGTCTCCTCACATGCAGAGGTGTTATAAAACCACAGTCTGTGGTGTTTCGCTGTGTGACCCCGTATTTACACAGCATATGCTTGGCTAATTCATCTGAACACATGGAGTCAAAGGCCAGATGGAATGACGGCTTTAAACATTGATCAGCACATCACACCCACATTCTGACCTTAGGTCACATTCCTTTATGGTAAACATTGTTATACTATATTGTGATGGAAGTTTTGTGGAAGCTGGCGAAAGGAGAACTCAGGCAGCAGCTGATGTCTTATGCAGACGAGTTTAACGTAGACTCGATGCATCAAGGAAAACAGAAGGTGCAACAATATACAAACGTTAACAACATGAGCAATTGTCACCCCCACATCTGAAGATGTCTCCCACATCATTAACATATATCTTGCTCTACTTGCGTCACCCATTCTCACAGCACATCCATGAATGGCTAGAATTGCTGTCACTCTCTATGTTACATGTAGGTGTTCACATCCTATTGGATAGTTAAGCCTAAAGTATGCACACCTAAAGCAGCTTGTGTCCTTACATCTTGCCACTGTTGTAATACACAAAAGAGTTGGAGTTGGTGCATCTCTGTCTGAATAAGATATGAAGGTCCATGAGCATAGACACTACAACGTACTGCTAGTTGGCCCTTTATCTATAACCTGACCTTGGGTACTGCGAAGAGAGAGAAGGGAGTGTGTGTGGAATGAGACAGGCTCTATTCTCCTGATGGTGTACAGATGTAATGTGTGAGGATGATCAAAGATTCCTTCACATATATCACGTCTTATCAGCCATAAACTGATCTGGAAATACAGAAGATTTTTGTCTCTGAAGGTCTGGTTTATCTTCTGCACAAATAAATCATGGTTTAATGAGGCTGATATATGAAGGGGATACCCAGTTGGTGAAATGAAGGTACACAAATGAAAAAGCTAAAAAACGTCCTCCTGCAAAGACCTGGTTTGATAATGTGAACAATAAATCAGGTGTTTCAAGAAAGCACAAAGTGTAAAACAGTAGGTTATGGAGACTTTTCAAAATTTACCCAAAAAGCTGTTAACTAAAAAAAAAAGAAGAATTTGTGTAGCATCCCTATTTCAGATAATATTAAGTTAATGGGTTGGAAAGTATCTCTAGATGGGGATAAAAATGATTTTTTAAAATTGATTCTGTTAAGTGTTGTGGAACACACAATACAAATCATCATACTAACAGATTAACAGGGGAGAAAACAGCAATGTTGTTACAAACAAATTGTTTTGTCTGTAAGCAATACATTTTATTCATACAGCAAATTTCATTCACAACTATAGCTCCAGTTCAATTCACTACCTTTATTGTCATTTCACAGTCTACAATGAAATGAATTGTCCCAGCAGGGGTACAGAAATAACAAATAAGCAATACATTTAATTAAACATAGGGTATTAAAACAGATGAGGATATGCACTTAGCTATATTGCACATAATAATATTACAATAATAATATTGCATAATTTGATATTATTTCACTTGGTTAATTTCTTTGATTCTTTTGCTACGATAAAATGATCTTCATGTTTCATGATTGCATAGAAAAGATAAAGAGCAATATTTGGAAAGAAAAAGAGCAATAAGAAAACAAAACTAATTGGAATAATGAATGTTGCACAAGAGGGTAGAGAGGACCCGCTCCTGGTGTAAATATAAAGTATTTTAAGGGCCCATTCTAGGGTGAAGAAAACAACAATTTGTACTATTTAGATGAAACACACTAGTGCAAACAACACTAGGATTATTTTAAATTCAATATCTGCCAATAGATCCCTTTCACCAAAAGTTTACACTGGACCTTTAAAGTTCAAGCAAGATAAATTAATAGGGTTTTTTGGTTCCATCATCGCAACAAAATGTCTCCAAAATTCAGATCTTTGGTTTAATATCACATTCTGTCTTTGTTGTTTTCATAAAATGTTAAATGTCTGAACTGGAGCATTCAGCATTGAGCAACGGTTGTATAACAAAAACTCTGTGGCTCCTATCATCCATCCCTGCCAAGTGCACAGTGTCCCTTATCACCAGCACGTGGCTCCAATACCATTCAGGAAAAACACATGGACCCTGGCGACTGACTGCCTGACCAGAAGGTACACACACACACACACACACACACACACACACACACACACACACACACACCTACAGCAGCACCTGTCCTCCAGCTCCAGTGTGTTATATTCAGCAAATAATAAGAATGGTCAGCTGGCCTTTACACATGCAGCGAGACAGTGGAGGGGGGCTGAGGCGGTAGCCACGGTGCCTGTGCCAGTTGCATATACCTCCATCCTCCCCTGTGTACACCCACACACCCACCCACACATACACACACACACACATGCATATGTGGTGAAGGACACACTTTGTCATTCTGTTCGACAATAACCTTAAACAATTCAGACAAGGTCCTTTTGTCTACAATGGAGTAGTGATTTCATTCACTGTGATTGAACTCAGGTTTCAATCTGACATGCTGTACAGAAGAGGTTATTTATTGTTCACATCATGAATGCATGATGAATGTCTCATTTACATCAGAATAGCAGCAAAATACATACCAGGACTGTAGGTTTTACATATTGCATATGTCTTTCCAAAAGGGAGCACTGGCTGTTAAGTTTTGAGTAACCTGTTGGGAGACAAGCTATAGACTGGCCTATTTAATCTTTTTTAAAATATATCTTTTTAAATAATCTACTTGTTCAATTTGTCTCTGTCCTTCCTCTTTTAAGCCTGATGATACCATTAATTATCTGACCACTGAGCCCTGCACCCCTGTTGCTCCCTCATTTAGAGCCTTGAATTAATAACTAAGTTTATATGTTGACACTATCATAGTTATAACATCTGCTACATATGACTGTTAAAGCTTGAACAATGTTTCTATTGTGCTCTGTGTGTACTTTGTGGGCTGTGAGTCAGTTTGTATGTGTATTTGCATCATATACAAAGGTCTCTCTTGAAAAACTAATCTTAGTTTCAACAAGACTGCCTGTGTAAGATAAAACAAGAGTCAATAAAGACTCAAAATACTGAAGTGACCCTGTGGTGGATTCTTCAGTTCATATTATTAACTTTAAACATATATTATTTAAGTTAACCCTTCCAATGATGTAATTAAGTTTGGTATTTAACTTCAGCTCTACTTTAATTGGAAATTTAATATTGCACAATTGCACATTTTAAAGTAAAAATTTAAATAAACTGCAATTGTAACGTTTACGGCATCATGTAAGCAACTAAATGCACCACTAGATGGCAGTGTGAATTCTGCTTTAGACAGCTTTTAGAAGTCGAGTTACATCAGACTCAAGTGGTTTGTCCAATAAAAAACAATTATAGAAAAGAATAAAAACTTGTCCTGCTCTATTCTCACATGTAATCTATATCAAAAGAATATCTTATAATTATATTATAATCTATATAAACTCATTATATGACATTATACACATTTATAAACAATTTCATAAAGTTTAAAAGTTGATCTTGACGTGAATAGCACTGCTACATGTACTTGTCACAGAAAACGTTATTTTAGATTTATTATTGGTAATTTATTGCCTGGATTTCAAATTATTCACAAATCTAAAGAAAAACAAAACTTATCTTATTTAAATTGAATCAAAACCTCATTTTACATATACATTTTTATAATATACTTTTCCTGTATTTTTTGCAAATATATCTAAATTATAATATTTTTCTCTTGGAGTGTTTGTCCCACATATTGTTTAAGAGCTGAGACCTCTCTGCCTCTAAATGGTCATTGTCAATTAGTTCTTACTCTTCAAATTACTTATTTCATTGTAATTTAAACTGAGTTGCAGATTGGAACATCACTTTTTCATTCAGATTACTTTCCTTGTTTATAAATAAATGCATAACAGTTGAGTAATAAATGTTTAGAACGTTCATGTCATGTTAGTAGTGGATCATTTTATCAAGCTGCCTATAAAATTCCTCAGGTTTTATGGCATCTTCTGTGGTTGTGGTCTGTCATTGATCGACAGGGGCGGCAGATGGATCGATTCTTATCCGACTCTCACTCACAACACTGATGGGGTTAATTCTGGGAAAGTGTTAGTAATTAGGCCGTAAAGATTGATTTTATTCTGCTGTGTCATGAGTCACTGCATGACTGTGTGCAATAATAGGTCGCAGTCAGGAACATAGAAGCGTATATGATGCTCTGATGCCTCCAGTTGTAAGTGTGTGGGCGTTGAAAGCTGTTAAAGCTGCACAGTGATCAGACATGATTGAGGTGAGAGGGACATTTCTGAATTTCACTCTCACACCCCTGTCAGAGTCAGGGAAAAGAACAGGACAGAACATCATCTCTAATTTAATTTCTTTGTGTGAGGTGAGTCTGATGGTTTGAGTCTGAAATTAAAAATGTGAGCAAATTATATAGGATTTCATGAGTTGAATGTACAATAATACAACTGTACAAATGCCATCCAACCATTGGTGAATTACTTTACTTCAAAAATCATCAACACAGGACCTACTCAAAACAACTAATCAGAGAATTTAGAGAGAAAAAAAAATCACTTAATCTTTCTCTAGTTACAGGTTCACACCCAAATACTCTTTGAGTACTTTGAGGTGAGCACAAAAACGTCCTTCCTCAGCAGATAAATGTGGAAACGTGGTTATTAGAAAGTGTGCACACAGGCTTGAGACACATTCTTTATTACCGCTAAATAAACAGCCAAATTAATTTCAAAAGAAAGCCTTAAACAACTGCTAATATATGTATATAACAAAACTAAAATTATTACATGAGTTATTGAAAAACGCAGTTATAACCTCTCTGCATTATAGAGATAATGATATATTATGTGTATTCCCAAAATGATAAATTGTGCAAAATAAAACTTAATCAAATATTTCTTTCACACAAGAAAGGAAAAAATTACAATCTTTGTGGCGGGAACAAATTTTTCAAGGAAGGCACACGGTGCATGAACATAAGCAGCAGCAGTTGCTACAGAGACCCTTTGACGAATGTATTTGAGGATTAACCCACAGTCACATTTTCGGACTGACCTTTAAATCAGTAGATCTCAGGGTGACACCACGATTAATTTTCCACCAATCAATGCTGCCGCTAGTCGGCTGTCAGACCTCACACTCCTGTAGCCCTTTGCTGCTGATGGACGCCACAGTGACGACACCTCTGCTGATAGTGAGCTTTATTAGACTCCAGATATGTGACGGTGTGATTAGATGAACTTTACAAGAGACTGAATCATTCAGAGAATTCAGAGAAAACTTGAGAGAGGCAGCTTCAACTTACTGTTGGCGACCCAAAAGAAAAGTGTTTCTACAAGAAGCTTCCTTTCACACAATTAAGAGGTTGTGGTTGTTTACAGGTAGGTTGTGCAGAAAATAGTATTCAATCTCACAGACAGGGTTACAGGCTTTGGTGGCAGCATGATGAAACATGAGTCCACAATTAAAACTCAGGCAACAAAACAGGCCAAACCCAGACACATGAAAGGAAACACCAGGCAGCAACAACACAGGACTGAACTGAGCCAAACTGAACTAAATACAAAAGGGAGAAGGGAAGTAAACACAAGAGGCATAAGGTCTAACCTTCAAAGTAAAACAGGATAATATAAGTTCAAATTCCAAACAAACCAAAATCCAAAACCAGTTCAAACCACAGACTATTAAGTGAAGTCCAAAAGTGAAGCCAAACCAACTGATAGCTGGCTGCATGTAAATCCTGTCTCCTCCATGTTAGTAAAGTAAAAGTACAGATCAAATACATTTGAGGTAGTTCCTATCACACTGATGTTTGATCAAGTGATAATTTTTCCAGTAAATTTGGTTTTAATTGATTATTTGATGCCTCGCGAGGGACCTCGATCACGCGAATCTGCGGATTGCTTGTGCTCAGACTCTGGCTCCAAATGGACAATGCACTAGATGGCAGGATTCACTGGGAGGAAGTGGAAACGTGTCGTCCATCTTTATATACAGTCTATGGTGCAAAGAACCATCCATCTATTATTTATACCACTTTTCGTTTTTTGGGTCACGGAGGGACCTGACATAAAAACTTTGTCCAGTTTGGGCTACTCTAAAAAACATGGCAGCCTCCATAGAGAGGACCTGCACCTGATGTAAATATGGCTCATTCTAGGGTAATGAAAACAACAACTCAGAAGATTATTTTATATATTGCCAATAGATCCCTTTTACCTAAATATTACATACTGGATCTTTGAAAAAAAAAACAGCATTCAGTCAAGCACCGTAAACCCTGGATCTCCCATAATGCAACTCAATAGTGTCTTTTGTTGGGCCCTCTCTTCGTACATCTTCTTCTATCAGTTAAAAAGGTCACATGAGTCATATTGTCAGATTTCCACAGAGGAAGGTGATATAACGGTCATCACAGGCTGGGTTATATGAGCCTGTTATTGGGCAGCTTAGCCGTCCTGTATAGAACTATTACAGAACCTTCTCTTTTTCTCCTGAGATCCAGATATCTGTTACTCTTGCGTTCACTTTGCATTCTCAGCAGTGAGTTTAGAGTCATCAGAAGGGTAGTGAGGTATCGATCGTCCCATTTCCAGAGGTGTGAAGACGTTTTTCTGACTTTGATGTTTTCATGTGCGTTGAGGCCAGAATGGGAAAAAAACAAGGACTCTGTAAGCAAAAGGTTTTCCATTTATGTTTTAAGACCATTTAAACTACACACTGAAACCTTTTTAAAATATTTACATGAAAATGAAGAGCAAAGAAATTGAATCAGGTGTGACAGGCATATACGTCTAACTATTTAAAGCATCTGTAGTGTTATCATAGTCAGCCTGATGTATGTTTTATCTATTGGGGCTCTGTGATCTCCAATGAGGGGTGTGTCAGTGTGCAAACACATAGAACACGCACTGTAGCTGCCTAGTGTATGTCAACGTCACATATGTCTAATGGCTACTGAACTGGACCAATGTGTGTGCAAAGTCAAATCAATGATTCTAATGTTTCCATGTTTCAAACTCAAACACCGAAAGAGTCTGGAGGAGTTGCAGGAGTTTGTGTTGTTGTTTTGTTGATTAGTCTCTGTAGTTTAGTTTTGCTTTGGCATCAACAGTAAAAGTGTTTTTACTGAAGCTGGGAATCAGGTGCTTCATCAGGTAGTCCCAACAGTGTGTCGTTAACTGTTACTGCTCGTCTAAGCAGGCTCCAAAGATTTGTTTCCTCAAAGTGAACATCCTGCAGCAGGTTGAACTGAGATTTCATCCGAACTGAAACTGATACATCCACCCCTTTTCATTTAATGCTTATTTACCTAATTAAATTATCATTTTCTTTTCTTTTGTATTATATTGTACGACAGGGCTTTGTATGTGCGGAAACCAACAACACAACTCATCAAATTATCCATAGAAAAAGATTTTGGTTTCATAAAAACAAACATTTTTAAACTTTTTGATTTGATGAAAAAAAAAACTCAATTACACTTATATCAACTCTGTGTGCCACCACACATATAATGACGTTATAGACACACATGGGAAATGATCACACACGTCCTTACTATTGCTTTGTTGTGCTATCCAGCAGCTACACACACACACACACACACACACACACACACACACACACACACACACACACACACACACACCGGGTGGTGCTTTCCTCTGACTCACACTGACTGAGCCGTACTCATTGGTCACTGTGTGTTAATGTAAAGCATCTGTCTCCCACCACATCTTCGACTTGATGCTGCACAAGCTGCGCCGCTGTTCGAGACCTCAAAGTGATGATGATGTGACGCACCAACAAACAGTCAGATGTAAATCTCACATTTATAATCCCATTCTCTGGATCATTTGTTTGAATTGTTTTTTGTCTGATCTGATGCTTTGATTCATAACAACTGTGTGTGTAAATCTTTAATAAGACATGCAGCTCCAAACATGCCAGCATTAAGTCCACTCTTCTCATATATCTACTGTAAACACTCATTTTAACACATTGCCCCTGCATCTCACACACTTGAGTCAGCATCCGCAAAGTTTGTACGATGTAAAAACATGCCTTTTGGTGTTGTTTTGATTCTTCATGCATTCAGTGAATTTCAGATTTTACAAGTTACAATCACTTAATACATTTTTTGATTTGGTTGCTGTTTTTTTTAAACAACCTCTGTGCAAGTGACGTGACTCGAGGGATGACCACCTGAATTTGTCTGTTGGTTGTTGGCCAGTCCGTCACGTAGGTCCAGTATTATAGACCTATCACAGGTTCAATAATGTTAGCACTGATGCCAAACAGTAAGAGGGGTCCCTGTCGAAATCCCAGTTTGAATCCTGGTTCAGCTCCGTTAACTTTGCATGTTTTCCCTGTGTCAGCGAGGGTTTTCTCCAGGAACTCCAGCTTACTCTCACGTTCCAAAGAAATGAAGGGTTAGTTTACACCCTGTCCAGAGTTTACGCTGCCTGTCACCAGCTGGGACCTGGTTCCAAACCCCACTGTGACCCACAAAAGGATAAGAAGTGTAATGCATGGACGGACCCTGGATTTTTTCCTGATTCTAACAAAGGATCATAGCACAGCTGCATCTGAGAGGCTGAGGAAAAGCCAAATTTGAAAGTGGTGCTGCAATGTGACCTCAGCCGCTGCTCCTTCTCCAACAAAGACAATTGTAATTTGATCACAAATCATTGAGGAGCACTCGAGCTCCATCGACCATCCCAGCTGCGACACAGTGGGTCATTTTAAAAGTAAGGTCCGCTGCCAGGGCAAGCTGAGTTATGGGGTTAATAAGGGGGAAAGCATTGCCTCAACAACAAAGTGATGTTGACTCGCTCATTAATGCCAGAGCTTGATAAACAACCCGACAGAAAAAACACAATGAAAAATCAGGAGTCCTGGTTTCTGTTAAAAGTCGACTGGAGAAGAGCTGCTTGCATTTCCAGCACCTTCCATCGAAAAAAACCACTAACAAACATCAGTTGTGACAGAGGATGTTATAGGATAAAACTGGTGTTATCTTGCTGTCAACAAAGAAAAGACCATGACTTCCATATCCTCTCTGTCACACTCAGTCCAAGCTTCTTCATTCCTTTACCCTGCAGAGGAGGTTATTTTTCCGTCTGCATTTGTTTGATTGTTAGCAGGATTACACAAAAACTACTGCACAGATCAACATGAAACTTGTTAGGAGGATGAAGTATGGATCAGGGAAGATCCCAATAAATTTGGTTGCACATCTGGATCAGGGTGTGGATCCAGGATCTTTCTTTAGCATTTAACATTGTAAAAATAAGGTTTTTCTTCATTGATTTCTCAGAGAATAATTTTTGGATTTTGATGAAAAAAATCTGGTATATTTAGAGGACTGATATTTATTGGCTTATGCAATTTGGAGCAGATCCCCCCCAAAACTCTGGTTCTAGTGACTTAGATATACGGTTTCACAAGGGGACTATATATGGTTTAATTTTCGAACTCATTTCCTGAGCACTGTATTTTTGTTTAATTGCACAATTTGCACAACTGGGGACTGTTTCCTGATGGGGATGAATACACATTAGGTGATTTGGCAAGGTTTTGCAGTCTGATGCAGTATGTTGAGCTAGTTCATAAATAAATGAGTGCTCATGTTAATGAAGCAACAAGTCACTGATTCAACAGAGTGGCTCAATGTATTTTATAATTTTTTAGAACAACTGAGCTCAATGCTTCAGACTCACTAAAACGTACCAGTAAATTAGCTATTGTACTTTAAGCAAAGAAAAAATACCCAAATGGGAAAACAAGACGCAGAAGATTCATCTGCATTCTATTTACCTTGTACGCAGTATTGAGAACACTGTGTTCATTTGCTCAATCACACACAATCACACAGCAACACTTCTGGGATGCTGAAGCGAAATCAAACACACAAAAACAGGAGCAGCAATCAGGGACCATCCAACTTCAGACCATCGGAGAAAGCCTCTAAACATTCAGAGTGATGAAGCAGCTGCTACAACAAACCAATCAACCCAAAAGGCTGTGCTGAAAACCACGGGACTGCACGACACTTTCCCATCATGCTCTATTGCCGGTGAGTGCATCGCATGGGAAGCAGGCTCATCACATATTTTAACCTATGTATATGACCACAGGGAGATGCACCGGGGTGGTTGGGAAGCAAATGGCCAATATTTGTTGAGGAGCGTATCACGTACCATATGGTCCTGAGACACTGTTGCTATCACACATGCCTCAGAATGTGTCATTGGATGGGTTGGACTAGAAACAGAAAAGAAGGAATGGGAAGTTTCTACAATGTCCCAAACAGAAAGCAGCTAATATGACCACGATGTAAACCATATCTTATCTGGAAAGATGATGACCATCGTTTATAGCCCTCAGAAGATTTCTTCATAAAACCTTAACCTGGCGTCACACACCCTCAAAAGGCCGGCAACATTGCCCCAAAAGTGTGTTCTGAAGAAATGTCTTGTTTTATCTTTTTGCCCTTGGAAGCTAAATCCCTCAAAAAAAGACATCCACTCATCCTGAAATATAGGAGGCAGTTCAGAGCTGAGAATGAAGATGTAGCTGTAATGTGACCTTTTTGTCCGAACCTGTCTGACAGGGAGAAATCTACGAGTGCCTCTGGAGGACTTAATGAAACACTTTGCCGTTCGCACACACCGAGACGTGCGTGACAGGAGAAACTATGAGAACCTGACCCGAGAGCTCCGCTGGTCACTAAATGTTCGCCTTGAGAAGCATCATAGTCAGTTTTCTTCAAAGTGGCAATAAGACATAGTTTTAATGTGGATCACGCCTGCCACCAAATCATGAAAAATGAGAGTTACTTTCTAAAAATGGTGGAGTTTCAGATGCATTTCTTTAACCATTATATTCCACCACCTATTGAGTCATGTTGAGCCCATTGGGCAGGATTAATGAAGAAGTGGGATTAATGAAGAGAGATGTTGTTAAAGACAGCCTGAGGGTGATGCTTCTCATTAAAGAGCTTACGTGGTTTCACCCAGTGCAAAATCACATCAGGTAGTGAGGGCTTCACATCAAATCAACAATCCGACAGCAGGTTAATTGCAGCTCCCAGTGCAGCAGAGTTATCTCAGCTTCAGCCTTTCTTGTATTATTATTTCATTTACACCACAAACATCTGTCTATCTGAAGAGAAAAAAATCCTTTGAACAATACGACAGCAACTCTGTGAGGTAACGTGCTCACACCACCAACGTTATCAGACTGTTATCAAGCTTGTATCATGTTCACAGTGTTCAGGTTTTAAAGTCTTTATAGATATTAGATAATTATTGTAATTTTGACCTGATAATGACATTAGATGAAAACTCGCAGTCTCATCGAAGGTAGGACAGCTAATCTTGAAGGGGACATTCACCAAATTCCCCAAAAAATCCATCCAATTAATTAACTTGTTTCCAACATTTCTTTACAGCCGATCCGGATAAAAAATCTGGATGTAGTGAATTTAAATGTGGTTTCCCCAGGAGACAGTTGGCAGAGGCGTGTGCTCCACTGAGTGACATTCTAGTTGGATATTTCAATCTGGATCAAAGTGGTGTATTGGCAAACAGACAAACTCACATCCCAACAGCTACATCCCTTGCATGGGAGTTTAACAACATTTACTGAAGTTGTAAAGGTATTTCCAGATTTCTCCAACCATCTAGATAGAAAAGTATACTGTCCACTGCACTGTAAAAAAGATTTAAACCTGTTTGGGACTAATCCTAATCCAAAAAATGGTAGTTCAAATTCCGTACTTGTATAACAAAGGAAAATATCAATGCAGCATTGTGTATTAAAATATAAAATAAAGGAACATTTAAAATGACAAATTCATATCCTCATAAATATATGATAAAATTGCTGCAGTGGGCAGATGAACAACAAATGCTTTGTTTGTCATTACCACCACTACGCCTCATGTTCTTCACTGGACAGATTGGATCTGTGTTTCTATATTCTTTCCATAAGAGCCATGAAATGGAGCAGGTCCATCTTTCAAAATAAGAAAATGAATAAGAGGCTCTTCAGCTGCTTCTCTGTGGCTCAGTTATTCCCATTTCCTTTGTTTATGCGAAGGTCAATCAAACAAGATGGATTGTGATTACCAGAACTCCAAAAACGCTGCAAGAATCAAGAGTCAGTCATCTTTGAGTTTATTGCTTTTTATATCTCTGCCGTAAGACAGGGACACTCGCTCCAACCGTCTCCTGCTCAGCTCTCTGGAGTAAACAATAGTGGATTTGATTGCATCACTTGTTATTCACAGTCGAGCAAAATTAAATAAATTGGTGGAATTAGACGAGATAAGTTGAAAAACTTACACAGTGAATGAGCTTCAATTAAGTAGTCATATTTTTCATTTTTTCTCAAACCTCAGTCTATTTTCTTAGAAGAACCAAAACAGCATGGAGAATTTGAAGATCAGATACTGGAGCTGTTAAATCACCTCAGACTCTTATTAAGGTTAATTAGGATTTATGCATGACATCATATATCATAACAGGTACATAAAAAAGACCTGGATCAACAGCAACTGCTGGGATATTAGACAGATGAGACATGTAAACCTGCTGCATTGAGAATTTCTCTCCACTTAATAAGAGCTTGACAAGAAAATAAAAAAAACTGTTATTTTATATGGTTTTGTTAGTCATATATTTAACGTCCTATTAGCTCAATTTTGGTCTCCATCAACGTCCAAGACAGGAAGAAGGACAAAAGGCTGTTGAATTATTTTTACGAAATCTAGAGAGAGACTTTTATTTACCTACGTTTACCCAAAAATTGTATTATAAATAGTTTTTTTACAATTTATAATATATGCAAAAGAAAGTAGGCAATGCTCCAAAACTATGGGATACCCAACTAAGAGCTCTCAGAGGTTTGGACTCGGATGTGAAGATTTTATAAAAACTAAATTCTTTAACTAATGTAAGGTAACAACTTTTAAATAATGTACTTTGCTCATATGACATTTTTCCTATTGGGTTCTGTTGTATATATTTTTGGTTTACTCTCTGTTTATTGTTTAATTTCACTTGTCTTTCCATTTTCATTATTATTATAAAGCATGTCTTTTACTTTCTTATTATATATTACTCTTATCATAATTAATTGGTGTAAAACCGGGCGTGAGTGAAATGTCAGTTGTTGGTTGGTGGTGAGTGGCGGTCGGAGTCAATGTCTCCGCTCTACCTGATCGCAGCAGTTAATCCCTGAACAGAACAACATACATTCTCCACATCAGAGCTCCACCTGACAACAGCTCTGTTACATTTAAATAAAACATCAGTCCGTTTTTGGATCAACTGTCTGAAGCAAACACTCAGCAGCAGCAGCAGAGGACAGCTGTCTTCTGTCATATGATAAGAGTGGTATGTGTCTTGACTTTATATTTATTCATACTTCAGGGACAATGCACATGAATCCACATCATTACGATGCATTGTGCCAGATTTAGTCAAAATGGCTCCTGTTAATGTGCAGCCCCGAGCGGGTTGAAGTAAGAGGTGAGGACTAGAATACATGAAAGCACATTTAGGATGTCTACAAATGGCCCAGAATACCACTGAACCATAGACTGTATATAAAGATGGATGACTAGTCTTCACGTCCTCCTACTATCCAGACATGAAGCCATCAACCTCTTGGTTACGAGTAAAATTGGATTGACCAATTTAGGAAAATCAGTTGTTAACAGTGAAATTAATCTAATTTAGCTAAATTAACCCAATTGGAAAGTTTCATTTTACTTTTTTTTTTTCATTTGTGTGATAAAGTAATTTTTTTAAGATGGAAAAGTCTCTTCTGACAAGGTTTACTGGTTGTCCCTGGCACTTGATTTAAAAAGAAAAGTGCATTTGTAGTCACTGCTCCGGCCCTGTGGAACACCCTTTTATTATCTACAGCCACTGTAGACGAATTTATTTAAACTGGCCTTTTGTTGGTTTGCTACTATCTATTTCTTCAAATGTGAGTCATGTTTATTTCCTTCTTTTATAGTTTAATTTGAAAAATTGTTCTTGTGTGACACAACATGACTTTGCTCCAAGAATGTTGGCAAACTAATTCAACTATTAGATCTCCAGTGTTATGGCTTTAACCAATCAGCACACAGCTCTATAACAAGGATGATTAACCTCCACTGTGGATGCTGCAGACGATGGAGAGGGACTTTCCGTAAATCGGTGTTACTGGAGGCTTGGTTAAACCACAAGATGACTCAGGCTGGGGAGAAATTTTTATAGCAGAAACCGAACTGCTGGTCTTGAGTGCTCATATGATGTATGTAGCAGCAACAGAAGCACTTTGAGGATGAGCCTGACTGACAGACCCTCTGTGGAGGAGGCTGCGTTCCAGGACTCCAGGGAAGCTTTACCAGACTCTCTGCCAGAAATAACTGAGGGTGCTGAAGATTCCACTGTGGCGTTGCCAGACCAAGACGAGAGTCCAACTGAGATGCTGAAAGCACCATTTTGCTGTGTGGCCTCAGATGACTCACCGTGACCTCCTCACATATGGATGCCCTGGTTTCTTGTATACATGCAGACAGAGGTACTTACAGGAGAATAAATGCCATATTGTGTCAGAATACCGTGATTACAGGTTATTTCTGTATGTGAGGAAAATAAGTTTTCGGGAAATAATAAAGATTACACAGATTATAATGCGAAATGACGTCCAACCTCCAGTATAAACTTTTAAACTTGAAACAATGGTATTTAGATTAAGAAATCATTTCAACAAATTGATTCTTACACATCAGTGGTGCTCAGAGCTGAAATCTATAAAGATCTCTACATTGTTCTCAGAAGAGAAATGTCCCTAATGTCACAAGCACATTTTTCAGGAACATTTTGTTTGATTTCTCAGAGAATAATTGAGAGATATTGATTGAAAAAATCTGACATATTTAGATGACTGAAGAGTTGCTGGTGCTGAATGTAAGGGGACTGGTCCTCTGTGGAAGTATGTGCGATTCTAGTTTTGTTTTTCATAGCATTCTAAGACAGTGGTGTGAGGAAATGAATGGTCGTTATTTATTTTTGTCATCCATATACAGTGTCCAGCCCACGTGAAGGATCAGTACACTGTCAAATGTGCTAGAATCACATAAAGAAGGATTTAAAACAGTTCTTTTTTTTTTTTTAAACAAAAATCCCTTAACGTCATTGTTTAATAAAAACACTTTAACGTAAAATCACCTTCACATCACCTAAACCACACATGAAGTGAGCATTACTAATTTAATACACTTACGATATTCAATGTATCTTCAGGGTTATCATCCATTTCCCTGTAAAGCTCATGTTCCAGTCATATCATCCATTATAAAAACCTGACGTCAGCACTCAACCCATGTATTCCCAGTACAGACTGTGTGTGTGTGTGCGTGTGTCCCTGACAGGGCGTTGGAGTCGGTGTGATTGGTCACCTCTGCGTAGGAGAGGATGCTTTTCTGCGCTCAAAGTTGTGCACTTTTTAAACAGAGCAGAGGGCAGAGGTGTTCAGACCACACACACACAGCCGCCAGGGATCGAGACACAAGAGCTGAGCCGAGCAGAACCGAACCGAGCGGACCAGTGCGCACCAAGAGACACAGCCTCTCCAGAACCGAAGCGCACCGATCCAGAGGAAGAGGAGCGAGTACGCACAGTCATGACGCTGCCAACAGTGCGACAACTTTTTATTTTATGCTTATTCTGGTTTCTTGGATGTTGCAGCTCAACAGGTGAGTGATCATAATAATAAAACGGGCTTTTAAAGCTCAAGAGCTCAACTACATCTATAAGTGTTTACAACGTGTGTGGTCAGAATTTATAAATGGATCTCTAAAGTGGGTTTTACATTTTCGCTGTTTTTTGTTTGGTTTTTGTTTGTTTTTTAACTTAAAACCCTGAAATGGACAAAGGATGCAAAGTTACAGCTCATTATAGAATGAAAAGTTCAGTTCTAACAGTTCTACTTTATTATAGTGTTTACAGGAGAGGGAATACCATAAAGTATGATAAAGGTCAGTTAAAGTTTATTAACTTAATTTAAATTAATTTAACCTGGGAATAAAACAACTATTGGTTAGAAACGTTAGTACAGTATTGAAAGTATTCATTATTTTTATTTTTCTTTATACACCTATATTAAGTTATTCATGATGTTTTGTACTTACTTTGTGTATAAAATCTCTATCTACAAAAATACCAGTAACTGTAGAAGACAACTGGTGCAAAAACAATATTTCCCCACAATATGAAGTGGAACTGAAGATGAAGTATAAAATATATAAAATCTACATACTCAAGTAATGCACACATACTGTATCTTAAAGGGAGTAAGCGAGTAACTGTATTTAGTTACCTGCCATGATGTCTAATGACACTAGATCCTGCAAATATAATTGAATTTGAATTAAGACTATTATTACCAACACTTTTGCAGAAAGCCTCTTTAGTGTAATTGTATTTTATCATCTCTGATTGAGAAGCAGACTCAGTGCTGGTCAGGTACATAGATTCATATAGAACAATCCCTGTGATGTCACTGTTGTGGACCACAAACACAGTATTATGGCCTTTTTCTACAATTCCTTATGATTGTAGTTGCAATGACTTTTTTTTGTGTAAAACAATTGAGATGCTGCATTGCCATAAATAATCTTCTCAGTATGGTTGAAAATATTCTCAAGGCCTCTCACGTGCTCTTTGTCCAGATGCCAGCCCTTACGACCAGTGGGAAGACGACATAGCGTTCAGAAAGGTAATGAATTATCTACACCATTCCTATTACATTTCAATGTCTGTCTCTCTTCTTTGTTCCCATTTACAGGTCTGATGTTTGTGATAAATAGTTTTTAAGGTTGTCAGTAAAGAGAGGAATATTATTAAGTTACAGAGGAAGTTAAGGGGCAGCCGGAAGAATTCAAAGTCTATTTCGCACTTGTGATCTCATCATGATTGAAAGAGGGTGAGGATGTGCGTATACAGGAAACCCCCCACTCAATGAAAAGGGTAGTAAGGCGAAGGAAATGAAAAACAAATTGACATAAAGTGGATATTAGTGATAATAATAATAATATTTAGTGGGAGTGATTGTAGAGATGTAGTGATGCTGTATGCACTGTGTGCTGAGAGCATATACAACTGCAAATATATTCAGTCCAAATGCTCAGTGGACCAACAGCTGTATTAGAGAAATGTATTCGGGATTGTCTGGAATGTTTAATTAACCCAATTTCATTTAAAGTCTTAATAAGACATTGTTTGTTCCCCCTGAAAAGTGTATCGGTCACTGTTGAATCTGTGAAACAGTGGTTGGTTCATCATTAATTGTGTTGGTGTCTGTAGGTGCGTGGCATCCAGGGTGATGATCTGAATGACGTCTTGTGGAGAGACCAGGATGAGGTGAGTAAAACCACATTACAGCATACGATTACAGTGTTTTAATATTTCTGTTTCACTAATATTAATACAATTAGTGTAAATATGACAAATGTAGCTGGTGCATGGAGTTGCTTTATTGACAGCTTTCCCACAGCAATGAAGTTCCTCATTTAGCCAGCAATAGGTGGCGCTACTATGAGGCCAGGGACTGGGCCAAGATTTCCACATATGATATAAAAATGTTATGTTGGTAGTTTGGTTTTACAAATTACATATATATAAAATACACATGTAGATTCCATATTAACTATGGTGTGGTACAGGGATGCTGGGTAGACTGGTTACACACTCATGGTGTCTGTGGACACTGAAACCATCAGGATGTGTTTTTCCATGTTCCTTCTATTATCAACTAGAAATTGTTTTTCCCCACAGGAACAAGTTCAGAATGTTTTCAAAAGAGTAAGTTTTCCTTATTGTTTATCATTTATTCAACTGTATTTGTAATTTCTGAGATTTGTTCAGCAACGGTTCACTGACTTTGGGATTTCTGATGTTTTTTCCCCCCAGTTTCTGTTTCATTACTCCAAAGCACGTGACTCTGTAGGAGCTGTGCAGCACGAGGTGAGCAGGAAAAGACAAACCACTCTTGTCTTTTTGATTCGTGTATTTAAGTATAAGATCAAATCGAGCAAATGGTTACAATTAGTCAAGAGTTTTCCACTGTTGATATGAATGCAGCCGTCTCACTCCGAGCACTCAGGTGACTGATGCTCGGAGTCCAAACCTCGGACACTAATTTGAAGGAGAGCACCTGCTCAGCTGACTGTGAACCTTTTGTGCCAGACTTGTTTCATCAAAATCCAGCCAATCAATCCCTGGAAAATCTCAATCTCGCAATGTGATAAAAAAAAAAAAAAAAAGGGATCTGGCCTGTCATCTGTATCAGTGAAAAGATTTAATTAATTCTTTCTTCACCCATGTTTTCACCAAGTTTCATGAAAATGTATGTAGTAGTTTATATGTAATCCAAATACACTAACAGGTGAGTCAGAATTAAATCATCTTTTTTGGTGAAATAAAATGACCTAACTTTGATGTTAATCGTCATCAATAAACAGCCACATGAGAACTTAGTTTAAATATGTTCTAATTGAACTGAACATGTATGAAACAGCAGGTCATGATCAACAAACAGTAACTCTTCTCTTTCCTCCTCCAGTCTCACTCAGTTCACCCTCTGATGCGACTTTCGCCAAAGCTTTCCCAGAGGAGAAAGGTTCTACTTTTGGTGAGAAAACAAATCCACGTCTTTAACAGCTCAGCTGTACACTTTGAGAAAATGAAAAAGGTACAATGTGAACTTTTAAAGAAGATGAAGCAGGGCTCTGACTCAGCACAGGGACATGTGAAAATGCTGTAGGAAGAGGATATACACAGGAAAACAGCGCATGACTAGAGGCCGTGAAACAGTGATTGAGATGAAACAGCATGAATCACTGATCAGGTTCGATTTGCTGCTGACACTGACGTTTCTCTTCCTCTGTCTCTCTAATGAAACAGAAGATTTGAGTGCTGCCAGGGGGGGCTGTTGTAAAAGACCAGTCTGAAGAACAAACAAGGAAAATCAGATCTGACAGAAGAAGAAGAGCAGCAGCGGGCAACTTCTCCTCTGGACGCCACCTTCAAAAAACAGCTGATGGGACAACACATCTCCGACATGGCTGACAGGCACATGGCTTTTTGTTACCAGAAAATAAATTATTGTACAGATGGGGAAAAAAACAGAGTGGCTGCCTGCTTCCAAATGTCAACGTGAAATGTTTCCAAGCACAAATTTGTCATGTTGCACAAGAAATATGTTTTTTAATCTTGAAACAAATCATTTAAAAGAAGGTCTTAGGCAAGGTCTTTTTAGGTCAATGACAGATTCCCAAAAAATAGCACTTGGGGGAAAATACTGATATTGTGGCAAAGTAGTGAACTCACATTGCATTTTACAGATTTTAAATGTACATGTACATTTTGTGACAAAATTAACATGAAACATAATAAAAAAGTTACAATTTGTCTTTGATTATTTTGAAAAGATTCAGTGGATGCAGCTGGACGTTATTAAAGTTACAAAAAGAGAGATTGTTGTAATGTTTTCCCTGCAAACATGTACAGGAAGGTTCAACAACGAGGTCGTACTGTAAGTTTGATACTGTGCCACCAAGCGTCCAAAGTTCCTTTGAGCAGGATTGATCCCAGCACAACAGCGCCACCTACATGGTCAAAACATGAAATGAACTTGCTTATAAAAGAAGATGCTATCGCTGCCCATATTATCATCCAATGTTTCAAGGTCCTCTGAGTGTTTCCCACATAACAGCCACATGGTTGTTCTGCTTTGGAGTAACATGTTTTTTTCTAATCGTCCTCATCCTCAGAGTCACTGTCCTTTTGTGTGGGGAGCGAAGATCTGATTGACGACATTAGCTTGTCTTCAATTTGCTTCTTCGGGTTTTCCTCTAGGTCCGTCTTCACCGCCCCGGATTCTGATAACCTCCACTCCAGCTCTGAGAGAGTAACAATACAAATCACAAATACTGAATGCGTAAAACATGATGAAATATACAAGATACATGGAGGAAAACAAGAAAAATTGAAATGACAGCTGTTCAGTGATGCAGTTTTTCAGTAAGCAACTTTACACCCACCTTCAACTTTGAGGTTCATGCCCCCGAAGACCAGGGGACCGATGAACTGGGCCTTCATCTCCCCCTCGAAATAGACAAAGATGGTGGGCAGGTTGCGATCGGGGTAGTTGGGGATGCAGGTGGTGGAGATTGACTTGATGAACTTGGTCTGCGGGAACTTCCTGGCCAAAAAGCTCAGGTGCTGGTTGATGAGCGTACACAGAGGGATGCTGACAAATAACATGAGTGGAGAGGAAAGAGTGGACAGATATGTTAATGAAAAATGTTGATTAAAAATAAGAAAATTAAATATAAGTCCTGATATGAGCTCAACAGGGTCTTATAAGAGGCCAGAAGACAGAAATAAACATTCTCAAACCAGACAAGATCATATACTATTACATAGTAAGAAATTATATAACCTAAAAATGGTAAAGGTCATTCAAATCACAGACTTTCTGCTCTATTTCAATAAGCCAGTGACAGTTTTTGCCTCATCTTTGTTTAAGTGCCTGATGTGGTTGGATGACTCACCCCTGTTTGTAGAGGTGCAGCACCACCCAGATGCCTTCTCCGGCCTGATTCACCTCCTTGACGTAGTCTTGTGCTGAGATTTCAAACACCTCCTTGAACACATTCTTCAACTGAGACACCTTCCACTCAGCAAGACGCTTCTGTCTGCAAAGACATGCAACATACGTCAGTGACATGACCTCAGTCTACGATGAGAGTCTCCGTTAGAGATTCATATTTGAAAATAATAAGTAAATATTTGGGAGGATGAGGCCATTATATGTAAATGAAATTATACAAATATACTTAAATTATTAGACAAATGTATCAGACCCCAGTGTCCATGAGCTGCCTCCACTGGAGCTACAGCTTGGTAATCCAACTGGCCAATCAACACGCTGACTGGTTGGCTTGGCTTTCTCCACAAAACAGGATGATGTACAGGTCTGGGAGTTGCTCAGTACATCAATCCCCTACCTGCATCACCTTCACTCACCTGTACATCTCCATGGCAGCCTCATCATCCTCACCGAACTCGTCTTCATTCTCATCCAGTTCTTCCAGTGTCATGCTCTCATATGTTTTAACTGTTCAGAGAAACAGGCAGATGATTTTACATGTTCTTAATCTAAACAGTATCACAAACATTGAATGATCAGAGTCAAATTAGCCATCATGGAAGACTTTGTGGTTTTCATTTCTATCAGCAAATGCACCCAGACCTCCAGGGTTAATGGATAAGGGTTACACTTTAATCCATGTTCTCTGAGGTGGAAACATGCATATCCCACATTAAGGGACAAAGAAAAACTGACAAATACAGTTCACCAAACGGTCTCTCTTACCGACAGACTGCTGTTGGAGGGCCAACTCCTCTTCTTCGTCATCTTTAGGTATCTCTTTGGGAGGAAGAATGCCTTTCTTCCTCAAGATATCGTTCCACTCTGTGTCTTCATTTGGGTCCTGGAGAGAAAACAAAAGAATAAACACAAGTGATGTTACTCTCGGTTTCTTTATGCTCTGGCTCCATTTCAGATTTTGTATTAACTCAATAACAACTCGAAATAAACAACTAGAGTTTTTTTTAACCTTTACAACATTTCTACCATTATCAGACACATGTATTTAAAGCAAGTAATCGAAGAATCAGAGCTAATTCCAGCTTTAGCATTATCTAATTTCATGTCAACATGTTTTTTGGTGTATTACTGCTGGACAGGTTCAGGGTGGGGGGGTTAGGTTAAAGCTAAAGCTAACAGGACAGCTGTAGATACGCCCAGCTACAATGCTAGCTAGGTTTCACTAAATATCAATCGACAAACGGCGTCGACAACAACCGAAAATAATTGTTTCCATTCCCAAAAGTGTTAAAAAGTGTCGTAAAGACGAACCAACCTGCATTTTGACGGATAAGACTCTCCTCAGAAATCACACCGCTGCTCTTCCCCTAGACACGGAAACAGAAGGAGCGCACACCGCCCGAGTCCGGCTGGAAACAGAAACCTTTCGCTTTCTCACACTCACATTAAATACAGCCCAGATCAAAATAATAACTTTTAATCAAATTTTATTTTAGTTTTGAAGTTTTTTTGTTTTTAGATGATGTGAAAGGGTACGTAAATGAAGTAAATTCAGGTTAAAAAGATAAGGAAACGATGCCTTGCGGGTAGGACAATAATAAAAGTGACACCAACTTCCTCTGAAGACTCACATATCCCTATAAGGAGTGAGAGCGCAGCAGGCTGTTTGTGGCTGAAACCAAACAGGTGCTGTCACACACACACACACACACACACACACACACACACACACACACACACACACACACACACACACACACACACACCACATAGACCACAAACACACACGCACACGCACACGCACACACATACACACACACACGCACACATACACACACACACACATACCACACCACATAAACACAACATACACAACATAGACACACGCACACACACTTCAGCAAAAGGAATTCAGCAATAGCTCTTCTTTTTCTGTGTGTTTATGTGTGATGATAAGGACCATAAAGTTAAATGCAAACTATGTCATTCTGGTGATTTATCAGCTGAAAACAAAGGTGATCCGACACTCACAAAAAAAATATTTTATAAAATACATTTAATGTTTTGGTCATAAAAAACCTTTAAGGTATGGTAAAGATTAGTTTAAATTTATTTTTGAAAGATTGACAAATAAATTCACAGAAAAATATAAGAAAAGCATTTTCCATTGTTTCCGTATCTCTCTTCAGTTAATAAAGTCTGTCTAAAGACAATAGACATAATATAAAGACTGCAACAGGTTTCACTTGCTGTGAACGTCATTTCATCTGTTCATCGGGACAATAATTACCCTCATTGTAGGTTATTGGAGACACAATCCACTGTCCACCTCCTTCAGATAAAAATGTCACACTTTATCTGAAGTCAACATGTATTTATCAATCAATCAATCAATCAATCAATCAACCAATCAACCAATCAATCAATCAATCAACCAACCAATCAACCAATCAACCAATCAATCAACCAACCAACCAACCAATCAATCAATCAATCAGCTGGATATCCTTTTTACAGCATTTTCTTCAGGGAAAAAACAAGTGTCTTCAGGGACAATATGAGAATGATGAACAATAATGGCGAGTTTCAAAGTTCAACTTGACACCTGACAATTGTTTTGAGAAAGATTTGAAAATGAGTGACTACATCCTTTAAAAGACAGTTATTAATAATTTTTATAGGTATTTAAGTCAGGAAATGAAGAACTGAAATTCAGTGTTATGTTTATGTTTCCACCTTGTTTTCTTATCTGTAGTTTCCTACTTTGATCAGCTGGATTAAACAGTTGTTATTTCATATTTACTCTAATTAATCTATTTAATGCTACACAAAAACTCATTTTTTCAGATTACCATCTATTAGGTATTGCGAATGAAATCAAACTGCTGAAAACTAGAAATGGCTGCTTATGATTTCAGTGTCTCTCATAAGGGACTGAATTATAAAATACCTTTTTATGACAAGAACACCTGGACACTGGTATCAGCTCAACAGCCAATCCCAGCAGAGCTAGTGTCTCTCTACCGGAAGTGGTGGAAAGGAAAGTTGGTGAAATGCGGAAGAAGACAAGACGTAAGGAAGAGCTCTCACTCTGTCCCTGTTTTCCTGGAACCGAAAATATATAACTCATACTTTAATCCTATAGTTCTTCACGATAACTCACAAAATGGCAGATTTTATGCATTTAATTAAGGATAGATACCTTCACCATCATATAATAATAATAATAATAATAATAATAATAATAATAATAATAATGTTCAATATATGTAATCATATTTTGTCATTGTATTGTCATCTGCACAAAATATGCACAGCTTTATTATTATTAATATTGTTATGATCATTATCAATATTATTCATTGTATATTATCATTACTTTGTATTATTGTTATTATTTTGTATTACTGTTATTATTAATATTGTTACTGTTATTAATATAGTCAATATTGTTATTGTCAGTAATATTTTTTATGAATATAATTATCGTCATATTAATACTTATTATGATGATTATAATATGGTGATGATGCTTATTATAATAGTATTACTAAATCGTAAAAGTGATGCCTTAAACCCGTTGCACTGACAGAGTGAGTCATCTGATCCTGTAGAGGATCTATGTATGGTGTGTACAGCTGAAAATCGGGTGTGTGGACCAGAGGAAGTGTGAAACCTGCAGCTGTTCGAGAGCCGCAGGGGAATCATGGAAAAAGCTGAAACCCCGCCGCTGTAGGATCGTTCAGGGCCGCTCCCCAGCGGAGCAGGACCGGCGCCGGGAAACTTTGTTCACCGCCGCTGAACAGACCAGAGACCGCGGAGCTGCAGGCTCCCTCCGGTCCGTCCGGTCCCTCCCTGCGAGAAGACATGTGGCTGAACCCAGAGGAAGTTCTGCTGAAAAACGCTCTGAAGCTCTGGGTGACGGAGAGGAGCAATGACTTCTTCCTCCTGCAGAGGAGGAGAGGCCACGGGGAGTCGACTGGTAGGATCACAGGTAAACATCAACAAACACAGGCAGGACCACAGGTAAACAATGACAAGAGGCCAGTGAGAGCCAGTGGTCAGGTAAAACAACAGGTAACAACAGGAACAAACAACAGGGTGAGTCCAAGGGGGGGGGGGGGGGGGGCGGGTTGTCCCTGTGCTACTACAGCAACTGAGACCAACCTTGTCACTATTTGGCTGGTTAACTTGACCTTAACCCCCGGGCGGAGCCAGTTCTCAGCCTCCAGAGGCTAAGCCGTTGTGTCAACAACAGAAACGCAAGAAAATATGCAAAAATCGATTGTGTCATAACAAAACTCCCCGGTTCCCATAAAGTGAAGCGTTACAAGTGAAGTCTCCAAACCAAGAAGTAGTGTCAGGGACAGTTTGTGGTGCAAGCACAATTTACGAGAATAGAACTAGACCAGACTAGAAATAAAAGACGCACCAGACTGAAAGAATAAGAGAAGACATAGAGTTAACTTTACTGTTTACTTTATTGTGACCTAATTTACTGCACTTCCCTTTTGTACAGCAGCAGGTCTTTATCTTTTGCTACTGTGAGATGTTGACATGCTACAATAGGTAAGTATAGAATAAATGAATAATGGCTGGATTCCATTTGGAATGGTTCCATATCTCAGACGGGACACTTGAACAGACTGAATGTCTACTTTTGAAAAAGGTTTAAATATAAAAATACTTTAAATATGAATATACTTTATTTGTGGCAGTGGTCATTTTTATTCTCCATTTAAAAAAACATTGTTTTCAAACCTGCCGATAAGAGCCAATATGCAGGATCACTGGAAACATTAGAACAATTTAGCTTTGTTTTCTAATGCCTCTGTTCTCAGATTTCTTTTCTTTCTTTCTTTCTTTGAACAATTGTCAAACTCAGGTCATCTAACTCACCTCGCTCCACTTTTCAGTATCCCTGTGGGAGAAATTCTGACTTTCTGTGGGACTGTGTTTTGTTTAATGTTGAACATGTCACGATTTAAATGTTTTGCCATGGCAGAGCAAGTTCTATTCCTGTCTGATTAAACAAATGTCTGTCCATGTGCTCGTCACAGCTGTTCTGCTTCCCACTGCTGCAGCTTCAACTCGGCCTGTTGGCTGTTTCCTCTGTCTGGCTTCCTCTCTGTGCTTCAGGACACACACTGGTAGTCCACTGTGCTGCAAATTTAAGTGATGAGGGACATTTCATATCAATAAAACAGGCGGACAACTCGCACTGTGTCATCCTCGTGCTCGTACTTCAGTCATGTGGTGAAACTGGGCCAGTTCTCTTCTCATAAAACAGAATAGTAGGAACTTCCTGGCCAGTGTTTGCTCTGTGTGTTTGTTCCCGTTGTTCCCATAGCGAGAGGGCGAAGGGTCAAATCCTGTTGTCCCATCATTTAAAATTAACCTATCAAACGACCTTCACTTTGGCATTCCTGCCACACAGGCTGGAGGAAACAGCACAGAGCAGTTCTTACAGAATGTTTCCAGCAGTTAAGATGAAACTTAAAACTGAAATTCAAAGCTGTGAAAACAAACTTTCCAGTGATGACATACTCTAAACTGGATTTCGCAGAGGGGCTGGGCAGCTAAACATCTGCAGCTGATCAGCTCCTTCATACCAGTCTCTGTGACTTTATTTCTAACCTAATGTTTCTCTATTTAAAGCTGAAGAGTTTCTGTATTCGACCAGTTCACCTTGATTTAATTCTCCAACAAAATGCAAGACAAGAAGAACACTATGGTGCATTCAAGAGCAAACAGACATTACAGTCTTGTTCTAGGAGCCTCTTAAAGGTCGAGTGCAGCCTTTGCATCTCCGCAGCAGCTTTCCCCCACAATGTGACCATCAGCAGAGAAAGGCGACGATTCACATCGACTCTCTTCTCCCTTTCCTTCACGTCTGGAGGGTTTAAAGTGGAAACCCCTCCTGGGCCTTGTGGTGACAGGCGGATGGTTTTGTGTTGCCAGGCGGCCGGGTTCGCAGCTTCAGGCAGGTCGACTCTGACTCTTTAAGATGTGCTTTACATTTGGCTAAGAACCAGAGCCGCGGCTTTATCTTGACTTGTCTCTCCACCTACTCAGGTTCCACTACTTTTTATATGAGGCTCACAACTGGTGATATATTTTGCTGACACATGTTTTTTGCCTTTAAACATTTTTATGTTATTTAGTGAACAAGAAGTAAACTTTCCTGATGTGACTCTCACACAAAACTATAAACGTCTCCAGTGAATCACAGTCTGAATTCAGGGTTAGTTGCTGTTTTGGCAGCTTGAGGAGGGTTCCCTGTTTTATAGCCTGTCAAATAATATTCTCAAGTATGAGGAAGAAGGGATTCTGACTGTAAGGTAGGTGTGTATTTATTGTTGTGTACCAGGCCAGAGAACTCACTGCTGAACCCAGACAGAGGCCCAGCTGCCCTGAGCTGTGGTATGTTGGGTTGATCTGAAAATCACAATGCACTAAAAGTTCAAAGTGAAGCAGAGTGAAAAACATAACATTTGGCTTTCAAGTTTTTTTTCTCCAGGCTGGAATACCGATGTATAAAATATCTAAGAAATAAAGTTTTGTTCTAAACCTTCACTTATAGGTTCAAAATAAATGTAGGTGAGGTTTGATATGTTACAGTTTAACCATAAACCCCCAGAATTGTAGAACAGTAGAAAAGAACTACACCCACCTATAACGCTCACTTCGTCCTATGGGGGACTTCCTGAGGAGATTTATGCTTCATGTCTTATCATGATTAAAACCACCATCATTCATTATATCCATCGCTTCCATGCTTCCCTTTATAGAAACACAACTTTGATGGTAGTCAAACATCATAATAGGGTTCATTACCTTTGCCAAGAAGGTTATGTTTTTGTCTGCATTTGTTAGTTCGATCATGCAAAAAACTGTTCTGATCCTTTCCATTTTTAAAGCACAATATTGAACGTCACAGAGGAAATAAGGAATTAAACCATAACCAAGATTGTTGTTATTTGAAAAGCATGATTTGTATTTGTATAAAACGTGACAGCAGCAGCCTTTTGAGACAGAGCTTCAGTCTGTTCAGAGACTGCTTCTATTTGCTTTATGATTGAAATGCATGAATTCCTTCAGCATTATTGGTTCTTTGGGGTTAATTTGATTCTTCTAAACATCTGTGAACGTGATTGTATCTGTAGGAATCACCAGTGAGTTTCCTCTAAACATGTTTCCTGCTGGATTTAAACATTAAACCTGAACTGTTTAACGCCCGCTGACGTCCTCCTGTTTTTATATTAGACTCAATTAATCTGTAATGAGGTTTGTTCCCTCTTCTCTGCAGTGGCTCTGTGCTGTGTAGTGAATACATGCAAATACATGTATGTACATAGAAAAGTTTCCATCGCGGTGACACATTGCAGCAACATGCCAGCCGACTATAGTTTCACTGACTTAAGGTATATTATCTATTATAAGGTCTCTTCATAATCAATCAATAGTTTCTTAATTTAATGACTCTAGTATGCGGCTATAAAAATCCAAGTAAAATGTGTGTTTGTGTGGTTTTCTCCAGCTTCCTCCTACGGTCCAAAGACATGCAGATTGGGGTTGGATTAATTAGAGTCTCTAAATTCACCATACAATAGTTGTAAATGGTCGGTTGTCTCTGTATGTATAACCTGTGATTCGCTGGTGACCCGTCCACGGTGGACCCCTCCTCTTGCCCAGTGTCAGCTGGGATTAGCTCCAGCTCCAGATAATGTATGGATGAATTGAAATATAAAGGCATTTCAAAACAACCAGATGAAGAACTTTAAAGAGAGAGACTGAAAAATGACATTCATACACCGGCATGGTTGCGACTGTTGATCGCAGTGGATAAAAATATCCCTGTTGCCCGAGCTCTGTCTTTGTCATAATTTCAACTCTGGTCTGATTATCATTCTGTGTGTCCTTGTCTCTGCAGGTCTCCTGGTGGGAGCACTGGACACGGTGTTGGACTCCAACGCCAGGGTCACGCCCTTCCGCATCCTCCTCCAGGTCCCAGGCTCCCAGGTCAGCTGGGTCATCGCGAGCGGTGAGCTGAAGCATCGAGTCTCCTTCTCCAAGACGCCACCTTCCTGCTGTCTGTCTTTACTCTTTCTATCAATTTGTCCATGTTGCTTTTAGAGCCCGACTGATGTCAATGAGTAAAACATCAATGATTTCTAAGATGTCGTTAACAAACCCTTATGATGATTATTATTTACTGAAGCTTGATATTTTACAGTTTAACCATAAACTCTATTATATATATAACTATAAATGAAATAAAAAACGAATGTTCATATTGACAAACATAAACGCAGATACCGATATGTCTGTGAAAGACAGATTTTTGTCAATCAGTTGATGAATCGTTCGTGCGATCTGCGTTCTGGATTTACCTCTGATGATTTCTGAGTCTCTCTCTACCCTCCTGCATGTGTCATCAGATGTGTGTTAAATCCCTTCTCGTCCATCAGGAGCTGCCATAGAGGAGGTGAACAAGCACTGGGACTGGCTGCTCCGCAACCTGCTTCACTCTCTGTCTGTGTTTGAGAACAAGGAGGATGTCGCCAGCTTCGTCAAAGGAAAAGTGAAGGTGTGAAACCTGCCACTGCTGCAGAGGATGGTCGCAGATTTCTAGATGTTGATGTTAACAAAGATTTTTTTCTCTCCAGGGCCTTATAGCAGAGGAGGTTCGGGGTCGCCAGGCTGCTCAGGAGGAGGAGCCGGAGAAGTTCAGGGAGGCTCTGCTGAAGTTCGAGTTGCACTTTGGCCTCCCGTCGTCGGAGAAGCTGGTGACGTACTACTCCTGCTGCTGCTGGAAGGGCCGGGTGCCTCGGCAGGGCTTCCTCTACCTCAGTATCAACCACATGGCCTTCTACTCCTTCCTGCTGGGGAAAGAAGGTCCGTACACCGAAGTCACCGCTCTGATTTGTTAGTGTTTGTGTGTATGCACAAAATAACTCAATAAAAGCATGGATCGATTTTCACCCAGCTTGTGTGGGAACAGTAATAGTATACTATATATATATATAACAGAAATATAGTATATGTGCATAAATAAGAGGGTTTGAGTTATATAGATATTGATCAGAAAATGATTCTCCATCATATGAAGTCATAATTAAGTCAGGAAATGACATCATGCATAGAACTGTAGACATCCTAAAACATTATATAGATTGACATATATATATATAAAAAAAACACTTTTTGTTGAACAAAGGAATAACAATTTCCATAACAGCAGACATTTACAGACAAATAACAAAAACTATTTATTAATAAACAAAAAATAAGATAAAAAAAGAATGCAAACGTGATTCTCAAATTATTCCTCCTTAACTAATCATTTGTCATCATTATGACATCATTATAAAATGGTTTTATTACAACAAAACCTGAGGGTTAGGGTCAGGGTTGCCTGATGGGGGTGTAGTCATGGTTCAGGAAAAACAAAGCCCCTCTGATGTTTTCATTCTTGTTGTAACGCTGCCAAATAAAAGCCAGTGAGCCGGTTCTCAGTGTAGATCACACAAACCTGTACAAACACTTCTATTGTGCCTCCGTCCCTTTGATGGAAGTAGATACGATATAAACAAAGAGAACTTTTACAGGGACAAATGCTTCAAAACCTGACTAAATGGAACCTTGAGCTTTGGTTTTCACCACTGCACAAAACATTGTCACTGCAGTTTTTCTTTAAATCTGCTTTGAAACACAACTTGTGACCACAAGGTGTTTCACAGGTCTATTTTAGGTCTATTTTAGTCTCTAGTGTTCATCTTAAGAAACTAAAATATTTTATTCTCTTCTTTCTTTCCCAGTTAAATTTGTCATTCCCTGGGCAGAGGTGACGCGGCTGGAGCGGGTCTCCACCGGTCTGATGACGGAGGCCATCCTGGTCCACACCCGGCCGCGGCAGAGGGAGTTCTCCATGTTCCTGAACCTGGATGAGGCGTTCGGGGTCGTAGGTCAGCTGGCTGACATTGCCCTCAGGCGGCTGCTGGACAGCGAGGGTCTGGAGCTGGACCGAGTTCTGCAGCAGCCGGCGCGCATCACCAAGAGGTCGGTGCTGGTATCTGTCAGATAGATAAAGATGTTCTTTTCAGCTTCACGAAATACCAGTGTAGATTCATGATGAAAGAATGTGAAAACCGAAAGCTAAAGGGAGAAGGTCAAACCCCGGCTCCTGGGTGTTGGTTACAGAAATGGGCGGATACAGCTCCCCGCATTCTGATACTAGAAAGACATGGGGGCGTGTAGGGGGTTTCCAAAGTTTGATTATTCTGGACATTGCTTGTTTTCTGGAAGCCTAAGTAGAGTCCATGTTGTGGTGGTGTTGTGTTGCAAAGAAAAATGTGGGATTTGGGTCATGGATTAGAGAAAAACAAAAAAAAGCTGTTTAAAACTGAACTGATCTCCTCTGGGCTCAAACCAGATTTGGCTTCAAGTCAAGGAGTCTGTTCTCTGTGTCACATGACTGGAGCCTGGAGTCAGAAACCCCCATACTCCAAATCTGCCCCCAGCAATCCACCCATATGTGCACAATGTGCCTTTCAGACTGGACGACAGTAATACTGAAGAGCTCAGCTCATTTCCTGGGACAGGAGCATAACCCAGAAATAGATATGTTGTTTTCACAAAAACTGACCAAACATCCCTGGAAAACAAAGAGATTCCTCACTGCAGCTCTGAGTCTGTTTGTTTATGGTCTACATGCAGGATGGAGGAACTTAGAAGTCAGAACCATGTGTTCAAACGATAAATTGTACATAAAAACGTCTAAAACATACATAAAGAAATATACAGCGCTAAAGAGCAGTGTTTGCTTGGACACTTAAAGATTCAAAATGAGATTTTATTGGGAGCATAAAGTAAGACGAGCTCTTTGCCCTTCTGCTAAAAGTCACATGATCTTGTCCAATGAACCAGTGAATTGTGTTTGATGTTCAAGTAAAAAAATACGTGTCTGACACTTGCCAGCTTTGTACTGTATTAGATCATCATCCACGGACATTTATAATAATAATAGTATAATAGTATATTTTATTTTAGAAATCAAAAAACAAAAAAAACCTCCCTGTCAGACATAGGTGAACATCACAGCATAAAACAGCTCTGAGCCCAAACACTGATAAATGTAATATTGTAAAAAATATTATAAAAGTGTGGCAAACGAGATAAAGAGTAGTTACAAGGAAAACATGCCCCATTAAGGCAGGTGACATTTAAACAGAAGACATAATGCAATGATTCAAAAAATTATAATAAAACAAGTAAAAACAATGAACTGTGATCTGTCATCTAATAGAGTTCTAATAGTTATATAACAACTTGTCCCCCTCAGGGTCCTGGAGGAACAGGCGTTGAGGGAGTACGTCCTGGCTCTGTTTCGGCTCCCCCGCGGTGAGAGGCTCCACGAGGTGGCGTCCTGCTCGGTCTGGACACCACACGCCCGCTGCCACACGAGTGGGACCCTCTACACTGCCGACAATTATCTGTGTTTCTCCAGCCGAGAGGAAGGCAACTGCATCCTGCTCATACCCCTCGCTGAGGTACAGTACCCGGAGCACAGTGTTGAAAGGAAGTGGAACGTTTCTGGGAAACTGAAATAAAAATGTCTCCAATAAATACAAAGCATCAGTGATCCATAATAACAATGTGCACACAAATAGTTGTCGTCTTTTCCAGGCCTTAAAAATGGATGGGGAACTGAAATTTATTGAGTCAAACCTGCACATTGTTAAAAAGAGTTTACTACGTCTAATGAGGCATTCGTGTTCCAGTAACAGAAAATCTGGTGGTGCAATGAAAATTAAAATAACCTATTATCCCTGGATAAGGGTTATGATTAGTGATACCAAACAACCAAAGTACAAGTTAAAATTAATTTTTCACGAAGATGGTTTCTGTTACTTTAGGAAGTTTGTTTGTTTCAGCAGAACCTTGACACCGCAGCTCCTTTCCTCTGATTGCTACTGCGCAGACTTTAGGGTTAAACCTGTTATCCAGACCTGTTATCTGAGACTTTCTGCAGGGAGTTGTGTTAATGCTCCTGCCATGTTTAACAGTGTGTTGATTCAGCTTGCTGCAGGTTAAACAGTAACACACACGCTGGGTTCATGTGATGGAGAATGTTCACACACTTGCACATTACTCTGGAAGAGTCTGAAGTGCAGTCTGCATGTTTTCTTTTTTTTTTTTTTTTTTCGAATTCAGTCAGGAATTGAATAATTGAATATATATATATATATTCTTCATGAATTAATCATCACACATGAAATCTGCTCTCTGACTGTTAAAGTGGTTAAATGCAACTCTAGTTTAGGGTCTAAATAATGAAAGTGTTGGGGACATGTCAGGCAGTGAGGAAACATCATGTCTCAGCTCATTCCTCCTTGAATTCAATCAAGCTTCACCCACTCACAGATATCAATTCCCTAAATGTGCCTTATTTTTGTCATCAAGATTAATTTAATATATTATGTATTTTAGGATAGAATTAATGAACTGTTTGGTTCAGACAGTTCAATTGGTAAAGAAGTCTAATCTGAATTAAACCTGTACAGGAAATGTGGGTGAACACAGGAGACAATAGAGGTTAAAGAGCATCTGGAGGAGCAGAAGGAGAATTATTCCTTATTCACAGTAACACACTGGGTCCAGAGGAAGTGATTAGACTTTTCTAAAGACAAAGCTTCAACAGAAAACTGAGGAAATAGAGGATTAAACTTTCCGCTTCCTTTGTCTAGATCCAAACCAAAATGTATTAGTTGATGAACAGGGGGCGTAAACTATAGATAAACTAGATAAATCTAGTGTTTAATATAATCTCAGTTTAAAGCTCTATTGACATTTGCTGATTTATTTGAATGTTAATATGTATTTGAAGGTGTCCACTCTAAACTATCTAAAATTGTTCACTTTGTTCTATCATTGTCGTTGGTCTGTTTTTATTTTGGTTTAGTTCTTTCAGTTCAACAGCTGCTCAGTCTGTTCATGAACAAAGGACGGTGTACGTGGTGCACGCTCTCCTCCGTCCTCTGCTGCAGCTTAATCCTCTATTTCCTCAGTTTTCTGTTGAAGCTTTGTCTTTAGAAAAGTCTAATCACTTCCTCTGGACCCAGTGTGTTACTGTGAATAAGGAATAATTCTCCTTCTGCTCCTCCAGATGCTCTTTACCCTCTAGTGTCTCCTGTGTTCACCCACATTTCCTATACAGTCTGGTTTAATTCAGATTATCAGAATAGACTTTAGTATCTTACATATTTATTGAACTGTCTGAACTAATCAGTTTCTTTCATTCTATCCTAAAATACAGAATATATCTGAATCTACCTTTGGTTCACTTAATTCTAGTTAAAATATTATTATCACAATATTGATATTGAGGTATTGAGTCTTTGGTCTGAAGCATCGTGCCCTCTATTTTCTCATCAGGTGTTGTCGATAGAAAAAGCAGAGAGCACCACTTTGCTTCCCAACCCCGTCATCGTGAGCCTCCGGACGAAGAAGGCGTTCCAGCTGATCGAGCTGCAGGACAGAGACGAGCTGGTGGAGAGCCTGAACTCCAGACTCCGAGCTCTGCAGTGGAAACAGTCCATGTTCCGCAGCAAGAAAGACGGCAGGAGGAGTTTGGTGAGTAAACACAGCGTGATCAAATGTAGTTGTCGCTACTTCAGACAAACAATCTGCAATATTTTCTTCCCTCAGCGCTCGCCGACCCCATACTACACCTTCTACTACGACGCTGGCTATTCAGATGAGGAGGAGATCGAGGAGCAGGTTCTGCGTAACACGGTGAACAGTGAGGCTCTGATGACGGCCTTCCACCAAAACCAACCAGGGACCAACGGCAACAAGGTGAGAGCCGCCTGACGTCCGAGCTCAGATTGAAGATAAACTCAACTCTTCTCACTGCGGCGGGAGGTTAGTCTGTTTTTCACCACCAGTGGCTCAGGAGTCGTCGTGTTAATGTGCGAGTCTGTGTGTGTCAGAGCGTGGAGCAGGTGAAGGAGCGGCTGTGGGACGAACACTTCTCCGAGTTTGGACGCGGCGTCCACATGTTCCGCACGGAGAAGATCCAAAGACTTGTTGCCATGGGGATACCGGAGTCCCTGCGAGGGGAGCTGTGGATGACGCTTTCTGGTGAGAGAGAGAGTCTGTTACCATAACTACAATGAAATCAACCTGACATTCTATAGGTAAATACAAAAATAGACTATACACAACATACAGTACTCATTTGTAAAAAATATCTGTCGTATATTTATGAAGTGTTTACAGGTGAATTGAAAAGTCCTTACGATCAAGATCAAAAGTGTAAAAATGAGTAACAATGGTGTTGGTGAAAGTACCACAAGTGAAAACTGGCACATCTCTAAAAATAATGTGCATGACATCTGTTCTGCAATAAACCCACAGAGATAACAAAGTTCCTTTTATTTCAACATTTGTTGATTCATCTTCATTGTGATTTTGGAAGCTGTAGTTTGTGTTACTGTAGACGTGCTTTAATGTATTGTACTTGGAGGTGTTTCTAATATTTATGTTTTTACTGATATACATCATATACATATAGAAAAGCAGAGGATTATTTTACGTAATGCTGCTAAATATGAGACGAACAAACAAATGCGGATGAAAATGTAACCTCATTGGCTTACGCACCTATTTCGTATCCATTCATTGACTTCAGAGCTTCCTCTAGTTAACTGGCTAATTTATACGTTTTATACATAAACAGAAAACTCAGTCTTTTTATATATCCGGCCTAATCTTGGTCTGAGCAGATGGAAGGTGACTCGGTCTTTACTTCACAAACTCTGCCAGATTTTATTTTGTGTTCCTCTGCTTGGTCTCACTTCCCTGAGCTGCAGTCGTCACAAACTGAAACTGATGAAGAGGAGCTGACTGTGGAGGAACCGAAACAGAATCTGGAGCAGAAAAAAACGATTTAAATTCTCAGGACTAAGACAAAGAAAGGTTTGTTTACAATGTGCTTGCGGGAAAACAACGTCTGTATATTGACAGTTTCTGTGTCTCTGTGAAGATGCATCCTCGGAGCTGGAGTCTCATCAGGGCTACTACACCAGCCTGGTGAAGAAGTCCATGGGCCAGAGCAGCCTCGCCACCGAGGAGATCGAGCGGGACCTCCACCGCTCGCTGCCGGACCACCCTGCCTTCCAGAACCCCACCGGCATCGCTGCACTCAGACGTGTCCTCACCGCCTACGCTCATCGCAACCCAAAGATCGGATACTGTCAGGTGAGAAAAACCTAATTCTATTATTGGTCTTTTTCTCTGCTCATGTTTCTTTGTGTTTTTCTCGTTTTATCCGACGCCTCTGGTTTAATTTCTTCTTTTGAACATTGTCAAGATCAGTGCTGCATAAGTAGGATTATTATTATTAAATGATATGAATAAATACTGTAGAAATAATATTGTGTGTGTATAAATATTTCATCAGCAGTGTTATCAAGAGCTTTGGGATTTTTCAGAAGTGAAGCAAAACCCAAAAAAGTTAAATGCAAAAAAATAGTAATAGCTGTGTTATGATTCAGCCGCTGCTCTGTAGAGTAAAATGTTCACTCGCGTCTTTAAAATAAATCTGTCATGAAATGAAAACTGTAAATTGTATGAATTATGAGATGGAAGAGGCAAAAAAAGCACAAAAAAAGGAAGATTTAGTAATTTAAAAAAATATTTAATTTACTTAATTTTTAAACTTATTTATTATAATAGTGTGTGTGTGTGTGTGTGTGTGTGTGTGTGTGTGTGTGTATGTGTGTGTAAAATCTTCTCTCATCTCTTTCCTTCCAGTCTATGAACATCCTGGCGTCGGTGCTGCTGCTTTACGCCAAAGAGGAAGAAGCGTTCTGGCTGCTGGTGGCTGTTTGTGAGAGGATGCTGCCCGACTACTTCAACCGCAGAGTCATAGGTGAGAGGTCAATATTAGTATAATAAGGGGATTATAAAGCTTCTTTTACACACACTTGAAGCTAAATGAGCAGTAGCTGCTCTGTGTTTTTTAGCTGCATTTTATGCTTTTACACGACTCTTTAACGTTGACCTCTTCTTCTCTTTATATATTCTAGTTGTTTGTTTCAGCTCGGACACAAACAAGGGTTTTTTTAGAATCCAAAATAAGAGCTTATTTCCTGTGTTTGTGAAGCTGCATATCTTCGACACGCAAGGTGCATTTGAAACAATTTCCTGTTCCTGGTAATGTCCAGATGTTTGTGGGCATCTGTTCATCTTTAAAACAGCAGTAATTGAGTTCCCTGAATTTTCTCGTGGATGTGACACTTATACTAAGACACTTACACTATATAGCATCAATAATTTCCCTCCTCTGAACCTCAAAGAGACAAAAACAACATTTAATTTGAGTCATTAACAACAGTGTGTGTGTGTAGCTGGATTTAGAATGAAAGGATACTGGGTAAAAGTGTTTATATAAATGAAAGATGTTTTTTTTGGTCAGTTGCCTGTAATATTGTTTTGATCACAGTGTAGGTGTACAGTGCAACATGTAAACATCGGACTGCGGTAAACAGTCAGTATTTCTTAGTGAGATAAATAGTTTTTGTCTCTGTATTTATTATTAAGATAAACTGATGAATTCATATCAACCTCATGTCGTATCCAAATTAACAGCTTTTACTGCCATCTGCTGGTCAAAGCTATGAAACACTTTTGCAGGACTGCTTGTTGACCACATGGAACACGATGAGATACTAGAATGTTCTCACAATGTTAAAGAAAGTCAGAGAAAAAAATTCTTGAATCAACCCTGTGATTCGGATCCACACCAAAATACTTCTTTCCTGACTCATTATACATCCGTCTTCCAAATTTGGTGTTAATCCATTCAGTCGTTTTGCAGAGTTTTGCTTACAAACGAACAAATGCAGACGAAAACATAGGCTAACAGGCTAATATGAGAACCAGGCGGAGAGAAATATGAGATGAGATTCTAATTTAATGGCACTACAGTTTGTCTTGTCACAGCAGCAGAGGGATAATAAAAATAAGAAACATCAGTAATAAGTAATGAATATGTAAACATCCCCCCACCCCCTGCAGGAGCTCAGGTGGACCAGTCTGTGTTCGAGGAGCTGATCAGGGAGCGTTTGCCGGAGCTGGCCGAGCACGTTCCAGACCTCTCCGCCCTCTCCTCCGTCTCCCTCTCCTGGTTCCTCACCCTCTTCCTCAGCGTCCTGCCCTTCCACAGCGCCGTCTGTGTGGTCGACTGCTTCTTCTTCCACGGAATCAAAGCCAACTTCCAGCTGGGTTTGGCCGTGCTGGAGGCCAACGCCGCTCAGCTCTCCGCCTGCACTGATGATGGACAAGCCCTCATGATTCTCACAGGGTAAACTTGTGTTGGTTGCACATCCAATGGGATTTGCATTCACAGTGTTTTTGAGAAACTCTAAGTTTCAAGCGTATGAAATGTGAGAATGTGAATCCTGTGCTCTGCAGTTTTCTGGAGCAGGTTGGAAGTGAAGCGTCGTCTTCCCCTCCGTCGTCCCCGCCTGCTGCAGACGAGAGCGGCCGCAGCGACTCGGATGTTCCCGTTGTTCACGCAAACATCACCGATCTCATCAATGAGTCGTATGAGGTGAGAAACACACACGAGGCAGCTGTTGATCAGTTTTGCACATTTTTTTCAAATTGATTTGAACAGTTTCTCTCTGTTTGGCTATTTTTGGTGAATTTCATTGAACCCCGTCACAATCTTCAGATTTCACGGAGGGGGACAGGTTTCACATCCCTCTCTATTATTGCGTTTTGTCTCGTCAGAAATTCGGAGACCTGACAGTGCGGCAGATTGAGAGGCTTCGCTGTCGACACAGGATCCAGGTGCTGCAGGCTCATGAAGACACCACCAAAGAAAACGCTGTGAGCAAACAGAGAAACGAATGTGTTTGAGGACGCATCAAGGTCAAAGGTTTTCATAACGTAATCTTTGCCATGTTTACATTCTGTCGCAGTTAAGATTGGTGACTCCAGATGTTTCCATCCCTTCAGAGAACTTGGCCGACGTCTACGATCTCTTCAAGGTATCAATCAATCAATCAATCAATCAATCAATCAATCAATCATTACCCTACCATTTAGAAAGTTTCTTTTGTTTCTTCTTTTCTCCTTAACGCGTTCTCTCCTCAGACCGAGCACTTTATCAGCCTGTACTGGGGCGACAGTAGCTCTGCGGCGGCGGCAGAGGCAGCAGCGTGGAGCTACATGGACTCCGGTCGCTCCTACCTGGAGCGGCAGTACCGGCTGGACCGGCCCCAGTTCAAGAGCCTGTACGGGCTGCTGGTGCCGTGGCCCGGGGACTCGAACCAGCACATGGACACAGTGGCCAACCGCACCTTCACGCTGCTGGACCAGGACCAAGACAACCTGGTGACGTTTCGCGAGTTTGCCGGCTGGCTGGGTAAGATGACAGCAGACAGAAACACGTCCGTCCTCAGAGTGTGAAGCTTGAAACTGACTCTGTCTCCTCGGTTTCAGACACTTTGTACTGTGAGGAGCTAAATGAGAAAATCCGGCTCCTCTATCGCCTCCACATCCCACCAGGTCGTTCACTCTGCTATCACGAAGGAAACCGCTTTGTTTGGACGTTGCAGTCGGAGCTGACGAGGGATTAACTCCAGTCTGTGTTTGTGTCTGCAGCTCTGACAGAAAGTGAGGATGACCCCTCTCTGATGAAGAGTCCCCTGCTCTCCACCAACAGACCCCTCTGTGTTAATAAGCCCTCAGGTCAGTACAAATATAATAACTTACACTTTTATTGCACCTGTCAATAGACCGAAGGATTTAAGGGACAAGGGCATATAAAACGGGAGGTCAGGTCATGCATGGTTTTTTGAATGTCCACATAGGGCTCGGCAATTTACATTTATAACCTCTAATCGACTTAATCTTGCTCATGTCTGTTAATTTGGGTAATGTTTGCGTGCATTCACGAACTGTCGGGTTTCTGCTGCAATCTTTCTGCATTTTGCACACTTTTGCATTTTTCAGGGCAGGCGAAGATTCATTAATCGTTATTGAGGTAAAAGTTTGAAATAATCGTGATATTGATTTGAAGTCATATTGCCGCCCTGCCCTATGTCCACATGGAGGTGGCGTTGTGAGGGCTGGGGCCGGTTATGTGCTGCAGGGAGAGGTCATGGCGGGATTTGTAAGTGAGGAAGAGGAGTTTGTTGGTGGTCCGAGATTTAACTTGGAGCGGGTGAGAACCCTGGCAGCCGAGTTCTACACATTATGGAGCCTGTCCAGCCTGTGTCCATTGCAGCTGACCAGGCGGGAGGTGACCAGGGCGTCTCGGCCACAGAGTCCGAAAGTGATGCTGCCATTGATTTATCAGCTCAGCACAAATCCTGACATGTGACGTAAATGTGAGACATGAGGAGAATGTGACTGTTCCAGGAGGGGAAGAAGAAGTGAAGGAAGATTATCAGGAGCAGCTGAAGCGGATGCTGCAGGATTTGGCCAAAGAGAAGGAGAAGGATGTGAAGAAGCCTCTGCCGCTCATGAACCAGGTAACGCACGCTTGTTGAGTTAGTGTCACACCCGGTGCAGCCTCATCTTTAAGTGATGCTTCTTTGTTCTCGTGTCTCTGTGGCAAACTAAAAAAACAAACACATTCTTCTTCAAATACACACCGAAAACAAGTGAGACACCAGAGTCGATAGGAGTTCTCTACTGACGGTCACATTGGGGCTGAATACTGCTGCTGAGGAGACTCGACGGCTGCACTCGACCTTTCAGAGGCTTCTAGATAGGGAAAAACAAAGCTGTGCTGTAATCCACCTTTCCACAAGTTTCAATATTACCAGTTCAGTAGTTTGTGCATAATCCCGCTATAAAATATATCCTTCCTAGCAAAGGTAACTTTATTTATATGCTATAAATCGCAAGAAAAGATCTGTCCACACAAATTTAAAGACCACAGACACATTTGAAAAGTGGTGACCAGGTAATTTCTCTGCATTCTTGCTTGAAAAATGAATTGGTTAAAATTGTTTCAGTAAAGTTTATTTCAAACTTCATTCAGATCATTAGATTCAAAACAGATCTGTTGGAATGTTGTAGAGAAAAATATATTTTCAATTAGTATTTAAAAAATAAACTAAATGATCAAACATTGATCTAACCCCCTCTTCATCTCCTCCCCCACAGCGGGAGTTCATCCAGTTCTGTAAAACCCTCTACAGCATGTTCCACGGCGAGGCGGAGGAGAACGATCTCTTCCAGGCCATCGCCACCGTCACCAGCCTCGTGCTGCAGATCGGCGAGGCCAGCCACCATGGGCTCAGCTCCTCGGAATCGGAGGTCACAAGCCAGGAGGAGGTGAAAGGAGCGCAGACCACCCAGACTGCTGAAGGCGCAGGGGCTGATAAGGAGTGGACGATCAGTTTCGCTCAGATCCTGGCGTCGCTGCTGACCGAGCAGGCGCTGGTGAACTTCTTCGAGAAGCCGGCGGACCTCACGGAGAAAATCTCTGAGGCCAAAGAGAAGCAGTATCAGCAGCGGGCCGGTTTGCTCACGCTGCAGCGACGGAGCAGCTGACTGACGTGCGAACACTGGACTGTGAGGCTGAAATCAAAAGCCACATTTCTTCAGTGCCATTGGACTGAATGTGCAGCAGGTTCAAACCCAGTGACTTTTCTAATATAACTTTATTATGTGAAACACTGAAATACTTCAACAACAGCAGAAACGACTTTTATCCAAAATATTTTGAGCCAGTTTTCGTTGTGCCACGTGCACCGAGAATTATAATCTGCCACCACCTTTATTTAAAAGGCACCGCTTATAAAGTGTTTATAACCTGTGACTAATATTAAAAGGTGAATAATTTACTAATGCTTCATTGGTCAGTTAATTAATCAATCATTTGATTAACTTCACTGATGTCACATTGTTTAACGTCTCTGGTGAGTCATTAACAGTCAGATCATTAATAAAAGTTTCTAATAAAGCATCAAGTCTGTTTTCATTAATAAGTGTTTCTCATTGTATACTAAGCCAACAACCAAAGTTAAATGTTTATAAATTCATAATGAAACTACTGATAAACTAAAGAGTTAAATAGATGATCAGGTTTAAACACTCATCACTTCATCTATAAAATATTAGCACATGATAAAACTCAAACCCTTTATAATGGCTGCCTTATTAGAGTTGTAATAATAATCATTACAAACAGCATTCTGTCTTTTTTACTACTGATTTCATAACTTCTGCTACTTTTAATCTAAAATGTTTTTACTCTCACTTTCTCAGAAAATAATCAGAATCAGAAAAAACACTGGAGGACATTACTTTTAAATAAAGCTCATTGCATAAGACAAGTTGCTTACGTCGTCTCTGCCAAAGAAGTTATATTTCTGCGTGTCCATTTCTGTATTTGTTTTGTTTGTTAGCAGGAACACACAACACCTACTCAACAGATTTCCATGAAACTTGGTTGAAGGATGGGAAAGGGGTCAAGAAAGAACCCATTAAATTCTGATGATTTTCCCACTTTCTTCAAATTCATTCGTTGAAATATCCACAGTTGTCAACATTAAACATACACAAAGGTAAGAAAGAAAAGGAGGCGGAGCGCTGCAGGAGCTTGTGTGCTTTATTTGCTACTGATTAGAGGTAGAGGACCTAAATCATCGGAGGAAACAACACACGTTCTACTATTGACCAGCCTTCAGTGTAGAGGAGGGAAGACTGAGGCCCGTCTTATGCAACTCTTCAGGAGTGGTTTCATCATGGAGGAGGTGGATGTTAACTGACTCCTTGTTTGTTTTGTCTTATCATTTCCTTTTTCTCTCCAGAGAACTTCCATTAAAACTAGAACTACTAGAGCCCATCGGTTTTTCTTTTTGAGGACAAAAAGGGTTTTTAATATATTAATTTTTTTTGGGTTTTTAATTTACAAAATAAAGGGCCAGGACGTATGTTCGGGTCTCTTGCTTTTCCAAGACAGTGTCTTAGAGGAGGTCAACAATCTAAAATAGTCTGACGTTCATAGTAGGCATGGTATGTATAATCAGAAGTATTTTTTATGTTTATGTCACATCCACAGGCAACAGGGGGCAGCAGCATATGAATGATAACAGACTTACAAACACCAGTTACAACACAGTTCAGGTACAGATCTAAAACTAAAAGCTACAAATTGCACTAAGCCTCAGCCACTCAGTTTGCCCCGTGGACGTGTCTCCTTGAATTCTTCATCTTTAAACTGCTTCAACGTAGTTGGCGGGCAGCATGCCGGTCTTGCCGGTGCGCTGCACGGTGCCGTACATCCAGCCCTCGTCAATGGACTGCACGTTAACGATGACATCGCTGTCCTTGAAGGAGACCTCATCGCTGTCGGCTGCACCGTAGTCGTAGATGGCGCGCACGGTTTTCTGCAGAGGAGAAAGGAAGGTGGATGAGAGTCAGTGTGTTAAAGGATAGGGTTGGTGATTTTCTATATATTTGGAATTGTTAACAAATCCCATAATTCCACCATATTCTGTCACTCTCATATTTTCCCCACTTGCTCGTCTGTGTGTGTGTAATGTGAATAAGTGCTACTAACTCCAGTGGTGGAGGGGTGTGAGGGGACGGAGGACACTGTGGTCTGCTGGGTGGCCACTGATGAAGACCTCTGCTGCAGCTCCACAGTCTTAGTTTGCTGGTAGCCTGCAGGAGGGAACACAGATCAATCACAGTCTCATTAGTATTTGATTTTTGAATGCTCACGACAAAGCAAAGAAACACATTATTCTGTAGACTATTATTTGCAGTGATTTGTCACCGATAGAGGAGGCCATGAAGCCGTTGCTATAGAGGGACATGTGGTGGTCGGCGTCCTGGGACACCTCAGACTTCTCGTCGCCCACGCCGCTCAGAGCGCTGGTGGAGCGGGAGTGTTCCTTGCTGCGCCGCTGAGCTTGCACTGTCAGAACAGGGTCGGACATTCAATACAGTCACATAATCAGATGCAGCATTTACACAATTCTAGTCCCAGCTGCTACACATCTGTTGAATTTGACATTTTATTCAGATGGAGTTTATCCTTGTTCTTCCAGCTATGATTGGGAACAGTGTGTAAACATGGGAAACTGCGAGCATTTTCAAAAGTTCACTGCACTAAACATCTGGATCAGCATCATCAGTGTGTACACACAACACTTTGACTCAGACAAAGATGTTTCCACAAATAATGGTCAGATTGGTGTGAAAGCTACAGTAACTATATTATATCGTTTCTAATGATTTTAGGCAACAAATCAGCACTTACACAAAATGTCCCCAATATTCTGGACCATGAAAAGCTAATTTAAAAACTAATAATGAATTAAATAATTTGTTCACATTTATGTACATATTAGAGTATAATGAGCATGTTCATACTCAGTTCTCTACACGAAGGTTGAATTGTAGCTTTGCACAAAAAACTAAACATCTTTTAATCCCTAAAATAACTTACCATACATTTGCATATTGCATGAGAATGAACTAAATCACTTATTAATCTGAAACATTCCTTAAATCATTTCTATGTAATTGAGACCTCTGAGCTTGAGTTTCTCCTCTCACCTGTCATCATGTGCAGACTCCTGGACTGGATGTTGTCTTCAGCAGGGTCGTAGTCAAACACTGAGCCGGGGTTCGTGCGCCACACGCGCAGATCTGAAGGCACAGAGTCAGTTACTGCATCAGAAAAACAAATACTAACTCAGGAACCAGTTTGTGCTTCTCATTTATAACCACAACATTCAAGTCATGAAGCATCAGTTCTCCTGACAGATACATCCTTAAAGACTCTTTCCTCATTCATTAAAAATAGTTCCAAGTTTCACAAGAAGCGACTTCCTATTTCAAAACTGAGGTGCAGTCAGAAACATTATCTCACTGCTCTTTTATATGTGAAGAGAAAAAAAAAAATATATATATATATAACAAAAGACTAAAAATAAAAATAAAGACAAAAGCATTTCAGTTATTAGATGATTAGCTATGTGAATTATAAATATAACATCTAGCCAATATTTAGTTTTTTATGAATCAACGCCTGTCAATGGGGCGATTTGGAATTTCCTGTGGCTGTATTTCTAAACTAGAATTGTACGTCCATCAGATGAAAGTGAGGACTGTGTTACCGGTGGTGGTCTCCTGGTCGTGCTCGATGGCGCGTCTCCTCTCCATCTCCACCACACGCCTCTGGATGCCACGGTAGTTGATGTCGCTGAACTCCTGAGTGTTCTTCTTCACGCGTTCGAGCACAGGGTCGGAGGTGGTGGCAGTGAAGCTGCCCTTGCTTTTTTCAAAGTCCTCGTGGTATCTCACCTGAACCACACAAATCACATGTATATTGTACAACTTGTTTGCACCAGTTTAGCACAAATACAAATAATCTTACTGAGGCTTTTTTAAATAGTAAAAATCTATATTTGTGACCAGTTTCTAATTATCAAACAAACATCCAGGAAATCTTACTCCAGAGATATTGCGCTGGGTCTCCCTGACGCGCCTCATCTCAGGTGTGTCCAGAACGAAGGCAGCTTTGCCCTGGACCTGCTTACGGAAGCTGTCGGAGTACAGCACCTGGTGGAGGACAAAGGACACAGTGAGTGTCTGTAATGCTTTAAAGCCGAGTTCATCATAAGCAGCCATTGGCATCCACAGCACAAAGGGCTTGGCAGTAAAAGGACACATACAGACAGCTGCCGGGGCATTACTGGGATGTCAGACGGATGAATTAGGAGGGATGTTTTCATTAAGAAGTGGGAAGTAGTAACTGAAACAAGATTACGTCCCAGTCTTCAGTGGGAGGACGACAGGGGAAGATGAAGTAGTAGGAGAGGTTAGAGGTGATGATGTGCACAGACACCACAGCTTGGTATTAAAGACATTTAAGAGAGAGCGCAGTAGAGGAAAATTAATATGATTAACTAGAGCCAGGGGACAAGTTGGTTAGAAAAGGGTTATCTGAACATTTCTGGAGTAGAACATGTTCTTGAAGTGGTTCTGAAAGTACCGAGCTAATGTTTTCTTGGTTCCTTTTGACTCGCTCCATCTCTGGAGTGAACACCACAGGAGTTCCCTTGGCGGAACTGTCTTTATACAACACCTACAGGACAGAAGCACAGTCAGACACTGAACCATACATAGAGCACACACACACACACACACCTATAGGACTGGTTTCATAGACATACTCCTACAGAGGACATACAGAGAAAAAGAAATTGAATAATCTCAGAGGGGAAATGCCTTTCACTTTTTAGGTTTCACACTTTTTTTGAATATTTTTAAGAAGAGTCTGAGAAATTGGTCCTATAGAGTGATGCATCCTGGTCGCTCCGGTCAAACAGCCAGGATCCGTTGTGGCCACAGACGTCGAGATAAACACACTTTTTACACCTCAGAGATTTAGCTCCTCTGGGAAATTAACTTTGCAACACACAGGGGCTTTAATGTGAAGGAAGCTGGGCTGCGGGTTAGAAGATAGAGGAGGGTGTCACTCATGAGGGGTTGATGATGGAGGATTTGAAAGAATGAAAGGAGATGGAATTAGGGCTGCATTGGGGTCAGAGTGGTGATGATGGAAGGGCTGGAGCTCAAGAAACTGCAGTTTGTTTTGCGTTGGTTGGAGATGGAGGAGCAGGAGATGGAGGAGCAGGAGGTGATGGGAGCATGAGATGAGGGGGAGGTAGCTTATTATTGATGGGCACCACTCTCAGCAGTTAGAGGCACACGCGGTTTGGTTTGGTTCCACTACCGAGCTGATGTGCTTCTGGGTTTCTTTGACCCGCTGCACCTCAGGGAGGTCCGATATAGCTGTGCCTCGACCCAAACAGTCCTTGTATTTGATCTACCCAGCAGGCAGTTTGGGTTTCATGCAAAGAAAGTGGAGGGAAAAAAGAACAAAGATCAAGTCAATCGGAAACAATTACAGACAGAACGATAGAAGGAGACACAGCACAGCACAAACAAAACAAATCACGGCAGACGTAAAACATGGAATTAAACACACGCTTTTTTTTCTCCTAAGAAATAAAGAGGCAGGTTATGTTAGAGACACAGTTTATGTGACCCTACACGGCTCATTGGAGTTATAACAGCTCAGACATTTCAAACAGCTGGTGAAAGCTCAGGAGAAATGTTACGACAATGTGTTTGAGGGAGGTGCAGAAAAGGGTGAGGTCACTCTGTGGAGTACCGTGCTAATATTTTGCTGATTGCGTTTGACTCTCTCCATCTCTGGGGTCTCTGATACTGACGTGCCTTGTCCCACTCCTTCCTTGTACTGAAGCTTTGAACGAGAATGAGCAAAACAAACTGTCAATTACGGCGGCAACACACTCAAACTTTGATTAGTTTTCTGTTTGGGAGGGAAAAGGAAAAAACGATTAAGTAAAAGAAATCCAGGGAACTACAGACTAATAGAGGAAAACTAAGGCTGAGGGGAAAAAAAAGGGATTTATGGAACCAAAGTTAGGATGGAGGAGGGAAAAACTACTAAAAACACAAAAAAGTAAGGTTTGGTAGACATTTAGAGAAGAGGTCAGACGGCGTTTTGTGGGATTGATTATCGGGGGATAAAATAAGGGTCAGTGCAGGTCTGTTTCTACCGAGCTGATATTCTTCTGGGTTTCTCTGAACCCGCTTCATCTCAGGGAGATCTGGTATGGCTGTGCCTTGACCAGGGGAATTCTTGTACTGTATCTGCCCAGTGTAAAAGTTAAACAGGCACAGAGTAAGACAGGGACACACAAAAAGCACACATACTTCATGTCCATTCATTCTAAACAGTGAACACTTGAATAAATAGATAAAAAAGTTATTACTTCTATATTATGTTGGCAGATGGTGGTCGGGGATGTTGTGAATAGATAAAGTTGGGAAATATATAAGTGATATTATAAAGGTGATACCTCATTAAGGGTTTAAATGAAATGAATTATCATGAGGCAGAATAATCCTACAGACTCATTGAAATATCAAGTCATCAAACCAGAATGGTTAAAAGTTTATGAAACTTAGTTAGGATGGAGGAGGGAGAACACGGTGGTAAAAGGAAAAAATGAAAAGTTGGGACAAGTCAGAAGGAATGATTGTAAGGGGATAAAAAGTATTGGTCATTGCAGGTCTGTCTCTACCAAGCTGATATTCTTCTGGGTTTCTCTGACCCGCTGCACCTCGGGGAGATCTGGGATGGCTGTGCCTTGACCAATAGAATCCTTGTACTGTATCTGCCCAGTGTACACATTACACAGGGACAGAGTAAGACACTCTCTTAACACCAACATATAAATAAAGCTGTGTGTTTTCTATGAATCTGTTTTCAAAATAGATGATGATCAAGATGATGAAAGAGGGAAAAAGGAGATGAAGGAGGGCAGGGTCACTCTGTGGAGTACCGTGCTAATGTTGCGCTGGTTGCGTTTAACCCGCTCCATCTCAGGGGTCTCGGGTAAAGCTGTTCCTCCTCCCAGATCCTCTTTGTATTGAATCTTTATGTGCACGAGGAATAAAAGCAGCCACCGATGGTTTAACTCTTGCATAATGACGACTAGGTGCTAAATCAAACTTCAAAACTGAGCAATTTTCATTCACATAAAACAATACAAACATGTAAAACAACATTTAAATAAACACATTTCTGGACACAAACACAACATGGTACAGTGAACAAAGAATTTAACACCACACAAGCTCTGCGCTAAAAACTATAGAACAAACTGTCATGGGTTAGTTGCTGGAATTAAAATGAGGCATATATAAAGGTTAAATAAAATCTATTTGGTCCGAAGAAATAAGGGCTGCATATCAGGGGTTTGTTAAAAAAAAATGAGGGAGGAAAGTAAAAAATTAAAATCAATTATAAGTGTAAAAAAAACTGTATTAGAATATGTTAAGAAAAACGAAATTATGAAGTAGATACCGAGCTGAAATTCTTTGTATTCTCTTTAACACGGAGCATTTCAGGAGTGTCCTTTACAGAAGACATTTTTCCCTTATTGTTTTTAACGTCAATCTGGTATTGAAGCTACAGGGAGAAAAACAAAAGTGCAGTTAAAATGTTTCACAATGACACAATGATGTAAAACTAAAAAATAAAGGACAGAAGAAAAATGACTAATGTTTCTAATGAGCAAAAAACGTGTGATATATTCTAACTCTTCTGCTTTGAGGACAAATACTGACACCAAACACTTAACTGGACTGAATGAAATTAAACGTACAAAAGACATTCAACTAACAGTACACAGGTTTAAAGTATTGAAGATAATACTTTACAGAGGACATGGAGACATACACAGACATGGGAGGAACCTCTGACATCAAACTGTTAGACCTACGACGGTGGAAGACATGGTGCCCCCGGGGGAATTCATCATTTACAAGTATTACTTACAGTGCTGAAGTTCTTCTGGTTCTCACGAACTCTCAGCATCTCCGGAGTGTCCAGGACGGGCACATAGTGGGACATGGTCTTCTCAGCATCCTCTCTGTACTTTTTCTGTTGGACAGAAATATCATGGGCAAGAAATAGAGACAGATGTTTAAAGATTTTTCTGTTTGTGTGGTTTGAAATGTGTTAAAATCCGAATGAATAAAGGTGGACGACATGATAGCTCCCTAAAAGTGAAGACAAGTTATCTTGATCGGCCCCTGGTGGCTGGCTGCAGTACATGTCATGAACCCTGCCTAGGGATTCATATCCAGCATATTTTGGCTATATTTTTGTACAACGGCAGGAAGTGAAGATGTGTCGTCCATCTTTCTTTCAAGGTCTATGATCCCGATACATGGGTAGACAATTAGTTTTTTGAGTCTTTGAGTGTGTGCATTGGTTCAGCTCAGTAATCTACCTGGCTGACCATGTTCCTCATCTGCTGAGCATGGATGATGTCAGGGGTGTCGATGACAGATGTGAAGCTGGCCCTGTCCATCTCAGCAGTGTGCTTGTACTTAGTCTACAGAACAGAAAAAAAGTCAATCAACACAAATTTTTGACATTAATATAAAAACTACTGACAATGATTCAGACCTGGCTGAGGATGTCAGTTGCATTTCTGGCCCTCATGAAGTCTGGGGTGTCCGTAGCCAAAGCCATCATTCCCTTGCCCTTAATCTCCTGCTCCAGTGACTTTTTGTATTCTCTCTGTTGATGTTGCAGGGGACAGAGCGTTACTTAAAAGCACTGTACTCAGTTAAATCAGACACAACTGGCAGATTAGAATAATGAGGGAGGGCTGCAAAACCATGTGGCCTGGGGAAATGGTGAATAAAGAAAGTCAGAAGAAATTAGGATTTTTAAAAGAAAAGGAACAAATAGCACAATTGGACAGCAGGATGTGTCTGAAGCGCCACTCAAAACTGAAAAATAAAACAGCAGTGGTTAAGGAGAGTTTGTTAAAGCACAGTTAGGTATTATCAACAAACCTCTTTTTTTGTGATTTATATCATTCAAGTTTATGTATTAAATATCTTAACTGTTTGATGAATATATACATACCAAAAATATACTTCAAACAATTATTTATTATTATAATTATTATAAAAAATTAATACAACAATCTAAAAACTTAATTTTGAATGCAGCTTTAATTCAGCTTATCTACATAAGCCAAAAGTCAAATAAATGGAAAATACAAAAATCATTATGTATTTTCTAAATAAAATAAAATAAGATATGCTGTGAGTATATTTGAGGTTGGTTTGTGAATGATTTACCAGGTGTAAAGTAATGAGTAAAAAACGTGAGAGTTAGTGATGAGTCACGAAGCAGGGACAAAGAGTCAAACCCAGCAGTTTTTAGTGGGATGATGAAGCTTAGTTAATGGAGGAGAGGATTCAGCAGATGATGCACCAAGAGCAGGATTGTTGGAAGTCACTTGGATGGTAGCGTGACGCCACCTCCCATCCCCTCTCAGGCAGTCGTACCTCACTCAGGATATGAGTTGCATTCCTTGCTCTCAAACGCTCCGGAGTTTCCTCCAGTGCAGTTAGACCTTTACCCTTCACACCCTCTTCTAGATCCCTCCTGTATTCTTTCTACAGGACGGAAGAAGAGCAGAAAGTCTGCAGAGAAGGGCACACAGGCAGGCCAGGCCAAGGCACACATACAAACAGTACAGGGGCAAAGCTCTGCCGCTTTGCCCTTTGAGCTCAAAGCCACCAAGTCTCCACTGAAAAAAGAAACTTAGCAGTGATAGACTAAGAGTTAAGTTCTCTTGTATACATTTTTGTCTTATTATCTTATAAAGTGGCGACATTGGTGACTTTGGCAAAAAACTTCATAACAGACAAGAAGAATCACATTTTGCCAAATATAAAAACATTGCGGCGTCATTCCAATCATTACATGCATACATGCAGACTTTTAACTGAAAGGTTTTTATTGACAACTGCTACATGAAGGGTGAAAGAAGGAGTCCAACATATCAGTGGATATGATTATAAATGGAAATATTAAACTAATTTCTAAAAAAAATCACACAATGGATAGAGACAAGGGAGATGGATGTTTCATTAAGAGTTTAGAGTTTTGTAGGGAATCATGCGAAAGAATTAAACTGAACTGTATGGGTGGACCTACATGAGGGAAGGAAACACTTGTGGTATTAAAGGAAAGTAGTGTATAGAAACAAAAAGAGGGATCATGGCTGTAATGTGGTCTTAGTGTTATTATAAAGGATGGGTGAGGTAAAAAGGGGAAGTTATCAGGTATAAATTATCCTTTAGTTACCTCACTGGCTATTTTGGTGGCATGTCTGACATGTATCATGGCAGGGGTGACCTCCAAGCCTGAGAGGTTCTTGCCCCTCATGTGCTCCTCAAAGTCCTTCCTATAGTCTTTCTATCGGCCGCAGACATGAGACAAGAGACAGACAGAGCTCAGGTGAGCACATGCAAGCAGTGCCGGTTCGCAATGCAGATACCTCATCCTGGTTTACACCTTTCTGCATATAGTGACACAGATGCCTGCGTCTGCAGTCTCTAATGTCAGTATTAGTGTGTCTGTGTGAATGTGTAGGAACCCTTATGTTCGGAGTCTGGAGTTTAACACTGGAGTAATGACAATCAAATCAAATGTATTACACGTCTATAATTACAAAATCTACAATCTACTTAGACATTTTTCAGATGCTGCGAGAAACAAATACTTTACCTGTGTCATACTTTAAATGAGAGAGAGATTAAGCTATCTGAAATTCTGATATTATTATATAAGTTGAATATATATTATATCACATGTATTATTCTAATATATACAGTATTAGAGAACAGCAATGTGCAAGGCATTGGCCAAGGCATTTTACACCTTCTTAAAGTTTCTTAAGCACACAATGTTAAAGCGACACTATGCAACAGCTACTGAGCAACAGCGCCCCCTGCAGCCACACCTGGTGGTTGATTATGTTGGGCTCTGTCCGAGCGATTGAGTGGCTTTCATGAACGGCATTAAAAGCATTGTAAAAGTTTTTTCCAAACTTCAGAACCATTCTGTGAGTCTAATATAAACAGCTTGACATCCAAAAATGTGAAGTATGTCAAAATACTGTCTAACAAGAGGTAGTACAATAAAGGTTAATTATATTGGAGAGAGGCCTGAAATAGAAAGTAAACTGCATTTGTGGTTACTTGAAGCTCAGAGGTGAGAGAATGGGTGTTTACCTGGCTCTGCATGTGCTGGGCCTCCTTAGCCGTCACATATGTGGGTGTCTCAAAGTCCAGCATGGGCTTACCCCTCTCCTTCTCATACTTCTCCTTATATTTCACCTGCAGCACGGATGTAATGTCAACAGACAGTTAGAAAGATGTTACACAGGTACATTATACAATGGTTTTCATTTAGAAATCAAACAGAAAAATTGGAAGATTTTTGAGTTGTGTAATCTATCGGCAGCATCAAGTCTGCATTCATTTTTTTCAGTCAGAGTGAAGAAAGAGAGTTGAAACACACAGCTGTGTTTTGGGGGAAGGTGCAGTGTTTATTGGACGCCAGAAATTGCACCACTTACGTTGCTCTGAAGTTCAGAAGCCTCCTTGTGATGAAGCTGTTCTGGTGTGTCAGCGATCATATGGTAGTGACCCTTACTCTCCTCAAATTTCTTCTTGTAGACATACTATGGGGGAATTCCCAGTCAAGTAAGACAGAACAGCTCAGTACAGCAAACAAGAAAAAGAGCGTCCGTCTGAAAGTTTACTCGCATCCATTACAGTATATTTTATGGGAAAAACTGTGGAAAAAGCTCTATAGCAATGTCAAAAATATATACTCACAAAATAATGAGTGGAAAATTAAAAATGGTGGTTAAAATAGAATGAAAATGATTTAAATTAATGGAAAAACGTTAAATTATTTGTTAAGTGATAATTAATAAACTAAAGGAGAAAAAAATAAACTCGGGAAAAAAATGAAGCTGAGAAAAGGTAATAGATGGGGAAATTATGGGAGGGTCAAAGGTCAATGGGTGGGTAAGGATCACTACCAGATGAGGTCACAGAATAGCGTCAGTGTGGATGATGGAGTTTTAGTGCATGAGATGGTCAATGAGCTTGTGAAAGTGTTAATGATGTAGAGGTGATGGAAACGCTGAGTTCAGACACATTTCAGTGACGCACAGGGCGCAGTGAACGCTAACAGACTCCCAGCAGATTCCTGAGTGACAGTGTGAGATGGTTAAAGGGCGACGCTGCCTTACGGTGCTGGACAGTTTGCTGGTGCTCAGGTTGTGCTGCATGGACAGAGACTCGGCCATGTCAGTCACAGGCTTGTGGAGCTTCTTCAGGTCGCCCTTGTACTTCACCTGTGGACAATGATCACAACACATGAAAAACTAATGCATGCTACTGTAATTCTATGTTGGAAATTGTTTTCAACTTTACCTGTTTGTTAATACTATTATTTGTTTTAATCACCTTTTATTGACTTTTTCTTCTTTATATTTCATCTATTTATGTCAGTGTTATTAAAGCTTTTAAATGCAGTATTTGATTGCCAGCATTTTGATTAGTTTCCTTGTTTCTTGGCACATCATTTGTGAAGCACTAACCTGTATGAAAGGCTCTAAACAAATGAAGATTGATTGATGGATATTTTACTGTAGATCATTTTCATATATTTATTTGGTGAGATTGTGAATGAAGTGGTATATCAGTGCGAATATAAATTCTTGCATCCTGAAAAATGGGATATAGTCGTTTGGAAGATTTATTTTTATATTATTAAACACAATATATATCATATTCAATAGTTTGGAGGGGGAGAAGAGTGTTTGTTTGACATAACACTTCTAGTAATGGATGGATGGAATGATGTAGCTCAGGAGAAAACCTACCTCACTAGCCAGCACGTTGGCATCCTTCAGAGTCTGGTAAATCTTACTGTCCTTCAGGTCATACTGTGGTTTCCTTCCTTTCATCTCCTTGTCAAACTTCTCCTTGTACTTCAACTAATAGGACGGGATATACATGTGTTAATACAGCTGGTTGATTTCAGGGAACCCAAACCATCGGAAGATTTAAATAACTCCATCACACTGGAACAACATAATGCTTTTTTTTGTATAAAGTGTATAAAAAGGGATGAGTTACTTATATTGTATAGATTCTCTTTTTGTAAAAGAAGTGCACACTCTTTTCAATATTAACCCTCAACTTCAATTATATCCCTTGTTATACAAGAAAAATGAAAAACTGCAGTCAGAGTATGTAACTAAAAAATATTTCCATGCATCAATTTATTTATAATTATAGTGATAATCAGTCCCAGAGGGCAAGAACATCTCAAAGGGCATGTTCACATCTGCATTTCGGTTCCAGACTTGAGAAGAAAGTCGTATATATTGTTGTACTTTATTCCAAGTGTTCAACTTGGTCTTTCATGTCAAATCACAACCAACATAAGGCATTAGACAGTGTTGGTGCACTGTCATAATGTCTCCTTACATTGTCAGTGCTGAAACCAAACCATCAGTTGTGGAAACGCCCTCAGATGCTGTTCAGACCTTAAGTCATGCATCTGTATATAACCACTTTATGCATGTGTTCAGCTAAGATGGACTGTAGTTCACACCCGACATTAGAATACATCTCAGTGAGTCTCCACTGACGATGTGTGAATGGATTTTCCAATTTGATTGAATTGCTTTTCAATCGCTGAAACTTTATTACAATTCTGTTCTTAAAGTATTTTAGGTGCATTTTCAACTTTTGATCTGACCACTCAAGATGCATTTTAATGTAAAGTGTGATATTATATGTGAGTCTATTGTGAGGCACATAGACACAACGCAGACTTCATATATAAAGAAGTATATATGAAAGAGATAAGACTATGATTGTGGTTGTTTCAGGGTGGGGGTTGGATTTTTCTTTGGAAAGAAGGATCAGACACTTTTAGAGAGAAAGTCAGACAGGGTAAGATCCCTATATATCATCTTAGAAGAAAAAACATCAAAATCTAGCACAAATAATTAATTATTATACACGTCAAACGTACCAACATTTCAGAAAGACCAATTTCTGAGTGACCCGGGAGAAAATTGGGAAAATTATTAAATGTTAAACTTCAAAGAAAATAAATTAGTGTACAGTATTGGCACCAGTGGAACTAACGCAACAAAGCAATGCTTGTCTTTGCTTATTAAAGAGCCAGAGCGTGTTAGGTAAACAAAAAAGCAGAGGGGGCACATGATGCCAAGCTGCACTAAAAATAAAATAATTTTGAAACATTTGACAAGATAAATCTTTTCATAAAATCTCCTCGAGCTTTGTATCTAAAGCTCAGTGAATCCCCCAGTAAAATCAGAAATTAACCAGTCATAAATCAGTCATTCAAGAGATGCTACGAAGGGAACGGAGAGACAGAGCAGACACACACAGAGTAGCAGCCCATTAATTACAGGGCATGAACCTCCTTACATCACTAGTCACGGAACTCATTTTCTTAATGTGGCGCATCATGGGTGTATCATAGGAAGCGGCTCCATGGAGGGAGGTCTTGCCCTCCACCTACAAAGCGCAGTGAGATGGATGGATGAGAACATAGAACAAGACATTATGGAAGGAGAGAAATGAGGAATAAGGAGAGAAAAGTATATAAAGAGGAAGGAAGAGGAGGACAGATGAAGGGATGGAGGTGGGACGTATACAATGACATGAGCAGTTAAACATGTACATCTACTTTCATGGTGTGACAGATTAAGGCATGGATTATAAATGCATGATGGCAGAGGAAGCGTTATGAAAGAGCTGCTAGTTCTATTGTTAGCCCCCTAACACAACTGTAGTTAAGCATCTACCATAGCATCGCTAATCTGCAAATATTAGCTCATGGGTGCTGATCTGACGTGGACACTGAGGCAGCTGGTGTTGAAAGGATTCCACTGACAGATTCCAGCTGCCATGTATGTGAAAACGACTGTAGAGAACCAGTGAGAAAGTTCTGTGACTGGCCCGTGGCTTCAAGAGACAGAGTTGGTTTGATGTACCTGGCTGTTCAGCTTGGACACCTCAGTGGCCAGAGCGATGTCTGGGCGGTGGGCCAGAGAACCTCCACGGCTCGCCTCCTGACGGGCCTTGTCACGGTAGCCGATCTGATGGAGACAAGGACAGTTTATTTTACGGGCTTTGTCGTTAAAGCTTTTTGGTGCCATTTTGTCATTACACATCATTTGTGGGAGAACAACAGTTTTCTAGATTTTTCTGTTTTGATGGATCATGTAGTAGCAACATATTTCTCTGCCATTCCTCTCATTAAATGGTCTCAAAATTGTGGACCAGTGATGACATTTAATATGCAAACATTAGATCAATACTTAGGAGTAATTTATGCTTTTTATTATGCGTTCAAACGCCCCACATTAAAAGATGTGTTCCATGCCAATGTTTGGTAAAAACATTTCTGCAAAACATTGCTTTTATGGCCAGACAAGTGATTTTTCACTTTTATTCAAGCTATGACGTCTTAAACCAGTTTGGTGAATTGATCACACAAGTGAGAGTCAAAGGGGACTCTGCATCTGTCTAATCATGGGACTGAAAACTTGGCCAGTGAAATCTGACTATTGCAAAACAGAAATGTGTTTACGCAGTATGTCAGTCTGTTTGACACAAAGAGGGCATATACATATGGTATTTCTGTCTTTGACTGCATCTACTTGACGTTTACCTCACTGATGAGTTTGGCAGCCTGGGTAGCCTTCCTTATGTCAGGACGGTCAACTACAGATGTGTAGTGGAGGTTGGCTTTGGCAGCCTTCTTATAAGCAATCTGTGGCATTGGGCACAAGAGCAGACAGAATACAGTTTATGCTATAAACTGACCAGCTCAACAAGAGGACATGAGACCTATAGATTGTAGCTGTAAATCAAATCTATAAAATGTTATTATGACAACATTGTGGGGATGACTCACACTGCTCTGACTCTTGGCCACGTCGATGGCATGCTTGATATCGGGTGGAACGATCATTTGGTTATACTCTGACTTGCCCTTATCCTTCTCATACTTTGCTTTATACAGTTTCTGAAAAGAGAGAATTGAAGCGTTAATATGGCAGAACAAAAATTATTCAGGATTATGAGGTGGTTGATCTTATTTCTCTGAAACACGTGAGAAAGTTGTACCCCGCTGACAAGCTTGTTGATCTCCTTGCTGTGGACTGTGTCACGAGTCTCAGGCAGAGTAGTAAACGAGCCTGACTGCATGTCCTTCTTACTGGCCTCCTTGTATTTGCTCTGAGGAAGGAAATAAAGAGCTCAACATGTTTTGTTTTAGCTATAAAAACAGGTGCTAAAGTGTAATATTTCTGACAAAGATTTACTCAAAAACAGATGTATTTTTACCTCTGATGCCAGACTTCGCACAGACTTGGCATGGAGGATTTGAGGAGTGTCGCTGACAGGCATGTAATGGCCCTTCGCCAGCTCATACTTCTCTTTGTATTTCACCTGGAGGGAAGAAATTTATACATTATTAGTTTACAACATTTTAAACAATATTCTCTGCGTAGTAATTACATTTCATGTATAGTTGCTGATAAAGAAGAGGGAAACTTACACCACTGGACATCTCATTATTTCTCTTGCACAGGATGGCTAACTTGTCATCAACGATAGGAATCACACAGCCCTTGAGCATCTCTTTGTCATACTTGTACTCAACCTGTGGGTGAAATGACAAGAGAAATTCAGAAAAACCCTGTTGCAGGTTGTTTAATTGAAAAAAATAAAGGACACAAACAAAAAGCAACAACTCACGTCACTCTGTTGCATGGAGTTCTTGGCATTATTGAGGAAGTCAGGTCTGTCCGTTGTCCATATCCATTTGTTCTTGGTAGCTTCATACTTTTTCTTGTAGTCCAGCTAGTAATTAACACAATAGTACATGTTTTATCATTACTTTCAGAGTTTAACTTTACTCAATAATCAACAGAAACAGAACTTTCCAAATACCGTCACTTACATTGCTGATGTTCTTGTAAGCCTCCCTGGCAGCACGAATCTCATGAGCATCCGGGGCGATGTTGATCTGAGCCTTGCTCCTCTCGTACACCTCTTTATATTTCAGCTGCAAGATGAATGAAAAAAACACCGTCAAACACAAAAACATGTTTCATATTTTTGGATGGAACCTTTTGGAGTGGGACTTACATTGCTGGTGATCTCCTTGACCTTCTTCATGTGCTGCTGGTGTGGTGTATCGAAAGGCAAGGTGTATCCCTTAGCCTTGGTCTTGTTGTACTCCATCTTGTAGAGGATCTGAGGAGTAATAATCGCAACAAAATCAGATGCAATTAAATAATAAGTGAAGAGATATCTCTGGTATAAAAGAAACACGTAAACTTACATCACTGATCTTCTTGCTGCGTTTGTGGGTCTCATACTCGGGTGTCTCCAGAACGGAGGTGAACTTGTCCTTGGCACGTTCATACTGCTCCCTGTATCTCCACTGATGGAGGAGGAGGAGGACGTGAAAACACAAAAGAAGTTAGTATCGCTCATAATCAATTTGCTGCTGTGATAATTTAATTAACGTGTTTTTTGACAACTGGCTATGCTTATAATTTATACTAAAGTAAATAAACTAAACTTAAACTATGCCAGAAAAAGGTGTGAATGAATTTGTGAAGAGATGCTGAAATGACAGCGGAAAATTAGTTTTTTCAAAAGTCATATTTCGGCATCAAATGTCCTCCTTAAAGTCAATTCAGATGAGGACACTGTAATAATTACTTTCTTTTATTATATACTAAAGCTGACGTGCAAACATTTTTTATCGTACAGTTTTTCATTCAGCCGTCAGGTTTTTCTTCGACAGTTCTCTGACAGTATAAAAGTCTTAAATAGTTTCAATGCAATGTATTATGTAACCTGATTGAATAATAGCAATGTGTCTGATGAGTGCCATGCATATGTTTATGTACAAAAAACATGCTTTATGAAACATGCACAAACACAAAATGAGTTATTATCCAGATGAACATATAGACAAGGACACGTGTTACCACAAATTCAGTCATGAAATTCTGCAGTGCCCACGTAGTTCATGATGACCAGATCATCTTATGCTCCTGCTCACTGAATCTGAGGCTGATGCATAGAGTGGCTTCTACAAATATGATTCATAAGATTTAGTCAAGAGAGGACAGTAGAATGAATTTGGAAAATTAACAGTGTCAGATAAGAAATAGGGTAAATTTGTGGATTATCCACATAAAAAGTTGGAAATAAAAATCTACCCGTAGGTTTAATCAAATGTCTAAAAGTAAAACATATATAAAACAGGTATAGATCAATTTATAAAATGTTATTCAAATCAGCCAAAGCTGCAATTTTCTGCATAACTGACTCTAAATATGTTTGTTTGCAATAAAGCAACTTCTGCACTGCATTTTGACAAGAGTTTAAAGTTTGATAATCAATGTAACTTGAAGATAAATGAATAGGTGATGGAGGGATTAAGGCATGAACGATAATAAGGGTGGAAGTTTAGGAATTAAAGTGATATGAATGGAGGGAAGCGGTTTCTACAGTGTATTTCTAAAAGCAGCTGAGTGGAACAAAGTTATATCATATATAATATATAACTTGTCCTAAACTACACAGTGATTCTGCCTGTTTGTGGACAGAGATCAAAATCACCATTGTTCTGTGGCTGTTTACCTTACTGCCCATAGTGGACTGATAAAGGGCTGTGAGGATGTCAGGGCGGTGGAACTCATTGCAGCCGCCCCTTAGGAGTTCCTTTGCTCTGGATGTATATATTGCCTGTCCACACACACAACACATACACACACACAGCATGCCATAGTTGAGGACAGGTTAAAAAAAACAGCAGTAACACTGGGAGGACTGGAGAAATACTCCGGAGATCCAAGTGTGACGAAGGAGCTGTTGGGTCCTCCTCTGTGCCATCAGAGGGACAGAAATAGTTTCTTTCTCAAGATTCAAGATTTACAATTTAATCATCACTGAATGAGTTATGATGCATCTTTCTGATCACACAGATGAAGGAGGAGCTGTAATTTGAGTGGCACTATTTACAACAACCTGTGTGGGTTGAAAAGATAAAGAGAACAAGCAGAAACTGATTCATGTAGGGAGAAGGGAGAGAAGTTTATCGTATTATCACAGCCATGCCACGATGACCACCAGAGGCAGGTCTCTCGTCAACCTCATGCACCAGTGTCATAGGTCTGGATTGGTCTGGAGGTTGCAGCAGAGGAGGCAGGCCGGTCGTACCACACAACCAGGGCGTTTACCTGGCTGAACTTCCTGTTCTCCCTGGCCAGCTGGTATCTAGGATCATCTGTAGTAATGGTGAACCTATCCCTGGTCTTCTCATAATTAGCTCTGTAGGCTCTCTGCTCAGAGAGTCAGATGGTAGTTAGACAAACATTCAGTGAACAACGTGAACTGTCATGTGATGAAACTTCTCCAGGGAACAAAGGAAGGTTAGAACAAGTTGACATGAAGAAAAATGTACACATTTTAAGCAGTTGATAACATTATCACACATAATAAGTGCAGGTCATAAGCATTACAAGAAATCATCTAATAATACTATGAATTCACTTTTACCTCGAAGCTGAGTCCAATAGAGATGCACAGAGACAGAGAAATATCAACAATGATTAATGCATCTATTTTTAACAAATGTGATTCAACTAAATAACTATAACATTTCTTCTATGCAAATGATTTTCAATAGAAAGAATGAAAGGACTCACATCGTTAATGAGAACTGATGCGTTCTTGACGGCCTGGAAGAATGGGGTGTCGCTGCTGTACTTGAATTTGCCTTTGTTCTTCTCATAGGAGGCTTTGTACAGTCTCTGTTACCAAGAAATGAAACTCCATTAAATCTCCTTGCACATAAGAAGTACACTGACATTAAGTAAGATTACAAAAGTAGTATGTGGCATTTTCTCAGCAGTTTATCAACTTAAAGAGATTCTTTACCTCACTGTACAAAGTCTTGTTCCTCTCAGCCTGCAACAGTTCAGGTGTATCCCACACGAAGCAGCCAATACCTTTCAGCCATTCCAGGTCCTCCTTGTACTTGACCTATAAAAAGATATCAGAAGGTATTTCATTTAGAATTACACAACATGAGAATATGATAATATGCCCTTCTACCCATCGCGGGTAAATATTTAAACAGCATGCTCAGTACTCACGCTGCTGACGTTTTCATTGGCAATTTTGCTGAAGAAGAACTCAGGACGATCAGGGATGGACTTCCATGTCCCCAGAGAGTTAATGTACTTCTCCCTGTATTTAACCTGAGGTAAAGGGATTGAGAGATAGACAGTAAGAAAGGTGCAAGTGCTCAAATCAAAATTATATTAGAACTTTTTGTCAACATTGTATGTATATTAAGGTGCATAGACGTTCACAACAAATGATCAACCAGCTGCTTTCTAATTGCTGACCTCACTGATGTCATCAGTGACTCTGCGGTGGTAGGTGATGTCCAGAGCGTCCTTGACTGTGCGGTAGTGGCCCTTGGAACGCTCAAAGGTCTCTTTGTAGCGAAGCTGAACACAGGAAGAAGGTCAATTTTGTACTGATTTTTAGGGGTAGCATTTTGTAGGGCAACAATGTATGAAACAATAATTTTGATTATTATTGGAGGCAAAAGGTCACGATTAACTAAGACATTCGTTTTTCACTTAGTCAAATGGAGAATAAAGGTTTAATTACAAGTTTTCTGGGTAACTGCTCTGACCAGTTAACATCCAATTTCTATTTTAAGTCTACACTAAAAAAAACAAAAATGAATATTCATGGTATAAATATAAAAAAATGTATATTGTTTGTAATGAAGGTTCTTTAGTGAGCATACTCACATCGCTGGACTGGAGGTAGGCTTTCTTGGCACGGATCAACAAAGGTGTGTCCGCGATGGCAGTGTACCTGTACTTCATCTTCTCATACTGCTCTTTGTACTTGTTCTAAGGGAGGAAACAATTAATGTTTCACATCAGATATTTGTTTCACAATACAGATGGATAATTCAAGGTACAATAGCCCACTGCTTTGCAGCAAGGAAGAGGAGGTATGAGGAAGACATACATCACTGTAGACCACTTTCATTTTTCTAGCATGGCCCATGTTTGGAGTTTCACTCTCTTGAGTAAAGTGAGATCTCTCCTTAGTGGCCAGATCTGTGTACTTGTACTGCAGAGAAACCAGACAAAAGGAATAATTAGATTTTCAGAAAAAGAGCATAAATTTATGTTTTAAAAAAACATCAACAACAAAACATTTTATTGTGATGCAGTATCTGAAATTACCTTGTTGGTCAGCTGCTGGGCCCATTTGACTCTCTTGATGTCAACAGACTCTAAAGGAGTGGAGACCTTTGCCATCTCCTCCTTGCTCTGGGCTTTGTAGATCAGCTGAATATTGAGAAGACCAAAAAGTCAGGTTAGTTATTAATGCCTGATGATATAAATCTATTAATTTAAAGTGATGATATGTGTTCTGGAAAACAACTCACGTTGCTCATGTGGGACTTGAGCTCATTCACACGCTTGTACTCGGGAGTTTCGAGGACAACAGAGAAGTTGGCAAGGTTCTTCTTGGCCTCCACTGGATACTCCACCTTTTAGAAATGAAAAACAGGCCACATAACTTGATGTCACTGTAAAAAGTTCAATATGATAGGATAATGATGAATATATTAGGTTAATGATATATGAGATATTCAAAAGGAGATACATACCCTCTGTTTGGTGATGTTGCGGACATGCACCATCTCTGGGGTGTTGTACAAGAAGCAGCCAACGCCTCTGAGCCACATCAGATCCTCTTTGTATTTCAGCTAAAGGCACAAAATGATTTTAACACACAGTTCCTGACAAGTTAATTTAGTGAATGTCTTTGGGCTCTACTCATCATACCTCGCTGGTGATCTCATTGACGTGGGCGCAGTGCATCAGCTGAGGTGTAATGGGCAAAGAGATATGCTGGCCTCGGCTGTTGTAGTATTTCTCTCTGTAGCACAGCTAGGATTAGAAGTGAACAAAAATGTGGCATAAATACAACATATCTTTTAACACTATAAAGATACATGAATCAAAAGATGAGCATCAATTATGTGAATATGATTCCGTACTTCGCTGAGGTTCTGTTGGTTCATCTTGACTTGTTTGATATCAGGGGTGTGGTAGGTTGTGTGGATCTTGTCCTTTTTCTTCTGGTACTCTTCACGATACAGACGCTGTGGAAGAGAAGAAGGCAGAATATGAGCTTGTTTCATCCACTTTATGTGTCAAAGGGTTGTGGTGTTAATCTCCATCAGCACAGTTTGTTGTCTTACATCATTGATGATCTTGTGAGCTTTCCTTGCGTTGACAAAGTTGACCCCCTCTGGATGAAGAGTGTAGGACTTTGCCTTCATCATCTCATAGGCTTCCTTGTACTTCACCTACATAAATAAAAGCAAGAGTATGTTATCAGAACATTCAGTGCCCTATGTTATCAATAGAGCTCAATTTATGTCAAGAAAAAAATCTCAATGTGATTTCAAAGTGAAATACTTACATAGCTGGTTACGGTGCTGTTCAGCTTAACCTGCTTGATGAGCGGCGTGTCGTGGGGCAGGGAGTAACCGGTCGGCATAGAGGTCTTGTTGGCCTCTTTGTACCAGTTCTAAGAGAAGCAGAAACAATGGGGTGAGACGGAATGAATTTAAATACATTAGATACCTTATATAGAACAACACATACTGAAACCCCAGAGGGGAAACCTAAAGGAAAAACCTTTGATGATTAAAATGATTAAACTCACTTCCTATTTACTAGCTAAAGTAGTGCATTACGTTCATTTTCTGCATTTTCTTCACGTGAAATATGTGCATTGTATAGTAGGGTCCACACAAATTCCCAGAATGAAATGATAAATGCTATAGAGGCTCTAAAAATAAGTGATTGCTAAGCACACCTGTGATGTGTCTAAAATCTCAAATCATTGCTCACTAAAGCATAAACAATAGCATTTCTTTTGGCATTGTGCTGCTTATCTACAGAAAATATTTGTACAGTGTACACATTGTCCATATATGATGGTAAAACCTAAACAAGTAAACTGGGGGCTGTATTATAAATTCACTTACATCACTCTGGATGTGGTTTGCCAGACGTGCTCTTTCTGTGTCGATGGTAACAGCAGCAGCAGTGTTTGTTCCCTTGACATTGGCATTGTAGTCATAGCGGTAGTGCAGCTGGAAAAAAGAGACGAAGAAATGTGAGCTGTGAGGTCATTAGGTTGTGTTTTAAAATGAAAATCGATAGTCAAGATCGTTTGGAAAATGTATTGTCACTTACATCGCTCAGGTTCTGAGCATTCTGCTTGGCCGTCTCATACACGGGTGTATCTGTCACCACTGAGTAATCCTTGAAAGCCTCAACGCCTTTAGCTCTGTACTTGTTCTGGAAGAGAAGCACAAGAACGTGGCGATGAGCATGGACTCTAAATAAAAACTTAACGGAAAAAAATTGACTGAAAATTATGAATGAGTATGTTGAGTGGACTAACCTCACTCTGCAGATCACCAGCATGCTTGACAGCGAAGGATCTCTGGTGTATCCCAGGCATAGCAGCCGATACCCTTCAGCCAGTTGAGATCATCCTTGTAGAAGATCTGGAAAAAGCAAACAAGGAAACACCTGACCTTTCTATCCATCAAAAATAATATAACTAGCAAAATTTAAGTAAAAATGTGGTTGTAATTTTGTAATGCGATAGCAAGAGCGCTGTTACTCACGTCGCTGAGTTGCTCGTTGACCTTGCGTGCTTGGGTGTACACCTGCATGTCGGGAAGACATATCCACTGGTGAAGATACTTGCGGTAGTGGATGCCGCTGACAGTGGACTGGGTCTTGCGGGCAGACAGGATCTCCAGCATGTCTGGGGGGATGTGGTTCTTGGCCTTGTTCTTCTCATAGTCCTCCTTGTACAGACGCTATTAAGATGGACGACACATGGCAATTTTAGCTCTGGGTTTCGGTATGTCGAAAATAATCCACACATCTTTTTTACAACTGAGCTAATTTTGCATTCCTCATAAAAACAAATTTATGGAAGATGAAATTCAACTTACATCTAGCACCAGCTTTCCAGCTTTGACACAGCGAGCAGTAGCAGGATCGTCAGCAAGAGACTTGGGCAGACTGTAGAGGGATTTGAACTTCTCATAGTCCTCCTTGTACTTCACCTACAGGGGCAAGAATGAGTATGAATCAGGGGCATGAATCAGATTTGATTTTTAGTGAAGAAAATCCCAGTTTTTCAAAAACATGGAATAAAATTAGCAGAAAAATAAAAGTTGAACTCACGCTGCTCAGAATGACCTTCTGATTTTTGGCATGTTGCAAAGCATGCGAGTCATGTGGAATCCGGTAGCTCTTGTCTTTGATTTTGTCCCATGCAGCTGAGTAGTTTTTCTGTTGACAGAAAACACAATATTGTGAACATAATAATGTAAAATGTAAACAACTGTTGACAAGGCTGACATCTTCAATCTGCCATTGACAGATACGGTAAGTTAATCTTTACTTACGTTGCTGAAGTAGTGTTTGAAGTTGCGGCACTTGGCATAGTCATAGGTATCCAAAACAGTGGTGTACAGGTGCTTCTCCTTGTGATAAGCCTCCCTATAGTTGAGCTGTCAACAATAATTATGGAATTAGTGCAGTCAACTGGAGGCAGGCATTTTAAACTGAAATAATATGTGTTAAAAGTGCAGCTCACTCACGTCACTGGCCCAGGTGTGACCCAGAACAGCAGTCACATAAGCTGGGGTGTCTGTTACAATGGAGTAATTGTTGAATTCTTTCTTGGCCTCATCTCTGTATTTCAGCTAAAAGGGAAGAAAATACATGGTATATTATCCCAGTTCCACAAACTAAAGAATTGAATTACTTTCATGAAATCTAATGATGGTTCTAAACAATAACATCTTGGCTCAGTTAACTCATAAACTGTGAATGATGTTTTTAAAGTTTCCCCTGTAGTAACTCACTTCACTCTGCAGCTCATAGGACTTCTTAGCACGAAGAATCTCAGGTGTATCCCAGACAAAGCAGCCAATACCCTTCATCCAGTTCAGGTCCTCCTTGTAGAACACCTAATTCAAAGTAAACAGAAAAATGCAAAAGTTATATGTTTAATAATAGAGAAAGCACTTGGATTTTTTTGTCCAATCTCTTTCTTGAAAACAGATAAATCTATTATAACATACTTTATATCAAGCTGACCTTTAAACGAACTTTCTCACTGAATTAGAACAAATCCATACAACTACAATTACAATAGCTCTCAAGACCCTAAAAAATTGCTTTTATCAACTATCAATAAACCCAATATCATCTACTGTATACAAAAATAGTTACTCGAATACACTGCCAGTATAAAATAAAACAATTGATGTGACAAGAGTTTGTTTAATTGTCTGAAACAGGACATTGCACAAGCACAAGCACCAGAATGAAGGACCTACATCACTGAGAATCTCGTTGGTCTTGCGGGCACGAATGGCATCCTCCTGTTCGGGATGACAAGTCCACTGGTGCAGGTAGGTGCGGTAGAGGACGTCGCTCAGCATATCCTGGCACCTTTTAGCGACTTGGTTAGCGATGATGTTGGGTGGGAGGTGAGTCTTGGTCTTGCTTTGATGGTAGGCCTGCTGGTAGAGCCTCTGCAAAGACATGAATAGAATCACCAGTGAGAGATGTGCCATTAAAACTGTAAGACAAATTTATATATGTATGTGTATGTGGAATAAATTGCAAAACTATTAACAATATCTTACCAGTCCCTTGTTCTTCTCCTGCTCTCCACAGCGCATCACCTCAGGGAAATCGACCATGGTTGAAGCCATGTAATGGCCCTTAGCCTTCTCATGGGAATCCTTGTACTTGACCTGGAAATCAGAAAAAAGTCTTGATTTTGTTTAGAAAGCATGATGATCCTCTTTGCTTTTGCCTTTCCAGCACTGACTACTCAAAAGAAGTGCACTCACATCACTAGGCGATCTCCCTGCCCTTCTTGCCGCTAAGAAGTGGGATGTATTCATGGTTCAGCTGGTAACCTGAAGCCTTAGAGTCATCCCATTGTTGTTTGTAGAGTTTCTGAAATGACAAAAAAGAATGCACAAAGTTGAAACAAGGCAAATAAAAATATGTGATATATAATATATCATAATCTACAAATGATAAAATTACCTCACTGATGATCTTCGCCACATCCCTGCTATGGGCCAGTTGAGGAGTGTCTTCTGAACCAATGTAAATACCCTTCTCTGCATTGAACGTTTCTTTGTACTTCAGCTATTACACAAAGATAAGAATATTATTTAGATTTGTTTATTCATATGCATTTTTAAATTTGGCCATTTAAATATAAAAATTCAACACACATCACTGAGGTTGGCAGCATTTATCTTTGCCAGGATGATCTCGGGTCGGTCAACAATCAGGGTGAATTTGCCAAAGGCGTCTTTGGCACTCTTCTTGTAAAGTCTCTGCAAATAGAAATTAGAGTGACAAGATGAGACACACTGAGCTGGTGCCAAATTGACTAAAATAAAAAAAGATAAATCCAAAACAGAAGTGAGCACAGCTATCTTACTTCGTTGAGAATCTCCTGAGCCTTCTTGACCTTGACGTGGTGAACAGAGTCAGCTGGCATCCATCCGCAGCCACGGATCCATTCCAGGTCAGCCTTGTAGATGTTCTGAGGACAGAAACAAAGACACATTTTTTCATGGGTGGGTTGATCATTTTCAGTGAGTTTATTTAGTGAAAATTCTAAATAAGTCCTAGTATGGTGTAATTCCTGAGAGCACTCACATCACTTTGAAGTTCATATGCTTTGCGGGCCTGGATGACATCGTTCTGGTCTGGCATACAAGTCCACTGGTGCAGGCGAGTTCTGTAGCGGTCGTCGTTTACTTGGATCTGGCATTTCTTGGCCAATTCAAACTGAAGCATGTCCACTGGCAGTTTGTACTTGGTCTTGACCTTGTTGTAGTCTTTCCTGTACAGGGCATCACTGGCAATCCTGGCTGAGTTCAAAGCCAGCATGATCAGAGGGTCAGTCTTCCACGCAGCGGGCACCAATGTGGTGGCCGAGCTGCTTGCGGTATGACTCGAGGTATTTGTGCTGCAGGACAGACAAAAAATATTATCTCTCTTTTAATGTGTTCTCAGTCAAATCAAAAATAATCACAAATGGAAATGATAACAACTGTAACCGTAGTCTTGCTACTCACATTACTCTGCACTTTGGTTGTCGCGATGCACTGCTTGATTGGCACAGCATCTCCAGGCATGAAGTACCCTGTGGCTTTAACCTGGTCCCATGCTTTGGTGTAAAGTTTCTACAAAAGAGGGAAATACTTATCATAGGTTTATCATAATGCAGCATTTATGAAGCTGATAACAAGTGGGGGAAAATATACAGCTCAGTGTTGAGGAATTGAATTATGCAGAAAAATAAATCCTAAGAGGTGTAATCTTACAGGGTGAATGTTCTTAGCCACTTCTCTGGCTGTGGCAAGAGTTGGAGTGTCCACCAGTGAGTACTTGGTCTTGTCCTGGTGCCAGGCTTCACGATATTTGGCCTGAAAAAATTAGAAACCAACATTTAGTGACAGGAAACTCCTATTGCCAATTTTATGTAAGGTGATTTAAAATCCAAACAGGATCTGAAAAGGAGAGTCATCCTCACCTCGTTCAGGACAGCAGCAGCATTTTTGGCACAGGTCATGTCCACTCTGTCAGTTGGAACTGTGTATTTCTGTGTATCCAACTTGACACGGTAGCCTCTCTATAAAAGCAAGAACGATTTTTTCTGATTAAACAACTGTTTTAAATGTTGAATGAATGACTGTAATGTTACAAGTATTAATAAATTCAGACTTACTTCAGATATGATCTTCTGTGCGTTCTTCACCTTAATAACATCCACACACTCATGTGGAATCCATCCACATCCACGTATCCACTCCATATCAGCTTTGTACACAGCCTGATGAAACAAAGCAGGCAGATTTGTTAATGACATGTAGTTTGTACAGAACACATTACAATGTGAACGATTCTAGAGAAAAAAAAACATGATCATTGTTACAATAATGAATGTGAATGAATGCTATCTGTGTTCACTACCATAAACCTACATCACTCTGGAGATCGTAGGCCTTTCTGGCCTGGACCACATCGTTGGAGTCTGGCAGGCAGGTCCAGTTGTGCAGGTGAGTCCTGTAGTTGAAGTCATTGACCTGGATCTGGCATTTCTTGGCCAGTTCAAGATTCAACATGTCCACTGGCAGGTTGAACTTGGTCTTGGACTTGTTGAAGTCCTTCTTGTACAGGGCATCACTGGCAATCTTGGCTGAGTTCATAGCCAGCATGATCAGAGGGTCGTCCTGCACGCAGCGGGCACCAATGTGGTGGCCGACCTGCTTGCGGTATCCTGTCTTATACTTGTACTAAAAGAGAAGAAATGAGAGGTTAATGACAATTTTGGAAACAACTAGCTTGCAAATCTGATATTAAAAACCTTATCCATAGTTTTTTTCTTACATCACTGACGATGTCTCTGGATGCTCTAGCCTTCAGCACAGCGATAGCGTCTTCTTTGATGTGGTAGCCTTTGGCCTTCTGGTCATCCCACGTCTTAGTGTACAATTTCTGCAAGTATCGTCAAAAAATACTGTAAAACATACTGTCAACACATGAAATTCAGGGATAATACATTTCAAGGGATTATATAATTTGATCATTCAAGATATATATTCTTAGGTCCTAAGTGATTGTAACTTCAAACTTACATTGCTGATATTGATGGCATTGGCCTTGGACAGTTCAAGGGTGGGGGTGTCAGGTGGAATGTGAAAGCTGAGCTTGTCCTTATTCCAGACTTCCCTATATTTCCACTGTCAGCAGAAAGAAACGAAAAATGAAAACCATGAACTACTTTGTTTTGACACATTAATTTAAACAGATATTTGTACAAAATATTTAGTTTTACAGATTTAAATTCATCAGAAATATAAGTAAGTTTGCTGGAAAATGTTATTACTCACATCACTGATATTGTCAGCGTTTTGCTTGGACAGGACGATAGCTGGGAGGTCTACAACGCTGGTGAACTTGACAGAGCTGGGGGGCTGGCGGTAGAGCCTCTCATTGAGAATAGTCTGGGCATTTCTTGCTTTGATGACGTCTACAGAGTCCTGAGGTGACCAGCCACATCCTCTCAGCCACTCCAGATCTGCTCTGTATACAGCCTAGAAAACAGATTAATACTGAATCAGTTTCGACTTCATTAAATACCTTTGAGGGATCCAATTAAAATCTGTTGGATGCAGATTGAAAACGTTGGGTAGGATATGAGAATCTATAAAACTAAGACATTTTTATTTGCATGGTCGTGAAAACACAGTCAATTAATATAATTTCTATAAAAGTGATCATTTTTGTTATAGCAGTAAAAGTAGGATTAGAACTCACAACAATAACTCCAAACTTGCCTTCCTTACTTCATCAACATGCCTCAAGCCACTAAACTTTGCATGTACTTACATCACTCTGCATGTCGTAGACCTTTCTAGCCTGGACAACATCACTTGAGTCTGGCAGGCACGTCCATTGATGCAAGTGAGTTCTATAGTTGAAGTCATTCACTTGATTCTGGCACTTCTTGGCCAGTTCAAGTGTCAGCATGTCCGGTGGAAGGTTGTACTTGGTCTTGGTCTTGTTGAAGTCCTTCTTATAGATGTTGTCACTGGAGATCTTGGCTGCGTGTGCAGCCAACATAATCAGCGGGTCGTCTTTTACACTAAGGGCACCTATATGATGGCCACACTGCTTGCGGAAACCAGCCTTGTATTTGTACTGAAAATTTGAGATAAATATTGTTTGGTTATTTTCTAAATGAAAATCATTTCAGTAAAATGAAAAAAATGGAGAAGAATGCAGCTTGTAAAATAACAAAATAAAGGGAATGTAAAAACTTGACTTACATCGCTGACGATGTCTCGTGAGGCTTTGGCCGCTAAAACAGAAACTGCATCTTTGGGCAGGTAGTAGCCCTTGTTGATGGTGTCCATGTAACCTTCACGATAATATTTCTGGAGTAATACAAATGATGCTGTCAATGATGTGTCTCATTTGATACAAGATACAGAACCAATGGAGAAGACAATTAAAATTACACTAGATGTGATGAAAAAATCTGCCATCATGTTATCATTTCGTTACAATCGTCAAACTAAGGCCTATAAGCATATTTAATAAAAAGACAATTTCTGATATATCAATGATCTGCAATGTATGAATTGGTTATACAAATAAATAGAGAGGTGCTGCTTTACCAGACTGGTGTTGAGTTTATTCTGTTTGGCCAGGACAATCTCTGGGGTGTCAGGCATGACGTGAAGGTTGGTCTTATCATTCTCCCAGGCAGCAGTATAAGCTTTCTGTAAACAGCATATGAACACAGATTAGTGACACCTGACTTTATTTTGTGGTAGAACATGAACATAATACAAACAGAGCTTTGGCTTAAACAAGTTACACCTAAACACGTTATACTTTTCTGTTGATGGAAAAATACAATTAACTCCAATGAAATAATATGAATTACGATGAGCTGTCTTTACCTTATTCATGATTTGGGCATTGGCCTGAGCAAGGGCATATGGCATGTCACATGTATTGGCAGTGAACTTGAAGTTCCTAGGATGCTGACGGTACTTAATCTCACTGAGGATCTCTCCTGCTTTCTTGACCTTTTCCACATCAACTGACCCTATTGGCACCCAACCAGTCCCCCTGACCCATTCCATGTCAGCCTTGTACACGGCCTACAAGTAGGGAGACAAGCAGAGTCACAGTTAGTTTAAGATTAATGTGAATGGAGTAGTCAGCAAATACAGTTTGACAACAGTCTCAAAACTTACGTCACTCTGCAGGTCATACGCCTTTCTGGCCTGGACCACATCATTGGAGTCTGGCAGGCAGGTCCAGTTGTGCAGGTGAGTCCTGTAGTTGAAGTCATTGACCTGGATCTGGCATTTCTTGGCCAGTTCAAGATTCAGCATGTCCACTGGCAGGTGGAACTTGGTCTTGGACTTGTTGAAGTCCTTCTTGTACAGAACTTCACTGGCAATCTTGGCAGAGTTCAGAGCCAGCACAATCAGTGGGTCATCGCGAACACTGAGGGCCCCGATGTGGTGGCCCACCTGCTTGCGGTATCCTGTCTTGTATTTGTACTGCACCGAGAGAAAGAGGAAAGTGAAAGTTCAGTGAATAAACAAATGTCACAATAAGAGAGGTGAGAATTTAACTTCAAGTTACGTACATCGCTGATAATTTCTCTTCCTCGTTTGGCGGCAATTACAGAGACAGCATCGGCCTTGAGGTCATAGCCCTTTCTGAACATCTCATCGACACCTTGCCTGTAGAGTTTCTGAAAACAGAAATGAAAACAAATGAATTACAAAATGAAAACCATGATGCCCAAAATGCTTAAATTCACTGACATCTACAGAGAAACCTAGATCAAGTCTAAACAAACATACCTTGCTGATGTTGTACGCATTAGCTTTGGAAAGCACCATCTCAGGCATGTCAGGGATCACATGAGTCTTCATCTTCTCAGCCTCCCAGGCTGCAATGTAGTTTTTCTATGGGGAGAAACCAAAAAAGAAATCATGAACACAAATTAGAAATCGCAAGATGAAGACTCAGTAAATGTACATCATTTGTAAAAGAGGGACGTTCTTTACCTTGTTGATAGTTTCAGCATTTGTTTTGGCTAAGACCATGGACATGGAGGTCATGTCAGTCTTATACTTCAGTGTTTGTGGTTTCTGCCTGTAGAGATGTTCATTGAGGATTTTTGCAGCATTCTTGGCTTTCAACACATCCAGCGAACCAATGGGGATCCATCCCACACCTACAACCTCATCCATGTCGGCTTTGTACACAGCCTGAAGATAAAAGCATGAACATGTGACATCAAAAGACATGAGTGTCATATATTGAGGTATGCTGAATATGTCAAAGAAGTGCTTACATCACTTTGTAGATTATAGGCTTTCCTGGCCTGTACGACATCACTGGAGTCCGGCAAGCAAGTCCACTGGTGAAGCCTTGTGATGTAGTTTGCATGATTGACCTGAATCTGGCATTTCTTGGCCAATTCAAGGCTCAGCATATCTACTGGCAGGTTGAACTTGGTCTTGGACTTGTTGAAGTCCTTCTTGTACAGAACATCACTGGCAATCTTTCCTGAGTTCAGAGCCAGCACGATCAGAGGGTCGTCTTTCACGCAGCGAGCACCGATGTGGTGGCCGACCTGCTTACGGTATCCCACCTTGTACTTGTACTACAGAAATTGGCAGAAAAAGATTTTGATGTTGCAACTAGAACATCCGTCACAATGTGCCAATAAAATGAACAGATATATGATGGAGTACAGTCACTCACATCGCTGACAATGTCCCTTGAGGCCTTAGCAGCCCTCACAGAGACTGCATCCAGAGGGAGGAAATAGCCCTTGTTAATTGTTTCCTCAAAGCCTTGTCTGTATAGTTTCTGCAAAGAAAGACATACATTAATACATTTTCTATGCTAGAATTATTTGATTATTCAAGTCTATTACACCAAATGGAGGTATAATTGTGGCATTAAGAAAAGCTTAAGGATATCAAGAATATTCCCAGTGGGACCATGTTAAAGGATCATATTCAAAGAATCTCCCTTGTGACTGCTAATTCAAGCAATAATATTTAGGTGGTTATCAGTTAACATATCTGCCATTAAAAGGGTTTCCAAATTTTGTGAAAATGATTTCAAATATAAGAAAAGATCCACCAAGATAAATACTAGTCAGGATATATTGTAGATAGATAGGATAGAAAAGATCGCAAGAACATAAATATTCAGGGATCGTCTTCCTGTCACATGCAATATGAATAATACTCACCCTGCTCATGTTGATAGCATTCTGTTGAGACAGGACGATTTCAGGAGTGTCAGGTTTGATGTGCAGCTTGGTCTTGTCCTTTTCCCATGCATCGATGTAGAGACGCTGGAAGAAACCACAGATAATCCAATTTTAAGTGTGCTTTTAACTAAAGAAATTATGAGAGTGAAATCTCCAGTGTATATCTAGGTGAGGATGAATGCTACTTTGTTAATGGTGAAGGCATTATTCTTTGCCAGAACAATGTTCATGGAATCTGTAGGGCTGGTGAAGGGAACAGTGCTAGGGATCTGCATAATTATTTAAATAGGATTTCTTACCTTGTTCATAACATCAGCATTGGCCTTAGCCAGTGCCATGGGCATGTCCTCAGTGGTGATCTTGAACTTGTAGTTGGTTGGGGGTTGACGATACGCTCTTTCACTCAGGATCTTACCAGCTTTCTTCGCCTTCTCAACATCCAGTGAACCTATAGGCACCCATCCAATACCCTGCATCAATCTCTGATCCTCCTTGTAAACAGCCTGGACAGAACAAAAAGGGTTTCTTGTTGTGAGAAATGTCCCAAATTGGAAAAATATACATTCAAAAAACATCATATACTCACATCACTCTGGATGTCATAAGCACGTCTGGCCTGGACGACATCACTGGAGTCTGGCAGGCAAGTCCAGTTGTGCAAACGGGTGATGTAGTTGGCGTGGTTAACCTGGATCTGGTTCTTCTTGGCCAGTTCAAACGCCAACATGTCCACTGGCAGGTTGAACTTGGTCTTGGACTTGTTGAAGTCCTTCTTGTACAGAGCATCACTGGCAATCCTGGCTGAGTTCAGAGCCAGCACGAGCAGAGGGTCGTCTTGCACGCAGCGGGCCCCGATGTGGTGGCCGACCTGCTTACGGTATCCTGTCTTGTACTTGTACTGGAAGAAAAAATTCATTATTTGATTGTGTGTACCAGTTACATTCACACTTTTTACAATGCAGAAAATTAGGTCATTTGTTCACAATACTCAAACTGGCAAACTAGAATTAGCTGCCAAAAGTGAAATGCATGACATCCGTCCAATAAGGGAGAATGTTCTACATGTAAAATACCTCCCTGCTGTAAATATGATGAATATCACAATTATCTGTTACTTTTCAATTCAACACTTACATCACTGGCAATATCCCTGGAAGCCCTGGCTGCAATGATAGAGACGGCATCATTGCGTATATCGTAGCCCTTCTTCTTGGCATCTTCATGGGCCTGTTTGTACTTTTTCTGTAAACAAACAAAAACATGCCAAAGAAATTACATATATACTGTACATGTATTCATGCAAGTAATCCTTTTGTTCCGTGATAACTGTTAAATCTTTTACATACCAAGCTGTAGTTGACATTGTTTGCTTTGGCCAGTAGAATATCCATAGCATCAGGCATAAGATGGATTGTTGTCTTGTCATTCTCCCAGGCTTCATGATAGGATTTCTGCAGGCAAAGAAACCAACGACACAGGAATTTACTGACATTATGAACTCTGGAATGTTTTCATTTTTAAGATAAAATAAAAAAAATGTCATGTTCATAAATATTTGAGTAGTTTAATATTTTACTGCATAATTATTTAAATAGGATTTCTTACCTTGTTCATAACCTGAGCATTGGCCTTAGCCAGTGCCATGGGCATGTCCTCAGTGGTGATCTTGAACTTGTAGTTGGTTGGGGGTTGACGATACCCTCTTTCACTCAGGATCTTACCAGCTTTCTTCGCCTTCTCAACATCCAGTGAACCTATAGGCACCCATCCAATACCCTGCATCATTCTCTGATCCTCCTTGTAAACAGCCTGGACAGAACAAAAAGGGTTTCTTGTTGTGAGAAATGTCCCAAATTGGAAAAGTATACATTCAAAAACATCATATACTCACATCACTCTGGATGTCATAAGCACGTCTGGCCTGGACGACATCACTGGAGTCTGGCAGGCAAGTCCAGTTGTGCAAACGGGTGATGTAGTTGGCGTGGTTAACCTGGATCTGGTTCTTCTTGGCCAGTTCAAACGCCAACATGTCCACTGGCAGGTTGAACTTGGTCTTGGACTTGTTGAAGTCCTTCTTGTACAGAACATCACTGGCAATCCTGGCTGAGTTCAGAGCCAGCACGAGCAGAGGGTCGTCTTGCACGCAGCGGGCCCCGATGTGGTGGCCGACCTGCTTACGGTATCCTGTCTTGTACTTGTACTGGAAGAAAAAAAATATTATTTGATTGTGTGTACCAGTTACATTCACACTTTTTAAAATGCGTAAAATTAGGTAATTTGTTCACAATACTCAAACTGGCAAACTAGAATTAGCTGCCAAAAGTGAAATGCATGACATCCGTCCAATAAGGGAGAATGTTCTACATGTAAAATACCTCCCTGCTGTAAATATGATGAATATCACAATTATCTGTTACTTTTCAATTCAACACTTACATCACTGGCAATATCCCTGGAAGCCCTGGCTGCAATGATAGAGACGGCATCATTGCGTATATCGTAGCCCTTCTTCTTGGCATCTTCATGGGCCTGTTTGTACTTTTTCTGTAAACAAACAAAAACATGCCACAGATGTTAAATATGTTCATTTTTCATTTTAAATGGAGCTAGTGTAATTGTTTTGTTTAAGTTGAATCATTTCTTCATATTATCATATATGAAACACTTTTATCCAAATAAATAATTAAAAGCCTGACGTAACTAGAAATGTATAAAAAATATATTATTATGAGTATTATGAGTTTGAGTATGAGACATCATGAGTTTGTCTGATGTAATGCATAGAAGGGTTAATTCTACTGAACATTTAGTTGATTGTCTTATTTGTAAATTTTACATACCTAGATATATATTTGTCAATATCAGAAACACATCCTAATTGATAAAAAATCTAGATTTTAATCATGTCTCCAAGCCATAATTGAAAGTTTTCCATAAATTACAGTTACTGTACCACCATTACTGTTACATTTTTTACATACCAAGCTGTAGTTGACATTGTTTGCTTTGGCCAGTAGAATATCCATAGCATCAGGCATAAGATGGATCGTTGTCTTGTCATTCTCCCAGGCTTCATGATAGGATTTCTGCAGGCAAAGAAACCAACAACATGAGAATTTACTGAGAATATGAACACTGGATGTGTTCTACTTTATAACAAAATTATTTCCTTTTCATGTTTATAAATAGTTGATAGAGCAGTTTAATACTACACTGCATATTATTTATATAATAGGATTTCTTACCTTGTTCATAACCTGAGCATTGGCCTTAGCCAGTGCAATGGGCATGTCCTCAGTGGTGATCTTGAACTTGTAGTTGGTTGGGGGTTGACGATACTCTCTTTCACTCAGGATCTTACCAGCTTTCTTCGCCTTCTCAACATCCAGTGAACCTATAGGCACCCATCCAATACCCTGCATCATTCTCTGATCCTCCTTGTAAACAGCCTGGACAGAACAAAAAGGGTTTCTTGTTGTGAGAAATGTCCCAAATTGGAAAAATATACATTCAAAAAACATCATATACTCACATCACTCTGGATGTCATAAGCACGTCTGGCCTGGACGACATCACTGGAGTCTGGCAGGCAAGTCCAGTTGTGCAAACGGGTGATGTAGTTGGCGTGGTTGAACCTGGATCTGGTTCTTCTTGGCCAGTTCAAACGCCAACATGTCCACTGGCAGGTTGAACTTGGTCTTGGACTTGTTAAAGTCCTTCTTGTACAGAGCATCACTGGCAATCCTGGCTGAGTTCAGAGCCAGCACGAGCAGAGGGTCGTCCTGCACGCAGCGGGCCCCGATGTGGTGGCCGACCTGCTTACGGTATCCTGTCTTGTACTTGTACTGCAAATATAAAACATCTGATCAGAATGTCATGCAAGACAATATTAACAGTATAAATATATTTTTCAGACATTGCTGAATATAAATGCCAGTATTGATTTAGCATGCAATTATGTAGATAATAAAATCAGCTTTTGCTAATATGAATTATTACGATGAAATAATGTAGTATATCAAAAATCGATTTATCATTACTTTCACTAAGATAAACTACCAAAATATTTTTTTAACTTTTTGTAAATCTTTCTCATATATGTTAGATGAAATATTAGTTATAAACAAAAAAAAAGTGAAATTTAATAATTTTACATCGCTGGCAATATCCCTTGAGGCCCTTGCTGCAATAATGGAAACGGCATCGTTACGCAGGTCGTATCCCTTCTTCTTGGCCTCTTCATTTGCCTGCTTGTACGTTTTCTGTATAAAAGGAAAAAACACACAAAAAAATTTAACATTATCTGAACAATGGTAGAGTATAATGAAGTACAGTATATTGTATATTTTGGAAACTATGACAACTTTAATTGATTGACAGTGTTTGAGAAAGACTTACCAAACTGTAGTTGACTTTGTTTGCTTTGGCCAATAGAATATCCATAGCGTCAGGCATGACATGGACGGTGGTCTTGTCTTTCTCCCAGGCTTGATGGTATGCTTTCTGTAAAGTAATTTTCACAGGATGTTAGGATTTCATATATATATATATATATATATATATATATATGAAGATGTCATTGACATGCATTCATGCATTCATAATCAAATCAACATTGATCTCAGACTAGTATCCTGCTCATAACATTAAGTAGACAACTCATAAACGTGATTTATAAAGTAAATTCTAATCAAGTTGAGAAAGTCTTGAACAGAATCTGCTGGATTGTTTTTTAATTTCCACAAAAGAAATACCTTGTTCATAACATCAGCATTGGCCTTAGCCAGTGCCATGGGCATGTCCTCAGTGGTGATCTTGAACTTGTAGTTGGTTGGGGGTTGACGATACCCTCTTTCACTCAGGATCTTACCAGCTTTCTTCGCCTTCTCAACATCCAGTGAACCTATAGGCACCCATCCAATACCCTGCATCATTCTCTGATCCTCCTTGTAAACAGCCTGGACAGAACAAAAAGGGTTTCTTGTTGTCAGAAATGTCCCAAATGGGAAATTAACATAGTAATTTTCCAAAATAATAATTGAAAAAAGCATCATATACTCACATCACTCTGGATGTCATAAGCACGTCTGGCCTGGACGACATCATTGGAGTCTGGCAGGCAAGTCCAGTTGTGCAAACGGGTGATGTAGTTGGCGTGGTTAACCTGGATCTGGTTCTTCTTCGCCAGTTCAAACGCCAACATGTCCACTGGCAGGTTGAACTTGGTCTTGGACTTGTTGAAGTCCTTCTTGTACAGAGCATCACTGGCAATCCTGGCTGAGTTCAGAGCCAGCACGAGCAGAGGGTCGTCCTGCACGCAGCGGGCCCCGATGTGGTGGCCGACCTGCTTACGGTATCCTGTCTTGTACTTGTACTGCAAATATAAAACATCTGATCAGAATGTCATGCGAGAAAATATTAACAGTATAAATATATTTTAAGCTTAAATTCAGAAAAAATAAATTCAGCTTTTGCTAATATGAATTATTACGATGAAATAATGTAGTATCTCAAAAATCTATTTGTCATTACTTTCACTAAAATAAACTACAACATTTTTTTTTTTACTTTTGGTAAATCTTTCTCATATATGTTAGATGAAATATTAGTTCTAAGATTTTGATAACTTAAATCCGGTCGAGGTAAAGATATGTAATTATACTCAGAAGATTAGACAGAAGAGAATAGAAATGCCACTCAGATACTTACATCACTAGCGATAACAGTGGAGGCCTTAGCAGCCTGGACTGCAATGGCATCACCACGAACATGATGGCCCTTCTTCTTGGCGAGCTCATTGTCCAATTTGTACAGTTTCTAAAGAGAGAGAGATATTACACATTTTTAACTGTGCTCAGTGTACTAATTCCCCTAAACTTTAAAACCTTTTACAAAGGGCTGTTCATTTTGTTGTTCTGAATAATGACAGATCGAGAAATTAATTGTGGAAATTGTGTAGAAAAATGAAGGTATTACAACGTACCTCACTGTAGTTTTTCTTGTTCCCTCTAGCCAGAACAATGTCCATTGCATCAGGCATGATGTGGATCGTAGTCTTGTCCTTTTCCCAGGCTTTGAGGTAAGATTTCTAAAAAACGAAAATGTACTTGATTTGATTTAACATAATTAATAGGAACTTTCTGTTAATTTAATTTGTAGTCTAATCTCGTACCTTATCCATAATCTGGTTGTTGGCAGTGGCCAGTGCCACATCCATGGACTGCATGTCTTTAGTGAATTTTAAATTGGTAGGACTTTGACGATATCGTTTCTCACTGAATATCCGGCTGGCTATTTTTGCTCTCTCAACATCCAGCGAACCGATAGGAACCCATCCTATTCCCTTCATGAAGCTATCATAGTCACTCTTGTACTGGTTCTGGGGGGGATACCAACAGAAACAGTATTGGCAATACAGCAACACACAGTAATGGTAACATTAACATAAAACTTTGATTTCTGTTTTAAAATATTCTACAAATAAGCAACTCTTTTTACATACATCACTTGCAATGAACTGCATGTTACGAGCCAGTCGCAGGTTCATGGCATCAGGCAGCACGGTGTAGCGGGAGGTAATCTGCTTGTATCCAGCCATAGTCTGAACAGTAGAGGCCTTCTTGGCCTGGACCACACTCATCATGTCCACTGGGGTGTGATACTTCAGCTTGGACTTGTGGTAGTCCTTCTTGTAGTTCTTTCTCGCTCTGCATCTTAGCCACAGCCATGTAGTGAACCAGCAGAGGATCGTCCTGGATGCTGCGGAAGCCAACATGGTGGCCTCTGGCCTTCTCGTAGGCCAGCTTGTACTTGTACTGTGAGAGCAAACAAAATCTTTGTCACTCACAGAAACTTTACTGTTGTATTATGTGAATTTTAGCAGCTATATTGTGAATATTAATTCCATATTACAACTTACATTACTGGCAATAGTGGTACCAGACTTGGCGGCAACAATTGAGATGGCATCTGCTTTAACGTTGTGGCCCTTATTGACCATCGCCACAACTCCGGCTTTGTAAAGTTTCTATAGAACGACACAAAAGTGATATAACAGTGAAATAAAACAGTGTTTACAAATATTCACAGACTGATCATCACTAAGCATCAACAATATTGACTATGAGAAGAGATTGATTTATCAGTTTCGATGATCGTGCTTACATTGCTCATGTTGAGGGCATTAGCCTTGGCCAGGACGATCTCAGGTGAATCTGGCATGACGTGGACTGTCCGTTTGTCCTGGTCCCAAGCTGCAGTGTAAGCTTTCTGTAAATTAATTGCCAGAAAAACAAATTAATTATAATGGCAATTAGCAGATTATTTTTAGCATTTTTGTGACCCCACACTTTAGGGAACAGTTAAACAGACCACACCTTATTCATTATCTTGTTGTTGGCAGTAGCCAGAGTCAAGTCCATGGAGTCCATCAGCTTCTTGGACTTGAAGTTGGATGGAGGAGTGCGGTACTTGTGTTCACTCAGAATCTGACCACCGAGCTTGGCAGTCTCAACTCCAATTGAACCAATAGGGACCCATCCAATACCTTTGATGTAGTTGTTCCATTCAGACTTGTAATCCCACTAAAAGAAATTTCAAAGAAGACCTCATGAATCTTAGGGATCATACTACAATTATTAATCATTATCTGCCTTTCTAAATGGATATAATTATTGTAGGTATAGCACAGCAATTTGAACTTACATCACTGGCCTGGACATTCATTTTGCGAGCCTGCACAAGGTTAATGGCATCAGGGAGGAGAGCGTAACTGTGCTGGATTTGTCTGTATCCAGCCATAGTCTGAACAGTAGAGGCCTTCTTGGCCTGGACCACACTCATCATGTCCACTGGGGTGTGATACTTCAGCTTGGCCTTGTGGTAGTCCTTCTTGTAGTTCTTCTCGCTCTGCATCTTAGCCACAGCCATGTAGTGAACCAGCAGAGGATCGTCCTGGATGCTGCGGAAGCCAACATGGTGGCCTCTGGCCTTCTCGTAAGCCAGCTTGTACTTGTACTGTGACAGCAAACACAATCTTTGTCACCCACAGAGACTGTATAGTTCTGTAATATGAATCTTAGTAGCTATATTGAGAAAATTGATTTCACATAAAAGATTTCTTACAACTTACATTACTGGCAATAGTGGTATTAGACTTGGCAGCCACAATAGAGATGGCATCTGCTTTGAGATTGTGGCCCTTATTCGCCATCTCCACAACACCGGCTTTGTAAAGTTTCTGTGGATAGACATATAAATTAATATGAACAAATTAAATCTAATTAAGCTAAACTCATAAAAATTAACGTTTGTAATGGTATTTAATGCCTGACATTGCTCATGTTGAGGGCATTAGCCTTGGCCAAGACAATCTCAGGAGAATCTGGCATGACGTGGACTGTCCGTTTGTCCTGGTCCCAAGCTGCAGTGTAGGATTTCTGTAAATAGAGACACCAGAACAATAATTAAGTATGTTGCATATTGGCAAGAACATTAATTAAAAATTTGCGAAGGTGCACTACACATTTAAACATGTTTCACCTTGTTCATGATCTTGTTGTTGGCAGTAGCCAGAGTCAAGTCCATGGAGTCCATCAGCTTCTTGGACTTGAAGTTGGATGGAGGAGTGCGGTACTTGTGTTCGCTCAGAATCTGACCACCGAGCTTGGCAGTCTCAACTCCAATTGAACCAATAGGGACCCATCCAATACCTTTGATGTAGTTGTTCCATTCAGACTTGTAATCACACTGAAAAAATTTGACAATGAAGATATGATACATATTATTTCTAAAGTTTACATGAAGTTCATTCAACTTTAAATCAAGCCCACAATGTAGTGCATATTTAATGTCATCACATATAAAACAAGGTTTTAAAAACTGCCAGTGCCACTCACGTCACTTGACTGGGTGTTCATTTTGTGACACCGCTGCAGGTGAAGGTTGTCAGGCAGGAGAATGAAGCTGTGAGGAATCTTTTTGTATCCAGCCATAGTCTGAACAGTAGAGGCATGCTTGGCCTGGACCACACTCATCATGTCCACTGGGGTGTGATACTTCAGCTTGGCCTTGTGGTAGTCCTTCTTGTAGTTCTTCTCACTCTGCATCTTAGCCACAGCCATGTAGTGAACCAGCAGAGGATCGTCCTGGATGCTGCGGAAGCCAACATGGTGGCCTCTGGCCTTCTCGTAGGCCTTTTTGTATTGGACCTAAAAGAAAAAGGAAAGGAATAAGTTACTTGTAGATTATTAGCTGTTTTACTTAAATTCACTTTACACACAACAAAAACTGTGTTGGGTAAGTGTAGGATTTACATACATTGCTGGCAATATGTCCTGCCATGCTTGGCATGCAGGACTGAAATAGCGTCGGGCTTCATATCGTATCCCTTAGCAATATCTTCCAGCCACTTGTGCCTGTAGTGACTCTGTTGATAAACAAAGAAGTGTTAGGTACACAGATGATGCTGAAACACATGAAGATGGCATTTCCAGGCAAGTTATATTCCTATGACTTGTATATTTGCTGATTAAACAACATTTAATATTGATTTTAATAGAATGTATTGTGCTCTAACCTCACTAAGGGTCTGGGCATTGAACTTAGCCTGGAGGAACTCGGGGCTGTCAGCAGGCAGATGATAAGTGTGCAAGAACTTCTCACCAGAAGCTTTATATGCAGCCTAGAGGAAGGAAAACAAGAAATATTTAACAGAAATTTTGAACTAACATGCTTTAGTATGTCAATATATTAGAGAGAGAAGCCATTATTACATTGTCCAGCTGCTTTGAGTTGGTAAGAGCCAGAGTCATGTTCATGGCATCACTCTTGCTCGTAAATTTGAGAGTGCTGGGATGCTGGCGGTAGCCCCTTTCTTTCAATGCAGCACTAGCAGTTTTGGCCTTCTCAACATCCAGAGAACCAATAGGGACCCACCCTGTGCCTTTACAGAAGTTGCTATAATCTGACTTGTATAAATTCTGGAGACACATAAAGGAAAAAAGATTAAGAGTGTCATCAAACATCACATATTGTTTTTCTCCTGTGAATATCAATCAAATTTCTTACAAATACAACATTTATATTAGTATTACATTATGGTAACATATAGGTGAAAAGTGAAAACATACATCGCTCTGAATCTCCATCATGTTGCGACACCGCTGGAGGTGAAGGTTGTCAGGCAGGAGAATGAAGCTGTGAGGAATCTTTCTGTATCCAGCCATAGTCTGAACAGTAGAGGCATGCTTGGCCTGGACCACACTCATCATGTCCACTGGGGTGTGATACTTCAGCTTGGCCTTGTGGTAGTCCTTCTTGTAGTTCTTCTCGCTCTGCATCTTAGCCACAGCCATGTAGTGAACCAGCAGAGGATCGTCCTGGATGCTGCGGAAGCCAACATGGTGGCCTCTGGCCTTCTCGTAGGCCAGCTTGTACTTGTACTTTATAAAAGAAAAACATTAACAATTATGAATAACACTACTAAATTGAGTACATTTTGAATAATATTAGTAAAGGTATGATCACAACTTACATTGCTGGCGATGTCTCTGGATGATTTTGCAGCAATTATAGAAATAGCATCTTCCTTCATGTGATGTCCTTTGAGGAGATCTTGACGATGTTTATAGGTGTAGTAATTCTAAATGAAAAGATAATCAGTCTTGTACTCCAGATATAGAAATATGTTTTTTATGCATCCAGAAAGGCTTTAAATGTGCTTAAGGAATCTGCAACTAACCTGGCTGATGTTGACAGCATTGTATCTTGCTTGCATCAGTTCAGGGGCATCAGCAGGGAGATGGTAAGTGTGCATGAACTTCTCTCCACTGGCCTTGTACTCTTTCTGTATAAAAACATTGAAAAGTTTGTTTTATGTCTATTTCTAAAAAGAAATTCATAGACCAAAGTCAAATTATTGAGTTCTTCCGTTTCTTTCTCCTCACCATATTGAGGATCTTGGAGTTGGCCTTGGCCAGCTCCATGCTCATGGAGTCAGAAGTACTGGTGAATTTGAGGGAGCCAGGATGCTGACGATACTTCCTCTCATCCAGAGCTTTAGCTGCTGTTTTGGCTTTCTCCACCTCCAGGGAACCAATGGGAATCCAGCCAGTTCCCTTAACTCCAAGCTCGTAATCCAGTTTATAGTTATGCTGAAAATGATAAAGAAACAAATGAGAAAGTAAAAGTAATGTAGATGTGAAAACACCATCTGTAATCCTTTCTGTAAGTATTTATCAAAATTATGTTCGCTTAAAGGAAAAATGAAACTTACATCACTGGCGTTGAAGTTCATGTTGCGAGCAAGGTTCAGACTCATAGAATCAGGCAGAAGACAGTAGTTATTGTTGCGCTGCTTGTAACCAGCAGAGGTCTGCACTAATGAGCCATGTTTGGCATGAACCAAACTCATCATGTCCACTGGGGTGTGATACTTCAGCTTGGCCTTGTGGTAGTCCTTCTTGTAGTTCTTCTCGCTCTGCATCTTAGCCACAGCCATGTAGTGAACCAGCAGAGGATCGTCCTGGATGCTGCGGAAGCCAACATGGTGGCCTCTGGCCTTCTCGTAGGCCTTTTTATATTGGACCTAAAAGGTGAAAGGTATGTAGCATTTTTGATTAGAAGTCATATTCCTTCGGCATTGGAAAATGTGCAGTATGCCTGGTACATAGCGAGGTGGAGTCTGAGAAGTTGCCTCAGTCTTTTAAAAAACTTACATCGCTGACAGCATGTCTGGCAGCTTTGGCAGCGATCACAGAGATAGCATCAGACCTCATGTCATAACCCTTGGCAATTCTCTCCTGCCAGGCAAGCTTGTAGTAGTTCTGAAATGATAGATATAAACAGCAAAAGACATGAAGACTGAATAAGAGCAATAAGTCATACTTTATTTATAGAATAAAAAAACGTCATCTCTCAGTATTTGTATGCATCACCTTGCTGATGTTGTAGGCATTGCACTTGGCCTGGAGGAACTCAGGGACATCATGAGGCAGAGAATACTTCTGATGAATCTCCTCTAGACCTCTCTTGTAGAACAGCTGTAAGGAAAGAAGACAACAAAGGTATATATCACATGTGCTGTACTAAGATCACATTACAAATTAAAAACAGTGCAGAGTTCACTCTCCAGAATTAACAGTGAGATTGATAGTAGACTCACATCACTCCTCTGAAGCTGGTTCACTTTGGCCTGCATCATGGTTGGGTGGTCATCGATCGCTGTGAATTTAAAGCTGTCTGGACGTTGTCTGTATTTTTTCTGTAAAAGACATACAATGAACATGTTATGTGATATTTCCTGCCATACATAAAATAGCAGTGGGGAAAGCCTAACCAGGGAGACTGACGTGATACTGTTTCACACATACCTCACTAAGAATATCTGCTGCTTTCTTGGCAGTTTCCACCTCAATAGAGCCAAAGGGGATCCATGGTGTACCCTTGGTATAGGCGTTGTAGTCAGACTTGTACTCATTCTGTGATAGAGACAAAACAATTCATGGTTTCAACACATAATTAATTCCTTGAAGAATTGCCAGTAATAAAACCTTATGAAGTTTGTCTATACTTACATTACTCTGGATGGCATTGGCTTTCTTGGCAAGATCCAGCAGCACACTGTCATAGGGAAGGAAGTAGTTGGGGTTGATTTTCCTATATCCAGCCATGCTGGCAATCGCCTGGGATTTCTTAGCCAAGGTGACAGCCATCATGTCCAGAGGTGCATGGTACTTGGTTTTAATCTTTTCATAGTCCTTTTTATAATTGCGCTGTGGAAATAGGTGAGGAAAGATTAATTCATACATCACTTTTTCAAAGAAGTTACCAAGACAATAACATTAACACATTAAAAACAACAAATAACCATGGAAGTGGTTATATTTGCATAAAAGAAAACACAAGAATATAAAAAACTGATAAAAAAAAAAGCAAACAACAGTTACAAAAATAGAGGGAATTTAACTAGACCTTTGAGAACCAATTCATTAAAGGTTTCACAAAGAGATTGTTTGAATGATGTCTTAACTCAGCCCTAATTTTGCTCTAATTTCCAAATTTTGCTCTTGAATTAATATAAAGGAAAATGTAAATAATGAAGACTCATGGCAAATTGATGACTCACATCACTCTGGATGCTGGCCACATGAACGGAGTGTAAGATCTTGGGATCGTCGTGGATACTGAGGGCTCCAACCATCTGTCCCTTGTTCTTCTCATACTCCTTTTTATATTTCACCTTCAAAAAATTACAACATGCTGTCAATAATTTGATTATCCAAAAAACAGTACTGTGACCAAACGGAGTCATAAATGTAACTGAAATACAGAGCAAGCAAGAAGTCTGTAATGGCTAGTATTGTAGCATACTTACGTCACTGGCTATGTTTGTGTGAGCACGGGCAGCAAGGATCGAGATGGCATCACCCTTGACCTCGAACTTTTTCGCTTTAGATTTCTCCCAATCGTACTTATAACAGTTCTGGAAGGAGAAAATCATGCCATTAAGGATATTAAAAATGTATATCAAATTAAAGCAACTCACTTTTTTATTGATGAATAGAAATGAAGTGTAGAGTATTTACAAATAAAGAGTTACTTACGTCACTGAGGTTAAAAGCGTTGACCCTGGACTGGATAAAGAAGGGATAATCTGGGGGCAGACTATTCTTGCACTTGGTTTGCTCATACTTTGCCTTGTAGTTCAACTGTAAAAAGAAAAAAAGTGATCATATTTAAATTGTTTTTATTTCAATTCAAGACAGAATAAACAAACTGCTGTTTGATTTTCTTGCACTGGAGGGCAGCAGTGTAGCAGCTGGGCTCTATTGGAGACATATATGACAGTCCCTTTCCCTACATCCCCCTTCTCTGATCACAGGGTTTATTCTGGGCAAACTGAACGCTTGTTGCTATTTATACTACAGAGAGATGGCTCTCCAGTTTCCATGGTGCCCACGGAAGGACAGCTGGGCAACGTGGATGATAGGGCCCATTTTAAGGTGATTTACATGTCTGGAAGAATTCAATTTTGTACGTGCATTGATGATTGTAGTAATTCCAGTCAATAAATGGATAATGTGAAAAACAACTTTACATGAATCACTTTGATGTATATGCATGCAAAAGTATGTAAGAAATAATTCAGATAGTAATATTGATAAATAATGCATTACCCTTCAAAGCAAATACAATGTTTCTGAGATATTGTATTGCATTTTATATGAATACTAAGAGGAGGTGGTTCATAATTGGTACATACGTCACTTAGCTGTTTGGCGTTGATGGCGGCTTGAACCTGAACTGGGGAATCCACCACTTGTGTAAATTTCACAGTGCCTGGATGTTGCCGGTAAACCTTCTATAATCCATAAGAAAAAAGAAAAACTTTGTGATACATATATAAGTGTAGAAAAAAAACAACAATGTGAATCAGATTTATTGCATATTTGTTTTTTATCAATGAGGATTACTCACATCACCACACTGATTAAGTTTCTTCGAAGCTTCATATTCAGGCGTCAATGTTTGAGGGAAGAAGCATCGTGTTTTAATGTCTTCATACTCAGATTTATACATATGCTGCAAGATAAAATATGCAAATTGTGAGGAAAGATTTAATGAAGTATTTAATTAATTCTTACAACAGGGATTTAATTTAAAAAGATGAAGAGGAAAGATTGCAGTGACTTACCTCGTTCTTCATTTCCTCAACTTTCTGGCAGTGAATCATATAGAGATCTTCATAGCTTCCAATGTAGTGGCCCTTCACCTCATTTTCATACTTGTCTTTGTAATGGTTCTAAAAAAATAGATTATAGGGATATTTATATTTAACAACTCAAAACAATGATATTGATTTAAAAAAAATAAGGTCTTGTATCTTGTGGAGTATTCTTACCCCAGTGAACTTTTTAAGTACAGAGTCCATCTGAAACTTGGGCGTGTCACAGTAGTTGATGCTGAAACCCTTGGCTTTCTCATAGCTGGCCTTATACACTTTCTGCAAACAATATAAAAACAAATGATGAACCCACAACCACAATGTCAATTATCTAAGCAGTCTCCACATTTTCTAGTTCTGAGAATATGAGTAATTGTCAAATTTATACAAGCACAATCTACATGTAAATAGACCAACTGTGATTGAAAATTAATTTTCTTTGTAGGGTTCTTCAGACCCTTACATCACTGAGGATAGTGCCAGCATATCTGAGTTGTCTGAGGAGAGGATTCTCAGTGGCGGGGAGCGTGTTGTAGTCAGCCTGGGCTTTGGATTTCTCATATTGCTTCTTGTATTGGACCTGAACAAAGAAATATGGAGATTAGTGAGAATAAGAAGAGAGCAAAGGGTGTGGACGAGGTGTACTCCCATAGCTGAAAGAAGTGACTCATATAACATAAAATAAAGTTGATACAGTCATGGTGGAACAATGTGTTTACTGACTTTGTGTATGAATGTGTGGGTAACTATCAGCGATACAATAGCTGAAAAGCCTCTTCGCATAGTTTACCTTCAGCCAAAGAGGTCATGTTTTTAGGCCTGTCGGTAAGTTTGTTGGTTGTTTTTTTTGTCAGCAGGATTACAAAAAAACTACGGATCAGATTTCCATCGGAAATGGGCCAAGAAAAAAAGCCCATTAAATTTAGACATGTTTCTTGTCACCTTCAACAATTTCCCAGGGAACAATGCACAAATGAAAAAATCTGGCATATTAAGGGAACTGATATCCAGGGGTATGTGGGCAATTCAGTGCAGCTTGGCGAAGTGAGAGAACTGAGTGCCATTCTCATTTCATATGTTGTGTCTGGAAACTGGTGAAACTACACACTGGGATTGTGCAGTGACAGTGAACCAAATGTTGACCTCTCAGTAATGCCGTGCATGTGTGGTCTCAGACCAGTGTGTCTCTTTGCATTGAATCACACACTACTCTGAGACACAGGTCAACTCTCTGTCATGTCTTCCACATGAGATAGTTCCTTTAAAAATACTTTTGTGTGTGTGTGTGTGTGTGTGTGTGTGTGTGTGTGTGTGTGTGTGTGTGTGTGTGTGTGTGTGTGTGTGTGTGTGTGTGTGTGTGTGTGTGTGTGTGTGTGTGTGTGTGTGTGTGTGTGTGTGTGTGTGGGGACCTACCTCACTAGCAGCAATGCGAGCCTTCTTGTTTGTGTCGTACACCGGCGTGTCCGTTTGCATGAAATAAATTTGGTCTTTTTCATCCTCATGTTTTTGCGTGTATTTTCTCTGTAAAGAAATGAGATTGAGAGTTAGAATCAGAATAAAATGAGAAAATACTTGTTAACTTTAAGAAATAGCAAGCTGTCACATTGCTAAAGTTGTCCATCGCCACCCTGGCTGTGGCCACGTCGAAGTAGGGAGTCTCACACCATTGACCCTTCACATTTTTGTTGTAATCTTCCTTGTACTTGAGCTGAAGGAAACAAATAACAATCAACATTAGAATATGTCTTTTGAAGAACTTACTGTCGATTACTGTGTGGGGTTAAATAGATAATGCTGTTATATTAGATATCTCCATAGGTTCAATAAAACACCTCTCTTTTCCAGCTTAGTGTGGTCAGTAATATCAGAGAGCAGATGGTCAGTTATCCTTACAAGTGACTTAGGGCTGGTTGGTCTCTGAAGGCCATGTTTCCATGTTAGTGCAGTCAGAGCCTCTGAAACGTATTTTAGTCCACTGTGGGAACCCATACAACTGCAGCCCCAAAAATACAGACAATTGCCACACTTATTACACACCGTCTATGTTAAACGTAATTGTGTGCATACTATTGATAATTTACTGAGTGTGTGAAAACTATGTATGTACAGTATTTTGTTTAAGATCTTGTACTGAATATTGCTTAACTTGTGTGAGTAAAGCTCAGCGGACTCAATATTAAAAAGAGTCTAAATTCATCACTTTATCTACCTCTATCTTCTTGTGTTTCCTATAATTGTTTTTCACATAAACAAGGTGTATGAGACACAGTTAATAGATTGTTCTGCTTACATCACTGCGCTGACGGTCCACTCTCCTGGCCAGCTCCATTTCAGGAGGATCGGCCAGGGAGGTATACTTGGCCTTGCGCTGATCATGACCCTTCTTGTAATGAATCTGTGGGAGAAGACGGCAGGAGGTCAAATTTACTGAGGTGGTTAATTCTTCAACATCAATAGCTGACCTTAGAGCACAAATCACATCTGCATTGAATGGTGACTTCACTACATCAGCAAAAAAAAGGTTAAATATAATTGTGTCCAAAGAGGAGGGACACAAATGGCCATTTTAATTGCCTGTACTGTGAATGGAAAAAGCTTAATATGATACATTTGACTCAGCACTAACAAATGGACCCTGAAAACAAGAGAATACAAGGCAGGGGAAATGTGCTAGCCTGTGTGATTGTTTGGCCAGGTCAATGTAAGACATGAACTGATGAATTGAAAAGTAAGACACAAACACAATAAGAATTGTCTCACAGCAATCCAAGACAACTGTCAACTTAATTTTTTTGGAATAAACCATGTGTCAGATAATCTACATTGTTCTGAAGCAGTACATATAAAGAAAAATCACACTCAGAAAAAATGTCTTGGTGGCACAAGTTTGTATCTTGGTTTTTGTAATTTAGTCAAATGAAAAAGAGCCTTAAAATATAGTATACATATTGAAGGGCTATTGAAAACTGCTTAGAGATTAGAATGTCTGTGTGCAGCGAGTAAACACTGCTCTTTGATTCCATCATTGATTTGCATCATTGATCTCTATGACCTAGTCAATCAGAGATATTGAAGTGGGAGCAGGCACAGAATAAAAGCAAACCTATCACAGTCACAAATTTTTATTGTGTCTAAATATTTAACCACAAATATTTTAAATATTAATGTATGGACATATGTACTTTTATTTACTGCTGTGGAGAGTAAATTCAACTTACATCACTGAGGACCTCCTGAGCCTTGGCAACCCTACGCAGCTCTGGGCTGTCACTGTACGGGTAGAACATGGTCTTGTCTTCGTCCCAGGCCTCGGTGTAGAGTTTCTGAACAAAGTTTAAAGTCATTATTTACTCTGTGTGTCAAATATATAAGCAGATACTTATGTTTAATCATGAGATGAGATTTATTCTAAATCCTCTTTTAGTGACATGAAATTTAAATGCTTGAATGGCGTTGTGCTCACTTTGCTGTAGTTGGCAGCATTCTTCACAGCCAGAACGAGCTCAGGAGCATCAGGAGGCAGCAGGTACCGATCCTTCGTCTCATCCCACTTCTGCCTGTACAGAACCTAGAAGAGATAAACAACATTGTTGTTAAACAGTAAACAGAAAACTAATTCAATGATTTGTACACCTTTTTTTGTTGTTATAAATTCAGGAAACCCACCTTGCTGATCAGCTCGGATACACGCTTGACGTGGGCAATCTCTCTGGCCTCGCCATCGTACAAACTAGTTGTACGAGACTTATTTCCCTCCATGCGGTATTTAACCTGATGGTGACACATGTAAAGTATTATCATTCTTGACAAGAGCAAGATAAACTCAGGTTTGAGGAATTCAGTTAACCATAATCTTCGATTTTATAACTTTATGTACCCAAAGTCAATATGAATTTGTCCTATAGGATTGCTTTGTTTAAGAAACTTCACAAAATGTAAGCATAAAAAATTATTCTTTACAGTAACTTTACAACTCTCATCCCTGAACTTTAGACAACAGCATTTGTGGGATGATATCACCACAGGCATCAGTGTTACCTCACTAAGCTGCTCCTGGGCCTTCCTGATGCGAATCAGTTCAGGAGTGTCAGTGATGATGGAAGGAGGATTACCTCGAGACAAGTCATAAGCATGCCGGTACTTGTTCTGTAAAACAATCATTGATTTGAGCACAATCGTCATTATATACTCTGCAGCCATTAAAATATCGTCTATGAAGAAAGAGTAAAAGTAAATCACAAATTATGAATAGAAATATGAAAAGGAATTAACTGATTTTTTTTAATTTATCGATTTATAATCGAATTTGGCACAGAACTCAATCTTTATTCTTACATGGCTGTACTGCTCCAGCATCTTCTGGCTGTGTGCCAGGTACGGAGTCATGAACTTGGAAGTATCCACCTTGACCTTCTTCCTGACTTTCCTGGTGGGCAAGCCAGACTGGAGCAAAACAGAGCAGGACAACAATTAATCATCCAACTAAAAAAAGGTCTAGGCGGTTTCACATAACACATTGGCAAGGACATAAAAAACATTCACTTACAACAAGGCAGTCATATAAGACACACGCAAGGACTCATTGATAATTTAACTGAACTAATTACCTAAGCGATATTGTAACTGACATTATCAACGTGAAGAGAAAACTTACAAAATGTAAATCAATTTGTGTGAGTCAGCAGTTTATATAGTACTCTATTTACTCACCTTCAACTGACTTGATTCAAGAGATAAAAGAGGGATATGAATAAAGCATATTCTATATGGAAGTCAATGAGAATTATACTTTATTGTGGACTAAGTTAATGCAAGATGAAGGATGAAGACTGAAGAACAGATAAAACCAAGCCAAGAAAGAGAGAAGAGCTCCATAGAAAGTTTAACCTACAATATCTATTAGCGTATTGTGCTGCATGCAATGTTAGGTTGAGTAACATGTATTCACGAGCTTTACAGTAAACAGGGAAGCGTAGCCACAGTTAACAAAACTGGAAGAAGCCATTAACTACCCAAAAAGCAGATATTTCTTCTTGGAGGTCACGTTGAAATATGGACACAAAATTCAGTTATAAATTGCTAAAAAAGAGTTAAAGATTCATGCAAACATTTTTAATTAATTCTAATTTTAAAGGCTTTAAATTTAAATGCTTTAATGCAAAAAGCTCCCGGGCCAAAGACACAATGCCTTCCCATGAATAAAATAGGCATGCAGTCAAAGATGGGATGCACCATTTATCAAGGCAAGAGACGGTATCCTGCACAGTTTTATCTGTTTCTTGGGAGGAGGTGTTTTACCTGTAGCAACTGAGTGCTGTGCCCAGTCACAGTCGATGTTGTTGTCTGCCCAACAAACTACAAATACAGGACACACTCTGGGGTTTCAAAACGGCCACAGCAAGTATCGGGAGAAACATCACAGTATTTCTATTGGATTGAGGGTGATATTTCCACAGCTCTGGTGCTCTTTCTACGATTGACACTTCCACTATAACAAGCAGGAACTTACTTTACACTGTCACATTAGCTACTGTTTACTACGGTCTTATCTCCTCAAACCGTACAGTACATCAACTGCACAAAAGCATTGTCATCAGGGACTTTTGTTCTAACCTGTAAAAAAACGTTATTCATTCTCAATTTAAATTGTCCCTGAAACAAAGGCAAAATCCTTAGAGAGGGTATTCTGTAATTATAACTATAGTCTAATGAAGACTGTATTCTACAGAGGAAAGAGAACCATTAATAGCCTGAGAGCTCGGATCCCCTGATCAAGTCTATAAACACCACACACTCACATGACAGTAGTTCTATTCTTATTAGAGGTTTCATAGCCCATTGTTCCTGTTATCGCTTACTGCAGCCCACAGCAATACATAACCCGATGAAACAGCTTCATAATCTCTACGCCTGTTCAACCACAGCTCTTGGGTTTAATCTGGATTACAAAAAACATATTTTCATATGATATCTCATTATGCAGACAGTTTAGGTTTGTTTCAACACATTTTAACTGACGTGTCTGAGTTTTCTGCCTAACTTCTATACAATAGAGCTGAATACAACTTTATTGGTGATAGTCGCAAAATTTATGAAATAAAAAAGAAAGTAATTTGAAGTTCATCAACATTTTTTCTTCTTGATGAATGATCCACAAAACAATCAGAACTTTTTTCTGAAGAAATTGTTGCATCAAATAACTTTTGAGTTATTTATGTGGATTATGCTGAGTAAAAATGTTTCTTGTAAGAATTGGTTACCTTTCTTCTTCAGTGTTTGTTTTTGTATCTGGTGGCTAGAGAGCAAGATTACACAAACACAACTAGATCGATTACCACAAAACTTGGTGGAGGGAAGCAGTGTGGGTCAGGGGAGAACCCATTGAGTTCAGCTGTGGATCCACTTCAGGGGGAGATCAAGGATTTTCTTCCCTTCATTTAACATTGCAAGATAGGACTTCTTTTTTTTTTATGTGTGTGAATTTTTTTGTGGATCCAAATTAAAATCCAGATCTAGTTTGTTTGACTGTGAGCAAGCTCATGCAAAAATAAAGAAGCCAATTTCATTTACCTATGAGCATGTGTAATTTGGTGCAGTTTGAATTTAAGGCCTTGTCGGAGGGCTATTCTAGTTGTTGAATATTTGAAATGACAGTTTATACTTGCATTCACCTTCAACCTTCAACAATATTACTGTGGTCAAATACCTCCTAAAATAAAAGAGAAAAACGATATTTTAATTTTTTTTTAAGCACAAGAAAATGTGCTTTTCTAATCAAGCACCTCAGGCTTCAGTGACCGACAGTATTCCCACACATAACTGACTAATCCATGAATAGCACGTCTAACTTTCAGCCTGTCTGAAATACACTTCCCTCTGCTTGGGCCGTATCACAGTGAAACTTCTACAGTCACATGAGGTTGATTACGAGCCAGGTGACTGTGGGAGTTAACCAATAATCAATTCAATCAAATCAACCACAAATCTAAGAAACAACCAGAGCTGAGAGAAATAACATCTCAATCATTTTAATCAACATTTGTAAGAGGCTACATTATCTGAATCTATCAGACAGGAGAGAACCATAGTGGGGTTAAATACTGATTTTGTTACACATCCCTAGAAAATAATTCAAAAACAATCTATCTAATTCTGGTTAATTTTTTCAATGCATACTCCCCTCCTAAGCAAATTTCTTGCACTAGGACGCTCAGAGTGTGATTTACAGCGCAGTGCCTCATCTCACTTGCCCCTCTCTCTCCTGCTTTCTCTCTTTACTTCTCCCACCACTCCATCCCTTTGCCAATGTGCCATAGATGTCCACTTCTAAATCTGTCTGAATGCCAGACAGAGAACTCTACACTCCACCCCTTAATGACCTGAGGACTTAAAGTCATTTTTTAAGTGAATATGAAGAAAACACTCACATAATGATATAGATAATTATTAATATAAATCTAAAAACAACTAAAATGTATAAATAAATTGACTACAATCATTTTTAACAAGGTCTTGTTTTCAACTTTATCTGACCTGAACTGCATTATGTTTCTCCCCATTCTGTAGATTAAATAAGAAGCCGTCTTACTATTTACTCAGAAACATTTCTCCACAGTGTAGATGAAAGTGCAAGTGAAACCAGAGTGTATTGTTTCTATGGGCATCGATCGACCTCCTGCCTCCCAGATGATTTACATCTTTGCAGTAAAGATGGTAAATCTATTTGAGACAGCTGATATGTTATATGGGAGTTAAATAATAACTGGTTGATGGTTATATATGTTAATAAAATCATTCAGACTCCCCTATAAGATATGAGCAATAATAAGTATGGACAAATACAAGGCTAGCCTTAATCCTATTTCACTAGGAAATAAGGGATTAAACTGTTAGCCTTCTGTTTTCACTCTTCCATTGGACACTGACAAGGAGACCTTAGAAGAATTTATACACAAAATGGAGGCAAAATACAGCATAAAAGAACATCCTGGAGATGGGGGATGAATACAAAATCATGTGATTGTTGGGTCAACAGGTCACTTCAGGCAAAAAATATGCTAACTTCCTGAAACTGGCACATTTCCAAATTGTATTTAACTGTATGCAACTGACAGCTTGGTATTGATTACACCACTAGACAGCATTAATACTATTATTGAGGGGCTGTCTTTCATAAGGCCAAGAGCTATATGTATCTGCACTTTTATAAGGATACTGGTAAAATATTCTATCTTCAATTTGAAATTGTTTTTATATATAGTTGGTGACCAGACCATCAGCAAATTGTCTGCCTGAAACAGGATCCACCAGCCGACACGAATGACTGGTTCCACAAACTGCTGACTGGAGTGGGTATCGTCACTAACTTAACTATTCATAGTTATATACTGGAACTCAGTCGTACTAGATCTGTACCTCCAGCTCCAGTAACTAAATTCAATCTACTTCTTCAGATAAAATAATATCTCAGGTTTGTATCATATTTAGGCTGGAGACAACGAAACTAAATATAGCAATAAAAGTACAGTAGTCTTGCATTTCACAATTAATGTACAATATCCAGTTAGACGTCCACTTACCTCTTCTACAATCTCCTCCTCCTCATATTCCTCCTCATATTCCTCCTCAAATTCCTCCTCAAATTCCTCATACTCCTCCACAACTTCCGTCATTTTGGGACGGTTTTAGAGGTTCTACAGAAAAACACAAATGACATTATGAGGCATTTATTTAAACTGTGAGTGAAAACATGTTGGTCTCATAAGCTGCAAAGCATATTTAGTGAGGAAGTTCCCTTAAAAATGTCTACCCATGGCACTCGACTACAATTTCAAATTTCCAGCGCATATATCAGGATAAGAGATGAAAGGACAACTGCCCCCAAGATAGTTTAGGAAGATGATAACCATCCCCCATTGAAACCAAAGAGGAATAATAAACAGCAAATACAGGCCATAAAAAATATAACACCAACATACTGATGTATAACCAATAAGCATGCCATACCAGTAAAAGATTCCTGCAGTATTTCCTGACCGAAAGGATGCCTCACTTGACCTCCACTAGGGTCTCAAACTGATAGTCCCGACTTTGTGATTTGCCCGAATCCTAAACAAAGTAATAAAAGATATGTGAAACACAAGTGTTGATTAGAAACTACAAAGGGAGAAGGGAAGATTAGGAAGGTGAGACACTGATGGCATTATAACAGGCCTCTGCCTTTGAATCTGCGACAGCTGGCCCCTCCTCCTTCACTTGCCACAACACAGCTCAGAGAACTTTGCCTTGGCGCTGAAGGTTGGCGACAGCTGCCCCAACAGTGCTTCAGCTATTTGACATGTAAGCCAATGCCACAGCCTGATTGGCTGACTCCGTTTAGCAAATGGAGATGCAATGCCTTCTGAGGCTGCAGGTTAAATATAGGATGGCACACTAACTACCTTTTTTTAGCACTTGATTACCCTCTCTTTAAATTAATATATAAGTTTCTCCATAAAAGCAAGAAAAATAAGTGGAGAAGTTGAAGAAGAGGGTCAGAATAAAAAGGATGGTGCTGAGATTTTGAAAAAGACAACAGAAAGGCCGGGCTGCTGCTGTCATGTTAGATACATCCAAAGGTAGGCCTGGTCTGATCTTGCTTCCGTCTTGCAGGTCTGAATTATTCGGTAACTCCTTCAACGTGCAGCAGAGCCTTCACAGTCCTTATCCCTCTATTGGTTATCCTGCTGGATCCAGAGTGCAGCAGAAGATGGAAGTGATGGAAGTCCAAGCAGACGGAAAGCCATGCAGGGTGAAGAAAAGGTGTATTTTTTTTCGTGTTTTTTCTCCTTTTCTTAGCTTACCAGTAAATTGTAAGTTTAATGGTCTCCCAAGTCGCCAAAGCCTCCCCAGCTTCCCTCCAGAGAAACGCAGGGCGACAGCACACAGCTGCGGTTTCTACCCAGGTTATCATGTGGTCGACACAGCCAATCACAGGGCGGCTCTCTCAAGTTTCAAAATCTAAATATACCTAAGTGATCCTTTCAGAAAAGAGCACCTGTCGAGGCTAATGCATCAGCGGTACAGTTATTAGGAAGGCAGTGGGGCACGCGTGGTGGGGGTCTCAAGAAAACAAAAGCAAACCCCCAACTGAAACAGTACCACCCTGTGCCAATGGGTATATGCCGGTTGTCATGATATGTTTGGAGGTATGCTACCTTACATCAGGTTAGAATTCAAGTTTGAGTTTGTGAGGGTTAGCTGAAGGCCTGGCAGGGCTCTGAGTGCCAGATCAGTTGAGGTCATCTGTTAGCTAACCCTGAGCTGCATTGCTCCTGTCAAGAATCAGGTCAACATCAAACACAAGATCTGCGAGACAGAAAAAAGTATATGCCCCAATAATTCGGAAACACTATGTCTAAATCATGACTGTGTCTGTCAAATTGAATTCTGATGAATCACCAATGCCTCTCAGATTAGGGAAAGAGCCAGTAAATGAATAATGAGCCAACCTGGGCATGTCTTGACATTCGTTTGGAATGAAGATTAAGGATATCTGATACACTTGGGACAGAGGCACGAATGTACTCTGCAGTTTTGAGCTTCACAGTGTACAAGTACAACAATTGAATTTATACTTCCTTTCCTTGCATGTTAACAAAATCATTAAACACTTTTACTGCTACTTGGAGGAAAGCTGCTATCCTATATATATTGACTTCATGTCATAAAATAGACAAGATAAATTCCATGTAACCTCTCACAGAACAAGTGATGGCTTCCCGGGTCAAAGAAAAAATAATTTTCAAACTGATAGTAGACTGATACTCAAGTTTCAGATGATGTGAGCGCATTAAAAAGTATATCCAGATAACATAAAGCATACAATTGGGTTCACACGGTTTATGACTAAGACTAAGATGCAAATAGCATCAACTATGAGCACGTAGATAGGTGACACAGGACTTGAACTTAAACAATGAAAAATTAACCATATGTATGTTTCCTCACTTAGAATCATGTGCCTCTATCTCTCTGGTGTCATATCTTTACTCTCACTCTTTTTGCCAGAGGCCGAGTGCTGTCCTAGGACCAAGACAGACAGCAGCAGCTGAATGTCTCTCTCTCTCACCCTCTGCGAAGCGGCCGTCTGTTCTGTGAGGCCCTGGATGACTGCCGCTGAATCTTCATTAACATCACTGCAGTTCTGATCTCATCTAATCTGCAAAACTGAAGAGGTAGTTATGTTGTAAATGGTAAGTTAAACCAAAATTCCACATATTGCAAAAAAAATATATTTTTCAAATGGTTATCTAGCTCTGTAGATATAATTCATTTTGTTTGGTGTATGACAACATTTTAATATATTTACAAAAATGTAACTCGGACTTTTCCAGGAATGAAAAAAACGGACTCAATCTTCATCCATGGTGTTTACACAGCACAACAAGGCAGAGACACAGGGTGACATTACGGTTATAATTTGATGTGTTCAAGTTTTGAATTATTCATCTTGAACCTTTTAGGGTTTTAGGGATATTTGGTTTGTGGCAGCAGCATCGAAAAACAAAAGTCCAACAGCAAAACATTCTTAAATAATCTATGTCCAATAATTACAAATGATTATCCAGACCTAAAAGTCAGGTGTTTCTGATGTTATTGATGGCTTGTTGTGTGGCCTGAGTAACAGAGAGGCTTTCTATGTCGCAAGTAAACTGCATTTACCGCTGTTGTATTGAAGAATGCAATATTAAAAGGTGAGTAGGTGGAACAGATTTTTCAGGCTATGGAGAGATATTTTCTTATGTGACAAGGTATCAAAGACTTTCAATGATTCTAACAGAAAAAAAAATGACTTCCCAAGGCCAAGGACATCCAGGGAGGGGCTACATGATGCTTAGTCAATGGAAAAAATGACTGATGACCAGTGAGACTAGAACACAACAGCTGGTGGAAAGACAACCACAACATAAACACTGCCAACAGTCAATGTTAGCCCACCAACACCAAAACAATGAAATCTAGTGAGGTAATAGGCCTAAAGTGAACCCCAGTTCACTCTCAGTCACAGAATGACACACGTCTGCCCTGACCTTTCTAGCTCTACAAGAAGCAAGTGACGTCTTGGATTGGTGTATGTTGGTAAGCAAGAGCTGGTCTCTATTTAAACAGTCAAATGATAATAATTTATGGTTTTATATAAGACTTTGGATAGATATGATTAGCATAGAACATTAGATCTGTGAAAACAGTATATCAAAGGAAAAGCCCAGCTTACTCTTTTTGAGGTGATAATTGTACCTGACAACATAATCCACACACTCAGGTCTCCTATCCTGCACTGTTGATTGGTGTGAAATGGATATAAAATGCTCCCTATTTTCAATTAATCATGATCAAGTCAATATGTGCCTTATCACTTTTCTGCCAAAGAGGTCATCTTTACCGTGTTGGTCAGGTCGTTCGTTTGTTTATTCGTGGGCAGGATTACACAAACACCACTCAACCATTTGTGGTTCACCAGTTTGGTGAAGAGATAGGGCCACAGAGGAAACTATTAAATTCTTGTACCGAAAGCAGATTTAGGGGAGGATCCGGGATATTTTTGTGAATATTTTTCATGACAAAAAACAAAAGTTACATCAGACCACTTCCTTTCTTTTGTATTTCTACTATGAAAACTAGTCAATCATGAGTAGGATTGTTCAGCCCTCGAGTTAACATTAACTTTCTAGTTAAGTCTCCAGGCATTATTTGGGTTTTGACTTACCTAGTGCACTACCTGAAATGAAAAAAACATGAAACAATGACTGATGGATATTACCTGGCTGGTAGCTAGTCTGCATTTCAAAGTCAATATGAAACATGAGACCCAGTTTGGTATTGTGTTCGCTTTAAGAAAAATTGCATGATGGACATGCCTGTTTAAAACTGCATAGGACTGAATGTGGACCAAGCTTTAAACAGATGCCAAGAATTCACAATAATACACCAAATAAATTTGGAGCTTTCAGACACATCTTGTGCTCTTTTTGTCATAAGCAGATGGAGTCTGCTCAGTTGTCGTGACAAAATATTTCCAATAAAAATCACAGCAGTGATTAACTATTATCTTGATTTTTTGTCAATAAGTTCCAAAGTTCAGGTTTTTGCCCTTAAAGAGATAGTTCACTGAAAAATGTAAATTCACTTATTATCCACTCCCCACTATGTCGATGGAGGGGTGGGTGAAGTATTTGAGTCTGCAAACGGTTCTGGAGTCTCAGAAGTAAATGTTGTAGCAGCCGAATCCGATACAATTGAAGTACATGGTGAGTGGGACTTAAGACGTAATAAAACAGAAAAAATATACAATGCCTCCAAACTGCTTGTGTGGTGTCATCCAAGTGTCCACAAGCCGTGACATTCATATTCAACTATAAATGTACATCCATTTACACCGTGTTTTAAGCCTAAAAGACCTCGGGAAGTGGCTAAGCTAGCGGATTAAGCTACATGATGGTGTGTCCGAGGGTCCGTGAATGCACCTTGTCAGAAGATAACAGCGGACATTTAGGCTAAAATCATGGTGTAAATGACCTTGTTTTGAGTTTATGTCTGAGACTCCAGAAGAGTTTTGTGGACTCAAACACTTCACCACGTCATAGTGGTGAGAAGATGAGTGAATTTTCATTTTTCAGTGAACTATCCCTTTAAATCAACTTTGTCCATTAAAGGCTGAACAACAGAGTACATGTGCTATAAAACCAAAACTATGAGCTAAGAGGGATTTAAAAAGCGCAGAAGAGCTGCAGACTTCACTGAGAGTTTCTTACTTATGGTTCAATGTTACAGTGAAACATACTGATTAATGCTTTAATACAATCTGTACCTGACTGCTCAATGATAATAAACTTAGGCCAATATAAATTTCTATACATAAAATGTGAAGGATTACATTTAAAGCTGTTCAGGGGCCAACTGTTACCCATAGTAAAAACAGGAGAATAACGAGCTGTAACACATGTATAATGACAAGACCAAAGCATGTGACGTGTCAAAAGTGGTGGTTTCTTGGGAGATGATACATGATAAAATCCTGGATAATTGTAGAGCCGTTTGCTGATTTTGTAAAAAGCAACTTCAGCTGAGGAGCCACGCCTGCTAAGTAAGGCCGTGGAGATATCAGGAATGTGTGGAATGCCACTTCTCAAACAAATCTTGGCACTGGTTTGTGGTAGTTCTTTCATTTGAACGTTTTGAACACGTGAAAATCTTGCATTTCTCATTATACTGCCGTTTTCTGCTCTAACCCACTCACTGTGCGCTGCTCACATTCTGCACCTGGTCTCTTTTTCTCTCCACCTCTTCTGACTTAATGCTGTCTGTCTCTGTCCTTCCTACTCCTGTAGCTGCTCATCATGCTCACTGAAAAGCATGTGACACATTCTGCCCCCTGTAGGACTAGAAACAGAATAACTGAAGTTACAAACATGAACCTCGATGTAGCTCAAAATTGTCACAAGAGATAAGTCAACTATAAAGAAGAGGACAATCGTGGGAGCCACCTGAAAGAAATACACATTCATGATGCAATGCAATTCACCTGAAACAGTTAAAAACACTTTATTTCACCGATTATTCATAGGGACTGAAAGGCAGAGGGCATTGTGTGATTTTACCCTCCATTCTGCATGTTTCAGTCACCATCAACCATCATCGCTTGAACATTCTGCGCCAGGCACCACGTTAAAAGAGAATACTGGGCTGTATACACAAGTGGGAGGGGGCGATTAAAATCGCAACAGCCAGTCTGGCAATACTGAAAGGCCACCATGGGCTGAACTTGCACACAGCTGAATAATAAGTCCAAGGAGTTCCAAGTCAGACCCTTTGCTGACCTCTGTGTTTCTCTTAAAAGAAAACCGTGCAGAAATTAAAATTTAAATAATTTGAGTGTCTTTTGCTGTCCAATGTCCTTCTGAAAAAGGTCATGTTCTTTTTTTGTTCAGAGTTCAAACGTTGTTTGTAAAATAAATTATCACAGAAGAGTTTAACGTCCTGGCAGCGGTCTGCCCACGTCAGCTTCACAGGAAAGAGGAGAGGGCCATCCATCCACTGACCTCACCCTCATCCTCCTCCCATTTTCAAGCTCCTGTCTGGAGGCAGAGAGAGAGAAAGAGAGAGCAAGGGCGCACTCTTGATCAGAGTCAAAGGTCATCATCTCACACGCAGCCGTGACATCATCCACTCAAGGCCCTGGCACAGCCTGGAGGTGAGTAAGACGTTGGGAGTGTTGCAGAGGAATTGGGATATGGAAGAGAGTGGGAGCAGAAATAAACATGGACAAGCGTTAAATCAAAATCTCTGCATGAACACTTATATACAGTCCAATATAGAGTGAGTATTAATTGTAGTTCTCACCCCTCTCCAGTGAGCGCGCAGCAGGCCTGGATGTGCCACTGGTGGTCTTTGACAGAGGTAAGCTGCAGGCTCTGGGAGATCTCGGCCACAGACATGCAACCTTTCACATCCTGCTTGTTGGCAAAGATCAACAGCCCCGCCTTTCTTAAATCCTGGAGGGGCAGATAAGAGACGTCAAATAAGGAGAGGGTAAGAAATGTAACATAAGGACATTAACCTTTCATAGAAAATGGTGTGTTAATGTGAGCTAATATGATTATGAAGACAGACTTGCTTCATGAAGATGTGACTTTCTATAGACTTTTTATAGACTTGTATTTTGAGAGCTACATAAACAACATTGTGAGTTGATTTTTGCTGTTATGTTTGAGCACATTAAAAAAACCTCAACTAGAAAACATTAATACCTCGGTAATGCTATCAGACTTTGAATTAAGTCCTGTGAATCAGTATGAGTATAACAGGCAGTTTCAATCCTTTGTTTTTGAGTTTTGTAATCCACATGCCAGATTGTGACTCTAACTTAAAAATAGCCATGTAAATGTGGGTTGTATCAATTTTCAGAGCATTTAAAATAGCTTGAATCTGCTGAGTTGTTTATGGAAATTTACTAAATGCTAAATTATTAAAGAATATGTGAATAATCTAGACATAAATGTTTTTACAAATAAAATTATTTTAATGTGGTTCTTTTGAGCTCTGTTAGTGACCTAAAATTAGTGATTAATACTTTACTAAACACTGCAATCAGTTTAATATGACCCTTTTGTAACAATGTTGGCTGATAAATCAGAGATATGGATTTTCTCTTAGGAGTTGGTATTGAATGACTTTTGTCTACCACTAAGACCTCTAACAATTTACATCTATAAAAGAAAATTCAGTGAAGTGTGGTAAAGACATTGCTGTACTTTTGATAATAATTAGTGAAACAATCTATGGACATTCATATGAATACCTGTAGTGAAATGTTTTACAAATATTACCATCACTTTTTTGTGACACTCACTTCGTGTGCTAACATTCTGTAGAGTTCTTCTTTTGTCACAGAGATCCTTTCTCTGTCTGTGCTGTCGACCACCACAATTACAAACTGGTCAGAAAAGATGGAGAGAAATAAAACACTGTTAAAAAAAAACTAAAAAAACAGCAACTTTGTTGATTTATATTGTGTATTCGTTGATTTTCTGCAGATGTTTTTTCCAGTACTTCAACATTACTGTCGAAAATCTGACACTCAGCAGTTTGTACCTACAGTAGTGATTATACCTATTCTAGCAATTCTAAACTGTAGAACACCACCACCAAAGTGATGCTTGCACAGGCAATGAGCCACCATAAGCTATCATTACCTCTGTGTTTGTGTAGTATGTGTTCCACGAAGACCTAAGGGACTCCTGGCCTCCAATGTCCCACATCAGGAAATGAGTGTTGTTGACCACAATCTCCTCCACGTTACTACCAATCGTAGGTGAGGTGTGTACCACCTCGTTCATAGAACTATACAGAAGGAAGAAAAAACATGTTGGTAAAAAGTAAACTTTACATTTATGAAATATATCATAGGATTTAAAAAACTGTGAGGACAAACATAAAGAAGTTTACTTAAATTATAATGTTTGTATACTTACAACTGGTAAAGAATTGTGGTCTTGCCGGCATTGTCCAGGCCAACAATAATAACTTTGTGCTCTGAAAGGCAAAAAACGACACAAAAAAATGAATTAATAATTAATATGTGGGCTCAGTGCTGGTGACTGACTGATGTATCACTCTTATGTAAACTCAGCCGAGTAATCTGTTTTAAAAAAACATGTTTTTTGATGTGGAACTGCGTTGAGCTGATTCAACCAGCAGCCCTTTTTGTGTTCAGCACCATCTTTCAGTGGAAGATTGTGCAGTTTCACACGTCAAGCGTTGCTGAGACACTGTGGTGCTGTGAATGGCGTACTTTCACAGCTACAGATTAGTTGGTGAGTGGTCTTTAGCAAGTTTGTAGAATCAGGCTGAAGGCAGAAGCCACTGTAGAGATGGTGTACAGAGAGTATTTACTTATGAAAAACAGGATGTGACAACTTGGATTTTTTTGATACACTGAAGTGACAAGACAAAAAGAAAGGCTATAGTTAAGGATAGGACAAAGGTAAAGGACACAGCGTTGCACAGAATTGTTGAATCACAGTTCTGATTGATTTTCTATCAATCTTTTTGCAACATGCTCTTTAAAGCACAATCTGCTCTGATTGGTCAGCGTCTGCTCTCGCTTTACCTGGCTTTGTTAGGGGGGTGTCACACTAGCAACTAGCAATGCATTAATAAACTGTGGGCCATCGTGATTTCATGCAACATCACAATGGTGCAGAGGTATCGGCCGGACTAATGGGGAGGCGTTTCAGAAGCAGTTTTCTAAAACTATATAAAAAAAAAACACTAGAGGAAAGGGAAAACTCCAAAAAACATAATATATGTCCTTTAACTTTTAAGACTAAAGGACATTGTCAAGTTTCAGATCCTGGTGAAAATACCAAAAACAGACACAGATAGTGCAGCTGGTGTTATTAGTTATGGCCAAATAGGTAATTGAGAGAAACTAGAGCATGACAGGAGATCAGCACACATTTTTTATATTAAAAAATGGCTCGTCAGAATTGTCTTCATGTTTGGTCAGTGGAAAAGCCCTACATCCCACCACAAATACACAAAGCTATGCACACTAAGGAAGTATTTGGTCACCTGCTACTGACAGCTTTACACGGCAGTGGCTTTAAGACGGACTACAGGGTGTTGTCCTAGAACACTTCAGTAGTTTTTCCAGTTTGTGAGCTTTGAAATACAAGTCAAAAGGGTTTGTTTTGAAGACCATCATGTCGGAGCAATTTCAATTCATTGATGTTTAAACATTTCTAAGAAAACCTTGTTTTTTAGGCTTAATATAGTCATACAATCCGTACAGCAATGCAACTAATAATAACCAATTATTCTACTGTGTGCACAACCGGCTCATCCATGGTCAGCAAACACACAAACACTACATCAAGCAGTTTTTCTGCATTATGCTCTATAAAATAATAAAAAGGTGGTTTACATATCCATATATACCAGTATGTTGATTGGGCTTTTTCATAGTGTGCTGTGAGAAATATTTCCCTCAAATTTCTTGTCAGTAATTCACCTTAAAATTTCAATGAAATTAAATCTGTCTGTAAACAACCCACTAAAGAAAGTAGTGTCTGCCCTGTGATTCTCTAAGAAACAGCTGTTAGTCCAACTGAAACAAAACCTCACTGACGCTGAGGAAGTGAAGGCATCAACCGACAGAATATCACAAGATCAAAATGCAGGCCTTGACTTGGTACCTAGTTGAACATAGACTTATAGATTTAAAAGCAGGTGGCACATTGGCTGCACGCGTTTCCTCCCACAAGTCAGTCTGCAGCTAAGATTATTTTGTATTTTTGAAGTTACTTTTATTCTGCTATACATGTTTTTGATGTGCATTGTTGAGTTTAAGAAATGTCTAAAAATAACAAAATGCTGTGAAGGTTGGCATGTCTGTGTTAATAGAATCAACCTCTATAAAGCAAACCTTTTTAATGGTTATTTACATGATGCCCACTCCAAAAGTAAATAGGCAAGCTGTGACATGTATGTATACACATTTCCAATAACTATATATATAAAAAAAATCTGATATATGGTTATTGGAAATGTTTTACTCCCCCTTATTGGCCCCAAAAACTCCTTTATATGTGGGGACTAAAATAGCATAGCACATGAATATACAATAAATAATAATATTACCCAGTCAAATCACATATACATATTGACAATTCTATGGGGTAATGATAGGGTGATCTGACTACAGGGAAGATTGCCCCACTCATGCTATCTATACAGTGTATCCCACCTGTTGCATAATATGTAGGGTAGATTGAGAGCCAAATATAAAACATGAGCAGGATAACTGTTTCAGAGAATGGACAGAAACATGGAACTCTTTACAAGCCTAAGATCTGCAGGTTAACGTAACATTTGCTAACATTGTGTTGAAGCTTTTTAACATTAAACTGGAAAATGAACGGCATCTTTATTTTACAATTTCTTATCACGCGTCTTCTCTGTGAATGAACTTCTGTTGTTTCTCTGCATAGAATCAATCAGCTGGGGACAGTCACGGTAAGAAGACATCCTGGTACTTTAGAGTGCATCTGGGGATAGATCCAGAAGTGACAATAAAAGCCTTACAGAGTCCAGTGACAGGATGGATGGATGCAAAATGAAGCAGAGCTCAAAAAAGACTTAACCACGGATGACTTGCAATGATGACTTAAATGAAAGCATCACAAAATCTGAATGTGGAATTAATCATTTCTGCTCTCAAACTAAAAGTCTGGAATGGATTTGAAAAAAGAGAGGAACCAATATACATTCACTTTTCAAAGGCAGCAAACCAAGGTTAGTTTAGTGTTGACTGACAAACTGATCACCTGTTTCAGGTTTAATTATTTTGCCCCTTCCTTTAACATTGTGAGATAGGTTGTTTTCCCCATTTTCGTTGATCTCTCAGAGATTCATGTATTTTGACCCCAAAAAATCAGCTATGTTTAGGGGACTGATATCTATGAGAATATGTGCAGATGGAAATTAAGGGATTTCAAATGTGGTTTCATAAGGGGACTGTTGGGCTTTGGCCGATGCATGCACTCTACTGAGTGCCTTTCTAGTTTTCGTTTCTAAATGAGAAAAAAAAATTTTGATTGTGATTTAAGAAAATTGTTAGACAAGATTCCCCAGAATTTATTGTGGCATCTTCAAAACCTATTAAAGTCTAATAAGCAAAGGTTAGTTTTGTGTTGACTGACTAAATGATCATCTGTTTCCAGTCTAGTGACCTCTGCCAAGGAGGTCATGTTTGCATCTGTCTGTCTGTTAGTCAGCAGGATTACGCACAAACTACAGTACGGATTGCAATAAAACCAGTACAAGGATGCGGGATTGTCCATTACATTCTGGTGCTCATTCAGATCAGGGAGCAGATGTGGGAATTCCCCCCCCCCCCCTTCTTTAACATTGTGTTTCCCCATTTTCGTTGATTTCTGAGAGATTCATGGATTTGACAGAACAAATCTGGTATGTTCAGGGGACTGATATTTGCAAGTGTTGTGTAGATCTAAATTAAAATGAAGGGGTGTAAAATGTCTTAATTTTCAAATGAGAAAACAATCATATGTTTTGATTGACACTTTTAGATACAATTGTGGGACACGATTTGCCAGAATTCAATGTGGCATCTTCAGAACCTATTAGAGGTATAATACAGACAAAAGGCAGCAGGTTGGTTGTGTCTATGTCAGCTTTAATTTTAGGGATGTAAATCTTTCTGTCTTGTACTCACTGTGCACAGTTCAATGCACCACAACCAGTGTAAGATCACGAGTAGATGTAATGGACTTACAGCAGTTTTATTCACAACTGAATGACAGTATGCGGGTCCCATGTGATCAATTCAGAGTCACGACCAACTGCAACTGCACAGTATATTACTGTCACGGGGAAGTTAATGAATGAATGTAGCATCACCTGTATCACTCTGATAAGACTGGCAGTACAAAGTCAGTGTGACTCACCCTGAAGTCATCAAGCGGTCCTTACATTCCCCGGAGCATTTTGCTGATGTGGCTGCCTTCAGCGTGTTCTGCTTGTGCAGCCATCTCCAGGCGGAACACTCATGTTGCAGGGGTTTGGAATTGTTTGTTTACCGGTTTAAGATCACTAACCCGAGGGACCGACGCGGTGTCATCCGACCTGCAGCTCCGATGCTCGGAGCATAAATAATCAAACAGGAACTTAACGCAGGGACGGTTAGCCAAGTTAGCAGAGGGCTACACTCTTCCGGGGTTAAATAATGACGTTAATACACACATTTATAAAACATGTCAGTTAGAGTGATAAACACCGTGACGGGTCTTGCGAGCTGTGGTGTGTGTGAAGCTGTATCCTCGGCGGCAGACCCGTCTTTCACGGCGGGCCTCTCCTCTGCCCACTCAGTCCACCTCGCTGTCATCTCCTCGTACCAACATGTACGGCAAATGACACCGCGCCATTCTTACCTTGATGGTTAAAAAGCCTCCATAGCTTGGTGAACAGTATCCCCATGGCTGACGACGACGTCCTGTCGATGCCAGCTTGCGAGAATCCGCTGTAACTTAGCTAGCTAGCCTCGATGCTATCAACTTTACCCAGCTAGCTAGCTCGCTCACTACACACACGAAGAGCTGCCAGATGTGTTGAGGACGAGCGCCATGTTTGTATGAATCAACACTAACGATACCTCTTCCATGCGACGGACAGTTAAGTGTGACAGTTGATTTATTCCCATAAAATAACCCAGAGGCTAACCAGTGCGGCTAGGTGATTCAGATCAGCTGTGCAGTGCGCTCCGCTAGTTAGTTAGCTGTCAGTGCTGCGCATGCGCACCTTCTCTGTCGTATTGGTACAAACTACAATACAAAAGAGCTGCGTTATATTTTTATTGTAGAGACACGTGTTTCTGTTGTTTTATCCACTTTATTTAATATAAATGAAATGTAATGTAAATGATAAATATAAGACAAACGCCTCTTTGTACAATGAAACTGAATTAATATCTTTTAAAATAGAAACACTGAATATTTTGAGCTTCATGAAGGGAAGATTTATTTATTGTTCTAGAATATTGGGCATTGAGTGTTTGTTATATACATGCATGTAAAGATAGTGGGGTGAAGCAGAGCAGGACTATTAGAAAATCCCACTGAATAATAATAATGTAGCATAATCTCATTATTGACTACCACAAATATATAATATAATATAATATCATTTAATATGCTCCAGCCCTCCGTGACCCTCACAAAGTATGAGCGATAGAAAATAATCATGCATGAATGATTCAAGCTCATAATTTCTGCAAAAAGACCAAGAAAGTTTATAAATTCTCATTGACATATACTGTATGTATCAAATGTTTTGCGTTTGGAAAAAACAAGCAATGTGAAGACCTAACTTTAGGCTCTGAGAACATGTGATTTATATTTTCCGACAAACTATAGACCAAATTAATATAATAGAATATACTTAAAAAAAATTGTTTTGCTCTACTCGTCCCTTAAGTTTTATACCTGAAAATTAAGCAAATTCACCATGTCATTTGAGGCTCTGAAAAAATATGATTTTTCTTAATTTTGTTTAGTTTTATAACCCAAAATATTCATCAAGAAAATATATATTAGTTTTGAATTTCTCACCCTCTATTAAAAACCTTAAAACAAATGAAGAAATAAAGACAAAGAGCGTGTGTGAATGTTTTTTTTAAAAGAAAAACAAGAGCTATCCATACAACAGCATAAGGGCAGTTTATTTCATTACAATTGTAAAATGACAATTTACAACAAACTTCTACTCAAGGCATCATTCTCTCACAGGCAGTATTCAGATCGTTTAAATTGTTGCTTATTCTCCAGAGTTTTGAAACAACAACAATAAAAGCTACTGTATATGGCAGATTAGGACAGAAGTATCTTTGTCAATGCTCCTTTCCAGAATTAATGACATCTCTGGCATAGGGACTAAAAATAATTTCAACAAATATTAAATTACAAGATATCAGGATATTTCATTAAAAGGAAATAGTATATTCATCCTTTGTTGGCTGTCAGCATCCAAGTGAATTCATCTGATTTTAAAAAAAATACAGGAAGCTGCTCTACGATTAAAAGACACTGTGACAAATGCAGCACAGTCCTGCCCATGTGCTTTCTGATAGTTTATCACTTATTAGGAGTCTTTAATGAAAATTAAATTGAATAGTTGAGGCCTGTAAGACTACTTACTCACTTACTTTATTTTACAAAAGCTTTAAAAGTAAGAAGAAGTTAAGATCTTTTTCTGTCAGACATTGGTAGGCATATGCAAGGACTTAATTAATGGAATGTAATTTCATGAACTGCAATAAATCCTTTTTAAATTAGTTTACTGTATTTACAAATGGAAGCCCTCAATACAAGTCTTTTCATTACAATCTAATCAATTCCAGATGTTGTCCTGCTGAGCACGACAGACAGCAGCTGATAGATGCAAGGCGTATGAAAAACATGCTGGCACGACCGTTCTAAGTGACTCCTGATCTCCTGATGTTAATAACGTTTTCTCGAACAACTAAACCATAACAATCTTTTATTAACAAATCAACATTATACTCAGTACCCCCATCAGATGGGTGAGAACATAAACGCTACATCTGTCAACACACTTCCAGGTCGTAGTGACCTCTCATTCCTGAGGTTTAGAGCTTTGAAATGTTTTAATATCTATTTTTTTTTATATTTCTCTCTCGAGTAATGACAGAAAATGGCAGTAAGAAAGAACAGGGGTGTGCACAGGGAGCTACTGAATGAACCCTGAAGAGAAGACCACGACACTGTCCATGTCATTTAAAAAGCAAATCTGTAAAACTCTGGATTTGGGAACAGGCTTCCACGAGATCTATTACACTCACATCAAGGACAGTGGCAAAGGAACTTGAGAAGCATTACAGATGCATTATATTCTGCTTCTACTGGCTCCTGGGTGCGTGCAAACAGGTTCTGTGCTGATCATCATCGCTGTGCTGGATGCTCTTGCTGTCTGGCACTGGATTTGAGGCATGTAGTGACCTGTCGCCACAGTCCTACCTGCATGCTACAGTAACATCTGAGGTGACGGGAAGGGTCTAGATGAGCCTACGTTACATCTGCTAGTGTACGTCACTCCCACATCTGAGACGTATTCAGATCAACTCCAGCTTAAGCCTTCCCTTTATAACATAACTTTTCTGGTCTTGTGCTACTTTCATATCCTTCCCTTGTTCACGTCAAAGCAAGAGCAGGATTTGTAATTTTTTATATTCAGATGCCCGTCTGGCAGGAGCCACAGGGAATATGAGGTACTACACATCAATACGAGGTTGTTTCAGTCCAAATAAGTGTAGTGGTTTCATCATATAGACACAGGAGAGCTGCCTCAACTCATAGGTCCACAGTGGCTGTTTAGAGAAGGACAGGCCTTGACTTGTGATTGCAGCCTCAGCTCACAGCCGGTGCCTGGACTCCTGGCTGTAGCCTCCTGGCGATCCTCGGTTGCGGTGAGGCTTGTAAGAGTCCTGGTAGGGGTCTTGGTAGTCCTCCTCCACCAGGGGCGAGTGGTCCCGGCTCTGCTGTGAGCCTGAGGACAGACGGTTGCGATTCGTCCGCGCCCTTTCGTTATGGTAGTTCTCGTCAGCGGGCATCAGGCTGCGGCGTTCCACGGGCGAATGGTCTGTTGTTGTGTGGTTGCTATTCATGTTTCTTTGGGCCTGTTTGAGAGAGGAAGTAATATTTAGTATTTGTTAGTTTAACACTATGGATGAGCAGAAAAGAATACTTACAGCAACTATCCACAATTCATTAAGTTTTGTTACTTCCGCCAAGGAGGTTATGTTTCCATTGCAGTATGTATTTGGTCAGTTTGTCTGTCTTCTAGCAGGATTATACAAAAACTACAGAACCGATTTTCTTGAAAGTTGCTTTAAGGGTGGATTCAGGAACAAGAAAGGAACTTTTGAAGCAGATTTGATAAAGGTGGCGGATGCAGGATTTGTTTCTCACTTTCTTTAGTATTTCCCCCAATTTTTGTGAATTTCTAAACAAATAATTAATGTATCTTTATGAAAATTAAAACATCAAAATCTACGGCTGTGTGCAATTGGGTGCAGCTTGATTGAATTTAAGGAGACTGTTGGGGAGGTAAGTCAGGTCAAAAAACTTTGAATCCAGTTCAATCCATTTTAAATAGCTGCTTGCATCATATTTATTGGTATATTTAGGATCTGAAAGTGAAAATGTATTTAAAGCAGAACAAACTTTAAAAAAGTGTACAAATAGATAGAAGAACTTTTCTTATTTTGAATTTAGAGAACCACTGATAGTTTCCTCTAATTAGATTCTTTCCATGGTGCTTCAGAGCCTTGAGGAGGGCAGCAGCAAGATACAGAATATTTGAGTATTCTTCAACTTTCTATAAATTAGGTATCTGGAATATCCCTGAAAATTTGGATGGAAAGCAGAAAAGTTGAATATGCTGCTGATCTCCATCAATTATGAATGTGCAACATTTCTCAACTACCTTTTGAGACTGCAGGAAAATGTTTGATACTCAGAGGATTTGAGTTTTGCTTTCAGTCTGTTGTTAGAGAACTGCAGCAATAATTCATGCATTCACGACTTGAAGGGAAAATACATTTATCAAAAGCACAGGTTAACTGTTCCAATTTCTTTTCCTCTGTCCAGTTACAAAATATGAAGGTATGATTTTGGAGAGATTGAATCTTATAGACAAGCAACATATAAACACACTGTTATAAATACACGTAATAATCAAAGAGTTCAAAATTAAAGTTAACAAAGGAAACAAGTACAGCACTACTTCTTTTTTCTGTTCTAGAGGTTCACCTGAATGACGGCAGGATACGGGGAGAGAGCAGTAGAGCCCAGATTGCGTCCTAGCAGGGGGTTGAGTGGCGTGCTAAGTGACGTGTGTGTAGCACGCCAGTACGCCTCCAGGTACTCCGACAGATGTTCACATGCATCTTCCAGCTGGTTCTCGTCCAGAATAATATCAAACATCTCCTGAGGTCGGAGAGGAAGAGAGACAAGTGAAGCTGATGCTCGCATACGTTTTTCTTGTCAAAGTCTCAGTGTAAAACTCGCTTGTCTAGATTTTAAGGGTTGGACTCACAGAAGGACATTGTGATAGTTTCTCAGCTGCAACAAGCTGCACGTTCAAGTGTTTGCTTTGAGATTTCCCTCTTGATTTGACCAGCCGCTGGAGAACCTGTGGAAAGCACATACACAATAGAAAAATACAGGGAAACGCCTCAGATTATGGAATGAATAACAACTACAAAGACCTACTACTTATCAAACAAACCACACTCTTCACCAGACAGGCCTCTTCATCACCATTTCCAGTTCTATGAATTACAACTGCTCCCTGAACATTACAGCTGCTGTATTCATGTTGGGCATGAGGAGATTCAATTTCCAGAAAATCAAACCAGCACAAGTAATAACACGCCTGCTTGGAAGGGTTGTCTCAGATTTCACTCTGAAATTTGAACAGCATGAGAATAAAAGTAAAACTGTTTCTCTTCTCCTCTCTCTGGGGCGTATTGCAGCTGGCTGTCATGTTTGGGGAAGTGCGAGAACTTGGCGAAAGTCAAAGGCTTCACTCCCTAGACACCACAGATATGAGACCCATAGATTAAATGATCTGCAGCGGTTTAAAGTGTGACTGCAGGAAAGTAGACTTCAGAATATAAGAGGACATCATGCACAGTTGTTGTATCGATTAATTCAGATTTTCTCCTTGGCTAAGCTTCAATAAATATTTCAGCATAAGACATCGAAGGGCTCCTGAACACTTTCTTCACTGATGGGTTAACCATTGACCAGCAGATTTTCCATTACAATCCATGTGTGGATTTCTTTGTGGCCACCAACACATCTTCGGACAAGGCTCTGCTGTCACTTCCTGAATCTAGGGTGAAAACGAGAACGTTTGTCATCCGGGCCCAAAAGCTCTGGAATGAATTGCTTGAAGAAAAAGGCGGTCTGAGATGGTGTCCTCTTTTATCTCTATTATTCATAAAAATAGCATAATTTGATCTTTGACAACACAAATGAGAGTGAGGAAGTGACATCTGGTCACAGATTCAAGATGCATTTCGATGTCCGGTGTGATCAGATCAGGACAGCTGTATAATACCAGGTCTGAACAGGGCCTGAGCCTTCAATCTTACCTTAGGTGAGGACACTTTAACATGGATGATAATGGGCGCTAATGAGGTCTTGATGAGCTGCGCTGGATGGTTAATGGTGTCTGCATCCAGCACCACCAGCTGCAGAGACCTGGCCAGCTCAAAGATCCTCTCTATTTCACTCTGGACCTCGGCTACAAGGAGACGACAACAACATACAGCAGAGCAACGATGAACACAACAGGAATATGAAGATAACTGCACCATGTTTACCGTATGAACACCTACAAGACATGCACATCATTGAGTGAGACAGTTCCTGTAGCTTTACCAAGGTTGGAGCGGGTGTTGGATCTCTCAATGATGGCCCTCTTACTGGGGTTGTTTAGTACTGACCTCTTGGCCAAGGATATGTCAGCTGTTACCCGTGTGATGGATATCCTGCAACAACACCAAACACACATGTCATAGAGCACAAACATGCACCAGGAAAACGTACTGAACGCGCTGAACGTCTTACCTGCCATCAAACCTGTGCTTCAGGAAGTCAAACAGCGCTTTCTGCATCATGTCTGTCACCTGCACAGATGAATGAGGGTGAGGAGGAGACGAGATTGAAAAGAGGAGAGGAAGAAATGAAAGACAAGGAGAGAACAGTGTTACAAGCTGCTCAGAATAACACACTTGTGCACAGCGATCTCAGATTCTCTCCTGGTGCTCAGCAAAAGGAACACATTAAATAAAGTGATTAGCAGCCACAATGAGAAGCTTCACAAAGGCCAGTGCACAGGTGATGAATCGGGGCAATTACGCAATTAAGTGCAGCCTCCAGTGCAGCTTCGGCTGATGAATACGAGCTCCACTCTGAGGCCTTGCATTGAAGCAAAAATTCAAGATTAGAAGGTTGCCACTGTTCAGAAAATCATCTGAATAGACATTCACTCATCTTGTTTGATTCAAGGCAACAGATACATGGATCCATGAATGAGAGCAGGACGAACTCTGTGCCAGCCTTCACTCTGATTCATTCAGATGACAGAGGGTTGACGTTCTTTGAGCTAAAGCCCAGAGCAGTGGAAGTAACATTATGTACATTAACTCCAGTCGCATACCTTTTTAAGCTGCTTTATGTTCTCATTCCAACATTTAAGAGAGAAATGTACCTTTTACTCCATTACCTGAAAGTTATTGTTCTTATTATTGTTATTGTTATTGTACTAATTAAACCAAAGATGAATATGCAAAGGGCATCAAATTGGTCTCACATCTTCCTGGAGTCTTTCTGTGTGAAGTTTGCATGTTCTCCACATGTTTGTGTGGCTTTTCTCCACCCACAGTGCAAAGACATGCAGACTGGGGTATGGTTAGTTAGAGGCTCTACATTGACCATAGTTGTGAATATGAGTGTGAATGGTTTGTCTCTGTATGTTGGCCCTGCGATACGCTGACAACCTGTCCCCCCCCCCCCCCCCCCCCCCTCCCTGCAACCCTTAAAGGATACATCTAAAAAGATCTAAAAAGGGCTTTAGTGCAGCATAAATGATTCTTTTGCTTCTAATATTATTTGTGCTCCACATTGTCAGGCGGCCGCAGTTTACCCAGAAGGTTGTTACCATGGCAACAACAGAAAGGAGAGGCGAGGACTGTGATTCCATGACAACTGACTCCACCTCCCACCAACTCCTTGGCCTCCTTTATTGTTTGTCTTGTGGTTCCAGTGGTAACTGATAATCAATGACAATGCCTGTGTTTTGATGATGGATCTCTGGGAATTAGCTAGAGCCAAAAACATGATGCAATACAGGGAATGAGTCAGCATGGCTAATAACAGAAGCATTGTTACACAATTATTATTATTCCCATTATTATTTACTGTTTAAACAACAGGTAAATACAGTAAATTCATTCAATCTGAAAGCTCAATTTTATCTATCGTCCCTGGATGGAGGCCACTAGTAATGCACAAGTAAAGTTATGTCAAACGATGCTGATTATTTCGCAGAACGAAGGAAGGATTTTTTTGCCAGATATGTTTACATTTTAAAGTGTATATATTTATCTGTAATGTCATTCTTCTTTCTGTTCAATCATCGTCATTCTGGACCTGCCAGCTAACTTTGAATTTTGATCTTTACTAAAATATAAACTTACTATAGGCTCAGAAAGTGATTAGAAAATGACTTTATATGAATATACATCACACCGGATCCTTATAATTAGTTGGCTGATAAATAAAACAACATTTTAGTTTTGGCTGTGAAGTAGAGGCTGATGAAAACATCTGGAGGAGTAGCAGCCCGTCCTACCTCATAACCTTTCAGGGAAGGTCCCACCAGGACAACCGGCCTCATGGAGGGAACCACATCGTAGGGAGGGATGTGCTCAGCCTGGAGGAAACACACAGCTTCAGTCAAACTCTGATATCATTACTACAAGTCTCCTTAAGTCTCCAACTCCCCCGAAGTCCCCCCAAATATAACTTAAGTGATGTTTTAAAGTAAATAATCTTTCCAGAGGTAAAGTTTTCTATTTTTCAGTAGTTATTTTAATCAGTAACTTAAGCTATTACTATTACCTTACTTTTTGGTTTATTACCAGAATTTATTGTATTGCATACAAAACATGAAAAATAACTTATTAATTAAATGGACTCACCACTTTCTGTTTCTGCTTTCCTGAAAAAGAAAGGAAAAAAAATCAAGTGAGTGAGTGCAAACTAAAAACTATTCCCTCTATAAGTCTGACCCCAGTTATTCCTCTCAGACGTGAGTGGACTCGTGTCTTTGGGACGAACCTGCAGAGTTGGGGTTCGGCTTGAATGTTCCCGATACCATTTCTCCAAGACTGGAGGAGGAATTCCCGCTGGACTTACTGCTGCATCCAGAACAGAAAACACAAAGAGAGAAGGAATGAGGTAAAATCCTGCAAGTCGTCATCAGTCAAACATCATAAACCACTGGAGAACAGGTGACCACAGACTGTGTTCAAGGCTTTGTATTATTCCTCTTATAGCCTTTACGATAACTTATTTTGGTCTGTAGGTAAAACAAGAGCACAGGGATAGTTTCTTCAACATTGTAAGATGTTTTTAGATCACTGATATGTATGAGCGTGTGTAATTTGGTGCAGATCCCAATAAAAATCAGGATATAGTGAATTTGAAGGTAGTTTTATAAGGAGACTGTTGGACCTTAATGGAGGTGTGAGCTCTAGTGTTCGCCATTCTAGTTCCAGATCTACATTAAGAAGCACAATACAACACTGTATATCTCAGAAAAATAAGGTTTTCTTCAAATAAATCTCCATAAAGATAAATCTCATCTTTCAATAGGAAACCATTAGCTAAAGACAGAAAATAATCAGCATTGTTTATTATTCCCTGGACATTAAAAAACGGTTCCAATGTGATGTAATTTAAATTTATTTTAGCCTGAATAAATGGCGTTGGCTAACACACATCCCCCCATCTGATGGAAAGTTGTGTGGTGGCCCCCCCCCCTGAGCGGTTGGACCACACAACACAACTTGGCCTCCATCCACCTGATTTCCTCCCAACTGCCCGGCTCTACTCTCTCCGGAAGTGGCTCTTCAACACATCCACTATCCCTCCATCTGTCTTTTATCCCCTTGATCCATGCGTCGTCTGATTCCTCCGCCGCCTGCACTCTCACATCCCGTCCTCCTCCTCCTCCTCCTCCAACTCACCCATGGAAGCGTCCTCTCTTCTGTTCCTGATGGAGACGGATGTTTTCCAGCTTGAGAGGGCTCGGGATGAAGCCGATATCACAGCCCTCCTTCACCAGGCGGCCGATCCACCAGTCGTTATTGTACTTCTGTGAAATGAGAACAGCATTTTAGATGACTCTCCATCTCTGAATAAAATACACGATGCGGCAATAGTATGTAAAATCAGTATTCAAAATAAAGTTGCTTTATAAGTGTCCATCACACAGAATCATAGAAAATCAATAGAGAGAAAGGTTTGGCTAACTCATGACTAGTGTGTGCTTTTAAAATCTCCAATGCAGCAGCCACTGGTTTGGTTTAATATAAAAAAAACTACGAACTGTACAAAAGACGATCTGTTCTTGCATAAATGAAATCCTCCGTACAGGTTTAACATACAGGATAGAGACTGAATTCTACCTCTTTGATGTGGAGGAAGTCCTTGGCATCAAAAGACACAGCGGTGCCGGCCACGGGAACGTCCTCGTCCAACGCACCACAGTAACTGACATTGGTCCTCACAGCAAACGCCACCGCTTTAGTCTGTGAGAGAGAAGAGTGGTAAAAGAAATCAGAGAAATGAGGCAGCAACACTGGATTATAATTAACCTGATTCATCTATTTCTCAAATTGTTATCATTTTCACTGTGACAAAGTGAACTACTTGATTAAGTTGGTGATTATCACTATCACTTTCCTTTAAATCATTTATTTTTAGATTATATGCCAGGTGACATTGTGTATGTTCCTGATGTAATTACTTTCTTTATTTATCTGGTTTTACTTCCGTCTGTGCAGGGGGTTTTCCTCACTGTTTTTCTGCCGCACCTTAGTTGCAGTAGTTCCAGTGTATTTAGTTGATTCTTCAGTCTTTGTTCCAGGTGTTTCAACTGGTTTAGGTAATGTCTGGACTGGTGTAATCGTAATTTGAATATCCACCCAATTCCTGTGTTTTGTCTCTGAGCTGGGAATGTGTGTGTTCCATGTGATTTTCTGTGCAGTGACGCTGACCTTTGCCCTCTCGAGCTGAACAGTGGCCTGCTGCTCCTTCTCTTGCCGGCCGCCCTCCTTCTCCTCCTCCAGGGACACATCCGAGTCAGACGGTCGGCTTGTGTAGGAATCAGCTGAGCCCTGCAGAGCGACAGGAAACAGAAATACTGTCACCAGGAGGGATTTGAAAAGTAATAAGTGAAACCGGTGCAGGGTGACAACTTTCCTCATCACAGATTAGACGTGACATCCGAGAGGCATAATAATGTTATTCGATATGTGTAATTCAAAACTTAACACATTAAAATGCAAAAGAGTGCAAATAGATGCAGGACATGATAAGAGCCTGTTTCTTAAAACCACAGAGATTAAGCAAATTCATGAGTGGGAGGTTAGAGAGACCCAGGTGCGTGTGTGTGTGCGTGTGTGTGTGCCTGGAGCTGTATTCCCTCCAAACAGGATCAAAGACTAACAGATTAAAGATGACGACCCGGCCGGGAGGGAAAGATTCAGAGAGATGGTGGTTTTATTTTTAGGAATGAAACTACAAACGCTCGGGGCAGACAAATTACCACTGTGCCACTGGAATGTCGACAGGAAGAAATCCACTTCATTTGTTTTAACCCTGGTGATCTGAGAAAATATGAATTTGAGTGAGGCAGAGGTAAAAATATTCTTCTTTTACTTGCAGTCACGGAGAAAAACGCTGCTACACTGACCCCTATGGGTTGAATGTTTGCTGCACAAAACATCTGTCACCACATGGGAAAAGAAGCATAATTCAAGTTTTAGGCAAGTTGAATAAAGGCCAGCTGTAGACATTATCTCCTATCAGCCATTTGCTCCTTTGAGTTCAGTTATTATTGATTCAACTTTTTTGGGGGGGGCCTATAATCGTCACAGACAATAAAATGCAGCGTTTTGATTGACAGCATTCCAAAATCTGTAATATCAATAAGTCCTTCTCTCAAACTGAAAGACCACACCCTTGAATTAAAAAAACATAAACTAAGGCCAAGCAATCCTACACATGTCCCATTCACTACTGAGAAATTGCCTCATCTTGTAATGTTAAAGACATTTTAAAAAAAAAAAAGTTTTGAAGCCAAAAACAAGTTTGGTACAGATCAGTTCAGTGCTTTTTGCATAACATAATCAACCAAAGAGACACTGGTGAAAAAATAACCAAGAGCTACGGCTGTACACCTTTACTGGAGGAATGAAAACTAGTCTTCCACACAATGTTCCCTCATTTAAATTGTGGCAGTGGAGAGTGCAGTCATTTCTAAATCTCCCATAGGTGTTCAGGTTGAGATCTGGTGAAGGCCATACAATCTTGAGTTATAGGTGATAAGAATCTTTTCCCTTTCTTTAATTTATTATCCATCTGTATGTCTTGTAAGAATAGTATAACCTGTACAGGCCCTTACTGTATCTGCACTGTATCCATGTGTGTGTTCAACTGGTATAAACCTCCAGCACCACCAAAGAGCCTCAGGCTGGAGAACAGTCTCCTACCATCACCATCAGAGGAGTCATTGGCTTCCCCTCTTCCTTATTAACCACAAGTCAGTGGCTGCCGTGTTAGAGGAGCAGTAAAAACACCCACCCACTTATTCAAGGCACAGAGAGAGAGAGAGACTGAAGCAGAAAGATTATGAGCTGAGCAATGAGCAGCTGAGAAAAGTGTGCAAACATAAACACAAGTAGCAATGGAGGCACAGAGACGGTGCTGGAGAGAGAGTTTCCCTCAGAATGTTATCACAGTCCCGACCAGCTCCAAAATCCCATGCAGGGAGCCGCCCTTGATGTGTAAAGGACACCCACAGAATACTGTGCTGTTGTATTGATACATTGATACAGATTTTGGGGTATTTGGTCACATTTAGTGCAAATTTTGCCAACATTCATCCTCAATGCTTCCGAGTGTGAAATGAAAAATCACAGACATTACACATCCGAACAGTCCGGTCCTGTCAGTGGATCCCTCCCTCACGGACCTTTACTACAGACCCATCAATCATAACAGACGGATAAATCGGCAGTGCACACAGTTCCTCCATTTTAAAACAGCATTGATGTGTTGTTTGCTCTCACACACGAATGATGCATGTGTGACCACGCTGTCTTGGCTCCACCACTTCACCTTTGGCTGACCATCACTGAAGCTGTTTGTGTTCTCATGTGGGATTTCTGGCTCCAGGGCCAATTTGTTACAACTGTGCCGTGTGCTCATAAATATATACAGTGGGCTGGTGTTGTTGAACACATCTGTGACACAGTAATGTACAGTCTGAAAAATAGCAGAGCTAATGGAGCACATTGCTGCCTCTGAGCTCAGAAACAGACTCTGAGTGAAACTTGTATAGTCATATTTTAAACATGGAAAGTTAAGAACACTATGAGAAATTATTTGTGAATTATATTTTTCTTCAATTTCAACATCACAATTATAAAAACAAAAACTATAATAACAAAAAATCATGGTAACAAAGGGACACCCTTTGTACATCAGCAGCATTTCCACATGCTATACTATATATGACCATCTAAAGAGGACTCAGCAAACACAGTGTAGATCTGTGTGTAGAGCAATTAGTGGATTAGTCAACTAATCAACTGCAAGACGATTTTGACAACTAATCAATCACTTCAGTCATTTGCAAGCAAAAATCTTAATATTTGATTCTCATTGTCCACAAACATGAGGATGCAATGCTTTTCTTGGTCTTAGGTGACGATAAACTGAATATTTTTGAGTTTTTGAAAGTTACCTTTGCTCTGAGACATTGTGATGGGGTATTTTTAACTGTTTACTAAGCCCAAACAATTAAGTGATTAATTAAAGTATTTGGAAAAATAAGAAAGTTAATGAAAATAATTGTTAGTTGCTGCCCTATTACGTACTCTTTCTATTTCTTATGATAACCGTCAAGATTAGATTTGTTGTAAACTGAGCCAAAAATGGAAATTTGTGGTAGCCGGCGGCTGAAGGCTACTGCTTGTGTTATAATTTATGACAAAATATGTATAAAGGTGTGTTTTTAAACTGTATCATACAATAAAAAACATTATCACACCCCTATCTACTCTATAAACCTTAATACATTGGGCTGTAGGTCTTTTCCCCTGCTAGTCAGAACAGATTATACATTACTTGAATTCATCAGTTTTCCCTCTTCCCTCTCTCTTTCGAGTCCAGTTATCTCTTACTTCATCTCAGTGATGGAGGGAGATGTTGTCGCTCTATGACACAAAATCTGTTCTTCACGCTACACTATGGCTGAGTAATCACTACACTAGCATAAACACCGGCCGCCTGCCCTACAAGCAGGGAGCAACCGGCTCAGGCTGTCCACAAGCTGATTACTGCTCATCACATCATATCTGTCTTAGCACAGGTAGGGAGCCTGCACGGTGAGTTGTGGCCCGCGGGGCAACCATACGCATGGCCCTCTCCTCCAGGGTCAGGAGCCAGATATTCCCCGTGTCACCGGTGTTAAATGAGATGAGGGAGTGAATGATGAGAGCGAGCACGGCTGCTGCTGCTGCTGCTGCGGTTCCCACACTGACACCAATAGCCTTTATAATTCATTGGCCCCGCGGTGTCTGTAACCCACCTGTCCACAGTCATTTGTTACCCTATTTGTTTGCCAGCCTGTCTGCCTTCATCTGTCATCCAGTCCAAACATGTCTCTGTGTGTCACTGTCTCTCACTTTGTCTTCATAGAGACAAAAAGCAGCATAAAGCCACAATAAAACTGTGCGGTTCAAGTTTGCAGACAGTTCACATTAAACCCATATGACATATGAACATGATTATCATATTGGGTTATGTAGCATGATGTAATGTTGTGCACAGTACTATCAACACCCATGACATCTTCCATGACAGGACTTAAAAAACGTGTCAAAACTATTTTCCTATTCCAACATCAACAAATGTAAAACAACAGTTCAGTGTTTATAACTTCCCTATTTATTTTTTCATAAAATGTGTCCACATTTGTCATGAACAATGGAGTATAAGGCTCATACTGAAGAAAAAGAGTTTAGAGAGAATCATTTTATAGTATTACGAGAGTCATAGTAGTACAGGAAAAAAGTCGTACATTTCCGAGAATAGATTTCAGTTTATCCAATTCAGCTGCATCTTGTTAGATATATTTTAGTATAAGTTTCACAAATAACACAATATTTAATATTGTGTTTCATCAGCACCATATTATCACAGAACCACTGTGGAGGAAGTTTACATTTTTTCCCTTTTATGTAAGAACACCTTGTCAAATAAAGTTCAAACAACTACTAAAATGTCAACATAGTATACAATTTGTTAATGTTAAATATTTATGTTGTATTGTATATCACAAAAATTAAGGTTTTGTTTCTATTCAGTGATTTTAAGCTGCATAAACAAAGAAATACAAGTTGTATACGCCCTTAACTTTAATGTTACTTTAACTAATTTTCATGAAATCATGTGTAGTAGAAAATAAAAAATTGGCAAACAGATTGCAACAGTTTTTTGCACAATGCATGTGCTCTTAATTGGCCTTGAAATAATTAGGCTATATATATCATTTATATATAAATTTGAGTCCAATTAACTCAACATAATGTATAAACCGTTGTAGGTTGGATGAATTGGGATTTAAAGTGCACCCTGCTCTCTTACTGCTTATCCTCAAATCCAGGTATCTATTACACAGTCTCCGCACGCAGACAGTCAGATGTACCTTCCATGTTCTTGAACTAACGCATCCTAACATAATAATGTCATGTTGACAGTATGGCAGGTGAGGCGGTGTCTTCTTTGTGTTACATTAGCTCAGAGCTAGGATATCACGTTACTGTGTGCCGTGTCAACACTCTGCTCTCACACAACAACACAACTCCTTTCTTTGCTTTTACCCATGTATTCATGTATGTAGACTCCAATTCGACGATGCGAAGCCCGAACCTTGACCACATGTCAGCCTCTCAAATAACAAGCTGCAGCTACAGATGCTTCAATGCAACGAGATGACACAGATCAAACTAAAATATCAGAGGCGAGTCCGAGTCTGGATGAGTCATCACAAGACCCTGCCTCCACCTCACAACCCTTTCAAACTACAAATAGAACATTTGAACCCTCTCCCGATGACCTCAACCACACCTGAGCCACAGATTCTGGATCAGAATTCTGGATCTGAAACAAGCCAGAACCACAACGACAAAAGATGAACTGTAGGACTTATTCCAACATAATCTCAGAAATTCAATTAATGGCAAAGAAATAATCTAGGTCTAAGTGTTTCTGAATGAAGTAATATGAATAATAATTCACATAAAAGTCACATGTGTTTTTGTAAGATTACACATAAAACTTTCTGATGATCAAATTCTGAAACGTGACCTTCGCTCACGAGAGCTCATCTCTAACCTCGCTCTGTCCAAGTGGCGGCTGTGGATTCAGCGTGTCGCCACCCGGCTGTTGAGGCGTGAAGATCATGGAGGTGTTCCAGTTCTAACTAGCTGAATGGTTCAGCATTTATTATAAACAGTCAGGTGGAGAATTTGTATTTCCTACATGTCAGATCTGTGGTTGCAAAAAAAAAATCAAGTTAGTTTAAAGGTCAAGACTCTGTATAGTATATACATTATTGATTTGAGATGTTTCCATCAGTCACAAAGTCCTGTTTTACTTGTGTGACCAATAATCAAATTTTCCAAAATATTCAGCTTACTGTAAGACCAAGAAAATCTCTGCATCCTCACATTTGAGGACCTGGATTGTCAAATATTGGGAATTTGTGCTTACAAATGACTTTTGTCAAAAATAATTAGTGATTAATTGTCTTTCAATTAATTGATTCACTTATCCTCTAATCAAAGTCATGAGTATATCTATAAAGTCCTGATTCATTGAGATGCTCTGTGCTGTTACTTCTCCTGCTCATCAGGTTGGGGGGTATTCTCTTTCCTGTTTTCCCGGACAATCAGCTGGCGGACATTTGGCGACTCAGCCAAACGTGGCTGAAAAACCAGGCCTCAGCACAAATGTTTATCTAACAGATGATGGCACAGTCTGTCGCCCTATGGATGCTGCCACATAGGGGCCCTCTGTTGAACACAACCCATTAAGAGCGTCCAGGGAGGACAGGGAGGTAAATGGCACCGGCAGATACGCTGTGTTGGAAATGAGGCTTCATTCATCTCATCTGAATATTTCATGAGAGCTGAAGGTGTGAGATTTTGTGAGCAATGGATCCATAAATAGCTGAGAGAATCTTTCATCAGCGAGAACAAAAAAAATCGAATCTTTTCATTAGAAAAGACATATAAATAACATGATCTTATGTCATATTTGATGGTTTGAGCATCTCTCATGTAGAGGATTCACTGTATTTCTCTGTTTTATATGGAACAGAATATGGTCAATACCCAATTTCTCATTTTCTAGGTCTGTTTTCTATGGTTTCGATTTGGTCTCTTAGATGCCATTAAGGGAAATCTAAATCATACAGCATATAATTATATTTAAAACAATAGTTAATCCCTATAAACAGATTCTGCATGTGAATATGCAGAATCTGTAGGTGAGGGACCAGATTTTGGGGCCAGAAGCTCCTTGTTTCTGTTTCCAGTTTGACCAATCACGTTTGAGCAGGTTTTGGTTGCCCGCAGGTAAACAAATAGCAAAAGAGATGGATCACAAAATGTTGTCTGGACATAAAATACCTACAAAAAGTATCTCTGGTTGGGTTTTGTTTGAAATGTTCGACTCTTGTGACAAAAGAAACGCGTTGGACTAAAGAGAGTGTACAGCGAACGGGTGATATTTTACTTGATTTCCTGGGGAAATATTCATAGATCTTGATGAAAGACATCAGGCATATTTATTATAGGTATGTATACTCATATTTAGTGAATAGCTGTATGTTTTGAAAGCAGTAGGGGACAGTTTTTTTAATTTATATTTCTGTATTTTGATTTATCTAATAAAAAGAAGCATCATCTGTAGCAGCTGTGCACAGTGCATGTGCAAGAACAAAATCACACTTGCACACGCACACACAATATTTCAAAGCTCAGGGGGGGAGGAAACATGCTTACACAGGGTTGCTTGACATCAGGACTATCACATGATGTATTGCTTTAAATTCTGCCCTGTTCATCAATTTCTTCTCCGGCAGTAGAGCCTCCAATTACCCTGTTCAGCCACTTTCACAGGAGAACCGATGCTTTTCGTGATTGCTTTCTCTGTGGTGATCGGCCATTTAACAGCTCCGATGAAAGAGACAAAGGGACAGCATGTTTTTGATAAACTCCACACTATCATATGAGGTGGTAGATAGAATGTATGTATCTGTATGTGTCCTGTGGTCCTGCCAACACACTGCATGCTTGACTGATGACAGTGTCACACTCATTCATCCTTTCAGGCAGGAAGAATAGAAGAAAATCTGTAAAAATCTGGAAATGTTGTTTGGAGCTGATAACATGGTTTCAGTGAAAAAAAAAATACTATTGCATATCAATAATGGAATGAAAACAAATAGCAAATGTGCAGCAGAGGAAGATTTGAACCACAGTTAGTCTATGAAATCAAGCTGCTGGGCAGGACAGTGAGGATTAATGCCTTTGCAGGGCATCCAGGCACCTCTGCTAATGATCCAGTCAGAGCCATAGGACTCTTTCCTTGATACAAATAAACAAACAAATAAATTTACTGCCTCGTTACAAATGAAATCTATAACGACTGGAGAGAGAGAGGAAAATAAAAGCACCTCCCCACTGGTCACTACACCTGTTTTATTTTAGTTCCTCCATTTAAAATAATGAAGAACCTTTATATATATATATATAAAAATCAGCAGATATATTAATGAGGAATGCAACCTATTATAATTTACATTATTATTATTATTACTATAATTATTATTAAATTGTTATTATTATTATTAGGTAATCAATTAGTTGAGTTCATAACATGTGTAAAATGTCTTATTAATATTGTCTAATGTCTAATATTTTGTCCAAAAGCAGCTAAAGCACGTTTACGAAACTGGGACTGGTTGTTTATTTTAGCGATAAACCTTTTCAGATTTGAGTGGAATTTAGTAGAAAGTTGGACATAAAAGATTATTAAAGATTATGTGCAAATAGTGCCACCGTTCAAGAGATGGAAATAAAAATACACTAACTAGACATAACACATTTGGAAAAGTCTTTAAAAAGTATATTTTTTCTTACTTCTGAAAAAGGTAAAGGTTTTGTCGTCTCTGATATATTTTCATGGTTTCTCGTGCTAAGACAAGACTAAATTCAAGTCTATTCAGTGTTTGAAAACCACAAAGTAGTCTAGATAAACTATAGTGGTTTTAATGCTGCTCTCTGTATTCGTCACTTTGCTTTTTCTGAGACTGCTCATGCACGAATGTCAAATATGATGTCATTCAGCACGTTTCACTGGAAAGGACAGAAGGTATTCAGAGCACGAGGCACTTTGAAGCTTTCCCAAAATGACTATCATGTAAACGACTCAGCCCACCCACCTCTCCCCCTCCTCCCTGTCTGCCTCCTGTCTCTCCCTCACACACACACACACACACACTGACAATGGGTTGTTTGTGAGGCCATTATCTAGGAGTGTCAAGTGGCCAGTCTTGAGTCCATCGTGCCACACTCCAGCCTTATCTGCTCAGACGCCAAAGCTCGGTCTGTTCTCTCATCTCCATCCTTCTTCCTCCGCTGACCTGCTCTCCTATCAGAGCCTCCATGAACAGCAGAAAGCTTTCTCTCTTCATTACATCCCTCAGTATTCATAACTGGAAACAGACGCCACACACAGGATAACCAGCATACTAATAACAATGTTATTTAATTTTTAAAGAAAAGACTCCACTTTTAGTGTCTTCTTCAATACTTTGCTTTAATACATTTACTAATTACATCAAAAACACAAAGGTCATGGTTTCACCCCTGTCTTTGTGTTTGTTGGCTGTTTTGTTTGAATCTATCTTTTGAAACAGATTTTCATGAACCTTGGTTGAAAGGTAGGACATGGGCCAAGAAAGAGTCAATTACGTTTTGGTGTGGATGCAGATAAAAGGGGCGGATCCTTACTTTTTACTGACATTTTCAATTTTCTCCTGATGGAAAATTTTCCATCCATTTTTTCATGATGGAAAAGAATCTGGCATATTTAGGAAACTGATATTTAAGCATGTGAGCATTTTGGTGCAGCTTGATTGAGTTTCAGGGGACTGACTTGGCCTTCAGGGAAATATATACGCTCCATTCTAGGTTGTTTGTTAAATGTATGATCTGAAGCGTGAAATCTTAAGAAAAGACACATATCAGTAAATGTTGTTAAACAATTGTGAAAAAGTGGGTGGCTCTATAAATAAATTTACGTGATGATGATGACGTCACAAATAAGCAAAGGCAAGAGACACACACGTTCCATGTTACGTTCATGGTCAAAATCTACAGCTTATGACACATTCATAGGAAATCAACTGGAAATGAGTCACACGAGCAGAGAGAGTCTGTGGGTCATTACAGGTTGAGTTCGATTCCCTGGCTGTTGCCTCAGAAATCCACCCCCCAAAGTCTCACTTCTGAAAAACATACACAGGCCCGCCAGCTAATGACAAGTGCTGATAGGACAGTGAGAGCCCCTGAGACGTCTTCGTCTGTAGCGCTGCCAAAGCATCTCCGAACACGAGACAATGTGGAATGCAGCAGCTCGGAGAGATTGTCTCAACTGGTTTTGTTCAGCTTGGGTTTAGAGGTGTCAGGGGGTAAAAGTAAACCCACGTTCCTCCTGCATCAATTGACACATGAATGGAATTAACAGAAATTGGAGGAGAAATAAATGAACCCGCAGCTTAATCAGTCGTAACGAAGTGATAAATCAATCCGTGTCTACACCAACTGACTAGATGAGACAGTTTCTGAGAGATCTTTTTGTTTGCTTCAGTCTGAGGTGGAGCGTTAATAGCCTCATCAGTTATTCAGACCCATATTAATAATGGAACAAATACCACATGTTAACAGCAGCTGAAACAACAGGAAACAGACTTAGGCATTTCTGGATTGCGGTGAACTATTAGGGACGCAAAGAGCATCTCTGTGGTTCCAACAGAAATTGTCCTTTGGTGAATCTCTGTTTCTTTCGTAAAAAAGTCAAAAGTTTTGGAATAAGAAGGTGAGAGAATTCAACTCCAACGACCACTTTGGCACGAAAAATCCACTAAATGAGCTTTAAAATCACTTTCATGCCTCACTTACAAACTGACATATTAAAGTAACTGACTTTTTTAATACTTACACTTGATTAAATCCTTTTGTTTTTGACAGAAAATAAACACAAGCAGATTCTTGAGAGCTGTACTCTTCCACAGAGTCATTATCAGCCACATCAGGCTGCTGCTTTCATTTGAAAAGCTCTGAAAAACCCACTGTACACACCCGCTCAGCACTGCGACTAGAGGTAGTAAACAGACCTATAAGAAGGTGGATTTGCCATTTCGCGGAAACATGAATCCATGTGAATAAATCTGTGTCAGCTGGATTAGTAAATAAACTGTTTGCTTGCAAGTTCTTTAGATCAACAAGCGGTGATAAGCCAGCGTTGTGTCACAATTTGTTTAAATAGACAATCTTAACCACATGTGGAGCTTTTTCATTGCTTGGGCTCTCCTGTTTTCACATGAAAATACCTCGATGCACAAAGCCTCAGACTTCGACCTCATCCATCACCCAATATCAGTGTAGGACCTCACTAAAGTTCTTGTGGCTGAATGGGAGAAAAACATGGTGGAAAACTAGAAGGAAAAATCGTGTTTGTGTATTCTTGCAAACAGACTAATGGACTGGGCTGAAAATGCAACGTAAAAATGAGCTGATTCTTCAAGATGCAACAATCCAAAGTGAACCTCCACCTTGCTCCTGCTGCAGAACGACTGGAAAATCTCCTCCACCTCTCGTCTCGAAGCACCACCGGGGCGTCAGGTGGAGTTATGGAAAGGTCTTGACAGATTCTGGCTCAGTGGGATTCCCTCCTCCCCTCCACCCATTCAGCACCTCCTGCATTTATTGATCTATTTTTCTGCTACCCTGACACATTTTTATCCCACAGATGCCCGTCGATAATGATGTTTTGCTCTCTGTATCAAATGTGGTTATATCCCCGCATCCTGGCACCTGTGTGTGTACGTACAGATGAGAATTTATATTCAATGGCACGGGAATGCATTTGCCATTTCTCTACCAAGTGTCCCTTCTCGTTGTATGCAGCAGCAGCACAGTCAGACTGCTTGTTATGACTATGGATGTTGGTCTATTCTGTGAACCCTGATGTAGAGTGGAATGTGATGAAGTGAGAAAAAGACAAATGCGGCCACAAAGGAAGAAGGCGTCCTCCAGCACTGTTGAAAAACAAGCTGCTGCTGGAAATCACACACACATGCACATATATAAATATCCCCTCATGCTCCCAAACAGGCTTCCATGCACACTGCCCATTCATGCATATGCAGCGACTGGTGAGGGAAGGCTGTTAGGATCTGCAGTTGCTCAGTCCAGACAGGAGGGGAGAGCTGTCATCTGATGAAAAAACTGTACAGTTGGTTGACTGAGGAGCCCACTCTCTAAAACACACACTGACACACACACACTTCCCCCAACATCCTCCAACTCCCCTGAGAAAAGTGCACGTTCAGCCCACTCAAGACTCAATGCCCTGTGTGGGTGTTTACGCAGGGGATCAACAGAAAGGCTCACAAGTGTCAGACGCCCCATCCACTCACCGCCTCCGAGTCTTCAAATCCATGTAGGTACAAGTTATCGTACATGGAGGAGTGAGATTCCAAAAAGCAGCTTGTCGATGCAAAAAATAAAAAAGGGGGGGGGGATCAACCTGTCCAGAGAGGATGGATGAAGATGATGATGATGAGTACAGGGGGATGACAGAGCCCAGCAGCCGTCTCTGTCTCCACATGAAGGTAGATCACAGAGCAACAAGACCTCACCAGAGCAGCAGCAGACAGAGTAAAACGAAAAAGGTGGAGCCTTGTGTTTTCCCGCTGCTGAATTGGATGCTAGTGCCCCCGAGACGAGCGAGTGTTGGTTCCCATTATAAGGCAGCCTGCTTGTCCCCAGAGGCAGAGCAGACCTGGCATTTCATCTGCCTTCCAAGCTCAGATCACACAAGCCAATCCTCCCTTCCTCCAGCACCGTCTGATGACAGAGGTGGGAATGCAGGGCTGCTGATTGGCCGGCGGAGGCTACGCTCGGGCTGGTTGACTGTAAGTGAGGAAGAGGCATAAAGGGGAGGTGGAGAGAGGCAGGGGGGGCAATGGGGTCCGCAGCCTGAGAGCATCATTAACCAGCAAGCTTTGAATTCAGAGTGTGTGTGTTTGTGTGTGTGTTTGTGTGCTTGTCTGTGTGTGCTTGTGTGTGTGTGTGTGTGTGTGTCTGTGATGCTGATGCTGCTGCTCTGTTACAGCTGCTCGTGCACGTCTATAAAATCAGATCTATGAACGTCTGTTACAGACAAACTCAATGAAAAGCTGTAGTTTGATGCTTTTATGACCACAACTGTTAAACATAATCACTGAATAATGGAGGAGTGTAAAGATGTATTTGATCGATTCGTAGTTTATTCATTCTTTGTGGAGCTCCTAGTGATTAATTCCCTCGTTTTACCAAACATTTATTATAATAATCATGGCCTGCATGAACTTTTCCTCAAGTTACTGTATGAAGGCGTTTATTTGATTAATACAAAGATGTTTTTAAACTGTGATTCTAAAATTTATAGTAAAAACAACTGGAAAATGTTTGTGGTTGTCTATATTAAAGTTTAATATCAGTGTAGGTATTGTATTGGCTTGTTAAAAGTTATTACTATTATTTTGGCTGTGTACCTTTTACATAGAAAGTTCAGATGGAAAATAATGTGTATTTATCTTGTTAAATATTTCTAAAATTATAAAATATAGATACATTAATCAAACTGGTATTTTATGCTTGTAGGATTCAATCCAAACTGTGATTATGGTTTCTGTGTTCTGTCTTCAAAAATAAAGAAAGAACAACAGCGCCCTCTCCTGACAAAACACGTTACAGCAGCTCAACCTCTTGCTGATGCATCTTCATCAAACCTGCGTCAGTTCTTTTTTCTTTGTTTTTCTTCCTGTTCCACAGTCATCAGATATTATATATATTATCAAACTACTCATCAGATACTGACGTGTCACACCTCAGCAGTGTGTGAGTGTGTGTGAGTGTGTGTGTGTGTGTGTGTGTGTGTGTGTGTGTGTGTGTGTGTGTGTGTGTGTGTGTGTGTGTGTGTGTGTGTGTGTGTGTGTACTGGTGCATAAAGTAACACATCAGGCCTATGTTTCTGGAGAATGCCTAATAGACAGATAGAGAGAAAGAGAGAGAAGGAGCTTATTGGGTATCAGAAGATGCAGGTCAACATGGGATTCTGCAACAGTTTGGGAGCTTCATTCAATTCAACGTTCAGCTTCCACAAGTCAAACACTGACTTTTAAGATTGAGACCTTTAGTTTCAGGGCCAGGTTTGAAAATATGACGAGATTGAAAGTAAGGATTCAGGTTATAGTTGTGGCTGGTTAACATGTAGTGGCTGGAACAAGCCATCAGGGGACGATTGATATCGACAATCCATTCATCATCCATACCACTTATCCTTTGAGGGCCGAAAGGGGCGGGCAGGGAGCTCTGAGAACAGGTCACTAGCGCATCACAGAGCCAACACACAGACACAAACTACTAATCACACTCACATTTATGGACCATTTAGAGATGGTGATTTGAGCCGGGAACCTTCGTAGTAAAGCAAATACATTTTCTTTTTCTAGATTTGAAGAATTTGTTGTTTATATCTGTTTTATGGGATTTTAATTGAATATCTTATATATATATATATCTACGACAAAATCAGAACTCTGACAGTGACAGGAATTTATTGCGATTTATTAAATACTGAAAATACCATTTTTTTTTTTTTTATAGAATGATAATGAAAATAATCATGTGATTACTTGTACAACACATCCATGGACACTCCAGTGTTTTACTATTCACTATACAGTATTTGTATAATATTCACAGGGTTACTTTCTTGTTCGAAGTTTTACTCAGAGTGACTAGAGGGCTAAAGTTCAGTGTGCCAGTTGTGACAGCAGTGGCCATACTCCTGCAGTAATTCATGCATTAAACGGCTGCTGAGTTGAGCCATGTGACCTACATAAGAGGGATTAGCAGTGTGAAGACGCCACTGTTTTATCAGTGTTTCTGGCTGCAAGCAGAAACTAATTTTGTTAATGGAGCTTCACTGCTTAATGTTTGAGTGATTCAGAAATTAGACATTTCTGGGTGGAAACTGTATCTTATTTTAAACTGGGCTTTCAAATTTGTAATTCTTTTCTTTTAATTTAGTCTCTGTGCAGCACCTTGAATCCACCTCTGTGTCTGAAAGGTGCTTTATAAATAAAATTGTCTTGCCTAGTGAGCACCTAGTGTTTAAATGAAGAAAGTACTTCCTGCTGAAAAGGGAGCGGAGCTGCAGTTTCCTGCTCATCCACCTTCTGGGCCCGACCCCTGTTGTTAAAGGGCATCCGTTACCATGGATACGTGGGGGAATCAAAAGAGAGCCACTTCTCACCTGATGACGACCACACCGGTGATGACACATCACAGCGGGGGTGTTAGAGAACTCTATGAGCATGTTATAAGGAAAAGTAACGAGTACGAGGGAGTATGGAGGTTGTTCTGTCTTCAGATTTATCTTTTTACTTTTTTATTTGTGTGTCAATTAAAGATGTAGTTGACCACTGTATTAGGGACGGATCTACACTCAGCAAGTTATTTTTAGAAGTTTAAGTATCTTTAAAAGAAAAAGGAAAAAAAGTTTATGTATATATAAATACATATATATATGTGTGTGTACTGTGTATGTATATGTACTGTGCATGTATATGTGTATGCATGAGTATATGAATATGTACTGTATATGTATTCGATATGTATATGTATCTGTGTACTGTATATGTATAAGTATATGTATATGTGCACGTATAAGTAAATGTTCTGTAAATGTATATGTGTGTATATATAAGCTTATGTATATGTACTGTATATGTATATTAATATGTAAATGTATATGTGTGACCTGTAATTCCTCAGTACTCTCATACAAACAGCAGCCACAGATACAAGCACTGACACTATCATAAATCACATCTGGATAATAGATGATGTAAATAAAAGAAATACATCAATAAAACAAATTGAGAACAAACCACCATCTTAAACATTTAAAATCCACATTTCAGAAGCTCCACTTCGAAGATGAGCAAAGAATTTGGCGGGATGATTTATTTTGATTTGACATCAGCAGATCTCCTCAGAGAGACGTGGTGTTGGCACAGGCCAGAACATGATGGAGGATTCGAGGTCATGGAAAAACGAAAGAGCCAGTGACAAAGAAAGGAAGAAGGCAGCTGGGTGGAGGTGTTGGGGACAAAGGTAACCAATGACAAACTACCCTGGTGTCGCTGAACGGCTGCAGCAGCCTCAGTTCCCTTGGTTACTTGTTAGTGGGATGTCAAAGTCCAGGCTAAGTCCCTGCCTGTATTATGAATTACAGAAGGGACTTCATACAGGATACCAATTAGAATTTGCTTAACAGTGGCACATGTGAAAAGAAGAATTAAACAGGCCCTTTCCTGATGAATTAAACATGGCTGCTCGATGCCTCCTGAGCAGCTGAGCGGACTCAATTCCCAGGCTGATTCAAATCTAGGCCATCGGTTCCCTTAACTACACAACAGTGAACAAAAGCTTGTGTCTGCAACACACCGTCTGACCTCCTGTACCTTTCTTCACTTCTCACTTGATGCTAAAGTCCGACTTGTGTGAGTGAGACTGAAGGTTCTGGAACGGTTGAGGATTGGGGTCAGAAAGCAGCAGTGGTGCAGCAGAGCCGGAGCGCTCGCTTTCTCAAGTCTCTGAGACTCCGTGACATTTCTAGCACAAAGACGGAAAAACCCACCTGCTCAAATAATGTTTCTGTACGATGTGATGAAACACTTTACATTCTGGCTAAGGAGGTAGAGCGGGTTGTCCACTAACCAAAAGGTCGATGGTTCCAGTCCACATGGGCAAGATACCAAACCCCAAATTGCCCCTGACAGCTGTTCTGGCAGAGAGTGAATGGTGTGTTTTATTTTTTTTATGCTATGAAAATGAGGTGAGACTGACTTTCAACGGCTCCATGTCCCATCTGCTAACATGGAAGGGCCACCTTTATGAGCTGTAATGTTGTCCATCTTTATTTTTAGTATCGTTACCTAAACCAAAAGGGTTTATAGTCAGTATGGTGGCCACTATGGGACAACAAAGACCCAGTTAATCCAGTTCAGTTCTACTTTGTACTCAGTATAATGTGGACTTATTCAGTCTCAGTTGTACTTAGTAGGACAAGGTCAAGTTTAACTCGCTCCAGCCAATTTCCTTTGATTCAAGATATTTTAGAAATTTTAATATTGCAGTATTGAGAGTACAATTCAATCTATCAAAGCACAACTTTCATTTTCAACTTTCATTGTTATTTCATGAACTCAGATCAGATCCATATCAGCCTTAAAATCTTTGTATCAGTCAGATTCCCATACGCTGACGTGATCATATTAGAGCTAAAAAGGTTATAATAGGCAATATGTTTAGAACTACTGCATTTTATTATGTTGATATAGTTCAATAGCTGTTGTCAGCTCCAGATTGTTGAAAGGAAAGCGACGTGCGACCCACCTGTCTGAGGATGAAGCTGGTGGACGTGGTGCTGCCGTCTGACCTCTTCAGTCGGCTGCGTCTGGAGTAAGTCCCTCTGTTTCCCTGATGATGTTCAAACAGACACAAATTCACTTCCTGTATTTGCGACCCTGTTATTGTTGCAGCTTCCCCACATTTATCCCTCACTGTCTTCATACACTTGCTCAAGGGCACCTTCCTTCAAGCAGCCCCCATTTAACCCTGCGTCTCGGCCCCCGGGTTGGCAGAGCTCTATTTCCAGCTGCCTCTTGTCCTCTGTGATGACCTGATTCTATGAACTTCATCAGGCTGTCATGCACCAGCATCCATAATACAGTCTCATGATTTCTGACCTGATTTCACAGGTAGTTTGTTTCTGTGCCTGACGAGCCCGTCAGCAAACACTTCATCTGATGAGGAACGATGTGAAAAACCAGGAGGGGAAATATGATAAATTACTTTTCCATCTCTGTATCTACCTGCAAATTGTCCTTCTGAGGCAATGGAGCACGTCTGGGGTGAAGTTCAGGCTTTTAACCTTCCAAGCACAAAATAAACTGACCCCTACATTGTTTTTATCAGGGGATGCAATCAACATTTACATTTTCTCATTGTCAATTAACCTTCTGATCATCTTACTTATTATATTCATTAAGTGTTAATTCCATAAAACTGTGACAAAGGCACTGTTCAAATTACACATTAACTCCTGCACTACCTGTACAGCTCTTGATGACATATTGCACATACATTTTTACATCTTTCATTATTATTTCATAATTTTCACATAAGATTCTGCTCTTGTATTTTTAATATATATATATATATATATATATATATATATATATATATATATATACTGATAGTACTTGTTTTATCTTTCTCCTCACTTTCCTACTTATTATGTCCATTATCATGGAGAGGAACCTGATAATGGACAAATGTAGATTTTTGGCAGGCTGATGCCGACTTGATTCTGATTTCCCAAGGACCAATAGTCCAGAATCCAAAGATGTTTAATTGAGAAAACAGTTTGAACTCAATCTCTACATATTTGCTTTTTGCCTGACTGATGTACAGTATATTACTACAGGCACTATAACAGTAAAATATATATTGATTAAGCATCCGTGTTTTCAATGTATTGTATCGCAACCTTTATATAACCTCTCATCTTTGCCTCATGATTTATGCAACACTGCAGTTTCCCTGCAGGATTGATTAAGTATTTATCAAACTATTAGGACCAGACACGGTGACCATTTATTTCATATGATGATATGAATCATATTGTCAGACAGAGTGAGAGTTATCCCAGTATTCAGTATTTCTGCTAACCCTCCAACATTGTGGTCATTATTACAAATCAATATCGGCCTGATTTATGGCTGTCCGGGTTTTGCATCAATATGGTGACATACATTGATCCGTCAGGTATCTAAATTACTGTATCTACCAACAGTGTCTATATTTCTCATACAGCTTTACCAATATATCAGTCGGTAGATAAATATTGGCCGATATCAGCCTTTCACAGACATTTTGTTATCAGTGTTCTTTGCCAAAATGGAAACTATGTATATATCGCAATTATTTGGTTGTATTTGTGTTTAAATTTTCTTTTTAGTTATTCATTTTTAGTTATTCAAAATAAAGTTATTGGATACACTGTAAAATGCCAGGTTACAGTCATGTTTCTTTCTTTCTAACAATCTATCTATCTATCTATCTGTGCATTAAATTTTGTTTGAGAACTCAGAAGAATTTCTTCTCTGTAAAAAGTGGCCTGGGACATTCCATACACCATGAGAGGAACTCCATCAGAAACTGTTTAATAATTAAACACATCATCTCAGGTTTTTCAAATCAGCACCTGATCACTAAATTAATGGAAACCCCAGAGGCCCGTTAGGGAAGATGAAGAATTCAGCTATAGTTAAAAACAGAGAGAGCAATCCATCAAGAGAAGAAAGAGAAGAGGAGAAGAGGAGAAGAGGAGACGTTTGGAGTTTGTATTTTCTCCTCCTACCTGGAACACAGGCTTCTGCTGTGCCTCTCCTATCCCGTGACGGGTGTAGATGTGCCGGGACATATCCGCCAGCTCGTCGGTCCAGGGCGGAGGCTGCCGCTCGGCCCCGCTCCACTGGAAGTGCTGCTGCTCGGGCAGCGGACAGGGAACCACCGCGGGCTCCAGCTCAGCTCCGGGTCACCGCAGCAGCAGCAGCAGAGGATGGAGAGAGAGAGAGAGAGAGAGAGAGAGAGAGAGAGAGAGAGAGAGAGAGAGAGAGAGAGAGAGAGAGAGAGACGGGGGAAGAAAAGATGGCTCCGGCTGCTGGAGAGGTGTCCTGCTCGTGTCTGTGCAGCAGATGAGGATGGAGACTGTGTTTGCTTCAGATCGGATCCTCTGCTGCCCCTCCTCCCTCCTCCTCCTTCCTCCTCCATCCACTCCATCACACAGGACTGTGGGGCGTCCAAGGACAACAACCACAATGCAGGAGACCAGCTTTATAATAAATACACAAATAATACAATCTAAATTAACAAGTCAAAATAAACCTACAACAACAACAACAACAACACCAATAATAATAATAATAAGAAGAACAATAAAAACAATAATAGTAATAATAAAAATAATGATAATGATGATAATAATAATAATAATAAGAAGAAGACAATAGTAAAATACATTTATTTATGTCACCTTTAACAGTGCTTTAAAAATTTGAAGGCTGAGTGAAATGTACTAAATTGTATATGGAAATATTAAATATATGAGCCTCATACACATTGATTCATGCTCATTTAAACCCCATTTAACAAATAGACATATATGGTTTAACTTGCCTCCAGTTGTTATGTCTTCTACAGTGACTGTTTTCAGTTTTCATTCCACATTCCCATATTATTTTAGTTCATAGCCCACGCTCCATCTCCGTTAACAGGATACCTTGCAGTAGTTTCTACTGATAAATCACATGTATGTTTCTTTTTGAAAAATTAAATTTGTTTTTCTCCATTTAATAACTACTTCTGCATCTTCGACTAATAATAACAATTTATGATAATACATTTCACTTACCTAACACTTTTAACAATGCAGTTTGCATAAGTAAAAACAGATAAAGCAAATAAAAAGACTATATGCATATTGAAGATGGAAAAGTATTATGCACAGATATTTGTGGCACAAAGTTCTTAGTTAAGGTAACAAATAAATGAAGATAAGCCACTTAAAGACCATGAGTTATTAGTGTAAAACTAATTAATTTCAAACGCTTCTAAAAAGCTATCATTGGGATAATTAGTTGCCTTAAAATGTCTTAAATATAAATAGACCATGTTTGAATATAGGCTTATTAAAAACATTTATAGTATATTTTGAAGAATTGTAGGTTCAGCACTGTATTCTTCTACTTTCAGCAAACTCACCAGGACAGACAACAGCTGATAAAATCTCCTCCATCATCCTCAACACACCAAATTACCAGCTGTGCTGTTATCAGACGAACTCGCTGCAGGACAGAGGAAAGTCTTTACACCGTGTGTAACCTGGAAAACAGCCTGTGGTGCCTGGAACATCCCATCAAACAGAACAGCTTCTACCTGCATGTTTCCATTAGAATAACACTGGTATGCAGTGCAAGTAGAAACTATAATAATAGTCATATTATTGGCTCATGCACCACACAGCTGGTGCTGAGTGCAGGAAATAGAAGAACCTAATTAAGGAGAAAGTTACTATTTTTATCTTAATTGAGCAAATGTAATTAGACATACTGAATGTAGGAGACTGGAAGGGCCCAGTACAGCGCATACACACGTAAACTCAAACTCCACCACACTCTGAAAATCAGTCTGCTGAATGTGCTTGATTTTTTCATCAAGATCCATGAATTATTCCCTGGGAAATAGGTAAAAATGTCCCAACAATAATAAGAGGGATAAAAGTCCTTGATCCGCACCAACATTAAATGAGTTCTTCCCTCACCAATACTGCATCCTTCCACCAAGTTCCATTGAAATCGGTTCAGCACATTTTTCATAATCCTGTTGACGAACAAACAAACCAACCCGACAGACATGGGGGAAAACATAACCTCAATGGCAGCGCTAAAAGAAAACACAGAGCACTCCAGCACACGTCATTTTTTTTATTTCAAAGAATATTTATATGTTTGCTCTGTTACAAAAGCAGTTTTTTTTAATCCTGGATAAAGAAACTTCTCCTGGAATATTTTAAATATACAGAATTATACATATCCAGCGGATTCTGAGACTAGAATTACTCGCCAAAGTTCTATCTGTGTCATTCCTTTGATTCTCTACAGAAAAACAAGGCATCCAGTGGTAAATAAATGTTTACAAAGCTAAGGTGCAATGTCAATGTCACTGACAAATCCAGGTATTTTACATCTAATATACAGTGCCTGTAATATGAGGCGCATAAAGGAAACAGACAGTTCTGGAGAAAAAATTATAACTACGGAGCGACTGCAACAGAATTGTAGATTCTATTAGATTCTATTTTTGATGAAACAACAGAAGTTAAAAACATGACGTCTCACTTCTTTTTCTTCATATTAACAACAAACATTTTGTTCCATTTACATTTTTCCAGGACTTTAAAAAGAAGGAGCAATTGTCACATAATCTGAAATAGTGTAAATCACAAATGAACAATGCCTCAATATATATATCTATATAAATCAACGTAGGGGCAATGTCATTGACCGTTTAGAAACACAAGTCGACAGCTTCTGCTAAAAGGAAGAGAGCCCACGGATGAGGACGAGCGGCAGAAGGGTAGTGACATAACAATCATGAACAGATGCAACGTTTTATCAGATTAATAAACACACAAAGAGATCAACTACCTGTTTCTTAGTTCAACCTATAATCTGACCTTGCAAAAAATTGGTGTCATTCCACGAGAGAACGCCCTGACATGTACAAACATGCAAAAGACATAAATGTACACACGCACAAAAAATGATCTCCAACGCATTACAAGGCAGTGAGTTGATGGAAAAAGCAACTTTTGAACCATTTGGACAAATATAACTGTTAACATAACAGATCTGTGCTGGTGAGGAGGAGGAGAAATGAAGCACCAGGCTTTTTAATAACTGCAACCTGCGAGCGCCTGCGACTCGTCCCACAGATACCGTTATATGCTGACTTGGCAGAAAGATGAGCTCTCGCATCAAAATCCCAGAGTGTTTCGATCCCTCAGCGTCAGGATGAACTGTACCTGCCCGAGGGTGAAGTCCGCGATACGTTTAAAAACAAGATGGTGATTTAAAACTTAAAGAGAAGCAAAACATTTAGGGCCAGTGTTCACATGAATGAAAATGCCATTTAGGTGTCCAATGGCGTTCGCTAGCATAGGATGCATGTGGGTGAGCAGTGATGGATATTCAGTGTGTGGTGTTTCCAGTTGTATTGACTTTGCAAAGTTGTGTTTTTCCTCTGCCTGCACACCGTCTTTATGGGACGGTCAGCCGCATTTGTCTGTCACCTGTCTAATAAGACAGAAGACATGTGACAGAACAGGCATGCATCAGTTTTGATCAATACATCTGAACCAGCCATGTGTGAGGGTCACTTTCAGAGCTGCAACCTGAGGGATATATTTGATCTCTTGTATATTTTATTCCCTCCTGATCTTGTATGAGGCTGTAAGGGCTGCAAAAATAACTCGAGTGCACAGCAGCACTCTGGCTGAAAACATCAAAATAGGCAGAGGACTGAAGCTGCAGCTTAGTGTGTTGCTTTCACTTCACAGCGGCCAATGAGAAACAATAGCATATGTTTATTCATTTAACTACATTAGTTTGGACATGGCCGGACCCTCTGTTACCACTGAGGAAGATGACATGCTGCATGAACTCCGAGGAGAGAGGACTCAGTAATAGTATCGTGTGGGAGTAGCTTTGTTTTGTGTTTAACTGGGGATTGTGAAAAGCTCGTTTCCATAAAGCGAGATAACGACTCGCTGACTGCACTGCAAAAACCAACTCTTCTCCTGTGTCGACCTGTGATGTTTGTGAACACCAGTGTCAGTCAACCAGGAAAAAGAAGTAGAAGAAGAAACTCCTGGCGCCATCTTTAGCATCATATACAGCAGCCGAGTGCAGACTCAGTTACACAGCAGACCTGCATCACACACACCTCAGTTATTTCAACCTTCCCAGGGTGTGTTCACTCCAGCTTGACAGGAATGATCCTAAAGCAGCTATCCCACACACACATAAACACACACTGTAAGCCAAATGAACACACAGCCAGCAGCTGAAACATCTGAGGTGGGTATGAATCTCAGGTCTGCGGTCACTGGAGTTTTACAGCAGCGGCTGTTGATAATACGCCGTCTGCTGCTGCGGAGGAGCCTGGTGAAGAGGAGCAGCCACAGGATAGGACACGGGAGGCATGCCCGAGTTGTGATAGGTCTGTATGTCCATGGCCACGGCCCCCTGAGGAGGGTATGGAGCTCCCGCAGCTTGGTTCATGTACTGAGTGTTCATGCCACCACTGCGAAGAAAATACAGAGTTGACACTTAGTAGCAATAGAAAATATATGAAAACAGTGAGCGACTAAATCTTTGTTACATGGACATACTATGACAAAAGGGACTGTAATGAAAATGATACACAATGCAAATCATAGAACATCTGGATCATCTGTAATCTCTCAGATGATATAATATCTGGTTATGTCCGGTAAATGCTGAGGTTCTGAGCCACATGACGCAACACATGTCAGTGTTTGTCTTTGGAGTGTCTCTGCTCCGAGAGCCGTACAGATCTTCAGTTTATTATGTTCTCTTACCTCATGTAGGGAGGCTGAGCAACTTGGCAGTTGGGCGGTGCTGAGACATTGGGGGGCAGTGAATGCAGAGGTGCGGGCTGGTCGCTGTGGAGATTGTAAGGCTGTGCGCCAGGAACCTGGGGCATCCCTGGAGGCAGGTAGGTGGCGTTGGTTGGTCCGAGGTAGCCCTGAGCAACGAGGGAACATAGGTCTGAGAATTACCAACATGTTTACTGAGGGCTCTCATAACAAGAGATATGCATTCAGTATATATACATCCATAACACTACATTATTCAGTTACTTCAGAGTCCAAAACAACTGCAGGAAGTCACTCAGAAATAATCTGAAACATTTTGTAAAAACGCAAAAAGTGAATGTCCTCTTCCTCTGTCGATGGACTGACATTAGTGATACTAATAAAAGAGAAGTCCGTCACTGAATGTCTGGCTGCTAGAAGTTAAATACAAAATGTATCTATTTATAAATTACCATTATTAGATGAATTAAGTGAACAGTGTTCCAGTGAGTCAGCTAGTTTTGCTGCGTTATTGTTCATGCCTTCAAAAGATGCAAGAAGAGCACAACAGCTGCTTTGGGAGTTTATATAAATAGTACCAGGATTTCATCTCAGTAACTTCAAGTGTAACAGAATCTGTGTCAGTGCAGGTGTGAGAACAAGCTGACGTCAGTTTTACTTTGCTCTGCAGATACAAAAAAAAGATGAAGGAGGGTGAAAAATTAGCAGCACAAGCGTTGTGGGTCTGTTCACTGAAGTGGACATCTTTCAAAATCTCGGGGCGGAGACAGTGACATCAATAAATACAGAAAACAGCCCCTGCCCAGAAAAGCCAGGCAGCCTGCAACCCTCCAGAGAGGGAGAAAGGAAAAGGCTGACTGAGTGTAACACCATCAGTCAGGGATGCAAAATCAACCAGTTTACAGGACAAACACAAAGTACTTGACTATAGAATGTAAGAAAACATGAGAAATTATTTTAAAAAGTACTGCTGTTCTGTATCATAGTCCTTTACATTAGTCCTCTGTTATGACCATGAAAACCCACAACTGTGGGTGTCTACACAGTGCTGACACTCAAAAGATTATATATTTATTAATGCAGATTTTCAAATCTCTTTACCACAGAAAATGTACGGCTCTTAATGTCCTAAACTTTGAGTCAACAACGACTGAATCTACTCGTTAATTATGTACGACTTCCCTGCTGCTTTCTAGTGATTCAGCCCGCTTCACGGAGGGGGGGGGAGAGGGAGAGAGGGAGAGAGGGAGAAGGAGAAGGAGAGGGAGAGAGAGGGAGAGAGGGGCAACAAGGATCCTGAACGATTTTTTTATTGTTTTGTTGACCAAGCATAACTGAATTTGAGAGAAATTAGGCCTCACCATCATGTGCAAGAGCGACGTGTCATTCATTTCCTACAGCTTCTGGCCTTCGAAACAGTGACTATCAATACGATAAATAAATGTTAAAGTGGAACTTTAGGGCTTTTTCCTGACCTGCATGGCCACAGCTGAGCCGGTTGGTGCGTACTGCGGCTGCATCTTGGAGTAGGTTGAGTAGAACGGAGCCTCGTTCATGAGCTTGTTGTAAAGCTCCAGAGCCTCCAAAACTTTCACATTCAACTCTGACAACTCTGAGTGTTTCCTGTAATACACAGAGATATCGATGTACATCATATCACATGAATGCACATCTTTTCTGCATGTTTTATTCTGTAAAACAAAAGTTTTGATGTGGGAAATATATTGAGAAACATATAAGCAGAAGCTGATATGTCTGTGAAAGGCACATATTTATAAATTGGCCGGGCTCTATTAGATAATCTCAGTCACCCAGCTAGGATTAACACATCAGTAGAGATTGTTCTGATAAACATAAATACTTCACATCTTTCTTCACAGTACCTGTCAATCTCCTCCAGCTGCTCATCAATCATCGGGTTCATCTGTTCACACGCTCCTGTTCAATCAGATATTTACAGTTAGAGAAGGAGGGAACAAGTTCTGTGCAGTCGTCACTGGCACCGACACTAGATTTACAACAGTATTGAGGTTTATACCCTCCAGCTGGATCAGCTCTTGGGCATCAGGAGTCAGATTCGCAGGATCTGCATTCTGCAGCAGTGCCAGCGTTCTGTCCATCTTTCCCTGCAGAGTAAACAGAGCACGTTTGGGTTAGCAGAGCTCAACTGAACTGTATATCGTCACCTTCCTAAAATAATGGCCCAAGTTGACAAAAAAATGTTTTTGGGCCTAAATCATCTCCTCATGATGCTGGCCACCTCTGGTAAAATCACCTACATCCTCGGTTGAACAGATCATGGGATTCTACCCCTGTAGAATAATGGTCTATGTCAAGAGTGTGACTTAGGCCGTTTTACAAGCTTTTCAAGATGGTGGCTGCATCAAATAGAACGAAAATCTACCTAGCCGCTGAAGTTATTTCCATGATTTAGGGCTCGTCCCCTATTGGTAAGTGATGAGGTTTACTATAATATAGGCTAGGCTATAAGAATTGCAGTTATATTACTTTTTATTCAGTCTTTTTAGTCAGCACTTTAGTCAGCAAAATAGCTAGGTCCATGAAGCTAGCATTTAGCAAAGAGTGGAAAGGCCCCAGAATCTGTGGCTGTTACAAGTGATAGGCTTTCTGTTAACTCTTTTCTGTCTTTTCAAATATTTCATCTACAGTTTTTGACTCATTTTTTCCACATCACATGATCTAATTAAGAAAGGTTTGAATACCGTATCTAACAGCTAGAAATTATGAGAATAACAAAAAAATTACAAAGGATCCTCTTTACAACAGCTTGTGCACCCCTAGGGGTTCATGCACACCACTTTGGGAATCCCTGATGTAGCTTAATACAAGTGACCACGAGTCAAATCACACATTTGACTGTACACCTCCAAGGGTTGAAATGTTTTTCCTTTTTGGTAGGAGATGCACTTGACAATTCTGACACCGATCCGGCCACATCCACTGAAAATGACAATGAGGCAGTCGAAGAGATGAAGCAGCATGTACCAGGCCAAGACTCTGTTTCAGATGGAACACTCCCGTTGATGTTGTTGAAGATGCCAAGCAGACACATCGACACCATGAAGAGGACATATCTGATGATGATGTCATAAGCGATCCAGACTATACCCCCATCCTTTGATGAGTCCTTTGAAGGTGGTTTGTTGTTAAGGTTTATTTATTAGTCTCGCTATTTAGGCTATTTATAAGTTATTTATTCCTCTTATGTTACATAATTGACAGACATTGTTATTAGTATGTCAATAGTCATCTATTGTCATAACCGTTTTGAGTGAAATTATTAATAAATATCATATATTCAATAATTGGTAAAAAAAATTGTGTTTTCTGAAAAACCTGAAAAAATGACCATAAGTTTAAGAGGGTGCTGATAAGTAAATGTACGTCCAACCAGGAAATGTAGTACCTCATCTATGAAGACAGGCTCAGGCTCAGGCTCAACTTTGGTTTCCTGGCTCGTCTCTTCAGCACTGGCAGTCTTTTCAACATAAGCCACTGCAGAGAAAAAATATCAGGTTTGATCAACTGTTCTTAAAATAGTTTCTTCCAGTTCAAATCATGAATGATTCCAAAAGGTACAAAAAGAAGGCGTTAGAGACAGTATGATTCATTTTCCGCTTCTGTAAATATACCGACCTGTCTCCGGTTCAGCATTCAGATTAGTTGAGACAAAGTTGGAAGGGAAGAGGCCAACTCCTCTGTGGTTCTCTCCTTTCCACCAGTTTGGATCACTGGGAACAAAAGCATGAAACAGGCCTGAGCTTCAGGGAGTGAGTCACACTGAGCATCTGGCGAAGGTTTACGCCGATCACGTTTAATTATATAAAAAAATAATTTTCACCTTATGGTGTCTGCTACAGCTCTCCTCAAATCATTCGCAGTTTGGTTTTATTATATAGAGTTTTATTCAGAGTATTACAATTTTACATAAGTGTTGCTGGCTTTATTTGTGGAGCAAACTCTTCTCTGGCAATTTAATAAACCTACAGTATGTGGCGCAAATTTACAAATGCCTGTAAATCAAGATAGCAGTGTGAAGTGGCATCATAAAAATATGGTTTATTGTACAGTTGCAAAATTGGACAGCATATAGCCAAGTTAATAAAACTTACAGCCATGCTTTAATATCACTCCTTTGAACAACAATGATCAGAAAGTCTACATCATCTATGAACAGTAAAAATATTAAATTGGTATTTTGAGGACAAAGAAGAGCTGGTTCTTGATCGGACGTGTTATGAAACTATACCTGTCATCCAAAACCAGAATAACTTCTCCAGCTTTGAAGGTCAACTCATTATCTTCAGCCGCTTCAAAGTCGTACAGCGCGCGCACCTTCCGGGCCTCCTGCCCCCCTCCACCATTGGTGTAGCTTGGGGGGTCGGAGGTCAGGGGGCGTGTCTCCACCTGCTGCTTCTGCTCCTGCAAGGACAACTCGATGGCTGGAGGAGGTCAGGGGCAACAGAAGAGAAGTGCAAAGGAGAGGAGTGTATTTGTCAGATGTCCAAACACTTGAGCTATGTCCAGACACAGGATTCATGAATTTCCACTACTCTACAGTGAATAAAAGGAATATTGGTACTAAGTGAAGTCCTGCAAATGAAGTGTGGTGGCTGGAAAACGTGTATTTGTGGAAGAAAATTATGCTCAGATGCATTTGACAAAAGGTGTGTGTTGTGACATTTCACTTTACCTTTGGCCAGGTCGTCATCATTAGATGCTTTGCTTACAGCAGGTGTGCTGACCTTTGTGGTCGACCCCTGTGGTAAATAAAGAAAGATAAGGTCAGGCCTCTGTGTGTGTGTGCACCAGCATGTACACAATATGCAGGAGACAGAGAGTGACAGTGAAGCACTTAGGGACTAAAAGTGAAAAAGACATTTCTGTTGGCTGTGATGCCACCTGCAGGCCACGTTGGGAATTACATGTTGGTCGGATTTGCGTCTCAGAAACCTTTCTCACAGCTGTCTCACTATTTTGTATCCAAGCTCACAAGAGGCATCACTCCGACATGACACTGAGCTCAAAGTGAACAAAAACAAGTCAACAAGGCTGATGCATTACAGCGTATAGCAAATCTGAATTTCAGGGGCAGATTCACAGACTGCCAGATGAAAGCTGGAATGTGGTTTGAATTCTGTCTGTCTGAATCCTCCTCACGTGGGAAGACGACACAAAAATCTGTGTTCGGTTAAGTGTTGATGATACTGTGGTCGAGTGTTACAGACCACCAGAAAATACTATCCAAATATGATGAGGATAGGTAAGGCTTTCAGTGAAATGTGCGAGGGAGCAAGAGAGTAAATCCACATGTTTTTAAAGTAACTTGATATGTATTTGAACAGGTATCTAAAATAAATTTACACACAGTAAAAGTAGTAGTTTACAGATGAAAACACTCTTCTTCATCCAGAAACAGACATTCATCCATGTCTGTTTATACTATATATATATATATATATATATATATATATATACAAATAACTACTGATATTTGTTACGAAAGATAGTTTTTAAACCTGCGTAGGAAACCCACAGCATTCTAAATTACATTTGTGAGCAGCAATGTCATTTGTAAGGGATGATTGTATGAATCTTAAAATACAGACATTTTGAGCACGAAAACAGGGTGGGGTTTTCATTCCATCTAAAAGTAACACACAACTGCACATGCTGCTATACACGTCAACTAGTAGAATGTGTAGCAAGAACACTTAATGCAACGTGCACCGACAGGCACCCAGAAACTCGTTCGATCAACATGAGTTGATATCATGTGGCTGTATCACAGCGGGGAGAAAATAAAGCTGCATCCGATCTAAAAATGACCTGAGAGTTAAAAGGTAAATACTAGGAAGCCTTAGCACAGCGTGATACACACGACCTGCTGCTGTTTATTTAATGGCTCATTCAGATGAAATGTCATACCTGCTGCCTCATGTGCCACCTGCTCTTCATTAAAGCATTTTTCTCAACTCTGCGCCCCCTTACAACATAATATACAGCTCAGTCACTACTAAGGCAAAGAGCAGCACAGCAATGAGGAGGAGAAAACCAATTAAATTCCATATTATTCCTTAAGTTTCTCTTTCTACTGTAAACCCATAGGAATGTATCAGTTTAACCATGAACCCCATTCTTCTCCATGACCTGTTCTCTCTTTTATTAACACATGGAACTTGTTTATTTGCCCTTTAAGAGGGAATCAGTGCTTCTGAGTGTTAGGAACTGTGTTTATTACAAATTCACAGTGCACTGTCCTTCACATATGAGAAAAACAAAGATAGAAAATGTATTGTGACATAAAGCAGAATATGCGTTTATGATTTACTTATTAACTTATTTCACTCTTAAAATACAACTACTGAAAGTCACGTAACAACTTCAGACTATTCAATGTCTAAAGAAGCAAAGCCCTTGGTAAACAACCCAGAACAAAGGGTGTCAAGTGTTTACTGTATACCAGATAACACAGTTAGTGGGTCAGCTGTTTTATGACAACATGAGGACAAATTCCAACTCAACCCTTGACACATGAGGTTGATACATAGTAAAATCACACAGACGTCAGAGAAAGAAGAAGACAGAATCCAGTTCACTATGACCACAAAGTCCTGATCCTGGGTCAGACACAGACACACACATATGTATACCCACAGAATTATGTGAAATATGTGAGCAGGAAATTCCACTGTAAGCTTGGGCAGTTCAAGCGCAGACAGACCAGCTGGTCTGCAGTGAAACCACAATAACAACCTCAGGCTAGACAGAAAGGATCCACACACTTTGTTATTGTGTTACATGGACTGTAACTATAATTAGACGTTCAAATTCGACTCCAAACGAGGTCATTTATACCAAGTTTTAAGTCTAAAAGTCCACCAGAAGTGGCTAAGCTAGTGGACGTTAGCATTTCCAACAGTCCCTGAATGCACCTCGTCGGAAGATATCAGCAGACATTTACAGTAAAAACACGTAGTAAATGACCTCATTTTGAGTTGAATATGAATGCCGGCGCTTCCGGACACTTGGATGACACCACAGGAGCAGTATGGAGGCATGTTATGGTTTTTCTGTTGTTTTATTACGTCTGAAGAAGGACTCACCATTGACTTCAATCGTATTGGATTCTGTTCTAGCAAGGTTTACCCCCGAGACTCCAGAAATGTTTTGTGGACTCAAACATTTCAAAAGAACATAGAATGATCATTTTTTTGTAAATTTCAACCTTTTTGTCCATCGATAGGTATAATATAAATTACAATAAATGTCGTATATGTTTATGTTTCAGTGGTTATGTTGCAAGACTAAATTAATGATGAAGGTAAGCTGGCATTTGATTTGAACTTGCTTTCTGTTATGTTCTTAAAAAGCCATATTCTATATTATATCAACATACCTGTGAGGACGATGAGGGGAAACTGATGCCGTCATCTTTCAGAGACTTGATGGTGGCGCCGATGAGGCTGAGCTGTGGATCCTTCTGGAAGCCTTCTGCCCACTCCACCATCATAGCTTTTAGCTTTTCACACACCTTTGGGTGAGCCTACGAGGGACACGCACAAGAACAGCTGTGTTACTCTCTCCTGTGTTTTCTCCAGGGCTATAACCGAGTTAATGACTTAACTGAAATGCTGCAGATCGAAGTTATGTTCCTGCAACTGTTAACTTTCTTCACAGTGTGAGGAAGGACGTATGTGACGAAATATGGTTGAAAAGTAGGAATAGAGGAAAATACCCTGCTCAGCACGGTCCGTACTTCAGTGGCAAACTCCCTTGAACATATTTCCAAGTGGAATATTTTGCCACAGTTCGACACACAAGCACCCAGCAACTGCAAGGGAAGATTTAACAGCTGTTTATATGCAAGAAAAAGATGGTTTTTCAATTTAATTCAACCAACGAAAAAGGATTATTCTACCACTCAGTGAATTATTCAGAGCACATATTAATGGCTGGTGGAGCTTTTGTAATTATAAATGGTTCCAATGACAAAAAGGTCCTTGATTGTCTGAATGAATGAGTACAGGAATCTAAAAATAGCAAAGAGCATATTCGCTCATGATGACTCAGACAGAGAAACAGCTCCCTTACTCCTCCAGGTGCAAGATGATACACTTTCATGTACGGCTTGAACGATGGAAATATTAGATCAAATGCAGTTTATCGGCAGGTTAACATATTAGTCAACACCTGCTTCATAAGCCTAAATGGCAAAGAAGTTTTGACCCTCCTCACATCTGGTGAACTTCTGCGGACAGAAGAACCTCTTGGTTGTTTGTCTCAGCGAACCAGATCGAGTTGTAGGAAAAAATTATCATAATCTCACATTCTGTTCCTGAGTTATGGTGATAAATTATGAAAAGAAAGAGTTTTTGCTGAACAATACGATGTCACCGTGAAATTGACCTTTGACCTTTTGGATATTAAATGTTAACTCTTCATCATTTCATCCATTTAGATATCTAGTAATTTGTCATAAGTAATACACTCATTCTTGAATTGTGGCTAAAAATGTGTTCCGTGAGGTCAGGGTGACCTTTGAAGACCAGGGTCTAATCACTTCATCCTTGAGTTGATGGATGGACTGACAGACGGACTGACAACCAAAATATATAATATCCATCACCAACGTGGTTTGTTATGGACATGGTACTGTACATTAACACCTGAACATAAGTTTGAACCCTGGTAGGGTGACAATTCGAGGTTGTTGTGTCAATTGTTGCTTTGTGAAGCACTTTGACATGTTTTGTAATTACATTAATTTCGAGACAATATTCTCAATCTGTGAAGCAGAGAGCTGAGCAAACTCACATTGAGGGCCTGCATGGAAACATGAGGAACTTTGTGATTGATTCTTTTCATGATGGATCTCAAGCTGTCCTTTGGTCTGGAACAGATGAAAACAGGACAGAATGCATTGTTAGTACAAGAACTACAACAGAGCACAGAGATGCTCCTGCCCAGCACCTGATCTGATAATATGTAAACTCAAAGTCCAATGCAAATGTGCTGTTCTTAAAAACTGTTGAACGACAGTGCTGCGCTTGTTATTTTGTTCTGTTATTTTTTTAGCTCACCCATTGGCTGTCGTCCCAATCTTGTCGCAGATGTCCATAATCAGGCCCCAGTCATCTGTTGTGTTGTTTTCATTGGTTGCCTTCTCTGGAAATATATCAAACAGAAGCACATATGTTCCTGTGAGAAAATGTCTTTGCTGTCATCATGGCTGTTTGTCTTCAAACATAATGTGTTCATGGGCAGACATGCCAAGTGTTAAAGTAATAAATAGCTACCATGTTTTAGAATGGTCTAATGTACTGAAGTCCGTCAGCATTTCACAGCTGGGTCACTCCCTGTCAATTCATTACACTTTTGGACACCCAGATCAAAATTATATGATATTTTTCAGGCGGATTTGGTCACATGAGAAACCTATTGCGCTCAAACTTTCTAATTAAGGGCATTAACTAACTAGATTCTTTGGGGGAGGTGTCTGTGACTTCAACTGGCCACATCTCCCTTAATAAAAGGTCCTAGAGAAATGGTTCTTATATTGTTTTAAAGCTCTTTTCCAGCTCTGTATTTATTTAAACTGTATAGTATCTTAAAAAATTATATATTTTATATTTTCCCATAAGTTAGTTTCAAATGTCATTAAGACCTCTAGACAGTTTGGTCTTTGGTTTTTGAGTCATTGTTAAGATATTGTTACTTTTCTCTGTTTTATTGTGTGAACCTGCAGGCAACCCCAGTGAAATATATTAAGTCAAGATTTTAAACCACACAGATCTTAACACATTTTATCTTGTGATCACTTTATTAGGTGCAAAGCTTAACAGCTGCTACACTAATTAAAATACACTAGTACTATTTTCCCTTGACATTTACTTTTGTAATCTTATATAAATGTGTACATATTTGTGTGATGGTACTGGAGGAGGTCTTTTTGTCAGGTAAGGAACCAACTGCTGCTTTGTAACATGTAAGCATGAAATCATTCAAACACACATTTCTAGCTCATATTAAAATGTCACGAGACTCATCCTCACTCTGTAACAGTCAACTAAGCATTACAGTGGATTATTGTCTGGGGATATAACAACAGTGGTGTTAAAGGGATGTGTAGGATAATGGCCTATAGGAACTTGGCAAGTATCCTTCATCGCCCATTAATCTGAAGAGTATTTTCTGACTTGTTCCAACAATCAAATATTGGTCATCGTGAATCCTTGAAGACCAGAATAACATCTTTTAGATTTAAATTGCTTGTTTTTAACGTTTAAAACCCTCAGATATTCACAGAACTACAAACAAAACAAACATAAACAACACATTATCAAAATAGTTGCTGATTAATTTCCTCCCATCTGACCCAAATCCTTCAAACTTCCATCTGCAACTTGTGATTCTGTTCATTACCAATTAATCTGCTGGTCACTTTCTCATGAAATTGATTAATCGTTTAGAGATTGTAAACCTAACATCTTGGGGGTTTGGATTGATTTAATATAATCGATTATTTCTGTCTCCGACTTTGGGATAATCTGACTATTTAACAGTTATGACGTGATTTGCAGGTCAGGTGATCCAGTACATGAGCCCAGTCACTGTTTACATGAATCAGCCTTAAAGTTACCACTCAGTAGTTTATCCTGGTAAAGATCACTGATCAATACATATATCGGAAAATAATGACGACCTGTCAGATGGTGAGAGACACATGAACAAAGTGAACCTTGTAGATTTACGGATGTTGTTGTGGCTTAAACACTGAGTAAACCGACGCTAAGCTAAGCTAACGTTAGCTCCCGTCGCTAGCTTCCCTCTGACACAGTGAAAACCACAAAGAAGAAACAGCTTCACTCACCGACATCTTGGTCGAACGGGTTTTGGGCAAACAAAGGCATGATGACGACTTAAAAACGAAGTCGGATAGTTCGACGAGAGGAAATGTTTTGCTCCGCAGACTTGACGTTTCACCGAAATAAATAATTTCTCTTCCTTGTCCATTAAACTCGCACCAGTTGCTCTTCCGGTAACTCGGCTGCCTTCAACAATGCCTGAACAAATAAAAATGGTGACGTAAGAAGAACATTTTTGTTTTCATACTATAGTGTTTAAATGTTTTACATTTTTTTTAATTATTGGAACTACAGCACTTTTATTCTATTTTTTTCTGTCAGTAAATACTTGGTCATTTAGTACATTGTCTATGTTTGTACAAAATAAATACTGACATCTAGCGGCAGAAAAGAGGAACGTCAGCGCATAAAGATTTCTTCTCTACTTCAGTACATTAAATTCGAAAGGAATCACTGTCTATACATTTATTTTTTTCTTATTTATACTGACTACAATCTTAATTATCTATATCATATTTTTGTTTCATTATTCTCATATTTATTTGAAAAGCCCACAGTACCATTACTGATAAAAGTGTTGTTGTCTTAGTGGATATTGTCCTCAAGAGGTCAAATTGAGTTACATTTACATTAGTTACATTTTTATAAATTCAATCATTGTTATTATCAAAAGATGTAACGAGAAATTTGGTGTCTGAGTGCCTGAGGGAAATAAAGAAACCGGCATTAATAAAGAGGGGGTTGTTTCTGAAATACAAAATCTGAGGAATGTAACACACGTGGATGTAGAATTTATTAGGGCTGCTGTTTTAGACTGTTACTGTAGTGTATTTATCTATCTATCTATCTATCTATTTATCTATCTATCAATAGTGTTGTGTCCTTCTGTGTCGAGGCTTCGAAGCATGTGTCGAGTAATCCAGGAGGATGTTTGTGAAGCGCGTATCGAGGTGACGTTCAAAGCCTCGCGAGCCTGGCCGTACCAGGTGACTGAGTTGGGAAACCGCCTGAAACCCAGCACTGTGGAAAAGTTGTAATTTTTATATAAAAATGAATAAAATGTCCATATTTTACGTGTTACATGTTGTCCCTAGTAACACAAGCACAGTCACATCACAACCCTCTGCCCAATTTGTTTCCACTTTCCCTTTTGACCCCCACCATTGTATCATAAAGACAGACACCATATTAATGAGTTCATAATTTATGTATTGGCATCACAAACATCATTCATTCATTTATTCAATTCAAAGCCATGGTGTCATTATAATCACTCTGCCTGTTTTACATTTATTGTCCGCTTGATGGCGCAGTAGAGCAAATGAAGCGCCATGAAGCTTCGGCCCAATGAACCAATTCACTAATCATTACTGCCAACTGAGTGTAATGTAGTCCGGGAGCCTTGAGAGGGCGTCTCTCTGAAGGAAGAGACAAATACTACAATCTTAGCTCAAGATAGTTCCCGCTCTACTGTTACCATTTAATTCCGCAGGAAGTAGAGCAGATTTATATATATATATATATATATATATATATATATATATATATATATATATATTTTTTTTATTTTTTTTATTTAGTATATTATATATATATATATATATATTTTTTTTTTAATTTAGTATATTATATATATATATATAATATACTAAATAAAAAAATGCTGAATCTAGTTATTTTTTATTAAAAATAAAGTTTCAAGCGGAAATGGTGGATTTTCATTGTCATATTTCAGTGAAAGCGCCAGAAAGCGGAGGCGGAACTACGGAGAGGGGAGCCATCTGTCCCCGTGACGGCACTTCCGGGTGTGTGCCTCCCTCCTGTGAGTCGGTGAACCCGACAGACAGTCGCTGTTGTCCGGGACCAAGCACCGTCGAGGGTCGCAGTCATGTCGGCAGCTGCTGCGGGGACCAAGGCAGCCCACGGTGATGTGGCCCCGAAGAAGAAGAGGGGCCCCGGCGCCCTGGCCACGGCCTACCTGGTCATTTACAACGTTGTTATGACAGCGGGGTATGTAGCGTGTGTCCTCGTGCTAACATGGCTCTAGTGTGTGTGTGTGTGTGTGACGAGACTAAATAATGGCTGAACGATTTTCCTTTTCAAACTTTTCGGATTTCTTGCTAACAGCGTTGATTTTGGATTATGAATGTGCTTGTTTGATGCATTTATTATGAGCATGAGCAGTGCTAGCATGCTGTGTAGTGAAGTCACTTTGAATTAGCTCACGGACGTCTAACGGCTCACACAGATTAACGCTGAGGAGCGTCAGACAACCACCTGCCCTGCACTTTAGTCTGACACAGTGCAGACACACACAATGCACCGTGCAGTCACACACCATGCAGACACGCACAGTGCAGACACGCACAGTGCAGACACACACCATGCAGACACGCACAGTGCAGACACACACAGTGCAAACACACACACATACTACTACTACAACACAAGGACGTCTGGTGTGTTGTCTGCTGTCAGTGTTTTGTCTATTTGGCATTTCCCATTGCATTGACATGTTTTGCAGGATTTGAGTTTTATATATTCACAATGTTAAAATAAAACATGATGTAGAAAAATGTTGAACTCTTTAAAAAGAGGCCCTTCTGCTACAAGACGTCACGAAAACAGTTGAAAAGATGCTTGTCAAGATGTAATTTTAACCAGATTAGAATAAAATTCAGAAACCAGGCAAAGTGGATTAATCTGCAACAATGGTGCACATAGCTCACCTCAGCTATGTGTCGAAATGTAAGTGTCACATTATTTTTGGTTTAAATTTAAAGATACCTTTTTGCTCCAGAATGAAGGTTGTGGTTTTGAATGTTCTTTTGTGAGCATAGAATGACAAACGGCAAAACATTTTACAAATCTGGGGTGGATCAATTTCTGATATTGCTTTATTGTCCAGCCCTATAAAATATATATTGATTAATTTATAATCAAATCTCCTGAAATCACTGAAAATTACCATGGGCATGTTTGAAGATTAAATTAAGAAAGAACCAGTTTGTGTGTTTGATAAAGACATGACATGGACTTGTAGACAAACTGTATTTGCAGCACATTTATAAATAAAGATGAGTTAAAGATTTCAGGGATTTGAATCAAAGTCAGTTTTGATTAAAAAGGTTTTAAATTAGTATAATTTTATATGGAGCTTTTTTGTGACATAATTACACAGAAGTTCAGATCAATAATTACTCTGCATATAAATTAACATCTTGGTTTTTAGATGTCTCATCAGAAACAACTTGTGTGATGTTTTTTTTATTGGGCTGCATTTTGAATTTTTCAAAGTTAAGTTTGTATAAAAGTATGACCTCCACTGCCCCAGATAGCATAGCAAATTTTAAAAGTAATTACATGTATCTTGGACCATGAACTGAAAACTATCTCAGTTTTATTGCACTCATTTGCACCCTGTTGCACAATGGAGTGGTGGTTGTTGTTTTCTCACTGTTCCAACCAGTTAGGTCACATTGTGTCCCGCTCAGTGTGGATGGGCCTCACACTGCTGGCTTTGTACTGAGCACGAGTCAGGGTGTCGTACATGTTTCCACTGCAGTATGTGCTAAGCAGGCCTGTGCAGTTTCTGCTGAACTGGCCCTTTTATTGATATTATTATTATTATTATTGAGGCAGTTTACATACGAGTGACATTCTTCAGTCTGTGAAAGCAAAGTGTGAAGTGAAACCTTTTCCTCGCTCGGGTCTGCTCAGCTTGTGCCTCCACCAGCTCTGTACTGCAGCTGACCTCTGACCTCTCTGTGGAGGGAGATAGGTTTCACCTGAATGATGTAACGCATGACATGACATTGTTACCATCCTTTTTTTGATTGTATATGGTGATCAGGGAACAGTTCTCCATCTAGAAAAGTACCCACATGGTTCAATATACTTTGCAACTAGTTTTTTCATATTTACACAAAAATCTAACCCTATTTAATAACATGACTTTTAAGTTATTGAGTAGAATATTAATAATAGAACAGTGTGGTTGATATAACTGACCAATTTTAGAAGACTGAACATATTGTATATCTGCGCTTGTGTATATTTATATCAATGATTTCTTAGATTACATGCAATCCTTCTATTTAAAACAGCGAATGCACACAAGCCAAATTCCAATTTCTATTCTGTTCATCAGATCATCTGGCAGATGTTTTTATTTTTGACATGTTGGTCCTCTGTTGTCCAGGTGGCTGGTGATCGCTGTGGGTCTGGTCAGAGCTTACCTGGCCAGAGGAAGCTACCATGGGCTGTACTACTCTATAGAGAAGCCTCTGAAGTTCTTTCAGACTGGAGCTATTCTGGAGGTGAGATGATACAAACACAATATATTTCATTAAATACAATATGTATATATGATGTGGCTTTATTTCACATATATATATAGAATGGCACTCAGTAGAGCGCATACCTCCGCCAAGGCCCAACAGTCCCCTCATGAGACCACATTTAAATTCACTAGTTTGGGATTTTTATTTGGATCTACACCAAATGCCCCACTCTCTTAAATATCAGTCCCCTTAAAAAGCCATTTTTCCCCCATCAAGATCCATCATCATTTTCATTCCACCAAAAAGGAAGATGTAAAAAAATAAAATAAACATCATCAGGTTGATAAAATCAGTTTGAGTCTGGATGTGCAGTGGGTTTCACAGGCCTGTTATCTGTCCAGTGTTTGGTATGTACTCAACATCTCAGCGTGGTATGTCCGGCTGATACACACTGAGACACACGTGTGTCCTGCAGTGTGGAGGCTGAGCAAATGAGGTGTTTCAGTGATCCTGTCCAGTGTAAGAGGAGATTAGTTTTCATTCATGAAATGGTCTGTGCACAGATTGAACACCGCATGTTATAAATCGATGTTAACAACATCAGTCGCTTTTGTGTAATTGGAAAATAATCATCGCATAATTTAGAAATATAAAGTGAGTTTATGTGTGACAAAGTTCAAAAATGCACATTCAAAAAACATTCGTCTTGAGACTATAAATAGGAAATCGATGATGTTGAAAATGAGCATGATTTAACTGCATTAATGCAAATGATTTCCAGGAATACATGAGAGAACGGTAACAATTAACCACAAGCAGCAGCATGTATTAGCATATTGACTCATTTTCTCTTATCTCCTCCTTTCACAGATACTGCACTGTGCCGTAGGTGAGTTTCTCTTCAGCCTCCACCCTCCAAAGCAGTGGCTGATATCTTTAAATTATAATGTGGACTGACCACATTCTATTGGTGACTGATTTAATTTGAAGATGTTTCTCAGATGCACACCACATGCAGACAAACTGAAGCTTTTCATATTTCAAGTGTTTGCCAGAGTCATAGTTGAGCAGCTGACGACTCTCATGGTGTTAATGTGATGAGTTCACAGTCCGTGTCGTTCATTATCTGGGATTTGGAGCTAAAGCTAGCTGACTTTTCCCAGTCTGAGCATGTACGCACACACACACACACACACAGATATCAAGTGTGTGTCTTTTGCCTCATATCTCAGGAATTGTACCGTCCTCAGTGGTCCTGACAGGATTCCAGGTCATGTCCCGGGTGTTCCTCACCTGGGCCGTCACACACAGTGTCAGAGAGGTAAGATGAGTTTCTCTCCAGTCACACTCACATTTCATTATACACTCTTTCTAATTCTTTCAAGGCCATTTTCAGACATGCACCCTTGTTCGGAATATTGGGGAATCAGACATTTTCCGAGTTTTCCTTTGACACATGAAGAACAGCAGGAGACTGTCCAAGTCAGACGCGTTCACAACAACAAGAAAATGCCATACACATTCGGGTGAAGAGTCGCGCCTGAGTAGAGCAGCAGGAGCCAGGACAACATATACATTCCACTGCGGAAATCACATGTTTTTGTTTACAGCACATCAACCCTGGCATCGGCTCTTAACGCCAAAAGCTCTCGAATCTCATTGGCTTTCCACGGTTCTCGTCTGCATCTTCTATATGTAACTCCTCTTTTTCATTTGGGTTTTGCGTGATAGAAACATCACCAAGTAGGGCTGCACGATGTATCGAAGATCTATCGTCATCACGATATCAACGTGCGCGATAGACGTATCGCAAAAGATGGCAAAAACTGCGATAAATGGTATTTCATTCGCCACACATTCACACTCTGCATATCAATATATTTAGCCAATCAGGATGGAGCCCTGCTGCCCTAGATGATAAATTAAAGACATTCAGATCATTGATGGGTTTCCCCTCAGTGAATCATTGTCAGAAGAAGAGAACAAGAAGAGAATAGAGAGAATTTGACGGAGCTACACGGCTCCATGTAAACTCAGTCTGAGTAAGAACAACTTTATAAACTTAGTAAATGTGTGTAGAGCTGGAGGAGATGGCTGTGCACAGACGATGTAAATTACTGACCGAGCTGTTAATAACTAACAAAATAACTTCACGGTCCAAACAGGTATGAAAAGACCCACATTAACACTGAGTGTCTTATTGGAGCTGTGTTTAGCTCCCTGGTGGCGCTGCAGCCGGGCTGTGCGCCATCTCCCGGCCGTGGAGCTGTCCGTGGTCTCTGTGTCAGTAGCCACGGACTGTTTATGTTTTTTTTAATCACAAATCATATCGTCATCGCGATATTAAACAATGTTATCACATATCACATGTTTTCCTGATATCGTGCAGCCCTAGTCACCAACACACCCACTCGCTCAAAATTTTCCAGACGTTTTCCTGCTGTGTTCTTGTCGGGCTCACTCAGACATTACCCCGACGATTTTAGCAGGCGGCTGGCAAGAAGAACTTGGGGAAATGTCTATTTCAGGAGTTCAGTGCATGTCTGAAAGCTACTTTAGTGACACACTAAAAAATGAAAATGGCTTCATGTTCAATAGTGACCAGTTGATATACTGTTTGCCCTGTTGCTAGATTTGGATTGGAGAGGAGTAAATGTGTAAGTAATGTCAGACGGTCTTGCTGTAGAGTTGCAGGAATGAATCTCGTGAATAACCAATGCATTTGATGTTTTAATGTTGTTTCTTTTGTTTGTCTATTGTATGATATACTAACAAGTTTTTCTCTCATTCTTATTCAATGTGTATGGAAACTGTATATAGACCGTAAGTGTGTGTCAGGGATTGCGTCTATTATTTCTTTAACATCCTAATGCATCAGTTTTAACCTAATATCTGAGGATGGAGACCAGCGGCCTGCAGTGTGATCTGATTTCAAACAGCATGGTTCTGCGATGAAGAGTCTAGATTATCCAACAGCAGATTAACTACCGCAGCATGATGCATGTTCCCCACTCGTTCCTCCTCCCATCATCCTTTGTGTATTGTGCAGGTGCAGAGCGAGGACAGCGTGCTGCTGTTCGTCACAGCCTGGACCGTCACAGAGATCATCCGCTACTCCTTCTACACCTTCAGCCTGCTCAACCACCTGCCATACCTCATCAAATGGGCAAGGTAGGAAAACGTCTGTTAACTTGCTGAGGAACATGGAGCATCACCCCAACGGAAAATCTTATGCTGTTTCCACCGTACAAACCTTCATCTCCCTATCTGTCTGGTGGGATTCATGTGCATCTACAAGCAGAGCAACAGTTGTCAAGTTCCCCCCTCCCCACAGTCTTTGTTGCCAGCTAGCAAATGAGGCCGTCGCTATATTGGTATTCAACTTTTAGCTCGAGTTGCACCCTGAGAGACAGAAAAACTGCTCCTTCACCCGTTTGTAGTTAAAGAGGAGAGGGATCATTTTATCTTCTCTCTTTGATATCTATTCTCTGTGCAGGAGAAAAGCAGCTCAGTGTATCTCATGTTGAATTGCAAAGCTTTCTCCTCTCAAGACCTGATCCCTCAACAGTTCTAGGATTAACCATGTAGAGGAAGTTACATCCTATTTATTTACATTCTTGCCAAGCAGCAGATTGTAAACATATTTATATCACAGGGATATTTAGAGTTTAATGTAATGCTTTGTGCTATTGTCTCATAATTGCAGCTACACAATTTTAAGGGTTTTTTGGGGATTAAAAGTGGGAATGCAGCCGTTTCTTTAATGTGTTTCCTTTAGAACTGGCACCTCAACTTCACTGTTATGGTCCCTTTTATGGTTGGCTTTTCTTTAAAAGACACTGATTGGTCTCTGTGTACTCGAACCAATTCATTATTGTGGTGCAAACACCAAGATATAAAATCCATATCATGCATATCTCAATCATTGTTTTACTATTGATACCAGCTATACTGCCCACCCCTCATGCAGCATAAAAACTGGTTTAATTTTTTTCCTTCTCTCTCTCACAAACCCCTCTGCTGCAGGTACACCTTCTTCTTCGTGCTGTATCCTATGGGAGTGACCGGGGAGTTGCTGACTATCTATGCAGCTCTGCCGTATGTGCAGAAGACGGGCCTGTACTCCGTCACTCTTCCCAACAAGTACAACTTCTCCTTCGATTACCACACCTTCCTCATCCTCGTCATGATCTCCTACATTCCCCGTAAGTCAACAAGCAGATTTTACATTTTCACCTCTTTTGTGATAATAAAAACACGCAGCATCATCCTGTTCTTCCAGTAAGAATTTACTCAAAATCACAAATAAACAGAGCCCTGCTAAAGACAAATTTGACATTTTCTTTTCTTCTTTCTTCACTAGAAGAAAATGTCTCCCATTTCTCCAATGAATACCAATTTGCAATATAAAAACAAGCCGCTTTTGTTGTAGTTTGATGTTAGTCTTTATTTCACATACTGATCCGCTCTGCCTCCCCTCAGTCTTCCCCCAGCTTTACTTCCACATGATACGACAGAGGAAGAAGGTCCTGGGCCACATAGACGACTACAGCAAAGTGGAGTGAGCTGAACAGTATTCGCGCAGAAAATGAAAAACCAAAACAACCGAGAGAAGAGGAACTAAATCGCATCTGATTTACATAAAACCCGTCCAGTTTTCAAACTGCCAGAGCTGACCTGGCAGACGATCAAATTATCATGCAATGTTATTATTATTAGTTTTTCTCTTCCAGCTGTTGTCTGGGTTGTATAAATGCTCACTAATGAACGAACTGGTGTTATTTTTTTGGTTGTTTTGATGTTTTCATTCATGAACTAGTAGGGCATCGAAGGCCTCCGCCAAGGCTAACGCCATATCTCGCCATGTTTAACCAACTAACAACAAACGCCAATGAAAACCCAAACCACTTGGTGGAGGTAATAAAATAAGGGGAGTCTTCTTTGTCTAGGGTTATAATACAATTCGTTTGAGGTCAGTGGGTCACTTGACATGGAAGCTATTCAAATCTAGTGTATACCTCCGCCAAGGCCCAACAGTCCCATTATGAAACCACATTTTTATTTGAATCTGCTCCATAAAAAATATCTATCTCCGTAATGTGTACAAAAGTGAAAATTAATTCCTGGATCCACAGAGATCAATTTAGTCATTTTTGCGTAATCTTGCAAACCAACTAACAAACACAGACGAAAACATGACGTCCTTGGCGGAGGCAACGAACTGCAGTTACTTTATTACAGCCAAAGATCTTACGGCTACAGAGGAACTGTATTTTGACTTGAGCTGCACAACTCGGTCATGGCAAAGCATTGAACTGCATCCTGCACTAATAGAATCAATAATCTCATTTTTCAATGACACTATGGAAAGATAGATTTCTCACCTCCCCCTGGTCTTTTTTTAAGATGCCGTTTTCCTTCACTGCAATGTCGAGAAAATAATGTGAAGACTAGTTCCACAACTAGGTTGTCTGTACGTTTTCCATCTACAGCGTCAAGTCCACGTGTCTGTTTTTTTTTTTTCTTCATTTCAATACAGTCAGATGTTTGATTACATTCCTAATTTAATCAATAAATGATTTTTATTTTCATTTTGTGCTTGCATGGTTTTCTGTTTTCCTCGTGTTGCTGTTCATTTGGTGTTTACGCAGATGATGAATCTCATGGTCTGACATTGATTATGTTGATATGTCAACTCATTTAAAATGTTCCCATCGTTCCCCAGTGATGATGATGAGTTGTCTGTTGGTGTCCCCTCATTGTTTGATGTTCACTACCCTGAAGTAGCCAGTAGGTGGCTGAAGAGGAGTCGTGCTTTTCCTTCACACATTCCTAATCTCTTCAGCTGCTTCAGTTTTTTATCCCTTTATCTATTGAAACTAACTGCTTTTAGCATAGTTTAGCATTTAAATGATAGTTTGTGAACCATCCAAATTACACCCTGCACACTTGCTTCCTTTTTATCTTTCTCCAATTAACTAGAATGACACTCAGTCGCACACCTCCACCAAGGCCCAATAGTCCTAAATTACACACAGTCATAATTATCAAATCCCTAAATATGCCTGATTTATTTTCATTAAGAGCCAATAATTATTCCCTGTGAAATAGTTAAAATGTAAAAAACAAATAAACATCCAATCTCGCAGTTAAAGAAAGTGGAAAATAATTCCTGGATCTGCAACAAAATTGAATGGCTTCTTCTGACCCATCCTACATCCTTCCACCAAGTTTTGTGGAAATCCATTAAGTTGCTTCTGTGTAAACCTGCTTACAAACAGACCGCGGGTCAGTTTAAGGGACGTTAAAAACTTTTATCATAAAAGAAAATAATGACATGATTATTATGAGACTTACGCAAAAAAAGAACAGATAGCACAAACTACAGTAGCAACAATGTTTTCAGATTAAATGAGCTTTAACATGTGTGAAACGAAGGATAAAATGCATTGTAGCCCAGAAATGTGTCGAATGGTTAAGTTAATGGACTTTTGTTTTGAAACAGTGATGTCACGATACTTAAGTGCATAAAAGTGATTGTCATTATTTTGAGCTGAAGTGCTTTTCCCTTGAGGCACAAACACACTCGGTTCTGACGTATTTACTGAGCTTGTAGTCATTGGTGGATTTAATAACGTACAAAGAGAGAACTGTGAATAAGAATAGTTCCATTGTTTTATTAGGCTTCCTGGTAAAGTGAGGCATTTACTTTGCCAGGGACATTCCACATTTTTCTGTTGTCCTCCTGAATGGTTGATATTTTATTTTTGCTCAGCTGCAGTTGTCAAAAAGCGTAACACAAATCAGTAAATCATTCTTTCGTTTACCTCTTGTAGTTGAAACTATGAGTCTTCAGCACCTTCATCCTTCTGAATACTTTTCTAAAAGCAGGGAACTTTAACCACTTGAGGTCAGCAAAAACGTCTTCTGCTTGTGTTACTCTTTAAATGGTCTGTTCATCAAAAAATACAAAGAACATCTTCTCACAAACCCCTGGCAGAAAATATAGTTTTATATGATTCCTGAGATTCCCACCTCCATAACAGAACATTGTATTTGAGTTTAATTTAATTAACAGCATTACAAAATAACATTTCAAAAGTTAAACTGTTGCCAGACTTCTCTTTATATGGCCAGAAAGATGAATCTATGGATCCAATGCAGATATGTTACACCACTAGTAGTTTATCCCACTACACAGCTTTGGAGCCACTGCTCTCAATTGTCAAATCTGGTATTTATAACATTTTATATTCAGAAGATCATGGTTAAAATGAAGATAGTCTGCAGTGAGATCTGTGTTGTATCCAGAGTGACTGATATCATACACCTTTTAATTTTTGTGTGCCTTTCTAGATTTAATCAATATTCTTGAAAGGCAGAAAACTTAGAAATGATTATCTCAAGTATATCTCAGTACTTTTCCACTAGAGGTAAGTGAGAAGTATTTTCTGTAACCAGGGTGAACGGACCATTCATTGTTTCTTCAAACTATTTCTTTCAGAAGCTAACACTCATCAGCCTCTTATTAGTCCACCTCCAAAATGTTATGTTGCTGATGTCCTGCTTGACGTCATGATCAGGAAACTGTCTCCCACTCCTTTGTTCTGCAGCAAACAGCAAAGTGTTTGTCGTTTTTCTCCTCATCCTCACAAAATTGTGGAGCATGATGTTGGACACGTGTTTGAAATGTGTTGCAGGGAGCAGAAGTGCAGCTCGTTGTAAAACTGCATGCAAGTAGAAATGTGGACGCCTGGAATGATGACCTGTGTTTCAACATGGCTTAAAAAAAGAAAATACTAAAGCATGGCATATGTTACTCCAGAACTGGTTCTGCTGAATAAAGTTTTGATACAAATGTTTTGCATGGGGCCAGTATACTTTGTACAGGAATGAACAATGAGTCTATATTTACAATAAACCTATAACATGGGAAGCATAGACACTATTATTCAACTGGGAGTTTTACTGCACCTAATAATTCAGGAAGAACAAGTGGATGATCTCCATGTTTGCTTTAAATGTACCAGTGACTCATGCAGGACGACAGGACGTGCAGTTTAATGGCACTGGAAGGCTTCACCAGATGCAAACAAGCTCAGACAAAGCTTTTAAACTCATTATCCACACTGTCATGCATTCACACTCTAATGAAAATGGATTTTGGTGGCAGGTCAGGAAGTGCACGTCTCAGGAGACGGATCATATCACTGGCCTTTTATTTCAAGCTCCTGAACATGGAGGTGCGTTCAGGAACAACAGAAGAGCTAATGATTGTCACATGAAACAACAAGTCAGTCTGTCATCATCGGTCCGATCATATCAATGTAAACAAGTGATGTAAAGAGCATCACATGCGATCACACATGTACTGTATGAACTCATACTTGTATAGTATACAGTATTTTAAAAAGGAACAAATACAAAAACTAGATCTAAATAAATCTAAGGGGTCTAAGGGATACTTTCCAATATTAATTGTTGCCATTTGATTCAGCTGTTGGATAATATACATAGAAAAATAACAGAATTAGTCAAATAAAGTAAACTCAAAAAAAAGTCAAGAGTCAAGAACACTGAAACCATAAATTTCCCATAATGCAAATCTATCCTCTTTCTATTAGACGATTTATCCATCCAAGATATATCTGCATCATCAAGGCTTATTTAGACACATTTGACAAAGATCTTCCAGGACCAGAAAACAACATTACACAGCTGTTTTCATAAGAGGAGAATATAAACTGGGGGAAAAGAGCACTTTTTGATGAAATAAAACTGAACTGCCGGTTTGAATTTGTATGAAAAAACTGTTGAAATTGTACAGACACTTGGATGACACCACAGGAGCAGTATGGAGGCATTTACAGGTTTTTTTCCTGTTGTTTTTTTTACGTCTGAAGAATCGGTCACCAGTTTCTTCATTTGTATCGGATTTAGCTGCAATGATGTTTACCTCTGAAACTCCAGAAGCGTTTTGTGGACTCAAACACTTCACCCACCCCTCCATCGGCAGCGTGGTGAGTAGATAATGAGTGAAATTTCATTTTTTGGTGAACTATCCCTATCTAAACTGAGGGTGATGTTTTTACATTAAAATAACATGTAATAAATATTATCTCAGTAGGCCGGCAGCCTACTTACCCTCCTAAATACTATATTTTGAACTGAAGACTTGGGGCTGAATTATTAATATTTGTACTTTTTGCTTATGTACTTGACAATGACGTAAAAGCCATCCTGTGGGAATAAGCCTCAGTATGTTATTGGACCTCAAGTCCCAGGACCCCAAGAGTGTGTGTGGGTGTGTGGAGGGGGGGGGGGGGCGTTGATTGACGGGCCTGTCGTCCAATGACAAGGCGCCGAAGCGTGACTCACCCTCTCCTCTCCTCCAGTGGCAGCGCGGCGGAGAGGCGGGCCGCAGGAAGCACACTTGGTTGAATGGCCATCAAAGCAGCAATCAGCGGTAAATGTGTGATGATGCCCCGCTCCGAACCAGACACCGAGCGGACTGTCCGAGCCGGGGAGAGTGCGCGCTTTGGCACCGCCGGGTAGACGCTGCATGCCGCGGGTTGGCCGTGCGCTGAACCGAATCCCAAGTCGCTCCCTGGGGGAATTGGACAGTGATGGACAGCTGTTGGACAGTGATCCAGCGCTGAGGCTGACGGTAAACTGACCGTGTTGCAAACGCACGCTGCACCATGGACCAGGGGGGTGTTGTTTGCGGCTGCCACCGGAGGAGAAGGAGCAGCGGCCGGTGAGTTTGTCTCCTCCGCTCCCATCCGCGCAAGTGTGCGGAGGATCGTGATGATGCTTGGCGGCCAAACGTGAGGCTCCCACCGCTGTGCAGGCTGCGATGTTACGGTGAGTCTCGGAGGAACCGCCGACATGGGATTCACCTTTTTAATCCTCCTCCAGCGTCACAAGAACCCAGGAAACATGTGCGCAGATATAACGGATCCACGGTGTAATTGACGGCGTTGCGCTATGATCTCCAGGGACTATCTGTTGGGTGTAATGGTTTAATCGTGTGCATTGCGCGCTGCCGTGCAACCTCTCCATGGATGGTACTTAATTGGGCCCAATGATGTGGAGCCAAATCCACCTGGACCACATGTTTCCTCCCCTATGTGCGCAACTGGCTCCCTTGTGACTTTTGCGCATGTTCAATTGTTTTCATCCCCGGAGGGTTTTTTTTTTTTTTTAATCACCCCTTTCTTAATTCTTTTGGATAATTCCATGTCGACCTTTGAAAGATTTTAAGAGTAAACATTTCAAGCTGTGACAGTTTCCAGTTTATTAGAAAGATAGAAAGCGCACAGATTGTGACCAACTATGGGACATTTCTCCATCAGTGCGCGTTTGTTGCGCCTCCTCGTTGGGACTAAATAGTTCCCTGACGCTGTTTGTCAGTGGAGCAAAACTTTCCCTGCAGTTTTCATTAGTTTAGACACATCCTACTGTCGCCTCCAGCCGTCCAACATGTCCAGATCAAACAGTGTCAGCCCACCCGGTGTCGGTGCGCCGAGGCTGAGGGGAGGGACCGAGCACAGAGCAGCCTGGGGAGAGTCTGAGTCCGTGGCCAATGGGTGCCCATACTCTGCCAGATCCCCGCGCAAGAAGCTCACCCGGACTAACAGTCGGTGGCGAGAGGAGGATGATCCGGACCACCGGCAGCCCGGGCGAGCCTCCACCACCGTCAGCAGGGTCAGCTTCAGGTCCAGGTCGGCTTGGCAGGACCATGGCGAGGAGAACCGAGGCCGCGCGTCCCCGAAACGCCCCGACGACGAGGTGAGACCCAAGTCCGTGGATCTGGGTCTGGAGGAGCGCAGAGCCAAGCAGAGGAGCAACGACGAGGAGGTCATGCCCGATGTTAACTTTTCTCTGGTGGCGTGCTGCACCAGCGTCATGCACATTTTCAAATCCAAGAAATTCCAGTCGGAGAAGTTGGAGCGGCTCTACCAGCGCTACTTTTTCCGCCTCAACCAGAGCAGCCTGACCATGCTCATGGCGGTGCTGGTGCTGGTCTTCACCGTCATGCTGGGCTTCCACTGCTCCGGTGGGGCGACGGGGCCGAGCGTCACGTTCGTGGTGGTGTTTTCCGTTGCCATCTTCCTCACACTCGTGCTCATGGTGGTGTGCAACAGGAACGGCTTCCATCAGGACCACATGTGGATTGTGTGCTATGTGGTCATCCTGCTGGTGCTGGTGATCCAGGTGATCGGGGTGCTGCTCGTGCAGCCCAGGAGCGCGTCGGAGGGCATCTGGTGGACCGTGTTCTTCATCCATGTCATCTACACCCTGCTGCCTGTCAGGATGCGCGCCGCGGTCATCACTGGAGTTATTCTGTCCGCCATCCACGTGGCTGTTTCCTGGATGTTAAACGGCGTGGACAGCTTTCTGTGGAAACAGGTATGTGGAAGAAGGTGCTGTGTTTATAATGCGTTTAGGAGAAAGTGCACAGGGAGCTGATATTACGCGCACACACACGATTTGTGCAGCTATCCATATTAGGACTTTGCGCTGACTTACATTGTTTGGGGACAGCTCAACCAAAACCTTTTTCCTAACCCTTAACCATGACGAAATCAGGACTTTGGTCCCCATGAGGTGGACTGATCCTGACAAGGTCAGTGTTTTTGCTGGAAAGGATCCTAAAGACAACAAGAATGAGTACACACAGTGCAGAACATGGTCATTTCCTCTAAAGTTTCCTGCTGCCAAACTTTTCTTCATTCATGAAACTTCGGTTTGGCACAGAGGGTTGAAGGAGATGCCATCCAATGGAAGGGAGGTGTTCCCTTCTTTATTGCAAATTTCCCCAGTGTGGGACAATAAAGGAATAAAGGATTATCGTATCTTATGTCAAAGAGCTGCTCACAGCGGTGGCATGCACTGATTTTCTTAGGGGCAGGAGAGAAAATGAAAAAGGGGTCACCGTCACCACTCATGCACTTTCTTCACTCGGCTGCTTCGGTGACTTTTTGTGTGTGCAAGAAAAGTGCAAACGAAGCGATGGCTTTGAGGAGAGCCTGTGCAAAATCTCATAACCCTTCATGTAAAAACTACAGAGTCCAAAAAAGGTGCAGAGTTGTTTGAGAGATTTCAGAGAGGCTGTGTTATTGCAGCCACTAGGAGGCTGTGACAGCAGACTTTTCATCCAGCCTCGAAGATTTGGGCCACACAAGAATGAACACTTCTGCCTTCAGATGTGTTTCAAGGTGATTCAAAGCTTAGGTGAAGACTTTATGTCCCATTTCTTTGCCTATAGGTTGTTGTGTTAACCAAATGGCATTAGTTGCAGAAGTAAGGTGCACTTTGGCTGATCACAGGGGGCATTTGGGTATAAAAAGTATCCCGAACAGATCTTGGCAAATCCTGCATGTGTGACGGGTTCTAAAAAATGGCCTCACAAATACAAAAGTGTTATTTTTCTCATCCAGTGTCGTTTGTCGTCACCATGGCTGCAGCCTGTCTAGCCCCAAATAACTTAATTGGCAAACTGATCCAGTGATTGGTGCACAAACACTTGGCCAAGAGATGCAATGTTGCCACGGAAACCACCGCTGGCTTCATACTCTTACAGGGTGCAGACAGCTACAGGTGTAACACAAGTGCATTCATGCAATTTACACAGACATTTCCTGTTTCCACTTTGATTACCTTAACCAAGTGCATAAACAGCCTCTTCTATAAAAAGCAATATTGTCAGAAAACAACAAATCTGATTTCAGCCAAAGTTACACACTGTGATTTTCTTTATTTTGGACACATGACTCAATCGCCACAAGTCTTACGTCAATTCTATTACATTTAATTCTGCTGCAATGTCTCAGTGCACATGTATCTACGGTGAATGCTTGAGTCTTGCTCTGCATTTTAGCTCCTACTTTACTATACGAATAATTATTGTTAGAGGCTGAAATGTCAAAGAAACCCCAGTGGATTCCTGCCGGGTCGACATGTTCCACCACTTTACTCTAGTTTATTGTTGTGTGTAACAGCAGAGTGAGGTTTGAATGTTTTTTATTGTTGACTGGATATATTTATTATATCTTTAAGCAACAGCTCAGATATGCAAATAATATAAATCCAACCCTCAACCTCTTAACATTGGCCTCTGAGCACATTTCTTACCACAGATATGTATCACATTTAGATTTTAATAATAAAGCTGTTAAATACCTCATGTTTAAGCTGTTTACAGAAGAAATAAGCGTTGGTGCCCTCAGCTTTGGAAAAGACAGATTTCAGGTCGTGTGTTTTACTGCTTCTGGACTTGTAATAATCTCACAGTTGATAGTTTCAAGGGATATTTTGTTAATGTGCTGCTGAGCCTACGCGTCGCTCATAAAATCTAAATGCCCCAGGTTGTAGTTTTTACGGCATCAATATTACTTTCAAAACATTTCTCGTCATCTGCTGGAATCTTCAATAAAGATTCTTGCACTAATGGGTTTAATTTTCCACCATTTAGTTAAAGCTACACTTAACGGCATCATACACATACGAGTTCTACACCTCAACTCCCTGCGTGCGTGTTTTGCTGAAGCTCCAAACTCTTGTCGTATTGTTCTGGCTGTTCTCAGCTCACTTCAGTTTTTTTTTTTTTTTTTTTATCAGGCCCTTGTGCTGCTCATAAACATTTTTTCCAACTATGTGGCTCCTCTACATGAAATGCTTCTATTAAGATGCCTCCCTGAATATTCAATGAATTAACTAATGGGTTATTTGTACTGAAATTCTCCTAGAGATGTCTGTCGATGTCCCACTTAAGGGAAAGCTTAAAGGAAACATTCATATTCAGTTTCATCAAATGAAGTTGGGTTATTACCTTAAAAGGTAAATACCTAACTTTCCTCATCATCAGTCATGATTCCAACTTTAGAAAGAGCAAATGAAGTTATGCACTGTTTAAAAACCCTATAAAAAGTGTATTAACAGCCTCAATATGGTAATATGGTTCGGTGTCAAAATCTTCTTCAGTCATCTGAGCAAGTGCACCGGCAGTGAAAACGTGCAAAGAATCTGTTGAACACCGGAAAAGACCTTGGATTTCCCCTTTTTTCACCGTTTTGTTTCTTTTTGGAATCTAATATTTAGTTATATAAGCAAAAACCCGGCTAGTAGTTTAGTTTTTCTGTGTGACTGGCATGTGACCCTGCATCTATTTGTGTCTTTTTTCCAGTGAAAGCCACATTGTCATTTGATGTGTTGATGTGAGTGTGTGGGAACGAGCTGCTGTATTTGTTGTTCTTTCCTCACCATGCTGTTGTTTTTAGCATATCTGTTCTCTCCTGTTTACATAAGACCCGGCTCTTTGCTGAGTTCGGCCGCTGCTGTTTATGTGAGATCCCAAGATAATGCCATTTCTTCTGCGTGTGCTCCCAGAAAAACTGATTTTTATCCCAAAGTTTTTTCAAATGCAACATCATTCAACCTTGTAACCTTCCCCCTGCACCGCTTCCTTCCCTTCGCTATTCAAACGCTAGTGGACGACACCATTTTGACAACAGCTTAAAGCGTGAGTGGCTGTTGATGGTCGTGGTTCATTACAGGTGAAACTGAAATCTAAACTGGGAATAGCCTTGCAGGACGGATGTTGAAAGGACGACAGGATGTTGTTTTTCTGTGGGTCTTTTGTTTTACCTCTTCCAGGTATTTCAGTAAACCTGGATTTAGTGCTTGAAAGGTCAAACGGCCAAAAGATGTAGAAGAAGTTTCTGGATTTTAACCTGAAAACCTGCTTCGGCTTTTTTGTGTGGAGTTTGCACATTTTCCTGCACTCGCCCAGTGGCAGCTAAGGTTGCTCCAGCACCTGGGGACTGTGAGCTGAAAGTTCCTTCTTCCTGTCCCCCCAAAAATCCTTTTTTCTTGGGATGCTACTGTCTGATGGCCCAGGACCTATTGAGGTGGAGTGTGCTGTGTTGAACTGCAGGGACTTTTATACAGAAAACAAGCAGTGGTTGGTGCGAGTATCAGAGTGAGGAAATGGTGTGGGAACTTGTTGACATGAAAAGAGCTGGATTGATGACTATAAAAATGCAAAAAATTTAGGCAAACCTGCCCATACCTTCTTCTGCGTTGTCAACACTTGGCACCATCATTTGAAGTGGCCTTGAGCTTTATGTAATGATGAGACTTCTTTCACACCTTCAGATTTTTTCCATTTACAGACTCCAACTGTCACTTCCTCAGGTGAAGCCACTGTGGAATCTGTCAGGCATGGTCACACTAGTTTTAGTGCCACAATAGGTGATTAACAACTTTTTTCCACTCACATATACAGTAGAAATACACTCTTGCTAACAGCCTTGAAACACACAGCAGAACGTTATGAGCAACAACGTTATTACTTTGCATTGTGCAAAATGTATCTGTTTGCTGCATCCTCCACAAATTCATGGAGCCGGGGATTTAAGCGGATCAGTCCTTGCTGGCGGGATTCCAGGGGTAACAGGGTTTTCTGCCCATCTAATTGAATTGCCTGTTACTTATAATGTGTGTAAATTCAAAACAGATGTCCACATCATCTCCCCTTCCTTTACCTGTCTTCTTGCAGCCGTCCAGGTCCCGACCTGCTTCGAGACGTGTTTTTAATTTGCCCATGAGACTCGACTCCCGTGCAAAGACTTTTAACCTCCTCCCTCCCCTCCAGGACAAAAGTGCATGTGCTTGAGAGCAATGAGACAGAAGTGCCCCCCAGGAAAACATATCTAAATCAGAATCCAAACATCAGATTTCACACAACAAAGTTCATTGCTGTATCGCCGTCCCCCGTGGCCGTTTCCAAATAGTTTCTGCTGCTTTCTGATTTGTTTGATTGTATTTGCGAGCACCCAGAGGCTGAGGATGCTGCTGTTTTGGAGATACGGTTTGATCCAAACATGGACGCAGGGCAGGCCTGAGCACTGTTCAGAAACCGCTGCTGACGCATTCCCCTGCGAGTCCAAAAAAACTGCTCAGTACTGCTGAGAGTCATGACTTCTGTAGAATCACTGCCCCCTCTGTGCTCTATTCACACTATGTGTTCTCCTCAAACACCACTTGAGTGTAGATTGTGACAGTGTTTGCTCATTATAATTGTTCCTGGAATCGAGAAGATCCATTTCTATTAAAATTTTGTGGTTTGGAAAAAAAACAAAACACAGATCTTGTCCTGTAAAACATTATTTACATTTTAGATTGAACTAGAAACAAATCAAAGGAAAATGCTTCAATTTTATTCTTGTTAGTATAAAACATTTTGTTAATTTGTTTGTTTCTTTGCTGAGGTGCACTCGACAAAAATCTGTAATTGAGGCTTGATATTTGACAGTTTAACCATAAATGAAACAAGAAAATAAAGATAAATGCACATCTTTTTGACATTGTTAATTTCTGTGGAATGGAAGTTTTCATGTCACAGTATATCGTCAAACATAAATACAGATTTGGCTGTGAAAGGCTTGTATCGGCTGATTTTATTTGAATCTTACCGTTCACATCCAGTTAACCTGCAACTAAAGACAGATGTGGTAAATAGCTTCGGAAATGCTCTCAAGAGGAATTTGACCTTAGAGTCTTTTGTGTGTCCATCAACTTGTTGCATATTTAATAGAGTTCAAACATCCTCTCTGTTTGATGTCCTCTGCATGTTCCTGTTATTACAAGCGGATTATTTAACAGTGAATGTAAAACTGATGGCTGGTTTCCACTCTCACGTCGTCGTGTTTGCACTGTGGCGAGCGGGGCTACACTTGGCTGCTGGGCTTCGTTGCTTCGTTCCGGCTCATCTGACATTCATTAACTTTAATTAGATTGTGTGCTCTGAAGGAATTCAGCCTCGTTGTGATTATTATTTGCAGGGGGACTGAAAAAATTATTATGATCCACATCTTATTCGTCCAGCAAAAGCTTGTATTTTATTAAAGTGGAATCGGCTCCTGCTTCCTGGTGAACACATCAGTTTTCTGGTGATTAGTGTAATTGCTGGAGTATAATGATATTAATCTGAATTATTCTGAGCAAAAGCAGATCTCAGTTGCCAGTTTGTAATCTCTTCATTATTCATGTAGCTTTTGCGCCTTGTTAGCTTTTGGTTTTTAATATTTCCCATCATATTGCCCTGGCAATAAGGTGTGGCTGCTGTATCTAGAAGCTGGGATAGCCTGGTTCTAAAAGTATTACATCTACTGAAGTAAGAAAAGGTGTAATTTTCTTTTTCAGCCTGCACCGGGAGCAGCTCAGGCCACCAGAATTATCATCTTTACCATTGAGAGTGATGTTGGCTCTTAATGGGTTTTTGCTTGTGTGCCATATACAGGACATTGCATATTGTAGTGTATATAACCTTTCAGCACCTGACATGAAATCCTGTTCCTGCTTGTTATTCAGTTGGGCAGAGTTGGAGGAGGTTGTTGACCCTTACAGTTGTATTTTGTGTGAATAACACACGATTTTGATCACACTCCTTATCACACGTCTGAAGGCACAACCCTTCACTCGCAGCTCGGAGGTGATCAGTGTGGTTTGACAATGAGGATGGGCTGTGGCAGAAGTAGGAATACTGCAGGGAAAAATGTTGTTTGGTCCATTTTGAAGAGGTGGAAAAGTTAGAGGAACTGGGTACCGCAGCGCTGTCTGAAATCAACTGGTTTCCCCCTTTTTACTTTTATTTGAAATGATACAGCCACATCATGCAGATGTATTTAAGCTCAACGGTCTATGATCTGTTGATCTTGTGCATCTTTGTCCAGAAACAGCATCTAGATCAAGTTCAGATGATATAAAAATCTCCTCCACTTCACATTTCTCCCCTGGGTATTGTTTTGGTTTGACATTCAACATCTCTGTGTGATGATGCTCAGAGTTATAATGTCGTCCTGTGGTTAAACTACTCGGATACAGAGTTAGGCAGTAAACCGTTTACGCAGAAGGTAAACAATTTACCATTAGGTTACTTGATTTAGAAAGAGAGAGAGCACTCTAAAACCAAAACATTAAACGGACGTAGAAATTCAAAGCTGCGTAAATAAACAATGAGTAAAGTATTTATGTGAGAACTGGAGCGCATGAAACAGTGATGTTGTATTTAAATCCATAGTTTTTACAGAGTAGTGTCAAAAGTTGACATATGAAAGTGACACATATGGCAACATGCACACTCCTCTTCTCTTGTATAGCCCTTTAATTGCTCCACATTGAACCAAGCCTCTATCAATGGAGCATAGTACTGAGTGAAACTGTTGTTTTCCACAGTTTTAAATACATTTACATGAAAACAAGTGTTGTCACTATTCAGACTGATGAATATTAAGAGCTGTTTTACATTAAAACAGGTGTTTCTCACATTACCATGTCAAACTCCAGGCACCTGCCCAGATCAACAAAGCTGCTTTCAGACATGTTCCTGAAATGTTCTGGAAAAACTGGGTCCGGACATTTTCCTGATGTCTCAAAACATTGTAAATGCTAATATCTGATTCTCCCCTCTGCAGCTCAGTGGGAGGTCGTTGTCTTCTTTGGATATATATGCCATTTTCCACCCATTACTTTTGCAAAGCATTCAGGTCATAATATAAAATCCACAGCGGAAGGATGACCACCCTGTCATTTTGGTTTGTTTTCTAAATCCCGAGAGTGTGCACATATCACAACGACATCGCTCGACAACCTCTTCTGTACAGTAAATGTCAGCAAACCTATTGTTTCATCGGTTCATTGTCTGTTTTAATGGCCCTTCTCAAATTATTTGTTTTTCTCTACACATTCCCAACAGCCCCGGCAGGTTTGTTTTTCCACTCAGTAAGGCAGAAGGCCCATTTTTCATGTCCATCAGTGCCCAGCTCAAGCATTTTTAAGTCTCAAGTGTTGTCTGCACGGTTGTGTGGTTCTGCTTATTTCTAGCTTCCACGAGCCTCATGCATTCGCTGCCTTAAAATTAGCCTCTCTTATGTCTGGTCATGTGTGGCGGCCTTTTAATTTCCCCTTCAGGATTCTCGACATGGGCTCGTTGACGCTGAAGTTGGTTCAATGTGCGAGGTTAACAAAGCTCCACCAGTTCTTTGATGTGCTCTGTCCTCAGCAGAGGAAACCCATTATCTTTTAAAGAGGTGTCTGCAAATGAATCAGGCTCGAGAATGATTCACTTCCAAAGACAAATTATACTTATAAAAACACTTTTCTAGTTCTTATGAAATGTAGCTCTTCTGTTATGGGACTTAAAGATAACACACACCTCAGGAAATAAAGGGAATCTTTTCCCAAAAAAACACATCCAAGCTGCTTTCAGACATTTACTTAAATCTGGATATTCTCCGGATATTCTCCTGAAACGCAAATGTTGGATGCAAATACAAATATCGCAGGATGAAATAAAGATGTCACATGTGTAAAAGACACTGACGAATATCTCAACTTGAGCCAGGTTTTATACCTTATATCCTGCCTTCTGCGTGCTTTGCCAGCGCTCGTCTGAACGCTCTGGAGGTCTGTGTTGTTGTGAACGTGTCTGACTGCAGAATCTCTGGCTGCGTTCTTTATATGTGAAAGACTAAACCTGGAGAATGTCCGGACCCTCTGGTGTGGACATTTTCCGGTGTTTACGTCTCCAAATCCTCACACCTCAGTAGTATTGTGGTGCCACTTTTCAAACGTATCCGATCCTAAAGTCAATGAGTTCTTCCATGTCCTGTCCTTCCACCAAGTTTCAATAAAATCGAAATCCTGCAAACAACCAAATGGCAGTGAGAACAAAAGGTCATGACGGAGACATATTCACCTGGAAACACACCACGAGGAGTGAGAGGAAAAATGCTTTTTTTGTATTTCGGTTGAAATAATCCAGTTTTGTCCTCACTCAGCTGACTGTGTATCATGCCGTTCATCTGTAAGCATGAGGTTGACCTGGGGCTGCCTCACAAAGCAGAATAATGAGGTTATCCAACTTACACTGGGCTTAACTCTGGCTTTTTCCATGGAAACTAACACTACACACCAAACCTTTTTTTCTTTTGCAGAACCGAGTCTTCATTAATCATCTGTCAATAAACAAAACATGATCCAAAATGCTGCATCCACATAAAAACTAAATAGGCAAACGTCCATGACAGTGATGTGTTTGCATGTCATTACAAGACTCATCTTCTCCGACACAAAATTTTGGGTATTTGCACCATAATGTGTTTCTCAATCTCACTGTCTTAATAATGGTGTAAATGTACACTTGCATATTACTTATTAATAATATTGCTGTTGGTTCAGTGCAGCCTCTTGCACTTGTATTTCATCACTGCAGCCCTGTGGAATATTAGACAGCTTTGTTAATAAAACAATTGTGCCTGTATCAGGACATTTTTATCTCTAACATGTGAAAGAGAATATGGTATTGATTTCTTTATGGCACCTTTTAAGCGGAGTGTGTTGGCACAGTCTCGGTATTGACTCGCCGTATTTGCTGTTGTGAGCGACTGTCAGGTAACTAATGGTCATTTTCCCAGTGATCAGGGCTATGCTGGCCGCTGCCTCGCCTGCTGCTGATGGCTCCGAGTTAGATACGAGATAAACAAGCAGCCGTTTTCCTGATGTTTCTCTCATGATTCTTTTATTTATTTCTTCGTGAACGAGTCATTGATTTAACACGAGAGCCACGTCCTCCTGAATCTGCGGCTCATACATGATCTGCAGCACAGAAGCAGCGTGCAGATTATTTTCTCTCTCGATGATGATGATGATGATGATGTTGATCAAGAGTCTGGAATACAAAGAAGCAAACAGAATGATCAGCTATGGATAGAGGTCCTTATTTATTTGTCTTGTAAAGTAATTTTGGTATTTGTTTGTAGTTCAGGAAAACTTACAGACCCTCTCCACTGTATCCGTTGGTCATGTTAGGTAGTTTGCTTTACAACGCACCGGGGTCACACCCACACATTCGTGAGCGAGAAGGTGAATAAAACATTCGCTTCCTGTGGAAAAGCAAATCCAGTTGCGTGGCTCCGTGTGGAGTTCCACTTTAATAAACATGACCTGCGATATTTACTTTGCATTTGCGAATTTGTGACCTCGCCCTAAGAATCAATTGCAGCCCTTTTTTTAAATAATTGTCTCTCCCTTCTTCCAATTGTTCTATCTTTGGCAAGTGACACAATCTATGTATATTAAAACACACACGCACTCTGGTGCAGCTGCTGATTCTTCTCATATTTCTTTTTGTCCCAATCACCAGGAGATCATGGCCTGATGATGGGGTGTATGAGTTGTGAAGGGATCCCTAAATGTGGACTGGGACAGATGTTAGATTCATGTGTTACTGTGCTTCCTCTGCAAGTGTATGCCTCCTAATTAATTGCATTTTGCATATTAATTGTGGCTTATGTTATTACCTGTCAGGTTTACATATTGTAATTTTGCTACTTCAGTATTTTCCACTAAACTGACTCTAAATTCTGTGTCTGACTTGCGATTGACTAGCGACCTGTCCTGATGGGATTGACTATAGCCCCGCTGCAACCCTCAAGAGATAAACTGTACAGAGGAGGAATTTATGGTGATTTCTGAACATACGTCATTCATTCATTCTCTCTGTTACTTTTTTGGGGGGAATTTTTTTTCTTTATCCAAATCGAGGGTCTAAGTACAGAGGATGTATTCATCCATATAGATTGTATAGCCCTTTCAGACACAGTTGAGATCTATGATATTGTATAAATAGAATATTCTGGACTTGACTAAAACAGTATTTGTTATTCTGTTGCTTCAACTGAAAGCCTAGTTACCCTGTTTATTATATGGCTCAGCAATGAAGCATTTCGTAACAATCTGGACATTCAACTTTTCTTTTTACTGGCAGATTCTTAGGTTGAACACGGAGCAAGTCGTCTCAAAATAATTAAAATTGTGCACTTCAGATGACCACAGTTCTCATTTTCTGATATAAAACTCATCAAAGTGGGTCAGAAGATCGCCGTGTCCTTGAAAAGTTGAAGTGATGGTTCAGATTTTGAAGCAACTCCTTGCACATGCAGAAACAGGAGGTCAAATGTACGATTGGTGCTTGCATTTCCTGTGCTTTTCATCCTGCGTCACACAAATGTCATATGAAGGCAGTGTGTTTTAAAGTTCCAACGTAATTCTGGGTGTGCAGCCAGATTACATAGTCCTGTATGATGATACAACAACTCTGACAAGGCATATTTTTTTTCACAGTTGGTACAGAGAGAAAACATGAGAGGGTTTGTGTCGCCGTCTCAGCCGTGGTTTGTGGCACACATGATTTAAAGTGTTCTTTGGCTTTTATAATAGAAACGTCTCCCTGCAACATGGTGTGAATATGTTCTTGTCTTGCTGCTGTGCAACCGAATAGCTAAATATTTTTAAGTTTTAGGAAGAATCCTGCAGTGTCAGTGGGATCTGCTGTTTTATTTTAGTTGGGACAAAGACTAAATGCACAAACTGGCCGGCCTAAGGAAGTACAGAGTGATCTCATAAAGCAAAAATCCAGTACACAGTGAAATTGTTGACCTGTAACATTTAGCATAGACAAAAAGCGCTGGTTAAAAATGGCAACAAATAAGTAATGTGTTTTAATGTAATCCAGCTGGAAACGAGGAGGTTATGTGTTGTTTTTTCAGCGCAATGTTGTGTTTTGTGCCAAAAACATAGTGATAAGACGAGTTCATCTTTCCCTCGGCCGCACAGGGGATGCTTTCCTCTCCCATCTTGCAGACGTAGCTCGTAATCAATGAATCAGACGCATTGGAAGAACTGAGTCAGCAGATCTGTGTGAGGGTCAGAGCTGAGACTGGAACAGGAATCAGATCTCAGACTCAACCTCATGAATACAACGTGTGTGTGTGTGTGTGTGTGTGTGTGTGTGTGTGTGTGTGTGTGTGTGTGTGTGTGTGTGTGTGTGTGTGCGTGTGTGTGTGCGCGTGTGTGTGTGTGCGTGTGTGTGTGTGTGTGCGCGTGCGCGTGCGCGTGCGTGGCCTCATGTCTAAAACCATTGGAGTCCATGGTATCCAGGGAAACAGTCCCTGTTTCCTGGCTGGCTGTTCACCTTCCACCTGGCCATATGCTTCTTGTAACCAGAGCCTGTGATTTGATGCAGCAGATCTCGGCCATCTCTACATCTTTATTGCTCCTCTTTTTGCTGATGGAGCTTCTCTTTGCTGAATGCCTGCATGGAGAGGGGAGTACTTGGCCAAGACTGACATTTGTGGTTAGTTTGGTGTTTTATAATGTCATAAAGTACAGTTGTAAATACCATAAATAAAAGCTGGATGAATTCAAGTCCAGTATTCACGCTTCTCATCCACACAAGGGATTTAGCTCGTATTGGTAATAATCTCCGTCCATTTTAACACACCTCAAAATGCATATCACATGCATTGGGCATAGTGCGTGCTGGGGTAAACAGGAAGAAGATTTTCTGTTCAGTTGGTTCCTTAGTTATAGAAAATGTGATGGAAAAAGAAGCAACAATGGTGAAAGTGACTGATGAGAACCATCAGGAAGCAGAGGCAGACGACTGTGCCATAGTTTCCAAACTGTCTCCATTTCTGCTCGTCCAGACTACAACGCTTCCCTGGAGTTTTCACACTGAAACCGGGCCAGCAGCTTCTCCACACGCTTTAGTTGCTTGAAAACTCTGGAGTTCGAGTGGACAGGCGGCGTAAAGGTAGCAACAGCGATATGTTTAAAACTAAATGCTCCAGACATGTCAAATGTAAAAAAAACATGTAGAGCTGATGGGAGCTGCTGTGTTGGAAATATTTTTCAAGGAATTTCTTGTTTCTTTGTTTTTATTTTCTTTTTTTCCCACCCTGAGATGATTTGTCACTAATTTATGGTTCTTGATGAAATAAATCAGGTGCATTTGGAGAACTAATATCTATGGGTGTGTGTTATTTGGTGCAATTTGATTAAATTAAGAGACTGGTGGGTCTTGAACTCTATTTAGTGCCATTCTAATTCTTCATGCAGCACCATGACTGTGGTCCACTTGAATTTGTGTCACATGAAGTGGATGATTATGGTTTTCATGGTGGGAAAACGTTTGAAAATGTCCGTATTCACTTTTTGAGCCTGTCGATCCTCGTCTCTTCTGTCCATCAGCTTTTTTTCCTGCCTGTGTCCACCATGAAATGTCTTTTGAAAATACAGTGCGTGTCTGTGGCTTCTCAACCTGAAGGACTTTTCTGCACAACCCTGTGATTTTTAAACATAGAATTGCTGCATCGATAGAGATTCTTGTAGCATTAAGAATCATTCACAAAGTACTTAAAGTATTCTAATACCTCCTCATTTCACAGATTGTAGGGATTTCTCGGTGTAGAGCCTGGATCTGATTGTACCATGTTTTCTGTGCACAAAGTGTGCTTGCATGCACAGTTACATAGTGCGGCTCACAGGCTTCCTTTGTCAAGGTGGCACGAAGAGTCCATAGAGCCCATTATGTGCCATTATGCTAATTTGTGAAAGTAATTCCATTATCATCAGTAATGAATGCAAATCTATTGTCCTGTCTTCAGGTCCTTGATGGATAAAGAGTGGAAAATGTGGTGTTTGTCTCTTACTCACGATGACATGATGGTGTGACAAATGGTCTCAAGTGTGTTGATTACAGAATTGATAATGCAGCCTACATTTACAGATCCGTACTGTACAATTTGATGTATACTGTGGTTTAATTCCTCCACAGGTCTCACAGACAAACATCGTCACTTTTCTGCATGTACAGAGCAAACCGATTTAGTCTACTTGGCATCGAACCTCACTCCAGCTCCCACAGACCCCTTCATAGTTTTATAGAGGCGCCATTGTGAGCGAGACATAAAAGCAGCCAGCTCTGGACAGAGAGTGCATGACAGAGGCTAGATATGGGGCAGAATGCCCATCGCCAATTACCCCTCCTGCATGGGGAGCAGAACAATTTGGGGGCACAAATGTCCCATATGAGAACAGGCAATTGTTTTCATTGCGTATATGTGTGTTCGTGTGGTCTATAAACAGCAAGATGATCGCAATATTACAGAGCCCAAAAATACAAATTCAATTAACTTATTTCCTCCAAAACCTCAAAGGTGCTCAAATCCTCACTTTGGAGAAGCAGGAAATGTTCTGGAGCAATCGATGATCAGATGTAGTGCTGCAATCTAAAAATAGATTTGTTTTTTAATTAGCCATCCGTTTATGTATGCTGCATTCCCTCACACATAAGTATCATTCATATGCAAATATAGCTAATCTATCTTCTATATTACACAGCGCTGACGATTGTGACTCAAACCGTATCGTCCCAGTGTTCTACAAGAGAAACAAAATGTGGGAGTGTATTTGTTCCTGAGAGAGGGAAGTGTGTGTGTGTGTGTGTGTGTGTGTGTGTGTGTACATCTGTTTGTTCTTTTTATATTTAGAAACGTCTGGTTAGATTGTGCTAAAATTAACTCTGAAATTACAGATGGTCCAAATCGGGCGGTGAGGGCCGTCTCTCAGCTCTGAGGTTATCATTATTCTGTGGCTGGTTGTCAAGGAACAGCCTCGGTCCTCAGATCCCGCTCCAGTGATGCTTCCCACATGTGTTATGACTGTGAGGCAGAGCGGCGAAGTAACACAGGGTGTGATAAGGGCTCAGTCTCTCTCTATACCTGGCCTTATATGGATGGAGCTTGAACATCGGCTGCTTTGTAAGCTGAGCTTAATGCAACGGCTCACTGCAGATAGTTAGAACTGTCATCCTCCTGCTTCCCTGCTTTTAAACTTTTGGGATGAGAGGTTTAAAGTAGATGTTTAATGTAAAGCTCTGGTAGTAGAGCCGAATGATTGTATCTGTAATGATATAAAGAAAAATGAAGTCAATCACACACAATTCTTATATTAAACAAAACTAATTGTGTGTGTGTGTGTGTGTGTGTGTGTGTATATATCCAAATGATTCCTAAGATGTCGTTATCAAACCCTGATTACAAAGAAATGTAACTGAGACTTGATATTTTAAAGTTTAACCATAAATAACTACACATACAAAGAAAACACAAATACATCCAAATATATAGAACTTGAATTTAGAAAATAAACATAATAAAATGTAAAACCTTAAATGTTCATCTTTTCAGCATTGTAAACATTGTATTGATCACTTTAAAACTGCAAACCTACATCTGCTTTCACTTGCATTTGGATATCCACACTGTAGTCTGAACTCTGAACAACTTAAAACTCCTCCAGAGGAGTAATAAGGAGATTTGACAGGATTGTATCCCTTCACCTCCCACACTCATACTTGGTAAACGTGTGGAGTGTGGATCATCACAAGCTAAACTCCCCATTGAGGCTTTTTGGAGATGGTGTTGATATCCAAAAATGGATCGTTTTCACGCTGTCAAACTCCGGTCCTGGATCGACTCGTGTATTTTTTCATTTTGAACAAATATTTTACCTGACCAAAAACAAGTGAGGAAGTTTGTTTGAGATTTAGAGTACAATTCAAGGTTAATATCCAACAACTACATGAGCAGTATTCCAATGAGAAGTAGAGTTGCAGAGTTGGGTGATTAACTGTACTTTTACTGATGCATTAAGCATAATTTCCTGTGCCAAATTTCCACTCCTACACGACCAATCCCCAGGCCTCTGAGGTCTTGTAAATATGTGCCGTGAAGCGTGATTTAGGATTTTGAAATTATGCTATGGAAAGTATTTAACATGGGAGCACAGTACAACAGATTCCAGACCTGAAGCTGTGAACAGATTTGCTGAGGCTCACTAATGAGAGCTTTTAACAATGAAGCATAATGTCCCTGCTCTCGTTTAAGCTGCGAGACTAATCCACTCACCATCAAATATGTGTATTATGACAGAAAATGAGGAAACCGTCGCTTCTAAAAGTAACAAACACCTCTTTTTCAGTGAACCATCAAGTCGCTGTGTCCTCGGGACGCTGCCGAAGCCGTGAAAATACATTTCGCTCCCCTCCTCCTTGCCCTTGTGCCTTGCTTGTGGCGTTCTCAGCTTAACTTGTCAGAAATAACACGGCAGAACAATGGCTGCTGGCCGGGAGAGGACCTCTGACATTCCTGTTAAAACAGAAGCACCGTTGTTAGTTAGTGGTCTTGTATGAAAGCCTGAATGGACCAGTATGCTCCTACCTTCATACAGATACATCTGTAAAGTGCAAACGCGCCCTCAGGGATGCATCGGGGGGGTGTACGATTGTGATGTTTATGAATGCTCAGCTGTACAGCAAAACAAAAACTGTTTGAGTACATGAAAGCCTCTTGGGTTTAAAAGTCCTTGCGGAGCAGAAAGCTGCTGACCAGAAACAACAGCACATTTACATTCAGACTCAAAGACTGAGGCACACTGACTCAACTCTTTCTATCAGGAACATGATCCAGCTTTTGCTCACCAGGCAATGACTGTGCAGCTGCTCTCAGTCGTGCACTCAAGTCCGGACATTTTGGTGAAATTATCCAGCGGGCCCTGTTTGTGAGAACGCAGATGTCCGAGTCTCGGACATTTTCCTGAACTTTTCCTGCATCCCCCTTGTAAAATGTTCGGAAAATGTCCGAGTGAGAATACAGCAGGCGTTGATGAGGTAAAACATATCTCATGATGAAAAAGAGGAGTCATACACATAGAAGATGTCAACTTGTAAAGAAGACAAGTTTTGAGAGCTTTTGGTGTTTTTTCGGAACTGACACTGATGTCAATGTGCTGGAAACAAAACCATGTGATTTCCACCATAACCTGAATGAGTCTGGACGATCTCCTGCTGCCATTTTCCAACGTCCAAACTTGTTTTCCTGGAAATTTCCAAGAGTTTCGTGTCTGAAAATGGCTTGTGTGGCAAATTGAACAATCAATTACGCATTAGGAGAAAGCTCATTGATTATTTTATTAACTACCTCACATCAAAAGAAATGAGTTACTTCGGTTTTTGCCCATTTTCCCACAAAATAATTTGTGGAATTTCAATGAATCAATCCTTGAGTAACCTTGAATAACTCAGAGAAGTATGCTAGAGATAGTCGGGTGTAAATAAATTACAGTTAAATAAAGTGTGGATTGTTATATAGGCAGCTGTGTATAGGCAGCAATTCACACATGGACAGATGCACTTCAGGCCAAATCTTATACCCCAGAGGAGAATATTTTAAAAATAGTTTATTTACACAAGTATAAAATACAGCTACAGACCTGCAGTGCTGTACAACCTGAATTATTATCAATAAAAAGTGATAGATGAATCAACTCTTGAGCAGTAACTCCGCTGTGGCCACAGTTTTTTTTTCTTTTTCTGAAGATCATCTTGAATTTCATATTGCATGGTTCATAAACAATAAAGGACAGAAAAGAAGAGTCAAACAGACTCATGCAGGAGCCACAGTTTAATATCAGCTTACAACGCCCAGAGAAAAGCTTTTATACCAAACCTGCTCAATGTTAAAGCTTCTTTTTTCCAATAAATTCATTCTTTCTGAATTCATAACTTGGCTCAAACTGTTTGTATTACAAACCACTGGGCTGCAAGGATTCACTGAAATCAAATGCACCCAGCTTCAAGTGTACACTTAAAATCAGGGCCATTTTTCTTTTGTCTTCCAAATTATTTATTATTTCTGAGTTTAACCGATACACAAACGATGTAAAAGTAAGAGTTCAAGCCCATTTACAGGTCAAATTTGATCAAATATCACTTTTAACACTCTGCTGCTGATTTGAGTTTGTTAGTCAGGAGAGCGCACACCCCAACGGTCCCCTAAACATGGCAGATTTTTTTCAGTAAGATCCTTGAATTATTTTGAGCAAAAAATGCCCTACTGCTCAATGTTAAAGAAAGTAAAACATATTTTTGTATCTGCCTTCTGATCCAGAGCCACACCAAATGGGTTCTTTCCCGTCCCATATCACATCCTTCCAAGTTTCGTGTTAATCTGTTCAGTGGTTATTGACTAACAGACAAACTGATGAAGTGTTAGTTGATTATAAGCAGAAGATATTTGTGGGTGGACAATAAATTATCTAGTTGATCTCAATAAAACTAAAGTGAACTTTGATTCATTCAGTCTGAGAGTGCAGATGGTGTTGAAACGATCTGACTTGATGTGCAGCACAGTTTTTTGACTGTTGTCGTTTCTGTAACTGTGATTCAGACGATGGCATAAGGAAATAAACGATGTCCCATTAGCACGGAGACGCTGGATATTGTGACGATGCGGTGTTGTAAACATGCAGAGATGTGTTGTTGGGGAATGTTGACACAACTAAACGCTCTGAAGGGCTTTGGCAGCCTCAGCCGTGCACTTGGGATATTTTGAAAGGTGTTATAGTGTAAACTGTCACTGAACAGGCCAGTTGTAACTGAGACTCAGTCCAACTGCCTCCGAGGGCCTCCAGTCTGTTTTGGCTCAGCGCTGTGGAAATCACAGTGTGGGCGTGTTTGATCACACACAGAGCTGTCATGGCTGCTGGCCGCTAGGACGGCTCCCAGACACCCAAAGACAACAGGCGCACAGACACAGAGCATCGCCACGGCCATGTGGGTACAACTGTGGAGCGAGCAGAGATAAGCTCTGAGGAAGTTGGGATGTCGGAGTTCGAGCCCCGGCCTGAACAGTCTCCACCTGCTCCTTCGTCTTCGCTCAAATTGTCTTGGATCCCTGAAGCCGCTCGCTCCTGCCCATCTTTCATATCGTTGATGGGTTCCTTTGCTCTCTGGCTGCTTGGAAACAGAAACAACAACACAACTTCACTGGTTTTCAAACTTTTTTCTGATACATCAACAAATTCCGTCGCCACCATCTCTTGACTTGTGAATTGTTCTCATTTTATCAGATAAAAACTGGTAACTAAAGGAACCAATGATTGGATTTCCATCAAGATCATGAACTGCCCAATTCTCAATTCTCACGGTATCAAATTAATTATTTTTCCAAACTGTGATATTGACATTTCTGTTGATAGTGGGGCCAGGCATTTAGCATAATTCAATTTTATTTTAGAAATGAATTCGAAACATCAAGAAAAACATCAAGTTGAAACTCTAAGAATAAAGTCAAACTAAATCATAAATTGCACATCATGGATAAGTTTAAAAAATAAGTTTCAAGAGTTAAATTCAAACTTCTATATATATATAAGCTACTAATATTAACGCACATCTCTGCCTCTATGGAATGTCTTGTGCAGATTAAATGGTGAAATTGTTTTTCACAATCGGTTTCAGTAACAAGGGAGGTTTTTTTTTTTTTATCTTTTAGCTCATAAACAGTGTGGTGATCAGAATTAGGAATTTGAAGAGATTGTGCTTAAACTCTGTTTATTTATAAAGAGAAACCAGACATTGAAAGAAGTGGCTGCATTCCTACAAACTGAAATAACTGATACCGGACAAATGAAGGGCTAACGATGGTTCCACCAAACACTACAAGGGTAAATCAGTGACTCTTCCAACTGGATTTGATGCACCACAGGAGTTCCTTTCATTTTCAACATTTTGACTTTATTCACAAATAATATTTCAACTTTATTCTTGACTTAAAAAAAGGTTAAATCCCTTTTTTCTTTATTATGTTTGGCCCTAACACACTTCTGTTTTTTCTGGCAAAATATATTTTTTTAATCTTGCAAATCGAAATCTTAAAGCCACGTAGCACCAGAGAGCAGGAGCACGTAAGAAGGAAACTGTGGTGGTGAAAAACGGTTCTTTAAAGGCTTTAGCAGTGGACTAGTGAGAGGAATCTGTTTATAATGGCCTCACTGTGCTGCTTCCATGAACGCGATTGGTAGTTTGTAGTCAGCTGACGGCCACACAGCTGTGAATAAGCTTGGGATTGTGAAGCATGAATGAAACAGCTGAACTCGGTCAGCCGGCGTCGGCCTCTAACCGACGCCACACTCCGTTAACGATGGCCTCGTTCCAGCAGTTATTGCAATGCTGTAGTTCATGATCAGTATTAGTTTGATTAGATTCGTGTTAGTGTTGGTGTTAGTTTCACCTGTGTTTGACAAAGTCTTTTCAACTCTCCCTTTGTATAACCATTATGATATTGTATTAGTTTAATAAGAAGTAAAGGAAGAAGTATCAGAGCCTGACCAATTTATTGGTTGGGCAATAAAAAACAGCCAATAGGATCCTTTCACAGGCATCAATCAATATCAGCATCTTATTTTACAGAGTAAATGATGCAGAAAAGATGTGAATGTTTGGTCACGTTAAAATGTTCGTACTTTTTTAAGTTCTTGTAATTGTCTTTTCTTTTTACTTGATATTTAAGTTTCAACTGTAAAATATCAAACCTCAATCACATTTATTTGTCGTAAGAGTTTGATATCTTTGGAATCAGAATCTTTTTACCTCTATAATTACTGGAAGTGGATCAGTAACACACTGATTATTTGTGTGCTTTTTCATGTTTTCATACTTAATACACTGATATAGATTTTTTCTATTGCTTATCACATACGTCCTTTCAATAAGAATGAAAGCATTGTTTCAGCTTATGTAATGTAGTAACCTTCTGTGCTTTAGTAGTCTCAGTATTTTTGTCCCAAAAGGTAATCATTAGACATTCATGGCATATTGTTCTTGGAGCGTTGGCTATATTTGGCTTAGCTTTTCAAAACGGTGTCAAGTAAATATACAGAACAGGGCAGAGTTGCACATAAACTGAGACTGAGCATTAATATTTAACCCCTGCTGGGTCAGAGATGGCATGCTTGGTATGTTGGAGGCTCGGTACTTTCTCCCAGTAAGCTTTCGCTGCCTCTCTCACACACACACACACACACACACACACACACACACACACACACACACACACACACACACACACACACACACACACACACACACACACACACACACACACACACACACACACACACACACACACACACACACACACACACACGTTCGGTCTGTGGCTCCCACACACATTCAGCTGTTACTACTCCTGAGATGTACAGGTTTTGATAGAACAGGATTTAAACTCTTAAAGCTAAGCGCTCCTGTTGTTGGGGGATCTTTCCGTCTTTCTCCATTTCCTGCTAATAAAAAGCTGGGATTGTGTTCTGCTGATGCTCTTAAAGCTGTGTGTTTGTTTTGTCTCGTTTGTTTCATTTTACGAAAGTCTTTCTTGTGGCCAGGTAAATTACAGACTTAAGCTTCGGATTGTTTTCTACTTATTCTGTTGCATTTAGGAATTTGCAGTTGGCTCTTATTTTGGAGGACGTAATGCAGGCTGAGAAAATAAGATGTGCACAGTGACACAAATAACGCTTACTGCTCAAAGTATAGGCCTCCAAATGAGATGTGAAACAGCAGTTCTCAAAGTGCAGCCAGGAAGTTTGCCTGATTCTTACGTCACCACAATCATACATGTATAATTTATTTTGCGATTACACGTTGCAATCAAGAATGCTTTACAACTAAATCACACAATCTGAAACTACATGTTTTTACTGTGAAGTTCTCTGCACATGAAAATGGGGAAAGTTTGCAGTTTAAGTTTTCACAGAATACTGAGACTGTGGAATTAGTAAAACCTTTTTACGCTTTAAACACATTTAATTATCATCATTGATGCATTTGCTGAAGTGAAACAAATGGATGAATTCAGATGTGCATAGAAACTGCTCAAGCCTCTTCTGCAGCATAATCCATTTTCCTCGGTCCTCTAATGATGGTTAGATTCATCAGTTCACATTGTGACTCCTGCATCAAAGTTTAACATCAACAAACATTGGTAACATGGACTGTAGATAAAGATGGACGACGCGTCTCCACTTCCTCTGCGGCCAATTCTCGCGAGTTGGAGGGATGTGCAGGGAAGTTATAGATCAAACCCCGGTGGAGGAAGAGCAACACTGAATTGCTACCATCAAATGTTTAGGGACTCTTTGGATTTTGAAAGAGATGGACAATATGACGAGATGCATGTCGTTTTTAAAATGTGCCGTGAAACTATAAAATATAAAAATAGCATCGCAAGCACATCTGTCTGCAGGCAGTGGTTATAGCATATTGACCGACCTTATACGTATGTCTATATAAGGTCATGTCCTTTACCATAAGGAATATTATGACACATGCATAACAAAACTCCAAACGGTTCCTTCACAGCTGAAATAATTATTATCAGAATTAAGTTTATTGGCCAGTGTGAACACATGCAAGGAATTCGACCTGGATTTTACATTGCTCACAGTGTCCTGTGCAATGTACTACAAGGATAACAACAACAAAACCCAACAAATGTTCTTACATTATAGTGATGGATGGTCCAGACAATAGCATGAAAAGAGAAAAGGATCCTTTATTAGTCCCCCCACGAGGAAATTAGGAGAACATGCAGTATGTTGTTTTTCGTCGGGGTGTCAGCAGGATTACGCAAAAAACTATCAAACTGATATCCGGGAATGAGCGGATTCTGCAAATCCTTGTTCCTTCTGCAAATCCTTTGTTTTTCTCTTTCTTTAACAAGGCCAGATAGGTTGTGGGGCTTGGCGGAGGTTTGCCCTCCTCCCGCGCTCTTCTAGTTACTACAATGAACATGTTAGTAATGTCAAGCTTGTGTTTTTCTCCCTGTTTAGCTGTTAAAATGATGCCACTGGAGGTGAGTGTGTAAAACTCTCCACTGTTACTATCAAATAAGGCTTGAAAAGGCCCCAAAAGGATGCCACGAAAAGCTTGAATGCACATCAGGTGGCACCAGCTGGGGGGGAGAGCATGAGGAGTATTAGGAGACGAGTTGTCCCAGGAGACCCATTGTTTCTCCTGGCGTTTCATCATTGGGGCAGACTAGGGGACGCCTTCTCAGTCCACATCTTTTCTCTCTGTGATCTCCGGGCTTCTCCAGTGACACGCCGAGTGTGTTACAGGATATTTGTAGCATTGTGTTTTGTTTTTTTTTACCATTTCATAAGGCCGTGTTTGTTCTGAGGCTCTAGAGGTAATATGGAGACTGAGTCCTTTCACCTCCTGGCTTTTGAATGAATCTGTGCATGGGAGAAGAATTCCTACGAGTTGTCATTTCTGCCTTTCGTCAAGGTGGATAGCAGTGCACCGGCTGCAGAGACCTGCTGTACCTGGCTATAAAAATATATTTATTTCCTGTCAAAGCATTAGAGGAAAATGGATGTGAGTGCAAAGTGTTGACATCAAAGTGCCACACAGCCGTGTCTCCAGTATGGCCGGAGCTGAAACGCAGCATCTATATTTGGAGGAATCTGCAGTTCGTCAGTGTCCCCTCTCTGTCTCTTCCCCTTTGAAGCACGAGATGAAAAATTAAAGGTGTTTTTTCTTCTGTTTGTCCGTGGGCTTGACTTTCTTCTTCAAAGCCGTGACTCACAGAATGACCTTTGAGCTCCCAGGAGTTCAGTGTCTCCTGTGAGGCAGTAGGAAATGCTTGAAAGCATGTGGTGTCCCGGTAGTGAAGTAGGACTCCAGAAATGATCCCAGTCAAAGGCAATTGAGTTATAGTGTATGTCACATTCAGGAAGCAGACCGGCAGTTAGCGTGCAGCATCCGACCCGTATCCAGCCCCCGCTCGAGAGGATGGCCATGAAGGACAATCAGCTGACATAGGCCTGCTACATTCATTTCAGCAGCATCCCGTGTGAAACTGCGACAGGAAGCTGGAGGACAGAGGTCATACACAGGCTGGTTTAGGGCACAGGGCTTTTTCACTCAAGACATTTTGACATGTCACAGTATAAGCACAGGTTTAAATAATGAAATTCAACACGGGAACACCTGACATGAGGAATCATTGACATGTTTTATATACATCTGCTCTTTATTGGAAATGTTTTACTCCCTAATTTTGGATTCAGCATCAGTGCACAAAAATCTCTAATGTACAAATTTATACCCGTAGAAACAATGAGGCATAATCAAGGACAAAAACAACTATTCACTGTATGTATTCATATTCTCCTGGTAAAGTATATTTATAGATAATGTAAATACCATACAGCAGAATCCAAATGCTTATACATTTAATGTGATATACAGAAGACAAAGAGGAGTCTAATAACAGCAGTGATATGACTGTCACAGTGTCTCATACACAAACTGGGAACAGAACCTGTGTTTAGTTCCTTCACGTCAGTCCTCAGGTTTGTGGCCGGTGACAAAGGCATTAATGTAGCAGCTGACTGCTTTCGAGGTAAAATCCAGCAACAAACAAGTGCGAGCTCTCACGTGAAAGACTCCCGCTCGGTTGTACATTGCCCTGCAGACTGAGGCTGGCAGTGGGCTGCTCGCAGTAATCAGCATGCAGCACATGACCTGCATTTATCTTTAAAGCACACAATGTGTCTCAGTGTGCTAACGAAGGGGGTGTACACATATAATCAATTTAATAAGCTAATCAAAAGTAAAAGTAAAAATCAGAATGACACAGTGTTGCAGGAATTACCAAGGGGCAAAACAGAGCTAACAGAGGCCTGTTTATTTCTTCCTCTGACTTATGGTCCAAATAAAGTTTATGGTTTGCCTCCGCCTGTCCCTCCTGGAATTTGTGATCTTGTGATTGCAAAATTTCAGATGTTGGATGGAAAAAATAGAAGTTGCAATTTGGTCTCATTTCTTTCATATTTAAAACACATTGTACGTTTCCTGCATTGATTAACTACACAGTGTGTTGCTTTTTATAACCTGCAGCAGTTCAGGAGGCAACGATATCTATGCTAACGGTAAAACTTAATGGTTGTGTTCCTCTTACTAGTGAAACTTAAGAGGAGCAGTTCTCTTCTTTACAATAAACATTTTTGTGATAAATTTGTTTCAGGGTAAAACAACATTTTTAGTGCATCACACTTCCTGTATACTGACGATCACAGGAATGTTCACAGAATATTCGGTCACTTTTTCCCACAATAAATACGCCAAGTTTGAGTTTCATATGTTTTTCTGAAGCTGTAGTTTCTTGTTTCACGATTTTGAAATCCTTTTATACCCATATTTATATAGTTTTCATCCTATTTCACCATGTTTTCTAAGCCTTTCTGTTAATTCCACATATTTTTCTTACTATATAATCCTAATTTTATCTACAGAAGTAGATTAATTATATTTGTATCTCTTGAATCTCTAGAATCTTGAATTTTCTAGTGCAAAATATCCGAACGAATGAATCAATATAAAAAAATATTAACCGTTTTGCTTTAGTTTGGTGATTGTTGGCCATTAGTCCTACACAGACATGATGAAAAAGATGCAGCATGAATAAAAAGTGTGTTGGAAACATGTTGAGAGCTCAGGATTAGGAGCTTGGGTGGGTGCAAACAGAGAAATCAAGGTGTGGGAGAGACGTAGGAGGTTAAAATCAGACTGCTTGTTAAATATTGACACCTTGGATGCTTTGCTCTGTTGTTTATTCGTGGCCTCTGCTGGTAATTATTAATCACGTACTAAAATAATGTACACAATCACACACACCTCCTCCTCTGTGGAGGGATTCAGCCTTCTGTCGTCCCCGTCTCCCTAAATCAAAATCACAGGATTAATTATCACTGCATGTTTCCTAAAGTACTTGCGTCTGAGGGTATCATTAGTTATAGATAAAGCTGAAGGTCGCTCACTGTTGGACAAACTTACATATGATGTCTGATAATTGAAATAGAGGCGACCAGAAAGTCAATGTGAGGTCTGACATAAGTCTATACATTGGATACATAGGGCAAAAGAATTGATGTGTTTTACTTCAAGGCCAGTTTATAATATTTAAAATGTTTACATATCATTTGCATAAATATGGCTTAATGCTTATTCTTGCACTACTCGCTTTTTTGGCTGCAGACAATGAAAAGCCCACCCCTCCCCTGCTTGGTGGTTAGTTATTGTCACAGGGGAGCTCCCATCGTGACGTGTGTCGTCTGTGTCTCATGACGACCGCTAATGTGTCATTAGTAAAAAATCCATCTGAGCTGCAGGCTCGAAGAGGACGAGAATAAAACACTTCCTTCAGGAAAAGAACTGACACTAGTTAGATTTAATCTCTTTATCATCAGGTTTTTTTTATGTCCTGAAAGAAATTATGCAGATGACAAAATAGTAAATCATTTTTTTAATTTGAAGTGAATACAACTTGTTTCTGTAAATTTGATGTATAAATTACAGACTCATATTATAGTACATCTCCAAAGTGGTGAATCTTTTCATTTATCAGTGGTGATGAGTTGTGATCACATGTCTACATTTTATGGAGCAAAAGTGTAAGAAAGTTATATATATTTTAGTTTTTCTTGAAACACGATTTGATTGAATTTGGGAACATGTGACATCACATTCAAAGTTGAATGAACAGCGTTTTTTGTTGATTCCTTGATGCGGACTTCTTTAATAACTACATCTCAGGAATCATTGGCAATTTCTTAAAATATATTGATTTGAAATGTATCTACCCTATATGGTTATGGGTATCAGCCTCCACAGATGTTTATTTACCTGTGCCATTTTTCTGCCATGTGGGAGCTCACCTGTAGACAAACACCTTTTATTGCCTGGAGTGTTCACATCACATGTTCTCCGCTCAGTGGGGATTCAGCTCTTTGTGTATAATAATCTCACCTGCGACAGCTTACTTGAGGCATCATTGCTGTCGCAGGTACTCAGCCACTCAGGGACTTTGAGCTGAATTTAAATTGCGTTTGCTTTAACCAGTTCCTGTGGAATGACTCTCTTAAGTGCTCTTGATTCAGCAGCTTTTGAGTAGTATGAAAATGAGTCAGCGTGCGTGAGGTAAGCAAAACAATAGGCATGAGTCACCTGGGGAAATTACTGAGAATGTTCTTCCCTGATTACGTATGTTAAGTTCTAGACGACACCGATTTGTTTACACGTCTTAATGATGACAACCAGCAGTTTTTCGCCGCACTTATTCAATAATAGGGTATCACGTCCTTCCCCTGCGGAGGATCTCTGCATCTTTCTGTCTGCCGTGTCTTTCTGCGTCTCACTCTCCCTCCGTGTTGAGGAAAAGCCCATTGCTTTTCCAAGGCTTCAGTGAGCACGCAGTGGCAGTATTAATAGAAAAAGGCTGCTGCTGGGGAATATTTGTATTGACCTGTTGAAAGACTTTTCTCTGATGCATGCTGTTTCTATGGCAGTGCGGGGGCGGGATGCTACGAGGGCTTGGTGGAGCTCCGTGTGCAGCTGCATCCTGGCTCGCTCCACTGCAGGCAGCAGCATCAACAGCAGGAGACTGCGTTTTCCAGGACCATTTTTAACATTGTACGATAGTGCAGTTTTGCACTTCAGTATATGTTTATTGCACAACAAATCTTTTGTGCATTAATATAACATTGTTAATTGAGAGAATAATTATTGTGATCCATTACATGTGACTTATACAAACATTGGCAGGAAAAGTGACTAACTGATTAAGATAAGATGAGAGGACGAGATACCAAAGAATGACCTTTTTGAAATTCACACTGTTCTGTCTCACACCTTGTTTCTTAACTTTCCCTGGTTGTGTCACCAGATGCTCCTCCATCTGAGTTCGCTTGATTTTCACACCAAGACCGGCTGAGGGGGTTTGGACTTCATGTGTTTTTCGGTTTGTTCTGGCAACATAGAGGCCGGTGGTGTGGATGTGAAAAAGAAACGGCCTCATACCGGCTGCCTACTGTCGTTCAGCTCTGGTGTTTTTATGTTTGAAAGGTGAAAACTTGAAGGTAGTGATTTGGTGCAAATTTAGAACTCAAATTGTCGTAAGGCAAACACATGCTAGTGTGCACCAACTAATTTGCACCCACCTGTTATGGCTCAGACACGTGTGGCTGCCAATGGAATTGGCACCAGGACGAATGCAGAGGTTTACAGGAGACTAGCTTCAGTGGAATGCATCAAAATTCATTGGACGGCATTTCTATCCTAAACGAGCGTAAACATACGGCCAAAGTAAGATCATCCTGATTACTATTTAATTGAGTATGCATTCCGCTTGCAGAGAACCTGGGGCTCTAAGTTTTTCTAAGTGCAACGATCAGTAAGGAGCAGCAGGTCAACGGCATACAGACTGTGTGGGCGTCTCCAAGCACACCAGCTATTTTGGTTTGTGTAGGGGCAGCAGCGCAACGTGCACGAGGGCCGGCTGAGGTGGAATATGGATCAGAAGGTGTGGTGATAATAAATCCTCTCTGAGCGTCTCATATCCCGGGTATGATTGCTCCAAAACACACGTCCTCACCTTCTACAGGCCAACATTACAATGAAGTAACTTTAACTTTTGGCTCTTTAATAAACACCCTTTTGTGTCATATTAATACTCATATTGTACAACTACATGAAGTTCAGGAATAAGGTTTCCTATGTGGCAAAGGCTGCCTACAGCTTTATAAACCGACAACTAACTCTGCTGCTGATTGAGTCTATTTTGCCTGAGCCTGTAACTTGTCACACTTTATCGTCAGAGACGTCCAAAATCTCAGATAATGTGCAAATACTGCAGCCAACGCTTTGTCAGTTTGTTCTGCATCAAAGCAGTTTCACTGATAACAACACACACACACACACACACACACACACACACACACACACACACACACACACACACACAGTGATTCCTGTCAGAGGTAAATGCTTTTTTCCCACTGGTTTTGCAGGTTTTACAGAGGTATCTGATATAGTTTAGCGCTTCAACCAACATTTTCGTTTCTCAATTAATCAATCAAGTCTTTTTTCTATAGAATGTCACTGGTAACTTTCTACTAATTCCAGAAATCTCTGTATGTGTGAAGCGTATCTCCAGAACTGTTCATCCTACCGACTTCACGACTAGCATGTGTAATGTTGATGACCCAAGGACGTAGCCAGTGCTCTGTAGCAGCGGCGGCTGGGGCGAGCTTCTCTGAACTTAGAATAAACAGGTGAACAGCTGGTTGTGCAGCAGCGGTGACGCAGCTTCAGGTTCATGTGGACTGGGTCCAGCAGCAGGTCTTTACTCGATGCAGCTCAATTACTGAAGGTCACTTTTACGGTTTCAAAAAATGATGCAACCAACATCCGCCCATTCCAAACAGGCAGGTTTAGAACAGCCACTGTGGAAAAATTACTTTTAACCATATTCACATTCTTGATGATCAGCTCTAGAATTAATCAACTCTTTGTCTCAGTTCTAATTTACAGTACTTTTGTCAAAAGGAATTAACTATAATTAAATGTAATTGCTTGCTATTACTGGTCTTTATTTGAAGGGACAATTATAGAGATTATGTGGCTATAATGGCAGCACTCACTTGCCCATGTCTAAAATAGTTTTCCTGAGACGTCTTTATGCTCTTTTGTTTCAGCGTCACAGTTTCCAGAGATCATTCGGAAACCTCTTCATATTCTGTTGTGTAGTTTCAGTAAACAGTTTGAGGTCGTGCAGGTAGCACTCGTCTTTGTTCTCCGGTCTCTCGGAACAAACTACTGTTGCTATTGAAATGTGAAATACCAAACCTGTGAAGTGCAGGTGTAGATTCAAAATGAATTAATCTGTGTTCACACTCGTGCGCCAAATTCCTGTACACCTGCCTGCTCCGCGTTAGAAACCCCAGTCATCAGTTTGTAAGAAGTGGTGCACCTGTTTGGAGAAGAACTCATTATTCATAATGCCTTTTAATGCGAAGCAGTCGGAATTTTGTGTTTTGCAGTAAAAACACATTGACAGACACATTTATCTGCATATGAAGCATGGTGGATGTGGCCGTATGTGAATGTTTGTATTTGGGCTTGAGGCAAATTATACAGGGTGGCATGTTGGTGCGGTGGTTGCTGTCGCCTCACAGCAAGAAAAGTTTTTTAGTTCGAATCCTGGTTCGGACAGGGTCTTTCTGTGTGGAGTTTGCATGTTCTCCACATGTCTGCGTGGGTTTTCTCCAGTACTTTGGCTCCTCCTCCCCCAGTCCAAGATCCTAGATAATGGATGGAAAGAAAAACATGCAGCCACCTTGTGATGCTTCCTTCCATCTTGCCTCTGTCACGTTTCTGTATCACGCAGCTCATTCAGAGAGAGTAAGTCTCTGTTTCAAAAGAGGACTGGTCATTGAGTCCTCACTGACTGATTAACAGGGATTGACTGTTTATGGTCAGTTTACTGTTAGTGGAGAGCGAAAGGAATGAGAGAGAGAAAGAGAAATGACGTGGCAAATGTGCCAGGCAGTATTTATCAAGTGAGAATTTTACATTGCTATGACCTTTGACCTCACACTGATGCCCCCACTTTGTCTTTCTTGCCCTCTTCCTCACAGATAGTGTCCAATGTGCTAATCTTCTCCTGCACCAACATCGTGGGGGTGTGCACACATTACCCCGCAGAGGGCTCCCAGAGGCAGGCCTTCCAGGAGACCAGGGAATGCATCCAAGCTCGCCTTCACTCCCAGAGGGAAAACCAGCAGCAGGTGAAAGAGCACAGATTTATGGCGGCAGATGGAGATGTGAGAGCAAAGGCACCAGAAAGGTGTTGGGGATTAAATTTAAAATAATTCTTACGAAACACCAGGTTTTCCTATCTCACCAGTTTGTAGCAGAGGAATCCACCACGTTGTTAAAATCCTCATTTGATAAATATGACCATTTTTTATTTTGGTGTTATTCCCAAACTGGACCTACCTGATCATTTGTTGCGGATCACTTAAGTAGATATTCTGCAGTTTCCAGTATTGTCCTCTGATCCCCGGTGGAGCAACCGGGTTGTTGTTGTGAACTTAATCCAGCATGTTGGTCCCTCTGCCTCCCCTCAGACAAGCACAGCCTCCACCTTTTAATTCACTTATACTCGTCCGCTGAACTTATTTTCCCCCCACGCTTTTCCTGCAGGAGCGTCTCCTGCTCTCAGTGCTTCCCCGCCACGTTGCCATGGAGATGAAAGCCGACATAAACGCCAAGCAGGAGGACATGATGTTTCACAAGATCTACATCCAGAAGCACGACAACGTCAGGTAACGTTGGGGGCTGGACGAGGCAGATTGAAGCTGTTATAAATATACCCTTTTCTTTTCTTATCATGTCACGAATCATTCAGGGTTATGTATTGCCTCTTAAAAACACATTACACCCACACACATGAAGACACGCTGCATGTTTTTCTCATGAATTACAGTTAATACTCAAAGTAAAGATGAGTGTGAAATTAAATTTTTATATAAACGTTTGGCTTCATTCAGCAGGTTTTGAGAGAAGAGAAGTTTGACTTACCGAAGAAGTATTACAGTTTCTTGTACGAACATTTCATGTGGCCATGTAATGTTGGAATATCATGTGTTATCTGTAATAATGAGAGTGAGAGTGGATTTCACAGACGATCAAAATGTTATTTCTAATTCACATCTCCCCTGTTGAATGTAAGCCAAGTTTGAAATCTTGGTGCTACAGAACCGTAAAATAAACCAGGGTTTAATCCAGGTTAATCCTGAATGGTTCAGACCACCCACAGGCAGAGGAGGAGGGAGAAGTGAGGTGTTGCTATGACAACTAGCTGCATGGTTTTTTTTTCAAGTGTCTCCACATACAGTATCATTAACCGTAATAACATTTGTAATGTAATGAAAATACAGTTTTGGGCCTGGGGCTGAGGTGGGGGCTTGTTTACATCAAACCTCTGCATATGCCACAAGTACTGTATTTTCCAAGTAACAGAGCATTTACCATTTTCAGATCCACTTGCTGCTTAAAGAATTCACACAAAACAAAATGTGAAATTTTTCCAAAGGTCTGCAGACATCTTAATGTTAGCACACCTGGAACATTGAGTAGACCGGTTCAGGTCCTAACATTATTTCACATGATGGTTTGGAGCCGGACTGATGCTGATATTGGGTAGAAAAAAAATCTGAGACTGATATTTCCATAAAAGGCTCATATTGCCCGATAAATCAGTCTGGTTCTAGTTTGCAACAGCAAATGGCGAATATGTCCTTAAGCAGGGTTTACTAACATTTTTCTATCTATTGTTTTGGGTTTGTTGTATTTCCTTCATATCTTCTCTTTCATCAGACGTCTCGAGCTTTCCTTCCCCATATTAAGCTCAACTGTGAGTGTCCCTGTACTCACACAATGTTTTTTCATATTTTCAGAAAACTGTCACATTCATAGTCTGGTGCAATTATAAGCATTAGCGTGTAAACCTCCACTGTGTCGACAGCTGATCTTTATTATTCCTTATCTTTCCAGTTTAAGGGGAAGATACAAGCTTGAAATGTCACATGTACTTTTGTCACTGTCACTCAACTTTGCTCCTAACAAACACAATATCTACACTAGAAGTGTTTTTCATTTGCATCACTCCACGGGCTCACGAAACATAAATGCTCTCTAATACTCACTGAGAAACAGAACATGCACAATATCCTCCCATTTATTTGTTGCATGCTCATGAATAATATCTCTATTAATTGATCAAAGCTCCCAGGTTTACTCTGTGCCTTTTGGTTTTACCTGGGCTATTTAATACAGTGTTCTTCCTGTGTACGCCCTGAAAACAGTGTTGATGGCATTCAGCTCTGAAGACATCTTGCGCTTGATGTGGATTCCTGTTAGTGTGGAATTCCAGTCATGTGATAATAAGTGGTCATATAGAGAGAGGAGATCATAACCCCTGATCCGGTTTATAAATGGTCTTTGGCACCTGAGGTGAAAGTCCTCTTTGATCTCTCTCCGGTCGTCTCCTTTTCGATGACTGACCTCTTCCTCGTCGATGCTTCTGTGCTGGCCTCTGTTTCAGTCTCTTGTGCAGTGCGTTCAGTTTCAGGGATGCAGTGGCACGTCACTGGTTTTACTTCGCACGAGACACTGAGTGTCAGCTCATAATATTGTAGATCATATAACAATGAGTACAGATGCATTTGAAAACCTGTGGTTAGGTTTGGCACCACCTTGTGGAGTCAGAATCCGAGTGAGAAACTGATGTGTGTGTGTGTGTGTGTGTGTGTGTGTGTGTGTGTGTGTGTGTGTGTGTGTGTGTGTGTGTGTGTGTGTGTGTGTGTGTGTGTGTGTGTGTGTGTGTGTGTGTGTGTGTGTGTGTGTGTGTGTCCATACATAATAGTTGCTATTGAAGCCCCTAATCACTTTGATGTGTCCCTGTTTAATCCTCACGGGTTAAAGCATCAGGTCTCGTACACAAAGGTCTTTTCATCTCCATTAAGGCGATCATTATCATGAATTTTGCTGTTTAGTCGACTAAGTTTAAGAGTTCAGTATAAGTAACAGGGCGGATTGTTTTTGGAGATTGAACGGGGGGGGGGAATTGGGAAATTTACAGGGCATGTGACAGAAGTTACTGATGCTCAACCGACGTGCAGCGAGCCACATGAGAACTTGTGAATGAAGTTGTGTTGTTTTCAATTAAAATCTCCACCACCATTGAGGTTCAGTTTTTAGCCCTGTCTGTTTGCTTGTCAGTAGGATTATGCAAAACTTCTGAGTAGATTTCCATGTAACTTGGTGGAAGGATGAGACGAGGCGGGCCAAAGGATCACTTTCTTAAATTTCTTTTACATTTTCACAAATATCCCTGGGAATAATTCATGCATCTTGAAAAAGAGATTATGCATATATTGGGTGCTGATGTCACAAGAGTGTGCGATTTAGTCCGGTTCCAAATAAAAATCCACATTGAGCAGATTTAAACATAGAGAGGGTCGGTTTTTGACACCTGCTGTATGATAACTTAACAAATAGGGCAACAAACCTGTAACCACCAATGTGTCACTGAGATCATGTGGATTCTGTGGAAATCAACAGATTGTGTTTCTACCATGGTTTCAGATCTATTTTTAAATGACAGGATTTCCATTCCACTGTTGATATGGGTCTGTTACTGCTTAGAGTAAATTCAGTAACCTGCAACTTATTCTCACCTGTGAAGAAGTTTAGTCAACTGATACAAATCTGCAGGTACAGTTAACAAGGTGCAAATAAAACAAAAGAGGCAAGGGCCGAAGAAAAATAAGGGATCGAGTTAGTTTGGTAGAACGTCCTCCTACTGCAGGTTTCTATGCAAGTCTCTGGGGAGCTGGCAGCACATTAGCAGCATCCACTGAGCCTTTCTAATTTCTATCTGTTGTCATGAGTGTGTGGTTAATGGCCAGCTAACCATGTGTGAACAGGCCTGTCGGGGAGCAGCCAGTGGTTTTGATAATTGGGGCACTGCTGCGAGTCTGAGTAACAACAGGAAGAGAAGTGACAGCTCCTGCTGCTACAACCAGAGAGTAGGAGGGAAAACAGAGGAGGGCGTCCAGAGGAGGCCGAGTCACTCGAGGTCTGGAGCCTGTTGCTGCTCTCGTTGGAGTATTTATGTTTCTGTCCGTTTTCGTGTGAACGGAGGAGACCTGAGGGCTCACAAACCCAGGTGCTAGAGTAGGTCATTCTTCACAGAGTAACCATAATTATAATGTTTGATCCAACATAAAGGTATACGAGCAGTATCTAATATTTTAAAATATGTATTTGTACCAGTCCAGCCTGATTTCAATCCGCTTATCAGACATGCACTGACGTCGGGACCTTTTCTCAAAATTAAACGGAGGGCCTGTCTTTGAGATCTCAAACGTCTGAATAGTTGCTTCCGTTCCCATTTGTCCTGCCAGCCCTCAGTAAAAATGTCTGGAGTTAGCCCAAGTGAGAATACATTAGGAAAATCAGCCAGCGAGTGGGCGTGGTGATGGCGTTTCTATAACGCGACGGACGTGAAACTGGAAGAATACAAATATCTCATGTTGAAAAAGAGGAGCCATACATGTAGAGGACGCAGATGAAGATGTCAACTCGTAAAGGGGACGAGATTCAAGAGCTTTTGGCGAAAGGGCCGACGCCGGTGTCAAAATGCTGCAAACAAAAACACATAAACAATGTTAACACGTGATTTCCGCAGTGGAATTTATACGTCATGTCCTGCCTCCTGCATGATCTATCCAGACACCACCCATCACCTGGAAACGTCTGGAAAATCTCCTATTGTTGTGAAAACATCTGACCTTCTTATGCGTATACTTGTATAGGTTCACTGTTTTAGGCATAATTATAGGGTGTTTTCACCAATTTCCCAGGGGATGATTCATGGATCTTAATTTAAAACATCTGGCATTATTAGGGAACTGATATCTTTTTTTATTATTCTTGTTATTATTTGGTGCAGCTTGAATAAATCTGAGGGGGCCGTTTGACCTTGTTGGAGGAATGCACTCTCCCCTGTGCTAGTTTTAGTTGTGATGGTATAAGTTGTACAGTTGAAGGTGCTTTTGACTTTTAGCCAGTGATAGTGGCCCAGCACACAGGAAATTGTTTGCCCCGGAGGTAAAATTCTGCTCTACCTTTCCCTGAGTGTGTGGCGTCTCACTTGTGTTTGTCCTCTGGAGTAAAATCACAACCTGCGGCTTCTGCAATGAGGCCAAAATGTGCGCTGACTCAGGTGTTATGCAAGAGGGCTTTGGGCCGGATGTTCTGATGCTGCCGGGCTGCCCTGTGAGCATTCAAGGAATATTCTTAAACAGAACACTGTGACTGTAGCTGTTGTTGCTGTTATGTAGGCCAGCGGCACCCCGAAGAGACAGCCATGGAAAGAACATTGCATAAATTAGAGGAACTGACCTTACCTTTGTTCTCCATCGTCGTCTAACTCAAACAAGGAGAAGAATTGAAACTGTACCGCGAACCCACATGGTTTTAGTGTGTGTAATGCAGTTAATCATGTGCGTGTGTGTGTTGCATAAGGCCGTCCTGCTGATGAGGCTGGAGCCAGGCCTTGCCCGAGTCCCTTGGTGAGCAGACGGCAACACACATGCATGCAGGAAGCACACAACTCACAGATCAGCTGATGCTCACTGCCTTGATACACAAGATAAGCACAGACTGCTCGTCTGGCTGCAGTGATAAAAACCCACTTGGCCTATATAAAGGATTATTTATCTGATTAAGTGTTATACTTTACTTATACGTATACAACATGATCTGTGTTCGGACGCTGATACAAACTGTATTGTTTCTGTTTTGCAAAATTTGTCGATGAGATGTAAACGCTCATTTATGCTGCATTTACATACAAAAAGCGATATGCATGTTTCAAACGATGTAAACATCCCTGCCCACAGACGTCCATGCATCCTTTATGTTGTCATGTTTTTTAAGCAAATACATCCACTAGTGGGCAGTGAGGAGTCAAGAGTTTCTGACAACAACGAACGCTGCGGTTAATGTACGTATAGAAAAAGACAAAAGCAGCAGTTTGTCCCTGAGCCCAAGTAACATCATAGAGATGCCTGTAGTTTCTTACCAATTCACAAAGTCTCTCCTCAATACGTTCCGCCATTGATGAAATTTCTTCCTCGTGATTTATGATCATCTTGCTTGAACTATTGGCTACGCTGCCTATGGCGTTCAGTTTAGTCTCGAAATCTGCACACATAAAAACCTCCAACCATATAGGTTAGGGAGCATTTCTGCTCCTTGTGAACATGTGGCTGAGATGAGCGTGAAGTCACACTTCCCTACGTGCTTGCAACTGCTCAACACCACCTGACAGTCACTCCCTTGTCATGTTGGATTTTGAGACTTTGGAGGTGGGAACAGTGTCAGAGGCTGAGAAATGCGCATCAGAAATGCTCGGGTGTTTGATTTAGTTAATTTAGTGGGTGGAAGGTTGATCAAGAATCCGAAAGAGATAAGAGACGGAAGAAATGAACAGGAAATGAAGAAAGATCTGATGAGTATTAGATAAGAGGGAATGAAAAAAGTAAGAAATGAAGCAGAAAATGCCTGAGCCAGATGATGATTAAAAGAATAGAAGTGCCTCTGTGAGCCACCAGCAGAGCTGCAGCGTGAGACAGCCGGGGGCCGATAAAAGGCAGCTGGCCACTGGCAGCACTAGTGCCAGACAAGAGCGGATCACAGGGTCAAGCAGCGCAAGCACAGGACAGCTTCAGGCCAGCTGAGATTTCACCCGGAGCACATTTTCTAAGCAGTGGCTCTGAAAGCAGGAGAAGGAAATTGTCCCTGTGCAGTTGTATGCATACTGCATGTAGAGTGAAAAGAAGTAAATATAACCTGTGAGCAAAGGCCCGACAGTCCCCTTATGAAACCATACTTATGGTTGATGGCAAATTTATAAAAAAAAAAAAAATCTAAGTCCATATTCTGTGAGAAATCAATAGAAAGCTTGACAAATCTTGTAAGTGAATAATATCCTGAATCTGCCCCCTGATCCTGAAATGCACCAACATTTAATGGGTTATTCCTCGACCCATACCACATCCTTCCACCAGGTTTTGTGGTCATCTGTACTGTCTTTTTAGTGCAGTCCTGCAAATTAACAGACAAACAATGCAGATGAAAACATAACCTCCTTATCCGTTCTAAATATAACCCCTGCAGCAATCAGACAATAAATGAGCTTCTCCTCAAACTCTTAATACACCGTTACATTTTATTTCATACAGTAGAAAAGTAGAAAACATTTAATTGTTGCATCCAAGTTCTGGATGAACGTGAAAGTGAAGCTGTCCTGTACAACAGGACAATGATCCAAAGCAGACGTCAACATCCATCATGAACTGTACTTGTGGAAACAGACGCTGTAGGTTCAGACGTCACAGTCTCCTGACCTGAGCATCACCGAAAATAATCTGTGGGAAGATCTTAAACATGCTTTGTGTGCAGGTCGGCCTAAAAATATCCCAGAAGTTTTAGTGATCTACAGGAAGATGTGGGAGAGAAAAGAAAAACCCTGAATCTGCGCTGCAGAGACAGTTTCATTTGGTGTTAACATGTGAAGAAAGGCTTGTTTTTAACGTGTTTGCTGCAGCACTTGTTTGTGCGTCTTTTAGCTTCGAAAATATGAAACATTCAAAATATGCAGCTTAATTTGCCCGGGGCTGTTTTTCCATAAGCAAAGTATTTATAGCTCTGATGAAACAAACCTGTTTTTCTGTGTGGCCTCAACAGTATGGATGTGTCCATATTAACATCTCGGTTTAATTTGAATAATGCGTTTATTTGATTATGATAAAATAAATCCTCCTGTTTCTGCTTCCGCCGATCCTCAGTTGCTGTTGAAGGAATCACTAAAGGCTCTGTTTGTCCCAAACCAAAATATACACTGATGTGAAACAAGAACCGTCACAGATCTGTCTGGAAGGCGTTTCGTAGAACTTGCTGTGTGGTTAGAACCCTCTCATATCTGTGTTGTGTTCACTTGGCAAAACAACATTAAAGTAAGTTAATCCTCACGGTGCAGCTTTTTCAAATTTCATCAAATTGTCGTGCGACGCTGCTTTTGAGTTCAGGGTCTCCTGCAGTCACTGTCGAGTACTAGAGCAAAAATCTCAGGATTTAACAAGCGACTTGTCACCAAGGAAACCATTAAACTGGACTTAAACACAGCAGGTCTCTTTCTCACACCCTCTCCCGCTCTCTGTGTCAGTGGAGATTGATTGTGATAATCCACCAGGAAATCTCAGCCTTGTGTATTTGACTTGAATAGATTCAGGTCCTGTAAGACACGGAGGATAGTCAGGTTTTTACACTGCAAAAGATATATACGTTATAATCATTTTGAGATCTAAAAATGTATGCTAATATTGAAGCATCAAATCTGAGAAGGTTTTTGATTTGGTTTTTTTTTTGGGGGGGGGGGTGGGATTTGTTTGACTGGGACTTGATATAAAGATAATAGATAAGCACCACCTGGTAGCTGGCTGCACTGTATGTCAAAAATCCTGCCTCATCCATGTTAGCAGATGGGACATGGACCAAACTAAATACAATTTTCTCAAAAATGGTTTCTATTATTTTAGATAGTTATTATCCCACTGATCCCTTTTTGTTTGTTGTATAAGTATTTAAGTTTAAGCTTATTTTTGAATTAAATTAGTCAATTGATGCTATAAAAACGGGGAGCATGCTTAGTGGAGTGTGTGTATCAGTGGCTCTATCCCAGCATCACTATTGCCGTCAGATCTATAAGATGGCAGATGCCTATCCAGGATCTTTTGTCTGGCATCTTGCATCTTTATATACAGTGTATGGCCTGGATTGTTCGCTGAAACAATTTAAACCTCGAGTCCACATAACATGAGTTCAGTCCATTCAAGGGTTTTATACCTCATCAGGCATAGGACGAGAAGTTGAAGCTTATTTTTATGCTTCAAGTCAATTAACCTGTATTTTTTACACAATATACAGTAGCACAATAATTAGGTATCGGACCCTACGCTTGTGTCTGTTTTATACTGGATGTGTTAAAATAACCCAGGTTTTTAAACAGCTCAGTTTTATATGGACACTCGTTGCACTCACTGTCCAATAATGATTAAATATGATGATGCAGGGGGAATTAAATGTGCAGTTATCCAATAAGTAAAGTATTACAACTATATAAAAGTAATCTTCTGTGTATAATTCATATATGTATTTAATTTGATAAAGTAATTGTTGAGCTTCTATCCAGTTTGTGTTATTTCTAATTTTGAATACAAAGCGATTTCAACAAGAGAATAAAAGCTCTCACCACTGAGTCCACTCCTCCTGTCAATCCTAATCTTCACCTCCGTCTCATCCATCTCCCTCCACTCTCGTCAACCATGGCTGCCTCCACCCACAGTGATGGACCTGCTCCTGAGTCGCCAAGTGTCCGGTTTCACTCGACCTCCCATGCAACAGTTCCCAGAAAACAATCAATTATTCTTGGAGATGTGTACCTCAGAGTAGGGACACTTAATCCCCTTCAACTTGAAAAGCAAATGAAGTAAATTTAGGAGTCTTCAAGTCTAAGTACATTAGAACATGTTAGTGCTGTTGGAAAGAAAAACGTCTGTGAACCCTGTTAAAGGACCATAACACTCGGACACAAATGACCCAAAATGCAGCTCACTTTTATGTGTATATTATAGGAACATAAGTAACCTTCTGCCCACACATACATCACAAACACACCCTGTTCTTGGCTGTGTAGCAGCCACTTACCCAGTTAGATTCATGTGAGCTTGTTTGGTTTGAAACCTTTGTTTATTCATGGATTCTTCTTCTTCTTCTTCTTCTTCTTCTTCTTCTTCTTCTTCTTCTTCTTCTTCTTCTTCCTCGTCTCCTTCTTCTTCCTCTTCTTCCTCTTCCTCCTGAGGGTCTGCCTCAGAAAGCCACTTCTACTTCATCTTTAGTCAGGAAACCACTGCGGTAGCAAAATCAAACCATGACAATGTTGCCTATTCTTAAATGTATATAGCTGGATTCAGCGTTTCCAGAATACACAGTTCTTCTTGATTATTCTTGAATCAAGAAGTATCCTTTGATTCAGGATACTTCTTGTGTTTTTCCATCATACAGTTAGATTGTATTTTTAGAGGTTTTCTCTAAGGTTTCCTCCTATAGCTGTGAACAGTTGCTCAGCAGCACACTACTTTTAAACCCTTTGGACCCTTGATTGCTGCAATTTTTCAGTCAAACCTGGACATTAGACATTATACACATAAGTTTTATAAGATTCAATATGACTCACTTTCTGAGGACATCATTATTTCTGCCTCCATTCAGGCGGGGTTTTGTAATTCAACCGTGAATACATCAAGTTAAGGCTTGTAACCACATGTGAATTATATACAACTTGCAACAACATCAAATTACTTTCCAAAAAAACCCCCAAAATTAAATTTTTCTGGAGCATGAGCAATAAATAGAATGACATAAGTATAACAGCAGCACGGCAAGCTGAAATACTAACAAAATATACAACTCATAGTATAAACAGTGTTTGATGTGATGAGGAAGACTGCAGCACTAACACGTACATGAAGATATTACACAGTATGTAAGCTATGGTCTTTTCCCAGCGTTTCTGTTGTGCTACATGTGAGTGACAGAGAAGGGAATTGCTCCTTTTATAATATAAACATGTTAAAAGAATGTAAATGGGGATATAGTATCAACACTGTAGGAACTGTCTCCCACCGCTTGACCTCCTCTATCTGTGAGCCTGTTCTCTTCTTCCTGAGAGAAATGGATTCAGTCCAGTGAGATCATCTGTCCTGCTTGTGTGCTGCTGTGAGGAAAGCAATGAAAAGGCCTCAGTCACAATAAGTCCTGTGCTGTATCAGTTTACCTTGTTCTCAGGGTGGGGAGGCTAACGTCTTACAAGTGCACAGTTCATAACAAATCTATTATCACTTCCTCTTTCTCTCTCTCCTCATGCCATTTTTCTGTTTTTTTTTGCCATATCAAGTACTTTAACAACCAGATTACAGACATTATATCACATTCAGACACGACAGTGAGAAGCAGCTTCAATCCCAGTCTCTCACCTCCATCAGCTGCTTCAGGGAACATCTTGACAGAGTCGTCTACTCCCCCACCACCACCTCTCTGTTCCCTCTGATGTACTAAGATGAAACTCTTGTGTAAGAGTTTTATGGGCTGAGGCAAAGCAGGGACACTTTGTAAATTCAGTTTTAAAAGAAATTTAACTGAACTAGAACTAGATCCTGATATTAGGGATTAAAGAAATGTTGTACCGATATATCAGCCGATATATACATTAAAATAAATGGCATGATTCCTAAATGAATGTAATTGAGGCTTAATATTTTACAGCTTAACCATAAGCTTTATTATAAATAATTAGGAATAAAAAGAATACCCAAATATATAGAACTTGAATTACGGAAATATACTTTTTTATGTAAAATGTTGACATAAATGCGCATGTGTATAATGTAAAATATAGGTTTTTCGCTGTAATGTCTTTGAATGGATTACATCAGCTGATTTTTTTTATAATCAATAAAGCAGTCAGTCTCTAGTCAGAACCAATCGGTAGAACCGGGACTTTTTGCAGTTTTACATGATTTGGACCAGAGGCTCAAATCTCCCTCCCTGCCCAGCAAACCAAGCTTGGTTCAGTCCACCCTCATCATTTATATGTTTGTGTATTTATCATTATCTAAACTCTGAGGCAGCAGCACTGGACTGTTGCTGACTCACTTAATAACACACAAAAAAAAGAAAAGTATAATATAAACATAGTTTAATATATTACAAAGCAGTGAATACCTTACTAATTCCCTACCTTTGTCGTGGACTGTAATGTGTTTTTTGATACAGTTTTTCTTTACAAACTACTAATTAATCATCAAGAAAATCCTCAGAATCTGTAATTGAAGATCAGATAAGCGAATTCTTTATTAGTCTGAACATGGGGAATTTTGCCATTTGTGTAAACAAGGTCTTCTATGAAATTGGAAATGTTTCTATTTCATGTATTAATTCACAAATCACCATAGTAAATTCAGTCCGCATGTGATGGTGTCTCTGAATCAAAAGTCCCAGATCTGGCCAGAAATCATTTTGGATTGAATGGAAATAATTAAATCATCACACTTTAGGCAGAACACTTGTTATTTAACAAAAGCTATAAAAATGTATTTTATATTTTAAAGTTTCCTTTGTGGCATCACAACAGAGAGAGACTCGAAGGCACATACCCGAGCTTCTTCCTCAGTGACGTCCACCTGACGTGGAACAACCCTCCGTCCATCGACCCGTCCATCCAGAACATTGGGAATTCCAGAGTGGGAGGAAAATAGGAACAAATCTCTGTACATAAAATGTTAAGTTCTGTCTCTGTTGTCTTTCTGCAGCATCTTGTTTGCAGACATCGAGGGTTTCACCAGTCTGGCATCCCAGTGCACAGCACAGGAGCTGGTGATGACTCTCAATGAGCTTTTCGCCCGTTTTGACAAACTAGCAGCGGTAAGGATGCAACCACATGCATGTATGTACAATATATATCATGCACACAAACTGTGTGATAGTTTAGTTTCCAGACTTTCATTTCATGTGTTTTAACTTTATTCTTGAGACACTTGTTTTTATTCATGTCAATGGGTAGAAAATACCAAAGTAATTCACCAACTCTCTGCACTGATGTAGAAACGTGTTATTCAGGTTCCAAAGATAAAACATGACTGTGATCCACTGCGTGTTTCAGATGAAGCTTCTGCAGTTCTACTGACTTTGTTATGTGTCACACTAGTTTGAGGTCAGACAAGCCTGATCACATTTCTGTGTGTTCCTGAGAACCTTCTGGTGGCTGTGACTGAGGTGAATCTCTCACATATTGAGGGTTAGAGGATGAGTCAGCTCAATAACACAGCATACGCTCGCTCTCCACCCTGTACGTGACGAGTCACCTGCTTTTCCTTGTGTTTGACCTGTGGCTGCAGCAGGACCTGTGGTTTCTGGAGAGCTCCACTGTGCATAGCTTTGATGCTACTGTCTCGTCAGTGAACCAGTTTAACCACAGGTCGTGTTATGGTCGTCACAGTTTAGTGATGGAAACCTTTTCATCTCTGGAGTATTTGTGCATCTGTGCCTCTGACAGCCAGTGGCCTCGGGCATTATGTTTTTTCGGGCTGTCTGTCCTTCTTCACAGTTTTTGCCATTCCTCCACTCACACACACATTCATACAGTGCATCTATGAGCTTTCTCTATCGCACATCAATCACACACAACATACCGGTGTGGACCACTTCAGGCATAATGCGACTCCTCTGGTCGTCCTGTGGCCCGAACCAAACACTTGTAAATTAGCAAATGTGACTTATATATCCCAAAACAAACATGGGCCTTTTTTTTGTAAACATGTGGATCTCTTTGCAAAGTGGAATCTGGATGTGGACCTAAAGTGGCCCATGTGGTACAAGGTGAATATGGCCCAAATAGCACAAAACAAATTCAGGTCACCTTTGGTTGACATTATTTTGCTGTGGCTTACTTGTGGCCCTGATCTAGTTCATAGGAGCAAATCGCCTAAGTGCCATCCTTCCATGTGGTATGTGGGGGCGGGGCGTGGGATGTGTGGGATCTGGGCCAAAATTGTTTTGCTGTGTTGGAGCCGGCACAGTCACAAGGGGCAATTTGGGTTTCTTTATCTTGCCCAAGGACACGCGGAATGGGGGAGACTGCGATCGAACCGCTGACCATCTGGTTTGTGAAACTTTGGGATTGACAGCTGAAACTGGCTGATAGACCTCGATACCGCAGCTCCACACCATGCTTCTGCGCAGACTCCTTGACTCCTAATTTCCAGGATATTTTGGCTTCATTTGTGAATAGTGGGAGGAAGTGTAGATGCGTCGTCCATCTTTATATAAAATCTGTGCATGGTCCATATCAACCAAATTCACAGCCTGGGGGCTGAGCTGTGGGAGTCAGTAGACAATTCAGAGCAAATCACACTGTTGTTGAACGGCCAGTAAAGCACAACCTCACATTTCTTAGACGTTTTCCTTATGAATTATTCTACATTGTTTCTCTTCTGAATCCTCTGAAACACATTCAAATGAACAATCCCACAGAGTCATTCTTTGCATGAACTGGCTAAATCCTTCATTTCTTAGAGGCCTAGTTTCCATGAGAGAAGATGTACATAAGGCCAAACTGAGAAAGGGAAAGATGTATTTCTAAGGTGATGTAATGAGTTATTAGGCTGATATATAAATAATAATAGTAATGATAATCTTATAAGACACTTTGTGGAGAAGTTTTTAGTCTGTAAAAGGTGTTATACTGAAAAAAAAATTCACATGCACATAAAAACCATTATAGACAACATCCTCAAAAGAAAAATCAATATCCAATAGACTAATGAACAAAGGGAACAAATAAACCTATGGCAGTGTCGCCAACAAACAGGCAGTCAATAAAGATGCAGTAAATCATCAGTTATGTCTCCAATAAAAGTGTGGTTACAGAATTAATTTAAAAGAGGTCAGTGGGTGTGTTGACCTGGTTTCCCCAGGCGGTTTGCTCCTCGGCTGCATACTGGCTCATATGTGACTAAGAGGTCAGAGGAGGAGGCTAATCCAGGCCTGACACGGTCCCTGCTCTCGAGTCTTGTGAAAATCGGTAGAATCTGGAGCCGATTCTACGATTTTATCTGCTGAACATGTGAACTTCAGCCCAACATGTGCATGTGGCAGATTTAGTCCCTGCAGCCTCAAGGTCACCGAGTGGAGGCGCGAGGAGATGAAGACGTGTGAAGTGATGTCTGCGACCTTGAAAATATTGTGATTTAAAAAAACAAGAGACGGCACAATGACTCTGAGTTTGAGAAATAATTCTGTTATTTCATCACCTGGACTGGAAACCGCTTTCATAAGAGATTCCAGATCACACACAGAATCATTTGATCCTGTTTTTCAGAATAAGTTTTAATTGTTTGCAGGGTAAATATAGAAGCATCGGACCCAAGGTTATTACTCGGTGCAGTGGCCGGGAAGGAATTTCATCACCTTCAGACATTTTACTGTATTTATTTCAGCATTTTGACATTTGGTCTTGGGGGTTCGGTGTTAAAGGCCTATTTTACACTGTAAATCTGCAGCATTACTCACTTGAGGAAGTAATATTTCATAGACTTTGCACTTCACTTACACTGCACTTTGCAAGTGAATAGAAGAAACCATTGCATCAACATTGATCCAGTTAAAACACCATGGTACCTGTGAACTGGGTCTTACATCTTTGTTTCTGTTTGTACCATAATGCAGTGTAGAAGTGCACACAGGTCCACACAGTCCATGTCCATGTGCCCAGAAGGTAAAGGGCAGGCCTCCACCAACCTGAAGATCGGTGGTTTGATCCCCGTCCGCTCAAGTCTGCAACCAGATGTGTCCTTACTTACTAAGCACCAATTTTCCCCTGACCGCTATGCTAGCAGTGTGTGATAGAAACAGCGCAGTATATAGTAGGGCTGTATGAATGGATATGTGAATGGATGAAAACCCAGGCCCCCGCAGGTCTTACCCCATCACCTTCAATAGCCAGTAATATGTAAGTGAGTGTGTGTAAATGGAACAAACTGTAGAAAATCCAAGGGAAGAAATAAAAAGTGGCATCATGAGTTGCTGTACGTTGTTTTTGTCCTGTCAGGAGAACCACTGTCTACGGATCAAGATCCTGGGCGACTGTTACTACTGTGTGTCGGGGCTGCCGGAGGCGAGGGCCGACCACGCCAGCTGCTGCGTGGAGATGGGGATGGACATGATTGAGGCCATCTCGTAAGTTACCGCCGGTGTTAAACGAGGATCTGTGCAGTAGCAGGACGGTCTGTGAGGAACCCGCTGGATGGATTAATGGCTGATTTCCAGTTGCAGTTGCAGTTGAAACATTATTTTGAATAACTCAACAGCAGTTTATTAATCCAGAAGCTGTGTCCTATTTATATTGGATGAGAAAGTGTAATGAGTTAACAGGTCATTTCAAACATCTGCATCATATCACTGCTGCTGCTGCAGAAGGCAAGAAGATCTGACCTCTAAGTGAAGGCCGAGATATTGTTGCTTCGCAGCGCCACCTATGGGAACCTTATCAACAACACTTCCAGTTAGAAACATATGACCATTATTAACACTATCAGCAAAGCAACATGAGAATTAATCCTTTTAAAGATTTCCACTCTTGGTAATTCAATATTTTGCGATCTTGCAGGCTGGTACGGGAGGTGACTGGGGTGAACGTGAACATGCGAGTGGGTATCCACAGCGGCAGGGTGCACTGCGGAGTGCTGGGCCTCAGGAAGTGGCAGTTTGATGTCTGGTCCAATGACGTCACATTAGCCAATCAGATGGAGGCCGGGGGCCAAGCTGGGTATGTCTCCACGGTTATCGTCCGGATCCGACAAACCATAAAACCATAAGTCCCTGTTCGCGTTGTTCACATGAATATACAATGTCTGGACGATCGTCCTTTATGTGAGTGTGTTTCTGATTTCAGGCGTATTCATGTCACCAAGGCCACTCTGAACTATCTGAACGGGGACTATGATGTGGAGGCAGGAGACGGGGGAGAGAGAAACGCCTACCTTAAGAAGAACAACATCGACACCTACCTCATTGTGGGCAGCAGTCAGAAAAGGGTAAGGTCCTTGTGATTGTCTGAATTTGCAAAGTGTAATTTGTAAGATAATTAAAAAAAATGTTTAGATTTAAAGCTGGTCCATTACACCCAAACAAAACTCTACTTAAGGACATCTTGCAGAGCAGCAGAATTAAGGAATACATGTCTGTGGTTCATCAGTAAAAACCCCTTTAACATTACACCGGCTTATTAACTCTGCCATGGAGGCCATGTCCATGCAACTTGGTGGGAGGATGGGACAGGGGCCAAGAAGTTTTAAAGAAAAGAAGTGATGCAGCTTCAGAAATGTGATTTGAAAATGAACATGTGAAAGCTGGAGAAAAAAGCAGAAAAGGTTTCTTGCACATTCACCATTGATGGATCTAATCTCCAGCCTTGAACCTGATTCTCTGTTTGAATCCACTCAGTCCATGTTGCACACTGTATACAAACTGGGAGTTCATCTCTGCTTTACTGCACGAGCTCCAGTTTCTTTATGACTGTACTGGTTGTATCAGCTGTCTCTGTCCTCCAGCACGATCACAAGCTATATGAGACACAAGACTATAGATAGCGCATCATGTGATATCCTCCTCTCATTTTGCTGGTCATGCTGTAAGACAGAAGGACGAATGTTCAATCTCGTTATTTTGGGTTACTTTTCACTTTTTGATTTTTTGGGAAAAAAAACTCCTAGAGAAAGAGCGCAGATATCGGATCTGTAGAAATACAAGAAAATTCACACTAAAAGCTGAAATTGATAATTAATCTTAGGCCAAATCATGCAGTATTACAGTTGGATAGTTTTATTAAATTAACTTTAAAAAGATGCAAGATAAAGATCTGCTGTGCAGTAATTCTTGGCTGAACTGTGTAACAGCATCGTTAACATCGTCTTCTTCATTACATCTACAGCATGATGAAGATGTCAACAATGTTGGAGCCAATTAAACCTTTTAAATTTACACTTTGCTTAAGCTTTAATCATATTCCATCTTGCTGTTTTCATTTCAAACTCTAAAGGCTGGTAGGAAGGTACAACATAATTAACTGTTTTATTAAAAAGACAACTGATGGAAAGGAGCCAATCGACGCTCCTGCTCAAATCACAGGCATCAACCACGACTAGCACTTGGTTAGAAAATATCCAGTCTGAAGCTTTTTCACTGAAGGAAAAGTAGATATGTCACAGTAAAAAAATACTTGAGTAATATTTCCAATTCAGGATTTATACTTGTAATGAAGTATGAGTACTGAGCTAGAGTGGCACTTAACTTAGCTTATCATGCCTGCCCTTCATACTCAGAAGAGTGATAACCCTATTATCTAAAAATCCTAAAAACCCTAAAATCAATTAAATCAAACAAAAATAAACATGATTTTCAGTTTTTAAACATAATTGAGATTACAGCTCTGTTGTGTATTTGTTAATCATCTTAAATCATAAAAATCATAAAAGTCCAACAGAAATTACTGAGAGGAAATGATCTGTGTTTGCTTATTATCTAAAGTCTGTTTCTCTATATCTGCCAACATATACTCTTATAGCCTGTTGTTTGATTTTTATTTTTCGTGTCATATTTAATTTGATTCTTGTACTTCTCTTTGTGTATTTATTGCACAGCACTTTGGTTGTTAAATGAATAATAAATGCTGAACTTGATTTGACTTCACTGTCCATTTCTGTATTTCTGTCTCCTCCAGAAAGAGGAGAAGGCGATGATCGCCAAAATGAACCGACAGAGGACCAACTCTGTCACCCACAACAGCGGCCACTGGACCGACCGGCCTTTCTACAACCACCTGGGTGGAAACCAGGTCTCCAAGGAGATGAAGAGGATGGTGAGTGAAACATTGTCATATTAAATGCGTCCTGACAACAGCACTCATCTGTGTCACAGCCAAGTGACACCTCTGCCGGGATCTCATCTCAGCTCTTATTTGATGTTGAAGCCAGCACGTTGTTCATACCCATAATCCTTTGATGTGCAGCCGTGATAAGCAGGGACGATGACCCTCCATGCCACACGCTGCCTCTCACACCTCACCCTGCGCTCTGAGAGGCTCTCAGGAGCTCTCAGGGAGACAACAGCAACATGTAGGCGGGCGCCATGCAGCGGGTACCACAAGCAAAAACAAGAGACCACCCCCGTCGTCCAAATTTCACCCTCTCCTCGCTTCAATTCGATTCAGAGGAAGAGCTTGAAATGAGCCGGTGGCGGCGCAGGGGATGTGACCACATGGAGAATCGCTTTTATTTACGTGCCGTGGCTGATGCTCCCTGCTGCTACGACCCTGCAAACAGTGACTCACACAGTGAATAGATGCACCCACATCTCAAACACACACACACACACACACACACACACACACACACACACACGCAGGATTGTTTTTTCTTCACATCCTCACTCCACCTACCTCTCACCATGAAGCTATTATAGGAAAGAAGATGAGAGCTGCGTCCTCAGTTAAAAGATCACTGTGCATAGATTTCCACATCAGTTACTTTTATATGATTATTGGTGTTTTGACACACAGTTCTGTTTAAAGATCATGCAACAACAAGTGGGTATTTAGCATCATTCGCAGCAGCAGATATGACTGAACAAAACAAGAAAAGAGCGCCATCTACTGGAATTGTAAAACTCAGAAAATGACTTATTTCTAAAGACTAAACAACAGGATTATCTGCCGAGATTCAGGCTGAGTAATTACCGGTCCTGAAAGTTGTGCCAGTGCCTTTTTTGTTTTCCTCAAATAAGACGTGTGTGTCACCAGTGTCTTTGCACCTTCACTTACCGAAAACTTTCCAGAGACATTATCACTTTTCTCTTGAACTTCATTTGTCACAGTTCATCCTTTTTTTGTTGTTGTTGTTCATCCTCTGGCTTGTCACCATCTCCCTCTGTATCTCTGCTGTGCTCGTTCATCACCCGACAGCTCTGGAGATAGAGGACATTGTGCAGCGTAGGGAGCTGGAGACGCACAGAGGGCACAAGCGAGAGAGAGAGAGATTTGATATACGTGGCAGAGAGGCAGGAGTGTGCTGGATGGAACGTCTCTATTTGTTTTGTAAATTCAGACACAGACATGGAGCTGAGCTGGTGGAACTGTCGATGAATTCCAGGATTTTACTCGTGTGTTTTTCCCTTTCTACTGTTTATTCAACCTCTTTCATATGTGGAGGTGATGAGAGGAGTCAGGAGAACAGACAGGAGGGCCAACGTTTTACCTTTAGCTTTCCATGTGGTGTTTTGTCTGCCAGATGTGCTCCTGATGTTCCTTCAGCATTTACATTAACGTTTTTATGCACAAGAGGGAGCTAGAGAGACACATACGCTCACTTTGCTGTATATACAATACAATTGCTCTTCTTTAAAAAAATATCACCAACAACTTATGTTTCTTTTGAGCTTTTGCTATAATATTTTGCCGAGTGTGCTGTGGTATTTTTATAAAGCTTTGAGGAGGAGTCAGACTGACTCTTTATATACAGTATGAATTAAACTACCAGAGCTTAATTCCAGTGTTTTTCCTGCAATAACAAGCAAAATGTCACAGAAGCAGATGCAAAGTAACCATTTGTCATCATGTCACTTCTTTTTACACCTCGGTTCGGGGCCTTTTTCATATCTGCACCCAGGGGCCACTAATGTGTGGGTGCAGGACAGTGCTTTGCTGTTACGTCGTCTAGTCCACAAAGAAATATAATTGTGACGTGATGCAAATAGACTAAACTTCTGGGAAGGTATTTCAGGGTCCGAGCATCTTTAACTAAATACACGTCATGCAAAGACAATCAGGAGGATGAGTTGTTTTCCACTTCACTGGAAATGGCTGAAACGGCAGATTTAATTCATTGTATTTAAACCCACAACTATATGTATTGATTAGATGTCCCTATCACAGAGTTTTGAACCTACCACATTATTACAATTTATTATCTAAAGAGTAGAATAAAAATATTTTTAATTCATTGTGAAATGATATGACCAGGAATCATTAAACTGAATCGGTAGATGTGGTGGTTTAAAGCTCATTCACTATTTTTTTTAACTTCCTTAATCGATTTAAAGTAAATAATAATTTATAATTTTTAAATCTTTAACCATCTTTTGTGGATGGAATATTTAGGGCTAAAAAAATTAGCCCAGTCTATTTGAAAAATAAATAAAGTTCCCAGTTGTTGCTGTCAGACTTTTGGTGCTTAGACCCCTAGTGATGTCATTGAGGTTGAAAAGGGTGTGTGGCCATGCAAAGAACAGTAGACTGCCTCTGGTGGTGGTTGAGGGGATCTAGAGAGCATTGGACTCGACCTGGGCTCTGGAGGTGAAAACCGGAGGTGATTGAGGAGGAGGAGGGTCGCACAGAATCACTGAAGCGACAGCTCACGGCCACAGAGAGGAAAACAGGTTTAAAGTTTGACAGCAACAACACTATTGGCCAATTGAGATCACGGCAAAACCTGATTGGATTTAACACCTGACAGAATATTGTGAATGAAGGAGACACAGAAACTTTTCCTGATTTAGTTTCATTACAACTCCAGAATTTGCCTTTTCCAGCTGATTATTTTTCTTTTGCTCATTTCTCTTCTCCTCTCATCTCACAGGGATTTGAAGACCCCAAGGACAAGTAAGTAGTTTGCTCTCCTTCAACGTTATTCTGTCTTTCCTCTCATCCTGCTCTTTGTCCTGTCTTCTTACCTGTCTGAAATCCATCTGCACTCGCTCTCACTTCCTCCTACACCAGGCACAGATCTTTAAATAGACTCAAAGAGCGACATAGCAGTTATTAACAAACTGTCATTGGCTCTGACTGGAAGAAAGACTCACTGTTGATTTATTCATTCTGCTGTTTCCACTCTGGATTAAAAAAAAAAGAAACACATTCACATCAGGAGTCATGAAGTGTTAAGAGACTTAATGTATTGCTGTTGTAAGCGTCCATTAGCTTCCCACCCATTTGCTTACAAACATAAACAAAGAATTATAGATGGTGACGTTAAAGACACCAGGATTCTGTCAGAGCTGCACTGTGCATAAACAATTACTAAGATTTAGACAAGTGTTCATCCTGTTTTCATCCTTTGTGATAATAACAGAAAGTTAAACTCCCTCAGTTTGACTGTCTGCAAACTCCCCTCATGTGCATCAATACGTCACACCAGAGGAGGATACAGGCAGCAAACTTAAACTTGAGTACTTTATGGATAATTTGAATTTTGACTTTTGCAAAGGCCCAGAAAATAATGTTAAAGGCCCTTAACTTCTTCCCTAAATTAGAGAGCACATACCTCCGCCAAGGCCAGACAGGCAGGTTTCATAGCTGATGACTGCTGATAAATGGAAATGTGTAGTTCAATAAGATCCACCTGTCCAGCAGTGTTTGTAAGTGTGATAAAGTTTAGTAAGGGGATTGTTTGTAAAGTGCCTTGAGATAATGCATACAAATAAAACTGACTTGAATCAGTAATAAGTCTCAACACAGCTGCAGAATTTCAATCAATGGAAGTGACACTTAGTTTAGTGTTAAGTCCAAGATGAGACGGATCATTAGAGACTTTTCAATTTGCAAACAATTATCTAAACGTTAATGCACCTCTGAGTTCAGAAAGACCTTAGGGTCGATTTTAAAAGTTGTCCTTGCACAGTGGGAAGAGAATTACCTGCTCGGGCGCAGGCGTTCAGTGTCTCTCAGAAAAGGCTGTTTCTGTTTCAGTTGTTCTTGATGTGTAAATGTCACAAAGTCTCATCTTGTTTTATTCAGGCATTTCAATTTCAGAAACACACAGGAAAACCTAAACCCAGAGGACGAGGTCGACGAGTTCCTGGGCCGGGCCATTGACGCACGCAGCATCGACCGCCTGCGCTCCGAACATGTCAAGAAGTTCCTGCTCACCTTCAGAGAGCCCGACCTGGAGAAGAAGGTTAGGGGGCACACACACGCACACACGCAGACAGACATTGTGAGACACACTGCCTAAAAATAATTGGCCATGACAAGCAATCTTCTCTGTGCAAAGGTACCAGGAACCAAGTCCAAGTAAAATATCAAGAGACAGTGATGATACTGAACACCAGTATCTGCAGCTTATATTATTATATAATATACTGTATAATATATATATATATATTATACTATTAGAAAAAAGGTTTTTAGTTTGTCCAGTCTGGGCTACTGTAAAAAACATGGCGGCCTCCGTAGCGAGGACTCGCTCCAGATGAAAATATAAAGTATTTAAATATAAAGAGCTTATTCTGGGGTAAAGAAAACAACAATTTGTACAATTTAGATGAAACACACTAGTGAAAACATCTCTAGGAATATTTTATATTCAGTTTCTGCCAATAGATCCATTTCACCTAAATCTTACACACTGGACCTTTTTAAGGGAACTGTTGCCTTATCGGAGAGAAATGTATGTGCATCTTTTTACTGAATGTAAGAAAAGTCTGTCATCACATGTTGAAATGCTGTTTCCTTCTTCTCCTCTCCCTCCGTGCTGCAGTATTCCAAACAGGTGGACTCGAGGTTCGGAGCCTACGTGGCCTGCGCCTCCCTCGTCTTTCTCTTCATCTGCTTCATCCAGATCGTCATTGTGCCTCCGTGAGTCAACACTCTGATATGAAACACTGCAGCAGAGCAGACACCAGGAGACGCTTCATTCTTCTTAACGTGCCCCCATTACAGACTCAAATTGTTGTGATTAGAAAGCGAGATGACAGTAATTTGGCTCCTCGCAGACGCATCGGTCCGTTGCTGTCGTTTTACCAACAGCAGGATGCTAACAGATGCTAACATCACTCATGTGTCTCCTCCTCCCTCTGAGTAATGAGCACTGTCACACATGTCAGACAATAAGTAACAACTGCAAACAAATTTCAAATGATGGATGACGGAGTCTGGCTGTATTTAGAGTGGATTATTCAAATGTTATGTGCGATACAGCACAAAATCAGGGTTAATCCCTGTGAATTGGCTGCATGACAGGTTTAAAAAGTTTAAAGCAACACTATATGTAACAACAGCGCCATCTGCAGCCACATGTAATGATAAAGTGGTTTTCATTTAGAGAAAAGTCTATCAGTGTGCTGGGTGGAGCTCTGACTGCGTGGTCCCACTCACTGAACTGAAACCCGACTGAACGCTGGATATTACCCATGATCCCCGGCTTCCTGAACTAGAGGATGCAGCTGTAACAAATCCATCAAACTGTTTAGAATTCTTATTATTTTAAAAGTTTCCTGCTGAATATTGGAGATAAACTTTGGTTCTTAATGACTTGTAAGTCTTTTTTAACTGATCTACTGTTCAGCTTTACTCTTCAACTTGCTGGACCTGGTTCTGACAGTTCCACACTTCTCAAAGGAGATCATACCCACTCTCCAAAGTTACATAGAACAGACGTTCAGGGTGAGGAGTCGGAATGAGAGAGGAGACATTCTCCATAGTTCCACTTCCCAGACTTATTGTACATACTTCAAATTGTAAATATCTTATCCTGTCGTCCAAATTGCACAATCCTTTTCTTTACAATGTATTGCACAATCCCTTCTCTAGTATATGATTTTTTATTTTGTTTCCTATTTTTTTCTATATTTTCTATATTCTTGTTTGCACAAACACACCACAGCAAATTCCTTGTATGTGTAAACCTACTTGGCAATAAACCCTGATTCCGATTCCATATTCACAGTTCGTGAACCCTCAAACTCATTTTAACCAAGCTGCTATTTTAAGTTTAAAAATAGTTGCTTCTAAAACAAACAAGTCTAAAAATAACAAAACATAAACATTTAATTAAAATAGCCCTTTATTTCTGAAATATAATTTATACATTGTTCAACCAGGAACATGTGAATGAAGGTTTATTGATTCCTGATGAGTTAGAGTGGAATTCTTTTATTCTTTTATTTGAGAATTGTGTCTGGTGATTTGACCTATTCCAGCCTCAGAAAGCTCTGGGAGATTTAGTGTCTCGATGATCCTCTCCAGAGTGAGGATCATCGAGACAAGTCCTAGGTTAGGACATAAATAGTGAAACAATTCAGTTTCTGTCATGTTGGTTCGGCCCTCTAACGCCATGCTCAAGTTCCGGTTGGTTATTTTTTCTCTCGTGCTCGTTTGCTTTTGGACAGGAAATTACTGCCTCACTCTAATCTCTACTGTATTTTTTCCTCCCTGCCCACCTCTCTGTATTGATCTCCTTTAGTCTGCCTCTTTATTAACCTTTCTCCCGGATCCCTTCATCTCACCACTCCACTTCCTGTCTTAACCTCTCGCTCCTCCTCAGAGTCCCTCCTACGCCGTCTCCTCTCATTGTTTAATCTGTTTCTACTCTTTCTCTCCTGTATCCACTCCTGTCAAACTCATGCAAAAATAGATCGTTAACTTCCTTTGTTTTCCAAGCTCATTATCCCTTCACTTGAGACTCAGTATCTCAGAGAAACCGTAAATGATAAAAAAAAAAAAAAAAACAGCCAGAAATAAAATGGATATTTACATCTTCTCTCTGTGTTGTCTGCAGCTCCAGTCTGATGATCGGCTTCTTCATCACTTGTCTCATTATCCTCACGGCGGTGATGTTCGTCTCCGCTGTTTACTGCTGTTTCGGGGTGAGTTGTCTGTGCCTGTGATGAATGGCAGCTCCGAGCAAACTCAGTTCCAGGACATCAGTCATTTCTTGAGTGAATATAGGATCGTTTTTAAGATGCAGGATTCAGTTTTGTTGGTTGAATGTCAGCAGAGATGGACTGACGGCTTTTTCTGTTCTTTACTTTTTTATTATTGCTTCCTATAGAAGAGAGGATCCGACATCATTGAGATAAATGTGTGAAATCTGTTGTCAGGCTCTAGAAATGTTTTGACACTCAAGTTCTTTTTAGGTATAAGTTTATGTCCAAGTCTCCAGTGCAGATGTCACCATGCAGCTCCGTTTTCTTTTTAATATTTCATAGACATCATTTGTGATTTAAAAATACATATCTCATAAACCTTTCTCCTAAAATACCAGAGCTATGTTTGGAGGTGGGATCTGTGTATCACAATGTAAAGATTTTGTGTTTATCATAGATTGTATCTAAAAATGGACGCAGACTCCGAGTCTGGAAAGTGAAGCCAGTGTAGATGTGCTGAGAATATTTGATCCGTCTTTGTCAGATCCGAAGAAACATGTTTTCCTACTTTCGCTCAAATTTCTTTTGACACTTTTTCTCTAAATCTTGTAAATAATCACATGACAACACTTAAAACTGCACTCCCACACTGTCTGTTAGTGCTCTGCTTTTTATGACAGCTCAACAATAAATACCTCTTTATGTCATCTGATCAGTTAAGTTATTAAGTAAAATATGAATTGAAGTTTTTCAGTTTTTTAATTCCTCCGTACCGGTGACAGCTGCAGCATGAAGCATTAGGGTTTTCTTCAGATTCTTCAGATCAAAGATGAAGTAAATAAACTGCAACTGTTGATGGTTCTTTTGAATCTTTCTCTAACATGCAGTAATGATTTTGTAGTATTGTCACTCCAGAGCAGATCTCACCTCACGAACCACAGGAGGATTTTTTTCTCCTGCTCTCTCTGCCTCTGATGAGCCCTCAGAGACCGAAAGGATCTTAAAAGATAAAAGTGGAGCTGCTGCTGTTGACGGCTTCCACTGATGAGTCATGGTTCTATTCTGGGAGAAAAGAGCTTCCACTTGTACAAGTACTGAACGTACAGTCAGAACACTTTGTGTCAGTCCTCCAATCAGATGCAAGATGAACAATGAACAGTGTTGCATCAGCATCTATGTCACTGCCAGCTGTCTTGTTTAAGGGTTCATTTGTTTAGTGGCTGCAAGTAAAGGAAAATATTAACAAACAAATTATTCTCTAGCAAGGACCAGGCCACAATGGAAACTGATGTAATGGATGTTGAGGAAAAACAAATGGATGCTGAGGGATGGGGGCTGAGGTGGTGTCTCTCATAGACTGGTCTGGGGAAAGAAGACAAAGGGATGTGGGTCTGGATGAAGAAGGATGGAAGAGAGGATGTAGGCGGGGATGAGGGAAGAGACGATAATGGGATGTCAATAGGATGAGGGAAGGAGGATGAAGGGATGAAGGAAGACTGTGTATAAGAAGACAGCTGATTAGAGGCGTGGCCCTGCCCCTAAAGTGAACTAGTTAACTTCATTCATCTTCCCCTCCTCCCTCGCCCCTCTCTTCCTCTCCCAGCTGTTCCCTGTGGCCCTGCAGACTCTCTCCAGGAAGATAGTCCACTCTAGACTGAACAGCACGCTGGTGGGCGTCTTCACCATCATCATCGTCTTTCTGTCTGCTTTCATCAATATTGTAAGCTCTCATCAGCACAAGTTGGAAAACATACACAAAATATATAAAATCCTACTTTTCTTGTCATGTAATTATGTTTCAAAGTATTTTAAGTCTTCAGGAACAGCCCCCACTTCTCCTTCCCCCCGTCACTCACTGACTTTTGACACTGTTCAGTTCACCTGCAGCAGCCACGACCTGCGGAGCTGCATCACATCAGAACTCAACATCAGCCTGGGCAGCGTGGACGCCTGCCACGCCCGCCTCCTCAACTACAGCCTGGACACACAACACAGCCCCTGTGTGGACGACAGCCTCATCTGCAGCTTTCCTGAGGTGGGTGGGTGGGTGGGTGGGTGTGTTGTTTGCTTGGTTTGATTTCCCACTTATGTGCCTTTAATTCTCTGGTTTATTTCAACAACAAATTTAGAGGCACCATGCACATACTCAGGTAGAGTGTAAGAAATCAAATTCTTCTGCAGGTTTTACAAACTGAGGCTTTTAAAACATTACATTGAACAAATAAATCTGTTAGAGATGTTTAGGTATGAGCATAAGCATCAGTCCAGTGGTGAAGTCATATCAGCTTGTATGTGATCATGCCAAAATATTCTGCATATGCTGCAAGACAAAAAGTCGAATTCAGAAGTAAAATGAGGCAAAAAAAAAAAAATAATCTGTCTGAACTTTAGACAAGAAACCAAACCAAACAAATAACTAGAATGTCACTCGGAGAACGCATACTGTACCTTCACCAAGGCTAACACCCTGTCTCAGTTATCTGGTTAGATTTAATGGATTCTTTTTCGGGTTTAAGTAAACCTGCTAACAAACAAACAGCAGTGAAAACATTGGCAGAGGTAACAAACAAGTCAAACCAGAATGTCACTCAGTAGAACACATACTTCTACCAGGGCCCAACAGTCTCCTTCAATTCTATCAAGCTGCGCCAAGCTACTGTCACTAATAGACATTAGTCCTCTTAATATGACTGATTGGTTTCATAAAGATCTATGAAATAGTTCCTGAGAAATTGGGTCAAATGTAGGAAAAAATGCCGACAAACAATCAAACAAACTAAGAAACAGGGAAGAAACATAATCTCCTTGGCAGAGGTAACGATAAGTAATACACTAAGGGAAGATAACTGCAGGTACAAACAGTTATTCTGCACAGTAATGTTTACATTAAAAGTCAAATTCTCCTGTTTCCTCCCTCAGTACTTCTCGTGCTGCGTGCTGCTCAGTCTGCTCGCCTGCTCGGTCTTCCTGCAGGTCAGCAGCATTGGGAAACTCTTCCTCATGCTCTTCATCGAGCTGCTCTACCTCCTCATCATGGAGGTGCCCAAAGTGAGCCTCTTTGACAACCAGGACCTGCTGGTCATGGCCAATGCCATCAACGCTGCGTGAGTAACCTCAGTAAAGCTCTGTGTGTGTGTGTGTGTGTGTGTGTGTGTGTGTGTGTGTGTGTGTGTGTGTGTGTGTGTGTGTGTGTGTGTGTGTGTGTGTGTGTGTGTGTGTGTGTGTGTGTGTGTGTGTGTTGTTGCACTTGTAATGTTTTAAATCTGTGACCATGTGCAGATGCTCTAACACCTGATTGGCTCTTCTCTCCTCCTCCCATCACAGTGAGCACATGAATGGAACAAGGTGAGTCTGATGGCAGCTTCTGTTTCCGTAGAGACCCAGAGAGTCGGCTCCATCGTCCGATGAAGCCAACGGCATCATTATCACTGTGCATCACATGCTAATGCTAATGAGGGCAGCTTGTTTTTCTGTCGCATGGCAAAAGTCCTTCTTTACACCCACCTAGTTACACTTTACTATATGGCTTTATATAACATTAGTTCTCAGTATAAACATGGTCAAACCAAATGTGCTTGTGTGCTGCTCTCCAGCTGTGTGGTGGACATGAAGGTTCCTCTGAAGATCATGACCCCGGTGGTCATCACCGTCTTCGTCCTCGCTCTCTACCTCCATGCTCAGCAGGTGGAGTCCACGGCCAGACTTGACTTCCTGTGGAAGCTGCAGGTTAGTGTCTGTGACGTGGGGACACAATGAGGAGACTTGTCTCTGAATCATATTTCTTTTGCTCCGAGCGTCACAGAGGTGCTAACATGGCTGGATATAAAAGATTTTGTACATGTCTATGAGAAGAAAATGACTAAACTTCTCACTTGATTAATAACGTCAGATTTATGAGTCTATGGTCTCAGTCTTTAGTTTCAACTCTGCCTTAATTGCACGATGTTCATTTAGTCAACTAGGGGGTGTGGATACGGTGTGATTGACAGCTAGTACCGTCCAATGGGTGCAGGTCACAGTAGGTGTAGGTGGACGTGCAGTGTCCTCAGGCTCCACCCCTCTATCCTCTAAACATGGTCACATCTGATGGCGCTGGACAACATGCCAAAGTCGAGGCTTTGAAAAAAAACAATGGGCGACATCTTGCCACTTGGTTTGAGGTTAAGGGTCAGGGTGAAGTTCCAGGTTGAGCATGTAGGGGTTATTTTCAAATTCATTTGTAAATCCAAAGAAGGAGCAAACTTCAGTGAAATGTCTCTTGAAGGTGAAAGAGTGTGTGGCTTTAGTTTAAAGAAGGGCTTAGTTTCCTTGGCAGCATCTTGTAGTGTGCAAGATGCTGCCAAGGAAACTAATGTTTTTTGTAAAACCCCAAAATAATAATATAATTATTGCTATAAGTATCAAATTCTGCTTCGCTGCAGGACAGGGGTCTTACGTAGCTTTGCTGTGAAGAAACAGAATATCTGAAACATAAGGGACATGTAGATATTTAAACTCTTTACTAGAATCTACAATCGGTGCCGTGAATTCTCACTGTTTTCTCCTCTCAGCCAGGGAACAGGGGAAAAGCGATTTCTACTCAAAATGGCAGTGAAGTGTTCATTTCATAATCAAATGTTGGCAAACCAGTCGAGAGGATAAACAAGTAATTACTCTAAAAAAAAACTTTGAGATGCTGGAGGAGTCTTTATTTTCCAGCTCAGCGCTGTCACTGATGGTTAATATTAAAACTAGTCTCCAGCCATGTTAGCAGCTCTGTGACGCTCGGAGCAAAAGAAAAGACAGAAAATTCATGAGGTAGGAATTGAAGAGGTGGTAGAATAAACATTAATGGAAATTAATGTGTCTTCATCATTTACTCTTTTAATCCTGGTCACACCCCAGGCCACAGAGGAGAAGGAGGAGATGGAGGAGCTGCAGGCCTACAACCGCCGCCTGCTCCACAACATCCTGCCCAAAGACGTGGCCGCCCACTTCCTGCAGCGCGAGCGCCGCAACGACGAGCTCTACTACCAGTCGTGTGAGTGCGTCGCCGTCATGTTCGCCTCCATCAGCAACTTCTCCGAGTTCTACGTGGAGCTGGAGGCCAACAGCGAGGGGGTGGAGTGTCTGCGGCTGCTCAACGAGATCATCGCCGACTTCGATGAGGTGAGACGTGACCATAGTCTGTATCTAAGGACGTGACATTGGACGGATGATCAACCTGGAGGTTTCAGGACCTGACCCTTTAGAGATTAAACCTTCTCTCCTGTCCACGTTAGATCATCAGCGAGGATCAGTTCCGTCAGCTGGAGAAGATCAAGACCATTGGCTCCACCTACATGGCGGCGTCCGGCCTCAACGACTCTACATACGACAAGGTCGGGCGCTCGCACATCCGCGCTCTGGCCGACTACGCCATGAGGATGATGGACCAGATGAAATACATCAACGAGCACTCCTTCAACAACTTCAAAATGAAAATAGGTGAGCTGCAGACAGAACAGGGGGTGGAGGTGGAACTCAAATGATGGGGACTTACAAACTGATTTACTGTATAAAATAAGATTGATCTAAATATTCAAAATATAAAGAAACATGAGACAATAAATATAATTTTGCCAACCAAGTAGAATAATTTGTTTACCTTCTGTGATATCAGTAGTTTAGTAAGAGCAAGTCTTCACGTGTCCCAAGTGCAGGTGGTCTGGTTGTAATTAAGAACTTTGCGTGTTTCCTTTCTCAGGTCTGAACATGGGTCCTGTAGTTGCCGGGGTGATCGGGGCCCGGAAGCCTCAGTACGACATCTGGGGAAACACGGTGAACGTGGCGAGTCGCATGGACAGCACAGGTGTACCGGAAAAGATCCAGGTAACAAAGTGTGACTCAGTATGAATCCTAATGAATCATCTCACTCACAAAAGTTCAATATTTTAATCATAATTCTCAAAATAAGAAGAGTATATATTTCTAAGATTTCATCTCCACCGAATCGTCTGAAAAATCATTAACGTAGAAACAAATATGCTCCGACGAAAATTAAAAAGTGACAAAGCAGCTGCTCGAAGACAGTGATGATACTTACAACATTGTAACATTTCATTTGTATGAGTCTGAGAAAAACTGATGATTGTGGTGTTTCATTTCTGCCTCTATTCAATAAGTCTGGCTACATTTTATCATAAATAATTATGAATAAAAACACAATACAATCAAATAATAGAACTTAATTTAAGAAAATAAACATTTAGTATTAATTGCACATCTTTTCTGCATTGTTAAATCTGTCAAATAAATTAAATGCAGATACCACTATGTTTGTGTAAGTCTCATATAGGACATTTTTTTTGGCAAACCAATAAAGCAAATGGGCTCTAATGAAAATAATTCAAATGATCTGTTTTCCTTAGATCATGTGATCAGTGTCTCTTCCTTTCAAATAAATTCAGCCTGATTTTAACCAAGATATCTTTTGAATTAAAAATCTAATCGATGCTAAGTGGGAGTGATTGGGTGCTAAAAATATATTAAATAATAAAAACATGGAGAATATGAATGAAAATAAACTCGTCCCATGTCCTCTTCCTGCCCTCAGGTGACCGCAGACCTGCAACAGGTACTGAGCTCCTATAACTACACACTGGAGTACAGAGGGTTGGTCACAGTCAAGGGGAAAGGAGAGATGATGACCTATTTCCTGACCAGCGGACCCCCCAGCAGTTAACACTACACAGAACCACCAACAAGACACGTGGGGGTTAAGCGCCTTAACTCTGCCTCTGTCGCAGCGAGCAGCCTCATGGACCTCTGATAGCTTACTGAGACTAACTGAAGCCTCTCACAGCCTCTTCTTCTGGGGCCACAACGAGGACGAAGGAGGACGAACCTCATCCCAAAAGCTCAGCCTGCGGAGGAGGGGACTTGAGCGGGAGAGGCCTGGCAAGCCTCGACTCTGACGTTGACACCAAAGATGTCCAATCAGAGCGCACGGACGGACATTTCACCAGCTTCGCGAGGCCCTGAAGGAAATAAATGTTCTCCGAGAATTTTTTTCTTGCTTTCATCTGCCAGACGGGTTTGGACGAACCTGCAGGAAGACACAAACTATGTCGCTTCCTCTTTCATTCTGCCTTTCTCCTGCTGAAGTACACGTAAAACACACAGTTTTATGTGTCATGTATACGATGCTCTGTACTGTATGTAAAACACATGTTGTCGTGACGCAGGTACATATCTCAAAGTGTGGACACTCAGCCAGCACCGCAGCACTACCTGTCCTTTTCTGATCATATCAGCAGTTCATTGATTAGCGGAAGAGTTGCACTAAGTTGTGTCTCATCAGTGAAGTGTGAGGACATCCCGCAGAAGCTGATTGGACGTTTTTTGTAAACACAGTTGGACGACACTCAGTAGTGTTTACAGAACGCTCCCAGTCAGACGTAGGAAATCACAAACTCACACCACAGTATCATCAGCGTACATAGAGAACACTAAGAGGATGTCAATGAAGAGCTTTTTCTAATCTTCGACATTTTGTATTTTGACTTCAGAACACCAAACCCCTATCAGATATTTTAAGATTCTATATTTTGTACATTAATATATTAGAGAGCTATCTATATAACACCAACGTGTATTCAGATGTACATGGGATTTAGGAAATCCTTGCTCGTGTTGCCTGGTCTTAACCTGGAGCCACAGCTGATGAAGCGTTAACTTCAGCAGATCGACACCCCTAAACGCCCATTTAGATTTTTTTTCTTTTCTTGCTCTTTTCCCTGAATTGAGTTGTGTTTTCTTTTTTACCTGCAGGAAGTCGACCGTTCGCTGATTAGACAGCGTTTCTGATGATTTCCCTTCACCGGTGCGTTTAAATCTCACAGCGAGGAAGGAAGTGTCAAACCGAGCGAGGGCGCACTTTGAATGACGAGAGGACGAGGAATGCATCGCCCTCGGTGCTCAAAAAGCCATTTTGCGCTCCGGTGCGTTCAGCCGTCCACCCCCTTCCTGCACCGCTCCAAATCCCCCACCCCCTCTTCTTGCTCACTCAATCAGATGGTACGACCCAATGAATGTCCAATGATCTCCAATGAGGCCTTTAAAATGAACTCTATACTAATGACGCTGACGATGCTCATCCTGTGGACAGGGAAAGTCGAGCCTGTTTGGAAATGTGCCCTTTTATCTGCTGTCGTTTTTGTTTTGTTTTTCTTCTCAGAGCAGTTTTCTTCAGTATTACGTCACTCATCATGTTTTCCAACAAACTGTCTTTAACATGGTCCTGTCGTGGATTTTTACTGATTGTCGGCAATGTTGCGACAAAACACTGGTTCGGTTTGTCTCGGCTGAGTTTGTAGATCAAGGAAATGAGCAGATTTAACATGGAAGCGTAAAGGATCAGGCCGTCATTATTCCAATATGCATTTTTTCATTGTCAACATTTCTCATGAAAAAAACAAAATCACCTTCAAATGTTACTTATTGACTTCCCGACCTTTTCTCTAACCCTGTTTATTTTTATTTTAGTCTTAAACACACTGTAGTTACTGTTGAGCATCATTCAAGTTAATAGAGCATTTATTGGGACTCTTTGTGTTAACACATTTGTTGCTCTTCATTAGTAAATGTTTATTCCAGGATGTTGCATGTAGGATTGACTTACAATTAAATACAATATATGGAGGCTTTACTGCCACAGGAATAAATGTATTTTTAATTTCTTTTAAATAGGATCTATTAATAACCTGATCAAACTTTAAGGGTTTTTAGATACAAATAACAGTGAATGAATTGGCTTTGATTGGTTGTGTTAATAGAAACTCGTCAGTAAGTAAAATGAAAATTAACCATGGTAAGACAGTAAGACAGCAGGTGGACTTTGATTGGCCAGATGCAACATGTTGGCAGAAGTTTGGGCAATCAGAGCCTCCGCTGGGTTGCACTTGAATTTTAGTTGGCGCTGAGGTGTATGGTTGGATGGAAAATGTTAGGCAGACATGTCAATTAACCGAATTGCAAAAATAAAAGAATTAAAAAATATATATCCTCAAATTTTATTCAAAAAATGAATGAATTAATCTTTTTAAGTCAGATTTATTAGTTCACTGAGATTTAAAATGCATGATTAAATTATCCCCATGACAATAGATCTGTATCAACTTATTTTAATTTAAAAAACAGCTTCCTTGTTCAATGTGACACACGGATGTTCTGGGCATCAGAGGAATAAGATAAATCCGTGTTTTACACAGGGATCCGTTCATTCTTGATTTTGGTCTTTTCTTGGGGTTTGTTGACAGTTTAAAAAAAGTAAATCAGCACCAGTTTCCTGTTTGAAAATAACTTGTCACTTTGCTTTGAGCCTGAACAACACGTCTGCACCAGTGGTTTCTGGTTGGTTACTGTACTGCACTGCTGCAAACCATCATCACACACCACTCGTTCAACCTTCAGTGTGATCCCGTCAGCCTCATTGAATGCGGTGCTTGTTCTGTGAGCCCTGTTCTGTTTTTTTTCTACTGTTGATTGTGCAGGAACGTGCCATTAGAAAACACAGGGGCTCATAGAGGAGGCCCGGACGTGAGGTGGAGGCTGCAGCTGTCACACGCTCTTTATCTTCTGTGCAGCCGAGGAGCCTCATGGTGACTTTGACACGGCGACGCAGCGTCGGTGGCAAAAACAGCTGGAGAGACGAGAGCGTGCGTTGTTTTTGTTGTCATGCCAAACACTATGCTCTTTTTTTTACAGTTTAAATAAACTGCTGAGATTCTTCACAGGTACATGTCGACTCTTTTCTGTGGTGTCACTTAACGGATTGAGATGATTGGAAGTTGACTTTGTGTAAAGCTGCTGCAGGAAACTCAGGTTTTATTTAATCCATTACACAGCATGGCCAAAAGTATACGGACACTCAAACAGTTACATTCAGCCAGTGCTGGGACGGAACAAAGTACATTTACTTTGTTGCTGTTAAGTACATCTCTTCACATTCATGCATCTGCACTAAAGTAGATTTATTTTCAGGTACTTTTTACTTTTACTGTACAACATATATCAGCAAATACCTGTTCTTTCTACTCCACAGCATTTTTAACAGCAATGCATTGCATGTTCAAATAGTTTTAGAAGTAAATAATGAGGGGACTTGATCTCTTATCCAATCAGAGCAGGCAGGAAACATCAGACTCCGCCTCCTGCAGAAAAAACACCTGTCATGGATTCCAGAGGACACCACCACCGAGACTCAGCCCCGATGTTTATTTAAAATCAAGTACTTACTTGGTTTTACTCAAGTAGAAAGTTTTGTGGTGCTTTTACTTTAGTGAATTTCCACGTATTTATTTGTAGTATTTTATAGTAAAATGTTTTTCTGTTATAATCCACCTGAGTTGTCAGTTGACTAATGGATTGAAATGCCTGTTTGCTTTGTATAAACTGTTGCACTCAGATGTTCACATACATTTGGAAATAGAAAATGTTTAGTGAAAAGTTCCCCTTTTTAGTTTCTCTTAAAAGAAATGAATTAGCATGACCTGAAGCTGTGCTCATTTGTTCATGCAGTCAACCAACAGATGGCAGCAGCACTACATCATCTGGTTTCTACACAAGCTCCTTTGTTTTCTTCTGTTTAGAAATGATGGAAGGGAAGGAAGCAACGTGATCATCTGCCGATTAGTACCCTGAGTGGCGTCTCATCCATTACAGCTTCAATATCTGTATTTATATACCAGTCAAATTACATCGAGCGAGAATGAATGAGGGTCTTGGTTAAGTTAATTGAATAACTCTAGATAAGAAGCAGCACTGGCCTGTAATTGAAATCAAATTCTCTTCATTTGAATGTAAGAAAACATGCAGTTTAGAGCTGTGCAGCAGACGTTAACCACTTTGCTTCAGCTTTTTTCACGGCAACTCAAACACATGTTGGAGGAAACATCCTCCTCAGAGCCTCTTAATGATTGACCTTTTTGAACAGCCAACCTGTGAGTCATTGACTGTGAGCTGTGCCACAAAAACATTATCGCCTCTGACATTCACCCGAGTTCAAATTGTCCACGGAGTAGTCTACAATTTACACCGTCTGACATTAAAGCCCACACACTTCCTGCTCCTATAAAAACACATAGCAGCTTCATTAATCTACATCTGGAGGAAAACTGCACAAATAACTACAATCATCATCATAATAACTCTCTAAACTAATTGCTAACTAAAAAAAAGATTCAACCGCTTCTGATTCATAACAATCTGTCGCTGCAGCAAAAACTAAATACATTCAATATTTTTTTTAAGAATGGTAATCGTGTTATTTTAATGTTCCAGAGCTGCACTGAGGGAGAATTAGTTCCAATACAACAGTTGGTGTGTTTCAGCTGGAATTAACAGGACCAGGTCACATCGTGATAAATCAATATGTCTCCATTCATTCAATCATACTGCTTGTCTAATATTTTTAAATATTGCAGGTGGGCAATAGGGTCGCCGTATATCGCAGCGACAGAGATAAACTTTTCACTGTCACATTAACACCTACGGATAAGTTAGAGTATCCAATTAACCTAAACCCAATCTGCATGTCTTTAGAGTGTGGGAGGAAGCTGGAGAACCAGTAGGAAACCCACATAAACATGTGGAGATCAAGTAACTCTGCACAGAAAAGACTCCTGGTTCGAACCGTGACATGAAAGAAGAGACAAAATGAAAGCGCTTCCAGTCTCATATGCTTTAAATCCAGTGTTCAAACACATTTTCAAATTAGAGCCATTCTTTTCCACATCTGCATTTCCTGAATTTAACCCTGCATATACAATAAAGTCTTGTATTATTCTGTGAAATAATAACTTTAAAATTAATTAAAATGTGAAAAACACAACACATACAAATATCTTTTTGCAGTTCACTCCCACGTTCTTAGGAACTGGAAAAAAAAATCGCATCCTTTTTCCATATGTGCGTAAAACAGTATAAAACCCTTGAAGTTAATTTGTTCCAATTTTACACAACACACATCTTCTGTAACTGCTGTGGAAAAACAACATAAACAACTGGAGCCAGTGAAGTACAATCCAGATCCAATCAAATCCGAGCCATATTGTGTAAGGAACTATTAGGTCATGTAGGTGTGGTGCCGCTGCTGGAAAGCGAGGGAACATTCTCTGAACACAGTGATGAATCATACGAGGCTGAAGTGAAGCATTGCTCCCCAGACAGATGTGGAGTGCAGCTGCCAGATGGACACTGAGGGTAGTTGCGTGTATTTACTTATTTTTCTTTTCACTTTGATCAGTAAAGAAAACGAAGTGAACATTATGACAATATTGGCACAAGAGTTGAGCTTCTCATGAACAATAAAGGCATGACTCACATCTCTACCCTTCTCCATTTGTTTACCATTATTTGTTGGGATGCTGCAGGAAATCTTCCCGTCGTTTTAGAAGAAAACCTCATGCAGCTTAATTACAGACGAATGTGGCGTCTCCTGATTGTAATGACGTTAAAAGGGAATTTTGTGCTCATATCCATTACACAGGCAGAGTGAGAGGCTGAGTTTTTGTCTTCCTAAGTGGCAGATGTAGCCATGTCTGAAGCGAGGGGATCGGCAGGGGGAGAAACACGCCACGGGCTGCTCAGATGAACCGAGCTGCCTCTGGCCTCAACAACACAGCTAGTTCCTTTACCGCTGCCAACACAGACTTGTTTATTAACAAAGTCACTTGACACAGGCACATGCTCGAGGCTGTGTGGGCGAGGAAGTGAGGAATGAATGCTAACAGACTGTTTGTGTCGACTGGAGCAGGGAAAGCTTTGTGACAAGATGCAAATTTTAAAAAGAAGCGAAAACATAAGACAACAAATAAAACTGATGAAAAAAATCTGTATAAATCTTCACTGAGCATATGCCAATTAACCCATCAGGAAATAAATAGCAAAAATAAACAATCTACAAAATGAATATTTACTCTTCAAAGAAAGATATTTGGCTTCTAAATACAGAACCCAAGTGTCACAAATGATATATATGAGGCAGCGTTGCATAGTTTTAAGCCAAGACTTCATCCAGAGCCCTGCACCAGGCCAGGTAATCAAGCGTACATGTGCAAATAAAAGCATGTAATAGAAAATAAAATGCAAGCTGAATGTAGTGGAAAAACAGAAAACAGGACAAACTGAATAAGCTCTGAAATCAAAGAATATTAAATACAGAAATCTGTTGTTTCAAGTGTCACTCTTGTACAAGTTATGAATGAAGCTTCAGTCTAGGTTACGTATAATTTGGTCAGATATTTAAAAAAATTGTAAATTCTTCTGAGCTCCCAGTACAGCATTTGTATTTTGATTAGTGTCACTTAATATCTTAAATGTAAAAGGAGGTTTAACAATGATGTAAGATATTACAACAGTTTGTCTACAGCTATTTGATTTGAAGTGGGTCTAAACATGACAGGTCTGTTCTGGTACTTAATTTTGTGGCTGCTGTGAGAGCACAGATGGCAAAACTGAACATCCTGTATACAGGAATAAACTATAGATGCAAAGAAAGGAAGTATCAGTAAATGTCGTAATCAGACATTGGTGTGGGACAGACCACTTCTCAAATCAATCCAATAAATTCCTCAGATGATTCAAGGCTGTAGCAGAGTTTCTCACTCAGATTTGTCCACTGGTTCTGGGATTGAGTGAGAACAAGACGACTGTGGTTCTGCAAGATTTCTTCTTACTTGGTCTCCACTTTGAAGAGACCGAACTGGTCGGTGCTGCCTCAGCTGTATTTCCAGGGCTTACGTGAGGTAAGTTTTTGTCAGACGTTATAGTCCGGTGCTTTGCCCAGCGGTTGTCTCAGTTTTATCTGCAGGGTCATGAAGGCGCCCACAGCCACATGGAAGAGGATCTGCCACATGTTCCTCAGTTCATACAGATACATGTTGGACAGACAGATGAGTGCAAATGCCAGGAAGGACTTACTGTTCCTCCACACAGAGAAGTAGGCAAACAGGTAGCACTGAAGGGAGAAAGGAGAAGAATTTGAATGTTACACACTGACATTGACCAGTTGCATGTTGTCATCATGCTTGATTGGACAATAAAGCTGCTTTCAGTCATGTCCAAGTCAGTTACTCAGGACATGTTCTGGAACTCCCCCTGCCAGCCCCAGAGTAAAATGTACAGAAAATGAGTGACCTACAGCAGGAAAATCTGCAGAATATTCACAGGAAGCGAGTGGGCGTATGGATGACGTTATGAACATGTGACAGACATGAAACCAATTCTCCTGACTATTTCCAGAGTTTGGCATGAGAGTTTAAGTCTGTTCAGTGCATAAGAAATCTTGCCTAATTACCTTGTTCCTCCATACAATTTTCACCACTTGACTTTAAAAAAATGAATAAAGCATCGAGAGCTGCACAAAAGGAGCCGATGAAAATGTCTCAGAGAAGGTAGCGCACGGCAGTGAAAAGAAGAGAGCTTTTGCTAATGTTAGTCTAGCTGACAAGCTGCTGAGCTGTAAAGTGCGGGGCCATTAGTCAGCCAGTCAGCCAATGATGAGCTGCTCTTACGGCAGACTATCACTTACCTGATACAGACAGGCTGCTGTGCCGAGAAAGAAGGCAATCACATAATTAAAGTCTTCATCGTTATTCTGCAGACAGGAAGAAAAGAAACAGAGAAAAGTTTAGTTTTCCATGTCCAGAAAAAGGCATCATCAAAACAATATAAAGAAATATCACAGGTTCCATATTTTCAGATTTTTTCTTATTTGTTTTATACACGATGCAATATACAGATTTAAATGGAATGGACAGGATTCAGCGAACTGATTCTCTTATGCACCTGAGCATACAGTGCGTAAGTGAGATAAGAACTACCAGTAGAACTAGTGAGACCATCTTAAAAGGTGAGGTGTGGGGAGCTGTCATGTCGTCCATCTTTAAATGCAGTCACCGGTTATTACCCTTATGACTGTCAGACCCAACTGAAAATAGACTCAGTGTATATGAAACCTAGATTTGTCTTTATGTCCTCACCTGTAATATGCTCTCTATAGCATGGACTCCTCGAAGCAGGTTCAGGCCTCCACAGAGGACACTTAGCACACAGGACACGATGCCTTGGAGAGTCACCGGCTCCAACATCTGTGTGGGAGCTGGAAGACAGAGACAACATTAAAAAAAAAAACTTGCTGGATAAAAAGATAAATCCTTGAATAGAAATAAGCTAAACTGTTTTAAATCTTCTGACATTTAGGCAGTAAAAGCACGGATCCATAACCATCATCAAATTAGCATACTTCATCCTCCAGGACAAAATCCTTTATATTCTCAGAAAATTGTGACTGGCAAGGGCAACCATCGGAGAGTGAACACAGCGTGGAGAGCTGCTGTGAAGAGGATGTCAGGCGAAACACAACAGCTCTAAGTGACCCGAGGTGGCATCACTTAGCTCGGGGCAGCTGAGGTGTGACGGCAAATACAGGAGGGGAAGTGGATCTGAGCCGCAGAGAAACAGTGGAACAGTTTGACTGAACTACGTGATATCTGACTACTACACATATAGAATATTCCAGGTTTTTAGATGCAGGTTTTTACTTAAACTAATATTAACAGATTTTATGTGGCCATGCTTCCAAAAGTTTCCTGCTGTAAGAACACACTGTTCACTGCAGTTTATAAAGTGAATCTTCTCTCACAATGAACAATAAAGAGTAAAGACAATGCATCCAGTATTTGACTGCTGCAGTGAGGCAGGCAGTATTGTGATGAAATAACTGGTGACCTTCTTTCATGTTACAAGACCAGTGGTACCGGTATTAACAGTACCACATAAGGATTTTATGATTACATGAGATAACCCTCTATTCATCTCCAGAAGGGAATCTAAGTAGGCACTCCAATATAACAGCAAACCTCTTTTATAATTGAATACTTGCATGGGGATGTGTATGTTTGCAGCAGCAGCAGCTCATGTCCTACCTATGCCCTTGTACTTGGAAGGTGTGTGTACAGAGAATCCATTGATAGCTTGCAGGTCCTCAGGGGAGAGCTGGTAGGGCGGTCGCAGCCTGATCTCTGTCTGCATGTCAGCCAGGTTGATCTTGGTGGACAGAGAACGAGGACTGTTGTAGCGCTGCTTTGTCTTCTGGATGAAGGTGTCTGATGGATCACAGTGCACAACAAGGTGGTTTAGTATCACAGGGAGCGAACAACAAGGGGGATAAACACATTGTTTGTATTAAAGAGGAGGATATTCTGTCAGGGAAAAAGAACGATTTCAGCCTATGATACTCTGGATGAAAACTGAACAACATGGTTGTTTACTCTGAAACAATAATCCTTTACATGGACTATATATAAAGATGGATCACAATAATGTTTAAGAATTCATGTTTTTGACAAGTTTTCATTTTTATTAGTTATTTGCTACAAGATGAACTGTCTTGACTGACAGCTGAGACTGACTCGTGATTGGTCTAGTATGTTTTCGCCTGGAGCTCAATACTGCCGCACCTTTTTCCGATTGCAGTTGCACTCTGGCTTCAAACGATGTTACCATCGTAAGATGTCAGCACCTGTTTTCGGGATATTTTGGCCCCATTTTTGTACAACGGAAGGAAGTGGAAACTTGTCGTCTAACTTTATTTATAGTCTATGGTCATACATACATATTGTATGTCAGACATTCTCTGCTTATAGGTTTTGAAATGTGAGGCTTTGCGGCTATTCCCTTCTTATGTCATCACAAATTAGTTTTAGATTTTTGATTGAACAAACATGTGGCCTTTAAGATTTTGCTACAAACATTCTAAACCCAAAACTTGCAAAGATAATAGAAAACAGAGCTCACCAAATTCAATGAAGGAGTACGGCCGCACGACGCTGCTGATGCGTTTGGTTTCATACGTGACTATAAACTCTTTCTGCAGCTCGTCCAGGAAGCAGAAGGCCAGCACGCTGGGGTAGTTTGCCGTGCACACCATCAGGTATCCAACACCCAGTGAGCTTATGAAGCTGAAACAAAAACATCATTACTTTTCATACACGGCACTGTTTTCCTCACAGAAATGATTGGACACTGTAATTTGTACATCAAGCTAAATACATTGCAGATAACAGAACAAAAACCACAGAAGATTCAATGGGTCCAACTGGGTTTAATTATAAAATTTATGGGGGTCCAAATTTCAAAAGCCAGAGAAAGTAAATCAAGACCTGTGAAACGATATAAAGTCAATGTTCAGCTTCAAGGAGTGCATCAACACCTCTGACATCCTTCTACAGGACAAATCTGTTCCCTAATATCCTGAGTCTCCAGACAGGAGGTTGCACAGATTGATGCATGAATTTATATGTTTAAACATTGTGGAATATGTCTCTAAAACCACTATTAAATACCTTAATCCAAGCAGAAAGCGTGTCATTTAATTCCATATTACTCTTTCAATGGTTTTTGTTTGTTTTAGGTTAATCAAATAAAAAATGACTCAGTTTAATGTCTGTTTAAATTACACAAGGTTGCCATTATGCTTAGAACCATAACAGACTCAACAACAGGCTCTAAAGGGCCTCGGATATCACAGAACAAATTAACCTGCCTCATTCTGACCTTCACCATTTATTGACCTCCTCTTCTTCAGATGCTCCAGGCTCTTACTCATTAAAGAGACTCTGATCATCAGAGGCTGTGGTTTTTGAAAGGTATAGGTTATGGCTCACTGATGGGGATTTTGTTAAGTTTATTTTGAGGTCATGTCCTCGGTTTTAATAAGACTAATTAGCCCTTTACAAACAGTAACTCTGAGTGATTCAAAGAATTTCCATGAGCACTGCCCTTTTAGAAAAAGTCTGACACCTCTGATGAAAACCTGACAGTCAAATCACTCAAATTAAAAAGCATTTTTACATAAATATCACATGAGGGGCTGACAGTTAGAAGTAGACTGTTTAATCATCCAATGGGTCACTTAGGATGAAGATGTAGAAAAATAATTGAAATCTCTATTTTATAACTTGAATTTGAAATATATAAAGCAAATAAAATTCAAAGTCAAACACAAACAAATGTTGCATATTCTGGATATCATGTTTTAAATAATGGGTCTCAATAATGGTCCACCATGAGGACATTAAATCAACATTCAGTAATACCTACTTGACATTGTACGGTCCAGTCTTAAGGGTGCAGCGGTCGGGGAACTGGCCGAGTTTTTTGGAGAGACCTTTGAGATGCCGCTTGGTTTCCTGAAGCTCTTTATCCTGCTCGTAGTCGGTGGATGCAGAGAGTGGCAGGCCGTCCCCAACCCGAACCACAGAGGCAAACACCACCGTTGACATCTTACAGCTCTGGTGATCTCCCTGTAGACCTGCAAACATACCACGGATAGGAAAGCTTGTTAAGTTGAAGTTTCTTCTTGTATGTTGAGAGTTGCTAGAATTGTCTTTAACTTTGTTAAAGCCCTGGCACTAAGCCCTGGCGGCACATCACCCTGACCCTCATTCACCTCCACTGACTCCCGATAAAGGCCTGCATTAAATACAAACTCCTCCTTCTCACCTATAAATCCCTTCCACGCCCTAGCCCCACTATATTTAACTGACCTCCTCCACCCCTACACTCCGCTCAGAAGGATGCCGTCCTCGCTCTCAGGATGGCTCTCCATCTCCAACACCAAACTGCAAACTTTTGGAGAAAGAGCCTTCTGTGTCGCAGCCCAGACCCTTTGGAACTCTCTCCCGGCCAAAATACGCAACGCTGCACCTCTGGACAGCTTCAAAAAACTCCTCAAGCTCCACCTGTTCACTATGGCCATTGGCCTCAGTTAATGCTCCTGAATCACCACTTTGAATTTATGCTTTATGTTTCATGTGTTGTACTGGCCTACCTGTGGGTGTTGATCTGTGCTTAACTGGCTGTGAAAACAAATTTCCTCTGGGGGACAATTAAGTCTAAAGTCTTAGGTGTGTATATCTATGACCATATAAGGTTTTTCTTGTCTTATTGTCAAGAAATGCAATGATTCCAAAAAAGGGATAGTTCACCCAAAAAATGAAAAACCACTCATTATCTACTCCCTGCTATGCCGATGGAGGGGTGGGTGAAGTGTTCGAGTCCACAAAACACTTTGAGTCTCAGGGGTAAACAGTGTTGCAGCCAAATCCAATACAATTGAAGTAACTGGGGATCAATTCTTCATGTTACCATGTTTTTAATGTAAATGTCTGCTGTGATCCACATGCGAACGCTGCTCCAGAGGAGGATAACAGAGGACATTTAAGATAAAACACGGTATAAATGACCTTGTCTTGTGTTGAATAGGAATGTCTGTTTTATTACGTTTGAAGAAGGAGTCCCCATTTACTTCAATTGTATTGGACTTGGCTGCAACACTGTTTACCCCTGAAACTCCAGAAGTGTTTTGTGGACTCAAATACTTCACCTGCCCCCCCCCCCCCCCCCCCCCCCCCACACCCCCATTGGCATAGTGGGGAGTAGATGGGTGTATTTTCTTTTTAAGGTGAACTATCCCTTTAAGTTAGGACCATGGACAGCTCCACACTGAAAAGGGGTGGGGTGGGGGGGGGCTGAACTTGTGGGAAAAAACATGTCATAGCTTCAAAACAAACAACTTCACTGTTAACAGCTGCTTTTGTAATGGAACGTTCAGCGAAACGTCACGACCACAGTTTGTTAGCTAGGTTAGCCGCTAACGAGCGAGAAGAGTTAGCTGTATTTCCACAGAGCATATGTTTGGTGCATTAGCCACGAGCCTCGTATCATATTCACGTTCCTCTGGGACATTACCTCACTGTTCAAACAACAGGAACAACCCGCTAACTAGCTCTATTAGAGAAAACTAGCCACCGTTAGCAGCTAACCAATTAGCTCATTCGCCAACTTCTCTTCGTGCTAATGTTAGCAGGCTAGGGGGCTAACCGCATCTCCGAGCAACGCTACGAGTCAGACTGAAGAACAGACGCGTGTTAAGCAGTGTGAGATGATTGATTTGAGTGTTTAATACCTGGTAAACGAGTGTAGCATCGTGTAGAAACCAGTGACGTGCTGCTCTGTGACTGAACAGTTAGCACAGGAAGCTAACGACAAGCAGCAGGGGTGGGTCTGTACGTGGCTGCTTCGCTTTGCATTGTGGGTAAGGACGCTCTGAATGGATGTGTATAAAACATCTGGAGCGTTTCACCCTGTTCCGCGTTTGACGTCACAGACAAGTATATTAATGTTTGAATAAACTTGTGTCCAATTGAATTAGAATTTGTTTTAACTTTTATTATTTAATATACTACAAAAATCCTGTCACTGAGACAGTTTCTACTTTATTCATTTGTATGCTCACTCATTTAAAGGATTTACTTTACCTAATTAATCCAGTATTGTTGTAAATACACTTTTTCCTATTTCAGACTGTTTTGTTTTATTTGATCAAATATTTGTTTCTCCTGGGATTCTTCAGATCAGCTAATGTGTTGTGTTTGTTTCCAATCTTTCTGCAATTATGTCCCTATAATCTCAAGATATTAGTACAAAAAATGTGAACAAATTGCTTTTTAAATTAAATGTCTAAAATGTGTAGCTTTTACTGTATTTTCCAGCACCCAGTTTTTATTTCTTGTAATGTATTTCGTTTAATTAAGTTGCTATTTTGTCTCTAATTTTAATAACAACACAGTAAGTTTGTTATTGGCGTAATTTGTGTTGTTCACTCCCACACTTTAAGCACTGTTAAAGACACAGCTCTCCTCTTATGACTTATTTTCGAGTTGAAAACGTTATTATCCCAGCTGATTTTATTTTATTCTTTGTAAAGCACGTTGATCAACCAAGTTGTTTTAAATGTACTACATAAATAAAGTTGACATTGACATTAGGACATCCTGTAGCACTTGTGTAACTTAAACAAAGTTACGCAATATCTTAGGGTAAAAGGTGGAAAGAGTGAGAGAAACTTAAAACACTAAATGTTTTTTTTAAATAAATAAATGTTGCTGGGTGATAATATATGTAGATACTAGTGTACATTGAAGCAAAAATGTTATCAAAGAACTATCATTTCCAGTCAATGTTGGTCAACAGTAAAAAAGTTACTATGATATTCACTATTTTCTCCCCAACTCCGAGTCTGTAAATATTCATGAGCCCATTAACTGTGATAGATACTGTTTCATTATTCACATATTTACCCCATTTTTATTTCTTATTCCAGTTTCCCACCAAAGCCAGTAACAAATTAGCTGTACTCCAACCATCTGATGCTGAGGAAAACCACAGAAATTAAAATAACATGAAAAATGAATGTGTTCCCAAATCCTGCCGAGCGTTAGTCCTCTGAAATGAGCCATTCACTGGCATCAGCATTTTCTCCTATTTTCATACATTTCCTGTTACAATATGCACAAAATACTCAAACTGTGGCTGGAGGAAATGAAAACAATACAGACCCACTTATTGGCCTCATCCCTCACACATACCTGTGCAATCTCCCCAGAGCTGTGGCAATGTGTCAGCCTGGAGGGACCTCCTCAGTCCCCTCATGGTGTGAGAGAGGGAGACAGACACACACTGAGAGCGGATGATGGATGTCTGCTGCTGACTAGTTGATGAATAGCCACAAGTCTCAGGCAAGTGTTCAATGTGGAAAGTGTCAGGTGTGAGGACGGCAGTGTCGTCATTCACAGTGACACCATCTAAACAGATGTGCAAACACATCAGCATTCAAATGCATCAGCGCCAATTTCCTCTTTCCCGGGATGTCATCATTACACAGTTCAACTTTGAGCCCAGCAACTCTTGAGAACCTTGACATATCAAAAAAACACACCTTCAGAACAATGTCCCGGTTCGACTGCAGTTTGACATTTATCTGGAAATTCATGAAATGTATTTGTCTACTCTCTTGTGTAAGAATTCATTCATTCATACAGTATAATGAAAGTTTGGGAAGGGTAATGCATATTACCGGCACACACACTATACCCTGCAGTCAGGTGATGCTGAGAAACCTTTGTTTCACTGTAACGTCACTTCATTATGATGTCATTCATATTACATGATGATGAATGATTGGATCAAAAAGGTAATGGATTACTTTCACTCCAGTATTATTATTCCAACCAAGTTTGGGGAAGATTCCCCTATGTGTTGTTATTTGTACACACACACACACACGTTTGTACAGCTTAGTGAGGACACTCATTGGCATAATGCATTCCCTGGCCCATTACCTTAACCCTAACCATCCAAACTAGGTGCCTACTCCTAACCCTGACCCTAACCATTAACCTAACCTAAACCTAATCCTAATCCTAGCCCTAAAACCAAGTCTTCACCCCCAAACAGTTCATTAAAGATGGTTCAAAAAGTGAGGACAGGCCAAAAGGTCCTCACTCCGTTAGTTGTAAACTCAAACTGGTCCTCACAAAGATAGTTGTACAAGAGCGCGCACACACACGACAAATTACTTCATATTTGTTTAAGGATATGTAAATGTGTATAATAAACAGTGGAAGTATATGTACCTTCTTAAATCTTATTACATAGCTTTATTTGTCCTGGGTTAAGTCTGTTCCGTCTCACTGGGGTAATACTGCACGCAGTGTGGGATTTATCTGAAATTGTTCCTTTGCTTTATTAATGGTAAGATAACTGGATAAGTTGAGCCACACTTCATCCCACTCCTTTTTAGATTTCAGCACCGAGGTCATTCTACAATTCAGTTTTATTTATTGAAGTGCTGTTTTAAATTATGACTTTTGCTAACGTGTCCTGCAGCAAGTGTCGTTTTAAATCTTTTAAATCAATAATAAAATATTTCTCAGAACAAAAAGGTAATTAAAAACATAAAACTTACTATTGCAGTATTACAGGATGTTTCCTTATTAAATTGAAGATCAAACTGTGTTGTTCTTTCTTTCTTTCATAGAAATAATGACTTTAAAATATATATTTTTTAAATATTGATTTTACTCACTGGTCTCTTGGAAGGTGGAGTCAGTGATTGGAGAGTGGTGATGCAAAATGACAGTTAGGATCTGATTCAGCATCTATAGCACGAGGGTCAGATATTGATCATAAATAGTTGACAGTAAATGTATTGATCAAATTAGCTGTAGCCTACAGCTAATACTCATGTGAATTGAAGTTGTGTACAGGGTGCAGCTGCCTGCACATATACAGAGGAAGCACCATCTTTACTACACTTTTGATGGTTTCACTGGTCAATCAGGATTTGACATTTTCATGGTACAGATCTTATTGATTTAATAAATCATAATTGACGGATCCCAATATTTCATGAAAATGCCGCCGCCGCTCTTCTCAATGTTGACTAATGGCTCCATTGATTTCCATGAAAGTGAAAACCATGATCTCACAACAGAGAATGCAAATCATTTTGATTACAGCCTCGTGAGAAATGAGTTAAAGAAAATCTTTATCTCTCTCAAGCAGACACTCAGGGGGCGCTTTATTTCATTGTTGTGCTGTTTGGTCCAATTTGTCCCAGTGTCAGCATATCGAACGGTTAAAAAAAACTTATAGTAAAAGGAAGAAACTAAAGCTTGAACAGTGAAGATTAAAAAAAGTCAACAGCAGGGTCAAGAAGGGTCATGTTCGGAGTCATATTAAAAATGAACTTAAGCAGAAGTGAGGCAGAGGACACATAGAAACATTACAGAGATAAAACTGTGATCAGCCCCAAACACAATCTTCTATAAAGGGAAAATGGCTCCTGTTAAGGATACTTGAATGGGAGCAGACCTTGACTTTGTGTTAACAGCCCTCCATTTCTTACGCTCATTTTCCACAGGTTAAAAATGCTTCTCCCTCCCCTCCGTAAAAACCCCACAAGGAGGCGATGAAGCAAACTCGCAGGCATGAAAAATCTCCTGCCTCTTTGAAAATCCCCTGAAGTGAAATTGGGATTGCGAGGGTATTTCTGCCCCTGCTCACAGGCATTAATCAGCCCGGCTCAACACGGCATGCATCCCAACAACAGCACTTTATCTGAGCACACCCACATGACCCCTCAATAAATGAACACAAACTTAAAAAAGTCTCAAAGTCACTCCAGAGCTTAGACCGAGCATTTCAGGTAGATGATGTGGCTCCACCATAGACTGTATATACAAGAATCTACGCAGCTTTCTCAGGACCTTGACCATAAAAGCATTTTTCCCTGATAGTGTTTGACATGTTTGAAGCTCAGGCCGTGCGCTCCCACTGACACCATGAGTGGGGTCACTTTTAGGCCCTGTGCCATTTTCCAGCCATTTCTCATAATAAAGCTATCAGTGTCAGATCTGCTGAGTGCTGCTCATGCTCCATTTGTTTTACTTCTGAGATGCAGAACTGAGAAATATGTCAAAATAAACGGCAACAAAAAAACTGCTTTCACCAGGACGATCCATCAATGCAGCCACCTGACAAGGTCGATTTAAATCTATTCCATTGTGGCAACAGTGGAGCCTGCAGCTGCCACTGCTGTAGTGTTTTAAAAAAGAAATTCAAACATGTTCTCACACTCGGCACATTCATCAGTGTGTCTTAGTGAATAAATTATATCTTTGAGTTCTTAGTGTCATTCTGCAAAATAGCACAATTATTGATGGATATGCTCGAGACTGATCACTAAGATTAAAGAATTACAACCATTTTCACCTTTGCTATTTTTAGTGTTGATTAATTTATACAATGCCAACGCCATTATCCCTGAAACCCTGAACGCATGTGATGTGTAAAATGTATGAAAACAAGGGATTTTCTTTTCTGGAAATGTTCTTTTTTTATTTCGCAAGGTCCTTACTGCAAGGGGCAAAACTGTACATATTGCTGGGCACAGAAAAGTCAACAAAGGCAACAATGACTTCTTGGCAAGTGTGACAGATTCCCACACAACACAGATTCCTTTGGGATAAGACAGAGGTGGTTGTTCTATTATTCAACAAACGAGTGATTTCACCGTGAAGATTTCTAAAGAAAACAAATGGACAACGTTATCATAGGTAATTGTTTCTCCTCACGAGGAGAATGAACACCTAATCACATCGATATGTCAACACAGATCTGTGTAAAGAACTCTTCCAAAAAGCTCTTGATACACCACAAAGTGATTAAAGTCACATTGAACACTAAACACAAACAGGTGTTTGGTGCCAGCCAGAACATTGAAGACAGTTTCACTTGGAATGAGTCCATTAAGAATCACAAGATGTGTCCGACGAGAAATGGTTCAGTAACGTCTACTGACAAGTCTTATTCAAAACATGATATTCTGATACAGCACAGAAAAAGGATATTTCAGGATTTTATCTTCTTCTTGGGATACAAACGATAATTCATTTGGTGACCTTAGGGCTCCAAATTATTCTGCTGGAATGCATAATTACAAACAAACTAGTTCCCTTTAATTGTGTTTCGCGATCCCTGAGAACCATATTCATAATGAAAGAAACCAAAATCTTGAATAATGAAACACAAGTCCAGCTAGAGATAAGCCTTTAAATATTTATAGTGGCCAAAGCATGGGAGTTGAAAACACAGAGCATTAAAAAAATTACTTCAGAGGTAATAATGATGACTCTGAATCAATGATGCTGGGAGAAGCTGGAGGGGTCTGGAGACTTCAGTTGATTAATACCTAATTACTCCTTGGACGTACCGTGAAGTCTCCCCTCACATCCATTGAAATGTGAGGGGAGGAATGTGAGAGCGCTATCCAAGCTAACTGAAGACGAGCGAGGCCAAGGTGTGGCAGGCAGGTGCACATCGAGATAAAAAAAATGGCCACAGTGGTATTTTTTCACTCTTGGCTCCTCTGTATCGTTCAGTTCACCGATGTAGAGAAACAATAAACTTAAACAAAAACCCTGAATGCCCAAAATGTAAACCAGAGGCTTAAAGTATTCCAGCGTCTCCCTGAACGATGTGTGAATGCATAGCAGATTGTAAGATACTGGGTGTTTACTTAAACAGACAGAGGGATGCAAGTTGTTAAATGTCACTTTAGTGCTGAATGTTGTAAACTCTAAATGAAAACGTATAAAGCATGAAACTATGGAGGGTAATGTGCAGTAATATTTGGCATTTCATGTTTTTGAATAACGAGGGCACCAGGCCTCTGGTTCCCTTCCACTTATCATGTTATATTTCTGCAATTCCAGCTATTGTTTTTATCTTTTTAGATCCGTAAGGCCACAGTTTAGAGCAGAGAAAAAATTATCTTGAAGTCAAACTAATCATGAAAGTTGGAAACCATTCAGAATATTAACCCTTTGGTAGTAATTCCACCCCCTCACATTGCTACAGTCCCTGATCATCTGCAGCCGCACTTCTTTTAGATGTTAGTGTTGAACGCAGATATCTTCTAACTGATGAAAAAGCAATACTCTGGATGGTCTTGGGCTTGAGACATGAAGAAACTGTAGAAAAATATTGGAACAGGTGTTTGTCTATAGAGGAGACACATGCTGATTATCAACAGAGCAGGGACGATGGAACTTGATTTGGACCCCTGTGGAGAGACACCTCCATCTTTAATTAATGGTACCCACCACCACAGGTGTAATTCAGTTTCAGACCCCCCACACAGGGCTAAGCAGGGGTCAGTATTGCATAGATACTGTATAGGGTGTAGCTTTTCACATATGCAGTCACAGTGTTTTGGGCAAATACATGAAATCACTTTTAATTCTGTCCGTGTATTTTCTGCCCATCAGAATATCCATGAAAAAAAAAAAAGTGGTTGGTCTGACTGAAGGTACTCTGTTGGTATAAAAAATAGCCTTTCGCTGAGGTCATCAAGTCTCCCACGTCAGTGCGGATAGGGCCCTCGCCGGGGTCAAAGGTCCCAGTGCAATGACAAACTGTGCAGTGCAACGCCCCCTCGCTGAGCACCACCCTCAGAGCTCCTCCTTCCTCTTGACAGCCTGGTCCCGTCCTCTGAGGCTGCGCATGAAACCTATGAAGCCTGCCTCCTGTGGACAGAGGAACAGTTGCTGAGTGCACAAAGTTTCACTGATCATCACAGAACTTGAAGTCATTTGTAAGTCTTGAAATGCTTCTTCTAATCTTATACAAACGAGTCAAACTTTGTCTGAACTTGTCCTGACAGTATTGAGATAAGAGAAGCAAACACAGAATATAAATGTTGTTGCCAAGTTGAAGGTCAATCCTCTTAGCTCCAAAATATTCTACCTGCATTATTCTCAGCTGCCAAAGGTCAGGATGAGCCTCGAGTGTGAAGGAAGAACAGGGACATAAAAAATACCTAATTTGGCTGTAGACAGTTTTTGTTTGGTGACTCTGGCATGCTCTAATATCATATATATACTAATATTATTAGTTTTATGTTTTGAAAGGGTTACATGTGTGATTTCTAATTATTGTCTGTGAAGAGCTTTATTTACATTTAAAAGGTAATTACTGATAGGTCAGACATTTAAAATGAAGAATCATCATTATCATCAGCAAAAAACTGACAATATAAAACATTGGACATGTCATCAGGTCCACATTGACGTCTTTGTTAATTAGACCAATTTTGGCTAAAACCAATATAATTGGTAGCCGACTGGACATAAGTGAGTAGTCGGCTGGAAACCAGTGCTAATGGAGAGATAAGCTGTTGCCATAAATAGCTCAATTAACATAATAATTCTGTCCACTGAAGACATCCACCCTCTTTTTAATGACCAATGAATTTCATCCAAAACAAGGAGAAGAAATTGAAATTCTAGCTAAATTGTGTGGGTTTACACAGAGTGATATCAGTAGTGAGAATGAAAGTAAACATGACAGCAGGAGAGATGTTTAGTACAACTTACCCCACGATCTCCATTGTACTTGTCCACGAACTTGCCGTAGTTGTAGTGACTGAATGTTGGGTAACCCTCCACACCTTCCTGCTTACAGAGCTCGTGGTTCTGTCCTTTTGTACAGTCCACAGCAGCGTATACAATCTGAGGAAGAGATAGAAGAAGAATGAATAAAGGATAATATAAGAAAGTGCTGTACATTTGTAAGATTAATCAGTAAAACTATATGTCTTCTATGTTCAGCATGTCAACTTACATATCCAGAAGAGAAGTTACCCAATGGAAACGTGTGTATTTTTGTGTTTTAAAGATAGTTGTAGTAATTTTCTCTGAATAAAAACAAATTTAAGTTCATGAGTCAAGTCTATTTATGCTTTGGCTCACATTCTGTCATTATATGTCCCTGTTTTATTATTCTATAAAATTATTTTAATTCCCACCCGGTATTTTTATTGTTTGTGTTCAAGTTAGTTATTGTTTTTGTATTTCCTAAGCACTCGCTTTATTTTTTAAAGCAAATAAACTTTATTATAATCGCAGATCAATACTATAAAAAGCACAAACAGGATGTTAGAAGAGTGTGAAATAAAAAAGTCAATATTTATCCACTTTAAATGGGCATTTACAACAAGGACTTACACACTCACTCTTTACAAATCTCTACAAAACAAGTCTTGCAGTGTTGTTCTTCCACCAATCAGGTAACATGGTCAAACTTTCCCCTTCTGTTCCGAACGCATCACTTTGAATAATGACCAGTGTTTTTTCAGAAAAATATTGTGTCACAGTGAAGTTGACCTTTATCCTTTTCAATATGATATGTAATGTTTTTATACCCTCAGACATTTGCGTAAATTCTTCTCATAACTAATGTATGACTCCTTGAAAAATGTGTTTTGTGATGTGGCTGTGACCTTGACCTTTGACCACTGAGCACCAATTTTTTATCATTGGATGCTTGTGCCAGATGTAATGAAATGCGCTCCGGGCTGTTGCTGATATATTATTGCCTTCACGAGAAATGGACAGACGTGAGGTCACAGTGACCAACAAACTCTAATCAGTTCATTATTCACCAACACCAGCTCTGCATTCAGTTCCTGTCATCGATCCTGTAGACACTCGAGACTAGACTAGAGTTAGAATTTATTATTGATGCTATGACCCATCATGAAGAGCAAAGACCTCTCTGCTACGAAAAAGACTGTTTGAGAAATGCAGGTAAAAGATGTAGACAGGCTACACGGGGAGAATAAACCCACTCCAGGTTCATTATGAGATTTATAAAGTGAGACATTGATATAACATGGAGCTTAAAAAGGTCTAGAGGCTGGCCTTCTTTCCTGATGTTATAAAACTAACAGTGGTTCACTTAATTCACCCTGCAGCTTTAGCCCTGTCTGAACTGTTATCAACTAAATCATACAATAATATTCTAAGGATAAGACAAAGTCTGTAACCTCATCTCGGCCAATGGCTGTCTCCTGTGCCTCCCAATGAGACCTGTCTAGACCTCTCAGGGATCTTTTGAAGGATGCTTTAACAACATAGCATCAGATAATACAGATATAGTTTGTTTCAGTCAGGATTTTTTACAGGGGCCACTGAGGACTGCAGGTTATTAAACCTCTTTTGTAAAAAATATAGCCTGGATGCTTCAATAAATAACTATAGGCTCATATCAAAGCAAACCCTTTTTAGGAAAAACCATGAAAAAGTCTCTTGATGCAAAGCAATTTCTTTAATGCGTTTTAGTCTGGATATCACCCACAACACAGCACTGATGAGAGCACTGCAGGCTCTTGTTAAAAGTTTGTAAAGACATCTGAGCGGTGATGCATAAAAATCGCAGTTTAGGTGTCACACTATCTCAGTGTAAGATAGGCTACTACTTTGTGAGTGTAAATTGGTAATAGAGAATCTGAGAAACTACACGTGAGGTTCCTCAGGTGTCTGTTCTCCAGGTTTTTGACACACAACTCTCCATAAAGGTGTATAGTTCTTTTACTGTTGCTGAGTAATAGCATTGAATAAGAGGGACATTTGAAATGATTGTTTTTGGCCCCAAAGAAGAAGAATAAAGTCAGTGCTCACCTTGAATTCATGACATTAAAATCTATGAACTATTAGAGCACATCCCTCAGTCAAAGCCCAACATTCCCTTTATTGAACCACATTTAAATTCACTATATCCAGGTTTATATTTGGACCACACTCTCATAAATACCAGTCCCCTCAATATGCCTGATAGGTTTAATCAAAATCCATAAATTATTCTCAGAGAAATCAAGGAAAATGTGGACGGGGATCAAGATCTGCACCAATTAAGTTCTAACATAACCCTCTTAGCGGAGGTAAGCAGGCCAGAAATCTTGGAATCCAACATAAATTTCAACAGCCACATGAAGATAATTACAAAATCAGCTTCAAAACACGACAAGAATGAAATAATTCCAGCTATGGCTATAACTGGGGTGGAGGCATTGGAATAAGTGGAGCATTCCTCTTTAGTTAAACCATTCAGAGAAGGATTTGGAAAAACAAATTCCGCACAACAGTCACTCCTGCATAAAAACAACAAAGGAGATTTATGTTGTGAGGCTGTTGCATCGATTAGTGACAAGTCGCCCAATAAGGCGTGAATGCCGCCTCACTGATACATGGCTCACTCTGCGTGTCCCTTTGGACAGCTGATATGTCACCTTCTCTCAGGGTGCTGAACGCTGGAGCATTGAACCTGTCAACATCGAATAATCATTCCCAGTACATCTGCTTGCTCATGCTGAATGAGGAAATGACAGATCTTCTGCGGAAGGAAAAGACATTAGACACTTCTCTGCACCTCCTACAATGAAGTGCCTCTCAAAACCTCATGTCCTCATTACAAAATACAAGTGGCTCTTGTTTTGTTTCCTATGCAAATAAAAATACTAAAATATTGCGAATCTGCATAAGCGCCAACTGTTAGATGAGTGCACTGCTTGTTGAGTGGTGGCTTCTCTGCATCAGCAGCAAAGACATATTTGAACACAAAGGGGGGACAAGGAAAAAAACGACTACATGTAAGGGGGCAATGCAGAGACAATAAAGGGACAGTCCGTTAATCAAGTGTTTACACTAGGTGTCTGAGTGCTCCCCAACAAAACGATTTCGCTGCAAGCTGTGTTTATTCAGCAGGTTTGAGATGTTTGATGTTTAAAAAAGCAAAATAGTCGACAAAAATTTAGCTGACAACACAGTGTCAAATCACTCTACTCTTCCCGGAGCTGGGCAGTTCACCAAGATACTGTTTACAATGGGAACAAATGTCTTTTTGCATTTGATGACCCCTGAGTTACGACACTGAGATATACAGACAGTACTTTAAGCAGCAGCAGCACCAACAAGGGACATAATTTAAGTACAGACTCCATCCAACTGCTCAGCCCTGTGTGATCAATCAGAGTAGCTGTGAATTGACAGAACAAAATGAAGTCGTAGAGACGCTGCTCTTCAAAGTCTGCAGCCACTTCCATTATCGATCCATTGTCAGGTGACAGGGGACCTCACACCCTGACATTGTTCCAATGGCAACATTTCTGAGGAGCAGCATATTAGCAGTTGAGTTGGTCTCAAGTCCTCAGTGTCGAACTGAAGAGCAGCAAGTTAATCAAACATGCTGACAACATGCTCTGTTCTCACAATTAAGCTCCTGTACTTTACAAGTATCTGTTTTATTGAGCAGAGAAGCATAGAGTAACAAACTTGCTTTATTTCATTTATTTATTCCTGTATTATAATACAGATGAAGCTGCCATATGAGCTCTTTTATGTTCAAAAACATATGTCGTATTGAAACAGCAGGGAACTCAGATAGACTTTCAAAAGACAGAAATTGTTTGATAGATTTTGGTAATCATTTTACTCTTCACCTTTATTTTCTCTTAAACACAAGTTGACTTGAAGTTTTTGTAAAACCAGTTTGCATTTATTCCTGCTCAGGGTCTTGGGCTGACTGACTTGTTTGCTATTGAATCAAAGAAAGTGGCGAGTATATTGTTATATCACTAGTTGTGATTAACCTGAATTAATATTTAATAAAGCTTTTGTTTATGCCGACTCTAATTGTAAAAAAGTGAGGTCTAGCTTGTATATTACTTCTTCCCTGTGTCTGCTGTTGCTCTGCAGCATAGCTTGGCCTTTTATTGCCCCCTGTTGATCAATGGAGTAGTGTGACACGATTGGTAGGACTGTCACCCAAATGCACAGCCCCGTCAAGCCCCAGGAAACGGTGCTGGGCTGTGAAATGATTGTCCCACAGCGGCCAAACCAGGTCACTAGAACTTCTGATTTCATCATGGTGCACACCAGACCAAAAAACTTTTTTTCCCAATACACAATCAATGGAAAAGGAGTGACTGTAGAATGGCCAATAAAATTGTGAGTTTTCACATTACATCAGACAGAAAAACATTTGGACGGTCTAGAAAAGCCGTTTTAGTTCCAATTAATCCCATTCATGTATGTGCAGCACCAACAGGAAGTTATCCAGCTCAGCCAGACGACTTTTTGAACTGACAATGTCTCAGGAAACTCGACTGGAGAAGGTCTTCAGCATGCATGATAAGATCAACAGTAAATCTCCACAGTCATTGTTTTCCAGGAAAAGACCCACTGAACTTCCATTTAATTGAGTATCTAAATGCGCACTGTGTGGCTGCATCCTGTACAAACTACAAGGGTTAAAAGGGTAGAGACTCCATGCTGAGTATTAAAGGGCTCATTGCTGTGGCAGCAGACAGCTTGAAGAAACGAGCAGTTCCAACCAATGTGTACCTTTAATGCTGCTATTGATTAGAATCTGGGAAAAAGACAAACAGCTCAGAACAAAACCTGGTGCACAGCTCCCCCACTGACATACAGCACAGAATGTGGAGTTTTAATTGTTTGTGTCTTCAAAGCCGCAGCTAAGCTTGTGTTTGTCTTTGGTAAATGAGGCAGGGGCGGCTAATAGACTGTGATTAACACCAGCCTGGTACAATACACTGGGGCTTGGCTTTATAAATAGAGAGGATTGCCAAGTAAACACATGCCGAGCCTTCAGATTTACTCCTGTTCAAACAACTTCTCACCTTCACTGGCCATAGGAGGGAGGACGAGAGGTAAGAGACCTGGAACTTCTGCAGTTACACAAACTTCACAGATGAGGGTTCATCTGTTTGGGAGCCTCTTTGGATTTGACCTAGGTCGCTAGATACTGGTTCTCAAAAAACTATCACTTATCCTTTAAGGGTCACATGTGGTTAGCTGGAGCCAATGCCAGCTGACACACATACATTTTTATATATAAATAAATTACATAAAAACATATGTATAAATGTTTTATGAATTAGGTAATAAATGTGATATTAGACCAGCATTAATGTATTTTATCATAGAACAGTCAATATTTAGTTTGGAGCTAAAACCACATCTCAGTGTAAAGTATCTCTTTAACGGGTGGCTGTGGTTGAGGGGATGCCGAAGTGTCCTTGGGCAAGATGCTGAACCCTGAATTGCCCCCCATAGAACAACAAAGTGCTGCTAATAGATGCACTGTATGAATGTGTGTGTGATTGGGTGAATGTAAAACTGTACTGTAAAGAGCTTTGAGTGGTCATCAAGACTAGAAAAGCGCTATATAAATACAAAACCATTTAACAGTAGCATTGAAGGCGAATTGTGCAGTGACGCATTTCATTGTTTACTCTAAGAATCAAGCAATCGATGTTGTACGGGTTTCAAGAATTGCAATACTCAGATTTGTACAAAAAACATTTCTAATTCATCTTTGGAGGTTTATTGCAATCGAGAAATGTTGCAATGGATTGCCTCAGAAAGACGGATGACTAAGTTGTTGAGGACACGTCACTGTTTTATACCATCTGACATTGATTTTGAAAAATTCCAAACAAATGAAAGAGCAAGAAGGCCTGAGCACTATTAGAACTATGTGCGGTTAACATTAAGTGTGTGTGTGTGTGTGTGTGCGAGAGTATGTGAGTCACACAGAAATATTGAGCCCTGCAGTCAGAGGGCATTAAAAGTGGAGAACGGGAGTGGGAGGGTGTTGGGACACGAGTCATGAGGGAATAGGAATAAGGGGGAGTAGAGATGATGGAGGGTGAGGATGAGTGTGTCCTGTTGTGACTGCGTGAACCTCCAATAACCCCAAAGCCCGGAGTGTGCCAGGTTTTTTTTCTTTGCCAAGTTTTAATGAATCAGTCAGATGGATAGAAAAATACTTTTCTTTGAGTTTTCAGAACAGCACAGTTATCCTAAGATCTAAGTCAGTGAGTGCAATGAGGCTGCAGGGCCTTCATGCTAATTTCAGATTACCAGTTTATTTTATGAAACTCTTCTTTGACACCTATTGAGCTGTCAAAAAGGCCTGAGCGCAGAGTACAAAAGTTAATGGATTATGGATTATTATTAATGGATTAAGAGTCACCACTTTTGAGCATTGAAATCCAGTTCACATTTGACAGCACTACATAAAGAATCAAAAGAGTGGCGTCTGGTCACTGAGGTCTAGGGTGTGGAAATATGCTTGTTTACTTTCTTTCATCGTGTTCCAGTGAGCAGATTTATATCTATTTTTCCCCTATGAATCAAGTTTTATCCAGCGTTTGATCAGTTCTTAAGTTCATTTGAGCAAAATGCAAAAGTACTGATAGGTGGATGGGGGTGTGGTATCAAGATCCTGCTGACACACATGCTCGCCCTCGTCGGTGTCAGCTGTCAATCACGGCATCTGACCCCGTTACTATACCATCAGTTGACAAATTAAATCCAAACTTATAAGAAACATGGCCACATAAACATGCATCAGTGTAATAGGAACTACATAAATGACAGAAATGATCTGAGAAAAATATATATCTGATGTGACCTTTTTTTGTTTGATTCATGTCCCATCACTAACATGGAATTTATGATGTATAATGCAGCCAGCCACTAGGAGGCGATGAAGATGGCTTAATTTTCAGGGTGCTGTCAATGGTGTTAATGAATGTAATCAGCTGAATGTGCGAAAGCAGCACTAACCTTCCGGTCCTCTTTGAAGAGCTCCGCCGCTGTGGTGAAGTGGGGGACAGCACTTTTACAATGTGGACACCCTGCGAGAGGAGAACACACAGATGGGACAATGTTACAGATCACAGTGACACTTTTACACCACAACATCCGGCTTCTCATCCTCAACAGCACCACAGCACCGTAATAATGACGAACACGATGCTACTAAAAGGCACACATTTACAGATACAAATGAAATCACTTTAATCCATCATTTACTTAGTCTTAAACATGTTCATAAAGCACGTGCTGCTGTCACAATCCTGAAGTTATTGAGAGGTTTAGGCCACATTAGAGATGGTTCGCTCATATATTATGAGAGACTATAAATCTCTTTATTGCTGCCATAAACACAACCTCCCAAGAGTTCTCTCTGCTCCAGCAGCCATCAGTTTACAGTATGTCAATACTTACACAAACACAACTCTAGGTACCGCAGCTAAATCATGTTTACAGGCAGAAGGTTATAGCAGGTAACTATTAATCTGTGGGGGAAGATGTTCAGATTCTAGCTACAGCTTACTGAGGACAGAAAGATGTGTTGTTGGACAGCACTTGCAATCAAGCAGAGTGATTGCAACATTGTTTTCCTTTGAATCACTGTTGGCATTTGAGGCCATTCGCTTGTCTTGCTCTTCTGTCAAGTGCCCGGCTCTTCTGTTTATTACAATCAAACTGAACGCTGTCAGCAATTGAACTCTTCTGCTGGTAAGGATAAAAACCTAAAATCCCTGCTTGTGCTGGGAAACAGATTCTCCAAAAGGAAATAAGCAGATAGTCAGTGGGTGATTGGAAATAAGCTTCGATGTGCAGGATTGGGGTGAAATGACTAGTCAATCAGTAGATAATAACAATTCAGACACAAACTGTATGTTAAAATTGATGTGCGGATTACTGCTTGAATCTTTTATAATGGAGCATCTTTATTTCTCATAAGCCAATGAAGCCATCATTTAAGTTTCCAATGGTCATACATACAAAATATGTGGGCTAATTTAACATCTATCTCCTCCAACCTACAATACATGGACACCCAAATATTATAATCATATATGAGGGGTGATTGTGTCATTCATACCCGTGTGCTTTAATCTACTGTTGTAACAGCCTCAATTCTTCTGGTTTCACGTTTTATATGCCAACAGGCCAAACTCATGTTCCTTATTGAGATGTGTACTCAGAAATTATATATTTCAATAGGCATAATTCAACAGCATTATTGTGCACTGGCAAAATTAAGTTAACTTTATATACATCATTCTTTCATGATCGTTTATAGCACTTAAATAATACACATGAAAATATACAATTGAAATAATTATTAAAGTGCAGCTGGATGTCTTAGATTAGTTCCTCCCTGCCATTGTTTAGAGGGGGACAGGTATGAAGGTTAATTGAGCCTCCCGCTACGGTGGGAAAGAAAGGTGACTGTGAACCCCCGATAGAGTGAGTTGGAAACTACGTACTGTTTGCTGTATTGGTGTGGATTAAATAAAGACGAAAAAAAGAATATAGAGCTGTGCACAAGGAGAAATTGTAGACCGTTATTGCCCACTGCCCAGAAGAGCTGGAGCACACTACACACTGAGAAAAGAGGGTTACAGTTAAGTATACAGATGACAGCAAATTATTTAGTAAATCAATTTAATCCCAAATTTATACAAAAGGGACAAACAACATATAATTGCATGAGTCCTTTCAGGAAGGAGAAGATATGAAAGCATTTGGTTTAAATTTAATTTCAGTTATGCTGATTTGAGGCTAAAAGTTAATCACCCCCACCTCAGTTCTGTCTGAAGCATCTCCAGCCTCGATATCTTAGCAAGCAGCTGTGACTTATCAAATGCTCTATTAGATGCATAGATCCCTCTCTGAAACAGTGAGACAGCAGTGAGCAGGGTGCAGATGGAGTAGGCGGAGTGGAGGGGCGACAGTTTGCCACTGCCTGATGTGCATCTGGAGCGTTTCTTTGTAGAAGGGCGAACCAAAAGGGCCTGATGAAGGCAGCGGCCTGGCCACTGTGCCCTGTCTGGCTTTGAAGCCCTCATCAGACACAAGGGTAAAAAAAACTGGGACAAAGGTGTGTGTGTGTGTGTGTGTGTGTGTGTGTGTGTGTGTGTGTGTGTTGATATATAAGCAGGTCGGCTGCTCTGTATTCCTTCTGCATGTGTTTTGTTTTAGAATTCGGATGTAGAGTATCATAACACCGGGTGCTACATTTAAAAAAAATAATCTCTTCAAAGATGAGTTCAATGACCACCCACCTCTGTCTTTATGGAAGTCTCATTTAAAAGAAAAACAGCTCAGTTAGTTGGTGCCACACACTTTTCTAAATCCAAAGTTTGAGTTGATGTCAAATGTCCTCGGAGAGCAGATGATATAGTTATGTGATTAATTATAACTATTACATGTTTAATAGAGCTTTAAATGTCAATATTGTTCCTCATGGTGTCCACAACTGTAAACAAGTCTTTTTAAGACATTTTTAATATGACTTGAAATTGAATTGAGGCCCAAACTAGCAAAAGTACCAATTAACTTGTTCAAAGTAAACATGTGTAAACGCCACGAGTACTCGCCATTCTCAAGTTACTAATCTGTGAACTTGCATTTCCTCCTGTTAATGAACTAGCTGGCAGGCTGGCTAGGAAGGCATTGGTTTAGTGCATAAAAGTAATACTTGTGCTTTTTTTCCAGGGTTTTACAGAGTTTAATGTTTTCCCTGACATATGAGGTGGAACTGTGTTTTGCCCTCTTTTTTTTTTTTTTAGAGATCTATTCTCAGTGATGTGAATCATTCCTCCTTCTCCCCATGGTTTAGGTGGAGTTTATATACCGTGTGATGAGGAGCTTGGCAGGAAGCGCAGAGTTACGTATTCACACTGGTTTAAAACCAGGATATGATCACACCAAGACAAATGCTGTGATAACACTTGGTTGCAACAACTCAAGACACACAAGATATTTTGATCAGAATAGCCAAGAAATTAAATGACCTAGTGCCACTTACGGAGGAGCCGTACAGGAGTGATTTCTGACTTTTGAAGAGGGTTAATTAACAGTTGTGTTAAGTAGATGTAATGAAATAAGCTCTTACAGGGGGCGTAGAACATGACCAGAGCATGTTTTTTCTTCTTCAGCGCCTCCCGGAAATCCTCTGATCCGAGATGGCTAACGCTGGAGGGCTTATCCTCCCAAGACTGCTCTGGTGGAGGTGGAGCTTGGGGACTAGAGACATGAAACACAGCAAAGCGATATTTATTAAGTATGACAAACACTGCTTTACGTTTACTGTAGGTGGTAACAGTATCATAAATATAGATACTGAGTAGGCATACGTAACATACACAACAGACCTGTTCCCAGTAGTAGTTGTGATATAATACTCAGTGAGTGAGACGTCAGTGTTATATAAAATAATGTCTGTTGACCTCTGGCCGCAGACTTTGTCTTTATGGAGTCTGTAATTTCCACAGCTGTAATGATGTCATCCATTTCTTTTCACAATGACCTTTTCCAAAGACAAATCTATTACATGTGGCAGCTAATCAAAGAGTGAAGCTAAAATATAAAACTACGACCTAAATATCTTCACTGTACATGAGTTTGAGTTTGTTTCTGAATGTGATAACTTTGCAGTTTACAAACAGAACTAAAGATGCAAGTGTGTTGCCTAATAAGTATGTGACTCACTTGTGCATGAACTCGATGATCTTGTCTTTGCTTCGGAGATGCGGCAGCGTGTACTTCTCCTCACCTTTCTGGAAATACTTAACAGTTGGGAAACCGGAGATCTTGAAGCGATCCCCCACAGCCTTGCTCACAGTGGTGTCTACGGCTGCTAACGCACCCGGGCTCTATGAAGAAAAAACAATAGCAAACAGAAAGTCAAGTGGAAGTTAAAATGTCCAATTAGACCCATCAAGGTCCCTAAGACTAAATGTTTGCACAACACCAATTAACACCTCCCGCTTTAGAAAGTTCAACCTTTGAAAATGAGCAACCAAAGCATTCTCTGTATGTAAAAGTGCTGCATTCAAAACCACTAGCAGAGGAGCAAGAAGGAGAAAAATAAATGATGCGTTGGATCTTAAGAGCTCAGGGTGAGAGAGGCTCCGGTCCATCTATATTAGATAACGGCCAAGCTTTTCCATTGACCTCCAGTGCTGGGCAGAGAGCCACAAGGAGAAGATCCAAGTGTCTGGCCGGGGGGACTCTTATGGATGAGATAATTGCAACAGTCACCAGGCTGGAGTTTTACAGGCCCTGCCCCTGGCTGGGGAGTGTTAGATTACCACAGAGGACATAATGGTGGAGAGGGGAGACAAGGAACACACCCGCCTAATCAGAAACACATTGAGAGCCAGGCTGTCGTTCAGGCTGACCGTGGGGTTACATGCACCGGCCAGAAGCCTTCTGGCCAAGAGGAGGGATTATTATGATCTGTCAATGAGGCACCGCTATACCCACGTAGATCTATGTGTTCATCAGAGTGTGAGATGTGAGAAATGGACAAAACACACTGGCCAGTAGACGTGAATGCTGCACAAACACACACATAAACCCCCAAGGAAATGTTATTAACTTACATTTGCTCCCTTGTTGAGTATTTCAGCAGCCTCATCATATTCTGGCTTCATCTTCTTGCAGTGGCCACACCCTGGAGAGTCAAAACACACATGAGAGGCCGACTGATGACAGATTCCTGAGAATGATAACAATACGGCTATTTAAGAGTCAAAAAAATTCAAAATAGTGTATCTGCTAGGTTATCTGTTGAGAAACAAATATAAAATGTCTGTTTAGTAGCCTTTATATACATTCAAAACTGTAAACTGAACTCATTATACATAAAAATTAGAAATCAAAAACCTAAAATTGTTTCCCAACTTAGAAAAAAAACTCAAAAAAGACTTAATAACTGCCATCGATGAAATTTATGTTGTGAGAATTATTAATATTGTTTTATCACGATTCTCAACTCCAACAATTTTCTTTTTTCAGTGTAGATAAAATATAGGGTTTACGGTCTACAACATCCATCTACTGCAGTTTTTATTCACACAATAATATAATAATACTAAAAATATGAACCAATGATATCAGCCTGCTTTCTAAAACAGTCATCAGTGAGAGTAAATAAAGTAGATTAGTGAATCATCTCTCAGATTAAGAGAAATAGCAACTGTATATATGAAGAAATGATTTACAAAAAACCAACACTAAGAATCATCTTTAAATTGTTGCGATCTTTGCACAACATAACATCCATGGATGGAGCTGTCGTTCTGAATTAATTCAGCAACGGCTGCAGTTCTCTGGTGTCGTGCTGCTTCACCCTTGTTTAGCGGGGGTCGGGGGGGTTTACTGCCGCCATGCTGAGACTGGAACTGTAAATGAGATGACAAGAGTCTCTCATGTTCCCCAGGAGAGTTAATTCATGTCTGATTGCTTACTACATTTTAAACTCTCATGTTGTGTGTGTGTGTGTGTGTGTGTGTGTGTGTGTGTGTGTGTGTGTGTGTGTGTGTGTGTGTGTGTGTGTGTGTGTGTGTGTGTGTGTGTGTGTGTGTGTGTGTGTGTGTGTGTGTGTGTGTGTGTGTGTGTGTGTGTGTGTGTGTGTGTGTGTGTGTGTGTGTGTGTGTGTGTGTGTGTGTGTGTGTGTGTGTGTGTGTGTGTGTGTGTGAAAGCATGTTGGATAGGCCAGGGTGTAAAGTGAGTGATGACTGCAGCGGAGAAAGAACAAGAGCAAGAGGAGGATAAAGGCAGTTAGAGGGGAAACAGAGCTTGGCAATATGACTGAAATCAATATCATGACTAGTGGTGTGCTTTATCATATTGTTCATGGTAAAACCAATGTAATTTGTACCATCTCACTGCAAGACATAAACAATTTATTGGGTTTCATGTATTAACATCAGAGCCAAGCATGGCAATAACGAGTGCAGAGGAGATTGAAAGTCATGCAGCTGATGGAGGAGTTAGTCCGAAATGAAATGTAGTCACTTTGGTCGTTTGAAAATTATTTGGTTTTAAATAATATACATAACAAAAACCATTAAAAAAGTGAGATTTACATGAAACCACAACAACATGTAAGTAGTGTAGAGGACTGTAACAGTTTAACACAAAAGACACATTTCATCATCTCATGTAAAAGCAGAGCAGGTGATCAATGTAAAAGTTGAGGTGAATTCTCAACATTACATTGGCACAAGACAGCAAAACAAACTCCTTTCCAGCTTCTTCTATTTGACAGAAATGTGTGATCAAGTTTCTTTTGGTTACAGATATGATGGAAATCCAAACAGTAAAAAGAAGATTTAAAATTGTCAGACTGTAAAAGGTAAATTTATAAAACCTAATTTTCTTTTCAAAAATTGCAACTTGATCTTTTGAAAACTATGACACCTTTACCACAGACACATGCTTCCACAGACACATGCTTCCATTTTGCAATTAATGATTAAATCCTATTAATTATATTCCTACATAATACCCTGTCGAATGAATGAATCATTTCAAATTCATTGAAATGTTTTTGCGTTTCCTATATCATGATTTGGCAATGTATAGATCAATATTCAAAGAAATGTCAGGGCCTCCAAACTTCACCATCAGCCAAACTATTTACCCTCTCTTCTTTTATCCAGGAGAAAGGGACAAGATTACTGATGTTGTTCTTCTGTCTATTATCTAGAGGACGTAATGCAAGTGTGTGCACGTGTTTGCTCCGAGCATCACTGATAAACTCCATGTTTGGTGTTGATGTGTGTTTAATATAGCATAAGCAAACTGGCAAACATTTTATTTTTGGATCTAAAATGACTTTCAAACACATAACACAGTATTGGTCTAACACAACGTACAGGATGTTTTGTCTTAAGATGTAATAAATAGGTTGTTTGATCAGGGATGTGTGTGTGTGTGTGTGTGTACTCTCACAGTGCTGCTGTGCACAGATGCATGAAACAAACTTGGTACATTTTCAAACATGGTAAATTGCCCTTGTCATAACAGTTCAGGAATTCCTTTCTTCAATACATAATGCAGCGCTGGCGCAGGCTATAAATCAAGTTTGATATGACTCGTGGAAAAAAAATAGAAGCTGCTTCTCTTTCAAGCTGAACCATTGTGGTGTGTGATCATGTAGATTGTGTTGAGGCTGAACAGAGATACAGAGTGACTAAAAGGACTTTGTCTGACCCTTCAAAGTGATGAGTAAGAGAGAAAACCAAATGTGTGTCCTGTGCTCTGCATCAGCCTGGTTACGCATTCAGAGCAAGTGGTGCATGAGGGGCATGGTGTGTGTGTGTGTGTGTGTGTGTGTGTGTGTGTGTGTGTGTGTGTGTGTGTGTGTGTGTGTGTGTGTGTGTGTGAAAACACACTCAAATTTTGCTGATTCAGCCCGAGTGTAGGGGAGAAAAGATCAGAGTGAGGAGAACGACCAAACTGGCCACAAAACGCTGTAGCTGTTATAAAAACTGACGTTGGCTAAAAACTACCAAGCCTTGAGCCTTTAGGTTGTTGTGAGGTCATTTTCTCTGTGGCCACTGCAACTGTGAACTGAGTCAGTGGCTACTCGCTGAGTGGAGAGTCAGGAGGGATGTTAAAATCCCTAAAAACCCAAACATTTAGGGATCAAACATTTTCAGCCACATCTGCAGGAAAGAGCGTTTCGTTTAGCTGTGGGAGTCTGGTAACAGGGTTCAGTTGCTGGTTGTGCCACCGTAGGTTTGTGCGTAAATAACCCTCACTGAGTGCTGTTCAGAGTACGTCGAGAATGGCCATGCTGAGAGGTGGACAGAAATGCAAGCTGATGGTGGTGGTTGGGAGACCATTAATCTCACTCTGACAGCAGGGCCATTAAGAAACTGCATTGAAGCAGCAAGGCTGGGAATTTGTGTTTGTGTGTCTGTGTGTGAGAGAGAGAGAGACAGACAGACAGGGATATGCAGTGTAATTGTGTGCAATAAATGTTTGTGTCATTATGAGAAAGATGCGATAGATATGCGTCAAGAGTGTACAGATGTGTGTGTTTGTGTGTACAAGCTGAAAAGACTTGACGCAGCCTGTTTCAGCTGACTGCCCATGATTTGAGGAGCGTGGGTGAGTGGCTGCTGTCCGCAGGGTGAGTCAACATGCAGGACGAGCGCCTGTGAAGCTGTGACACCATTGAACTACAGACAATTTTCTATACACAACATTTCTGACATAGGTAACTAATAATTACACCTCAACTAATGATGGTAAAATCCTCTCTGCCAGTTTGCTCGATAAGATGTGGTGTCGCCCAAAACTTAATAGTGATATAAAAGTGAGAGTATGAGAACTCATGGCAGTTTTAAAGCAGGATGGATGGTTTAATATAAACCTAAGAATGAAAACTATTTTTAAAAGAACTTTTCTTCTAAGTTTATTTGTTTAATATTTTTGTTCTTTCATTTGACTAAAGATTTAATTGGAAATGCTAATAAACCTACATTTAATGCATTTCATACACTGTATGGTAAAGCATCAGAGCTCAGCTATGAACTGGAGTAAAACATTAACACACATCTGATGTAACTAAATGGCTTAAAGCAGGTAATTTTTGTGCCAATTATACTTGTGATCAATAGGCCAAGTGGCGTTAAGACATTTGGAAAATGTTTTCCTGAACCTGCTTTCAAAACATGCTCTGCAACGCTGAACTTTTTTTACCCTGAGGAGCTGTAAGTGAGAACGCAGTGATACACACAGTTAGGCACTGGAGCTACTTATCGACCAAAAGCTGATCCAAGGGCTTGCATGCAACATTTCTCTCGATCGTGGTTTGTTTTTACATTCCAAACAGGCTGATCTCATAAACACAATTATGTCACTTGGTTTTCCCAGTTCAATGGATCGTATTTACAGACATTCCACATTGTGACAGTTTCTTTTCCAGCCAACTGGCAGAAGTTAAGTTTGAAATAAATAATTTAGAGTTTTAGGTGGTGCATTGTAATAAGTGGAGGTAGCATGTTCCTCTGCAGTGAGTGAGTGTTAAGGAGGTGTTTAATTTCAGCCACTGGAGTCTTTACCCTCAGGGTGGAGTGTAATGCTCCAGGCAACCTGCAGGTACGAAAACTCTGCAGCAAAGTATGTAATGCCATTTTTAAAACAATGAATCATTGGGGTGAAAGCTCGGTGAAAGGGCATTCTGTTTACTTATTCATTTATTTTTATATTGTGGAGACTGAGATGAGCAAAAAGAGCAGGAGAGGAGGACGAGGGGGAGGTGAGGTCAGAAGTTAAGAGATAGATGGAGAAAAATAAAAAAGTGAAAGGTCCAAACATTGGTTGCAATTCAATTCAGATTGTGTCGTGTAGCTGTTGCACTCAGAGGGTATTTCTAAATGGAGTAAATCTATTTTCACGATTTTACATTTACAGTTAGGTCGCATTTGCAAACTCTCCTTTGGAAAGTTCACTCACACGCAGAACAGCTGGACCAGAGCAAAACAATCTGGAGCAGGAATAAACAATCAAACCCACTTACAGAATCTGGCATGTTAACAAGTTCTTCGTAACAACAGCGGTACTTGGCGAGAAAACACATTAAGTGACAGCCAGTCAGTATTCTTTCCTGACAATGGACTCAAGAGTGAGTGAGTGATACAAGAATCTAAAGTTACTGCACACAGTTTGTCCTTAGGGTTTTCCACAGTCCAGCAATATATTATATTGTCAGAGGCAAAGACTAAAACCCTCCTTCTATAGTTTAATGCTGTCTCAAATTCCTGCAATTGGTCCAAAAGTCCCAGCTATCCAAAAGGCCTTTACCACGGCAAACATTTTCCTCCCATTTCTTGTCAAAATGTCCACAACATTATCTCGTCACCATCTCTTTCTTAAGTTGCTCTCTCCAGCTGAGAGTTATGGTGTGCATGAGCGAAACAGAGATGTTATTTGCGTGTCTAGATTACTGCGAATGTGCAAGATAATCTTTTACACAGCAGGAAGGAATGTGAAGCTCTTCTGAAACGCTGGTGCACATATTTTACAACTGAAACCATTTTCTCTTTCTGAGGACAATCAATTTATTCCCGAAAAGTGGGTTGTTAAAGCATAAGGCTGGCAATATTCTATAATATTTCTCAACCTACCATGGAAATACCAAAACTAATGATAAATGAATTGATCCTACTAAGAAGTTATATTTCTTTTTAAAGAGAAGATTTATTTCTTCAGTGGGAACCAATGAGTTCAAGGCTGAGTTCCACCAACAGTGCAGAGGAGTCTGAAGTACTGATGCAATCACAGTTTTTTTCATGGGATTTGTTGACAGCAAACATATTGAGCATGGAGCACAGTGTTAGTGGTTAATGTCCTTAAGTCGACCTAAACTAAAGTAGTCCATTATTTTTGTACTGGGAGGATTGTTGACGTATGAAGTATGGCTTGTTTCAGTTTTTTTCTTAAATGGCTACTTTTGTGTTGTTTTACGTATTTGTTATGTGAATATCTTCTTGGTTTTGGGCTGCTGGTTGGACTAAACAAGAAATTGAACACATTATTTGGGCTGTGACTAATTTTGATATTCATTTTTAAACTTTAAGCTCTCTATATTACTCACAAGGGGCGTAGAACATGATCAGGGCGGCGGGATGTTCCTCCAGGAAGACGTCAAAGGACTCATCGGTCAGGTGGAAGACTGCAGAATCCGTCTCTGACCATGGCACCTCAGGGGTCTTCGGCTGCGGGGGCTGAGGGCTGAAACAGGAAGGGGAGCACAGAAAGGGCAACAGAGGTCAAGGACATTTAAAAAAAAACAACAGACAAATTCCAGTACGGAGCAAAAATCAGACACAGCTGTAGCACACACTCCACCCAAACAAAACCACACACGCGAAGCAGCACCGCCTTATCGACAGCACACTATGGTGCAACGCCAAGAACGAGTGGACACTGAGATAAACAAATACAAACTCCCTGCAGGGGTGCGCACATACACACGTCATTTAAAAAGACACATATCTACTTTGGTCACTTTTGGGGACAATACATAGACTAATAATTTCCTCCAAACTTAACCCTCGACACTGGCACAAAAACCCTGAAATCAGAAATGACGTTTCGCCCCGTTAGGACCGGGCTTTGGTCCCCATAAGGTCTACTGGTTCTGACAAGATCAGTGTTTATCCTTGAAAAGGTCCTAAAGAAGTATACACACAAACCCCCTTATGCAATCTTTTCTCATCATCATCACTCTGGTCTGAGCCAAGACGCTGAAGCCTCATGAGACTGTAATCTCTTATAAAAACACTGTTGCATCTCCTCCAGATATACATCTCTAATCCACAATGTCATCTGTCGAATATATCGCTCTCTAATACAGAAGAGCTCAGCACCAGGGTACATCAGGGACTAAAGATGCACTCAGGCCTTGATCTTTGGTTGCTCTTCTGCAACAGGGTGCGCAGCTTTGTCCAGAAACCAAGCAACTACACCACTTGTGCTGTTCTCCATTATCTGTGTAACACTGGTGGACAGGACGGATATGATCACTGAGAATACTGACTCTTCCCTCGATGTCTGTGTCCACTTACTGCCTTGAAACTAGACTCTAGGGTACGACAGTAAGAATCAGTTTGACGTAGATGATAAGACGCAAAATGGTTAATTAAAAACCAATGACTAAAACATTTGAATAACGTGGTTTGAGAATAACTGACAGATTGTAACTGCTATTGTTCCTTTTTTTTACAAAAACTGAATGATTTAGGTCGGTGAAAACAAATGAAAAAAGTGAAATTGAGGGGAAAAAACGAGACAGCCTAATCTGAGAGAAAGAGAAATTTGGGGGAGAGGAGATAAATGGGGGAGAAGAGATAAAAAAAAAAAAAAGTCAGAGGCAGCATGCGCTACAGAGATAGCCCCTTGTTCAAGACATCTCAAAATATGAATGCAGCAAATCAGACTGTTCTGGAAAAACCTTTCAACACCGTCTACTTCAAAAAACCTTTTCAGCTTTTCTCCATCTGCGGAATCTCCAGATGAAAAACCAGATGAAAAAATAATTTGACTCGACAAATTGCAGATGTGATGAGGCTTCCAGGAGGACAGTCTTTAATCTTTGTACCATAAGGGACTTATTCATTTACATCTCTGAGGTCAGTACCGTCATATTTCAATTAGTTTTATGGGCAGGAGGAAAGATACATGAAGTAAAACAGAAATGTGTGTTTAAATTATGCCACAGTTTTCATCTTAAAAATTAAATTTGAGGAGTAAATATACACAGCATCGTCAACATGCAACAATTCTGTCAGCCTTACTGCCTAATTGTCAGCCTGCTAACCACTTCTAAATTATACTGCTGGCCCCTGAATAAGCTGAGCAGTAAAAGCTTAGGACTGGGGAGGGAGTTGTTCTGCCTCTGGGCCGGGGAAACTGCTTGAACACATCCTCTGCCTGTCTCGCTCCGCTTCCTGTGATAGCTGTGAAAGCCCTGCTCTGTGCCCTCTGGCTTCAACCCTGTGGACAGCCGTGGCTTTCCTGCCAGGCCCTTAGCACAAGTGGAAAAGGGAGGCAGAGGGGAACGGGAAGCAGGGAGAGCCGAGGTGAGAGAGAGGGAGCAAGGGAGGGAGTTGCAGGCGGAGAGAGCGTGAGCCAAGATGAGAAAGAAAAACGAGACATGAGCAGAGCAGGTGTAGATTGATGACACCATGCCAAGGTGAGTGAGGGTGAATAGAGGCAGGGAAAGGCATGATGACGACCACAGAAAGAAAAGGTGAAATCTAGGGATGAGTATTGTTGAGCTGTTAACTGTAGTACTCCATCTACCATTACTACTATTAATGGTACTCTTATTGGCCCCTTTTCCTATTTAAAAAACTACAAATTGAGAACATAATCAAATTATATTTTCTCATGTGTACTTCATATTAATTACAGTTCATTCTTTTTCAGTTTTGTAGATTAAAATGTGATTAATAAACTAAATAAAATAGAAATTTTCTGCCGCACCACTCCTGCATGATGTAATATTGAATTCCTGAATGACACTTTTAATGACTAACGATTTCATATTTCTATGAAAGCATCCAAAACAATCAGCAAGCTGATGGTTAATTTAATCGTTAAACCACATTTGTATATTTTAGTCAACTATGTACAAGGGGCTGCAAGCATAAATAACCACCTGGGGTGAAGACAGATGAGCGATGAGATGGGCAGAAAATAAATGCTTTTATCTCTATCTGATGAAGTTTCATGACAGACATACGACAGATTGCTCATGATTGTGTATTGACATGCAAGTATGAGCACTGTCAGCATCAACTTTACTGAAGTGTAAGCACACTGTTGAATGTTTAGTTTTCTGAATCATTGTCACTAAAAGCAGGGTTTTTGGGGTGTGTGTGTGTGTCAGCCACAAAAATGACTCCGCGAGAGAGTAAAGCATCATTGACTAATGTCTTCATCAGAAATGAGTCAGTGAGACAAAATGTGGAAGATGTACCAATAACAAATAGGAAACATATTTTCTTCATTTCAGTGTCGAAAGAAGGACATCAGAGCTAATCAATATTATATCAATAATAAATTAGCTCCAGCTTTTGTCCCCCGTCCTCAGTGATGCCAGACAGTAAAAGTGAGATGAACAAGCAGTTTATTTATCCATGTAGAGAGAGTGTAGCCTGGAAGCTCTGCTTCTTTACTTTGGACACAAACATATTGAATTCAGTTCATGCTAAAGGCATCTTGAGAGGGTCAAAGTGATTAGGACCATACTCACTTCTTCATCCAGTCAGCGATATCCTTGGCTGTAGCTCCGTAGTTTTCATAGTGTTGAAGGAATTTCCCCTTCCTGAAAAACAACAGAACAAGAACAAGGTGATCTCTAAACCATCTGTCAGCAATGGACACAATTATGCTTTAGTACTATCAAACACTCAAAAACACTGCTAATATGGTAACTGTCATTTAGTAGAAAACAACAATTTGATACATAAATGATTATAATCATACATTTTTACTTGAAGGAATATTTTTTCAAAATCCTCCTTTTCCTTATTATAAGGTCACTAGATGTAGGATTTAAATGTGGGTCTGAGAAGCTTGTTTGTTTGTGGTTAACAGCTGCTATAGTCAGCTTAAATAGAATACATATAATACATTTCCCACATTTTAAGCATAATACACATAAAAGTACTGTTTGTTTGTGTACCAGCTCAGATCTGGAGCTACGAGGAGGCTAAATTGCAGCACAAGAATAAAGTGATAAATAACCCAGTCAACATAAGGACCAATAGTCGAGGAGTGGATAATGCTGCTATGGTGGTTTGCGGTTTCTATTGTTATTTTTTTTCACCATTAAACCAGAGTTGCAGTTGGAATCCATAGTTGGTGTTGATCAAAGCTGACATGCACCACAACAACCATCTTTCAAAGCCTAAAAAGAGATTGGTCAGAACTTCTAGAAACACAACAGCTCTAAACCAAAAAGAGACGTTTCATGAGGGCTGACAAATGGCAGGCGTAAACTTCAGCAATGATTGATACTCCCATGGCTGTCTTGTATTTTTTCGTCTTAAACATGCATATAAGAAATGCCAGTAACCCGTCGTAATGCATTTGAAATGAGCTGGAAGCGTCTCCTCAGCCTTATAAGCTGAAAAGATTCAAAATGTAAGCAGATTTTCTTCATGGGAATGGCTCTATCTGCTCTATTCGCTGTGACTAAATGAAGGCTGGAAAGCAAATGTGTTGGCTCAGACCAGTGCTGAAGGATCAGTGTCAGTAGTGACTGGCTGTGGGCAGCTTGATTGTGCAAATACAGTGGCTGAAGACGGCCGCCGCTACAGCTCCAGAGATACACTGTGGACACTATTAAAGGTGATACGTGAATACACACGCTGGATTCAGAGCTGCAAACTTGCATTTTAAGTGACCGACTGCTGTGGCGAAGAGCTGCTGCTTGGAATTCAATCAGTGTGATTTATGACCAACTCTATATTTACTTGCTTTATCTCTGCCGCTGCACAGTACACAAAAACCTTGTAAAATCAAGTTGAGGACATTTGAAATAAATGTAGCTCGCTTGACAGTTTTGAGCATTTTGCTCTTAAAGGACACAGCAAGAACAAAGAAGCCGTTTCATTTTAAATTGTTTGTTTAATTGGTAGAAAGTGGACATGCAGTGCAGCTACGTTGGGCAGTAGGGTTCTTAATCTGCAGGACAGTAAAGGTAAAAGACCTTGAATACTGGGTCTTACAGCGGGTGCAGCGGTGAGATAACTCTGTCGGCGTTGATGCCGATTTACCCTTCAGTGATTAGCTGCCGTTTATCAGTGAGGGGCTCATTACTGAAGCCAATGGGCTCGGATGGTCGTTAGCTTGCCCTGCACTGACACTAATGTGCTCCCAGCTAACAGACTGGCTCTGGCTCAGCTACACACGACTGCAGTGCAGTGCACGGAATGTGTGCTCACATTCACACAATATACGCGCACACACATATACACACACAAGCGCACACACAAGAGGAACTGCACACACACCGACTAACCACAGAGGCACTTAATCAGTCCCGGTCTAATTAAAAGGCCAGACTGGAATGAGAGAGTGTTTAATGTGAAAATGGGGTTGATAAAGCCGGTTCAGGAGGAATAAGAAGCAGACAACAGAGATAACCAGCTACACAGCACACACTTAACACTGTAAATATGAGCACAGTGCAGGGATGCTGTTGCTGAGGGGGGTCTGCTTTAACAAACACCATCAGTCACACTCCCAGCCCGTACTGTGTATATGGCTACAAGCTAAGAGTGTATGGAGTCTGTATGCATATTTAAACTTAACAGCAAACTGAAGCGATCAGATTACCAACAGCAGAAATGCCCTCCAAATGCTCAAATAGAAATGCAGCTGCCAAGTGCTACATCAATGTCGCATGTGACCATAAGGGGTTCTTGAGGATGGAGAAAACTTTGGTGCTGTAAATGAAAGGACTTTACTTAGTCGGACGCATTAATAAGTAAAACTGCTGACTCGTTTTGAGTTGTTAAGCAGACAACAGCTCTGTGTGCACAAAATTCATCCACTCCAATTGTTTCAAGGGCAGCTGTTTTGGGGCAGCTGTACAGGCACAGCTGGTTCCTAAGGTGAAAAAAACAGGGCCCTTAAGTAGGGAGTTAAACTTTGCTAACAATTTGTTGTCTCAGACAAAGCACTGCAATGGCTAGTCTAAAATGCTCATTATGTCTAAATAACACCACAAAGGCGTGAGATACTGGGTTTTTTTTCCCCAATAAAGACAAAGAATAATGCAATTAATTAAAACTGAGAGGCTGGAAACAGGCACTTTTTCAAAAAGTGAATTCCAATCAATTATCAAAATACTGTAGGTGCTTATGTCAACAAATTGTCTCAGCTCTACTTAAAGCCAACTATACAGCACCAGCTGTGTGTTTATCTCCTCTGATGATGACACTGGGCTGCTACAAGAAGCCTTGACTCTCTCCTTTGAGTGTACTTTTTTCAAAGTGCCAGAGGATCTCAAAGCTCATCAGAAACTTTCTTCTTTCCACCTGTTAGAAGCGAGTTCTGAACCTTGGCGGTCATCTTTACAGGCTTCAAGTCGGCTGCCATCATGTCAGCTGGTGTTCAAGAGACCTGGACTGCAGTTCCTGTTTGAAGTTAGCCACTCTCATGTTGCGAGCCTTAGAAGAGAGGAATGAGCCTAAAGTGAGACGGATGAGAGGACTCGACTCACTCAAAGTAGCAGAAGGTCGGGTAGCCTTTGACGTTGTACTCTTGCTTGAGGCCATCAAACTCAGCCGGGTGCACATTCATCCCCGCCAGTATCTTAAAACACAAAACAAAGGGGAAAAGGAGAATGGGTTGTCAGGGAGGTAAAGAAAAAATGGAGGACAGACAAAGGGAAAGGACATTCAACATCTACACAGATTTGTCTTGATCGATGGGCTCTAGTATAAAAAGATTGATTATTCAAAGTTTGAAAAGGGACCAAACTGTGAAAAGAGATAGATATAATGAATGTTGGTGAGTGTTCTCTATTAAAATACTTTTGTAATCAACAAGTTATAAAAGTTATACAGAGAAAATGAGAAATTCACTTCAGCCATATTGAAATGAGCGAACACCTGATTTCAGACACAACACAACATAAATAGTTTAAACTTTGCATTTGAATGTATTTTGATCATCTTATCAACAAATGCCTTTGATTAGCCTCAGGACTTCATGTCTATAGCTACACTAGCAGTCATGAGACTTTTGGATGGATTAAAAGAGACATGGCTGCCATTTACTGAGAAAAATCAGTGTGTAAACTTGCATGCCACCTAAGCAAATACGCATGCTAACTTGCTAATGGTGCATTTACATTGACTAAATGATGTGTAGGATGTTAGTTTGTTAACATATTGACATAACCTGACAAAATATTATTAGCATTATAAAATGTAATGTTATCATGTGTCAAATAGCACTGTATATAAGGTGCAGGATGCTAATGTTAAACATTTCTGCTTTGATAGCATGGCATGGTTTTTTTCTCGTTAAGATTAAGTTAAGTTTAGCATGACAACAATCCAGCCATTAGTTCTGGATGTATTTTGTCATGTACTGTACATGTTAATGGGCAACTGGAACTTATAGTCATAGGTAGTTGAATTGTATTTCACTCTGACTGAACATAGAGAGATAGGCAGCAAGAAACATCTTTACCTGTTGAAAAGTGATTTTCTTTAAAGAGAAGAAACTCTTTTGCATTAGTGTATTCACTGCACTGTCCAGTGATGTGAGAAAATGATGGGATGTTTTATTGAGATGCGATGATTCAGTCCTAAAATTACATTCTGAGTAAGAGTCGGCCTCGGATACAGTTACAGCTAGCAGCGCTGACAGACTTAACAATGAAAAATCCAATACCTGCACCACAGCTTGTGGGGGAATAAATGATGACTACATGGAGATATTCTTCTAAGATGACATTGCTTTGATATAAATCTAACAACTACAACTTTGCAGGTTTCCTCTATAAAGAATATTGTACAACACCCTGTTCATGACAAAAATATCTCAAAGCATGTCCATGATTCATAACAAGCTCTCTGTGCCTTCTCCACCTATTTAAAATTTACAATGTACTTCAACAATATCCCTGTTATGTAATATATGTCCAAGTTTAAAGATAATACAGAATAAAGAACAAAATAAACCAACACAAATGATAGAATCAAAGCAACCCCCAATATTAAGTTGTGAGAGATTAAGTTGTTTCATCCTGGCAAGACACAAAACCTGCAGAAATGCATCTCTACACCTTCCTCAATCCATAAAAGTGAGGTGAGAAATGTGCTCACAAGTTTACAGCTTGGCTGACCACCAACTCGGTATTCCAACCTTTCACGGCTCAGCTGCATTGTTAATCTCTGCAGTAACAGTCATACGCCCTAAACTCACTCACTCTCTCTCTCTCTCTCTCTCTCTCTCTCTCTCTCTCTCTCTCTCTCTCTCTCTCTCTCTCTCTCTCTCTCTCTCTCTCTCTCTCTCTCTCTCTCTCTCTCTCTCTCTCTCTCTCTCTCTCTCTCTCTCTCTCTCTCTCTCTCTCTCTCTCTCTCTCTCTCTCTCTCTCTCACACACACGCGCACACACAACTTGTCTTATAGTCAAAACAAACATGCAGACGTCTTCTGGTGCTCGAGGAGAAGTGTTTATGAGCACAAAAGATTTGTTTCAGGAGATGATCACAGGCCTTGGGTTGCTTTTGTGTAGTGCTGTTAAAATCTATTTCAACAGCTGGGAACTGAGCATGACCTTACACACCAACCCCATCAGGTTTGCTTGCTATTGTAATACTGCCTGTCTGCAAACTAACAACACAGGCCGTTAAGGAACCCATGAGACCAGGCAGCGGAAGAAAATGTGACGAAAACAAGAAAAGTTCGAGAGTAGACACAAAGTCTGGGCAGACTAAACTGACATTTAATCTATATGTAGGTTGTAAACTGCAGCTGGAAGAATCTTAGCCCTTAATTGTGGCTGCAGGTGCCAGGTGAAAAAACAAACTAATTTAATATGGACACTGATTATAGATCTTTTCAATACTATAAAGCACCAAATTCATTAAAGCCAGATTGCTGGGGAAGATTGGTGGACTTTTGAAAGAACTACTGCAATAGCTCTGGTATGTCGATGCAAACCAAAACACAGATTAAGTATAAATATCTGGTCCAGCAGAAAGAGGATCAGGGCTTCTACATTGCCTTAAAAGCCCACCTGAGTTATTACTATCCTGCTGAATCAAAAAATGACTTGTGAGACGTTTTGGAGGAAATACAAGCAAGGATAGCTTTCATTTAGGATCAGGCTGTCAGACTCTTGCAGGTTGCCAAATAACCATCCAAGCATTAAATGCTGACACGTCTCATCTAATCTGCTTCACGTCTACCAAAAATAAAGAAGTTATCGCAATGTGAATTCATTAGACTTACGTATTTCCCTTTTGTTTCTGTGGCTGCTTGCTGGAAGATGGGCTGCATTCTCTTACATACACCACACCCTGCAACCAAAAAATACAAGACAGTGCTAACAGATGTTATTACAAAAGAACCTAGTGGTAACAAAAACTTGCATCAATACGGCTGTTAAAGGATGTCCCATCATCCGATATGGAAAATGTTTTTTGTCAATCATCTATACTGAGAACAACACACAGAAAAGCTCATGTAATGTTTTTACTACTGAGCAACAATAAGAGACAAGACAATTAACCCTCGTTCTTTAAGTGTTGTTGAAACAATCAGTCAGCTGGCACTTGGCAGTTATTGATCAGTTAATTGTTTAACTGTAAATTGTTAAAGTCTGTGAAAAATGTCACTGGATGTTTCCAGTTTAACAGTTGTGAGGATTAGCTGTTTATTATTCTGCTTTAAATAATTGTGAATGGAATGTTGATCGAACAAAACAAGTGATTCAAACATGCTGAATTCTGAGCTTTGGTTACAGATGATGTGCTACTTGCAACAATTTCCTGGAAAAGAGAATGATAAGTCAGTAATCAAAATAGTCATTGTCTGAAGTCCTATCACTGATGATAAACGCTGTGCAGTAAATTCAAAGACCAGAGTGTGTTGCCAGGTACAATGAATGCAACCTCATCACAATATTGTGTAGAATTACCAGATATAACCCAGTTTATTGATCTTATTCACATGCTTTACACTCTCTGCTCAAATGAGGCATCTTTCTGCATATTTTCTCGACAATAATATCTGCTCTCAGTTTCCCTACTCATCACAACACTCACATCAGTCTATCAGCTACTGTGATAATAACAAAAGACTCACAGGGAGCATAAAACATCATGAGGATGGGCCTCTCGTCCTTCTTCAGCAGCTTCCTGAAGTCCTTAAAAAGAGAAAGAGAGAATGAGGAAGAACATGAAAGAGATATTTTATTATTTACTAAATTTTTTATTATTTATTAAATGAACGAAAGAAACATTGCTACTCAGCTCGCTGCAGGATAGTGTCTTAGTTTTATACAGAGCTTTAAAATAACTGAGTGCACCTCCATACTTTTTTTTATTTAATGAAAAGAAAAATGAAAAATACAAACAAACGCATAAACATAAAATATACAGATAAAAAAATCCATGAGGAACAAAACCCACAGACACAACCCATGCAGCCCATCACCTGGATCCAGGCCCCTAATTTTAATAGAATATCACAGTGAAAGGTTTTTTAGGTTTATTGAGAGTGGATACCAAACCCCTACCACTGATTCCTTCTCTACATGGACTCGAGCCATGTCCGGATACGTCAGAACCACAGCAAGAAAAGAGAGGGAGTTGGGAGGTTTACGACGTGTGGCAACAGATCATTAATTAAAATGAGGCCCTTATTTGACAAGTAAAGTGTAATGGGCTTGATTTCAAATGCCTTTGAGAGGTTAGAGGCCACCGTCTTTCAGAATCCGAACACTGCTGCGCACGCACAGAACATACGAAAGTAACCTCAAATTGCTGTCATGGGAGAAGGATACATTAAGGTCAGCAGCACACCTCCCTATTGTTTCAATTGTTTCTCAAGTGTTAAGTAGACTTTAGTAGACAAGAAAACAATTCTCATGAGAGCTGGTAGCCCCCATACCAGATTCTACTCCTCATCATCACCTTCATGAGCTCAGCTACTTCCTAAAAAGCCCACATTCAGCACAATTGTTTGTTGACACGTTCAACAAGCCTCCAGGCACGAGTGGATGGGCAGGTAAAAACAGTCAGGAGTGCTGCTCATTAAACTAAAGGGCCTTCAAAATGCAGTACATCTATCATTTATGAGTGTCTTCGCTTGTCAGGCTGTAGGTGAATGTGTTGGGGAGGTTTGAAACGAGTGCCATGATTTGACCCTGCTGCATGAGAGCTGTCTTCTTTGAGTGTAAGGAGAGACTTCATTAACTATACTCTGTGCGGCCCTTTGATGATAAAGCCTGGTTATGTTGATTTTTTTTGCATGGTTTTGTGTTGCCAGTGTGGACAGGTTGCTGTGTCAGCCTTGTTGATTCAACCCTCAACGGTACAGATGAGGAGAGGTGGATCCTGCATCGCATTAACTGCTATCTCGCTGTGTTGTCTTCTAATTACAGAGATGGTGAAGCTGGGCATACACTGTACGACTTTAGAAATGTTGTTTGTTGCGATTTCCGGTCACATACTGAAAGGACTATTCATCTGGCCACGATTGGACTGCTACACACTGTATGTCGCTGTTAGCACCTCTGGACCTGAAGCCGAAGAAGAAGATTGTTTGCTAACAGTGACAACAAGGGAAGAAACATGCTGCTTTGTATGTGCCATTCTGTGTATCAAAACTTCAATGACACACACAAAAAAAAGGGGTCCTGGCAAACATGGACTAGTTTGCATACTGATCGCTAGCTACACTCTGATTACTGTATTGCAAGAACCCCTTTCTCTCCTACTTTTAGTTTTTCATTTTCACTGTGTTTTGCCATTTCCCGCAGAAAAAGTGAGAAAAAAAAAAGGGGCAGCGTTTGCGGAATAGACACCCAAATGTTGGTAGAGAGCCTCTAACTCAGTAACAACTAAGTAAGATAGGATTCTCTGATATCAAGTTAAAATTTCACATTTTTCAACAATGCGCATGATGTCTTTAAATTAATCATGCAGGGGACGATTTTTTAAAAAAATTCCAAAGCCCAAAGGGTTGCTTTGGTCTGTACTTACTTTCTCTGTCTCTATGTGGACGATATCTTTTGCCTCAGGGTTCTCCTCCCACAGTGGGGGCCCTGATGGGTCTTTCAGGAACGAAGCCATGGACTGAAAAAACAGAAAGAAAAACAACAGAGAATCTTATCAAAGGCAACTCTTACGTTAATTATTCTGGGAAATATGATGATGGCAGGTGGTGATTTACACAGTTGTTGAAGGAGTCACTCAGTGCCAGATGGAAGCTCATCTATACCAACATGTTTGCTCACCCAAGATGTGTGAGAGCTAATTCAGGACCTGCAAGTGTCTGTTAATGTGTTCGGTAACGCGCCCTGTAAATATATTGAACCATATGTCTGCAGAAGCTGGAGATATTTCATTATGGCAGCACTAAAACAATGACACTGTGCACAAAGCTGAAACTATTTAATGGTTAGGACATTATTGCATTGCATCAATCACGCCCCATTTAGAAAGATGAGATGTGATTGGTCTTTGGTGTCCAGCTGTGAATCGACTTTTCAGGTTTGTAACCCATTTGCGTTTGTTTGAATTGTTCTGAACAGTTACAAACTAGGTTCACAAACCCACACAGAATTTGTTCCATGTTGGTGGAGAAGGACAGAACCTAAAGATCAAGCAGCCACAATGCTGTATCAGACTCTGTGAAGACAACCCCAAAACAGAAAGAACCACTGTAGGTGCACCTGAGCTGAAGATGCATGCAGAGAGACTGCAGGGTTAAGTTGAGCACTGACCTTGAAGGTTGCGGGCCTGTTGTACTCAATGTGAAACGTCCCGTCTCTGCAAGACAAACCAGGCACAGCGCTCACAACACCAGGAGTAAATAACAGTGAATAGCATGGCTCTTAAGCTGCGAACATTGTATTACTTTCCAAAAAGCAATGGAGTGTGTGGAAATGTGTCTGACAGCCAGCTGAGTTTCTGGCTACTCACTTGTAATGTAGCAGCTCCGCTCCTGCACGTTTGGAGCTTGGGTCCACCTTCACTTTCTTACAGAGCTTACGACCCTCTGAATCTCTAAAAAAGATTAAAAACAGAGATACAAAAAAGATTACAAAAGGAACTGTTAAAATCTAGTACAAATCTTAACCAAATACATACTTAACTATCCATTATTACTTAATGAATTATTGAAATTGGTAGCAAATTAAACATTTTGTGTATTTTGTCCATTTTCCAAAGTCCTGCCTTATTTACATCATATTTAAACTCTGCCTAAAGCAAATTTTCTGTCTGGGCAAAATGTTGTTCAATTATGTTCATTACATAATAAATAATAAATACAATAAATACATAATTACATAATTTCCACTCTGTTCAATAACTAGTTATTAAATCCCTTGTATTGCTAGTTCTATTCATATATTCAGTGCTATATTATGTACTTAATCATGTTTAAAAACATGCTTTGCCAACAGGGTATATTTTGGTCACAATGAATTTAAAAAGGAAAACGTATGATGCATGAAGACAAAACTGCATTACCATTCCCTCAGATCAGTCTAATCACGTGTACCGTGTTGTATAAATATAAACAGGGCTCCCGGCTCCATCTATTAGTTGCTCCGGTATGCATATACAAACATATGCAATGGGAATACAATGTTGATTACAACCTAAACCGACAGGGTGTCAGTACACAAAAGCCCTCTGTTGGATAGGGGCTCATTTCTGTAATTGAAAGAGGGCTGTAGTTGGAAAAGAAATAAATATGCATCCAGCCACCTACACATATTTCACACTCGATACAATGAGGCACTATCAGCGGCATGAAGCACTGTTCCTCTTCTGTTGCACAGAAGCACAGTAAATATGTATTTATTTGAGTAAGATTATGGAGAGAGAGCCTTACACTAACAAATTCAAAGAGGTGGAATTCAATTATGGCCCCACAGAGAACAGAATATATGTCCAGTGTGGTTTTGCATTATGTGAGGGAAGGTAAATCTGTGAGCCAATGTATGGACGGACAATATTTTAAGCGATGGCTGTGTGCTTAATGCCATAAACTGCTGACTCATGAAGGCAGATGGCACCGGTCAGGGCACACCAGGAGCAGATGTGACCTCAACACTTATTGGGACATGATGTGCAGTCATCCAATTCAAAACCAGGCTGCTGCTCCCAATCCCTGAAACACGGCCACAAGTAACAAAGTGCACTCACATACAGAGGATCTCGAAACGATCATGTCAAGGGAAATCTAGTAAACATTATATAAAGGATGCTTGTTAAAGTACTTTGTTTTAGGATATTCTATCCAAATGATTTTTGTTGTTAGATGTCATGGCAACTTTTCATGTGTTCTGCTAATTTGACCAAAAAAAACAAGCCTGAAGAAAATCAAAACCAAATACACAATATGGAGAAAACAATATTGTGAGAAACTCCCATCCTTCCTTCTTTTGCAAATTTCTCTTCAAATGTTAAACCACCTACTTGAATTTTCATGGGTCACTTGACAAAAAATAGCATTCACTTTTTCCATCTCTTTAAAGTAATTAACCATGAAATGTACCAAACATTTTCTGGTTCCAGCTCCTCAAATGTGAGATTTTGCTGCCTTTCTGTGTTTGTCGTTGTAAATGGAAGATCTGCTGGTATTTTAAAACCAAACAATCCCAAAGACAACATCTATGATTGGGAAAATCTGTCGGGATATGATTCTTCATACAAGAATGATTAATCAAAAGTTAAAATAACCAGAAGTTGACACCTGAACAAACAGTAGTGATGCCCTGATGGTCATTTTCTGCTATTGATCCAGTTCTGCCAATACTCAAAAATAGCATTTGTAAATATACAGCTATTCCTTACTGATATAAACTGGATCAGAGCTTTGATGTGATAGTCGCGGTGGAAGTATGTGCTCTCTAGTTGGTTCATTTTCCAACACTTTATTTACTTTTCTATGAAACTACTTCACAGACAGCTGCAAACTTATTGACACTGTGCTTGTGAAACAAAGACATGTTCATATGTCTCTGACTAGATATATTGAACTACAATGGATTTTCAGTGGACACAATGTTCTAATATAATGTTAATAACTGACCTGAGATGTGCAGTGCTGAGATCAAATATCACCAGGTAATGTTAAATGGAATGTTCGGAATGAATACATGGGCCACATGCTCGGGTACGGGCAAATAGTTCACCCTCTTAGTCACTTGATCATACGTGCAGAGTATTTCTGACTCAGATTGTTCTGAGATTGTGAATAGACCAATGACAAAGCAGCGCTTTTCAGTCACATAACAAATGGAAGTTAGGTTGAATCACTCACTAACGTTCAGTCCAGAAAGAACAAAAGCCATAAAAGGCCTGTCTACCGGATGAACACAACTGCTGAGTACTCGTCTGTAGGGCAACGTCAGTTGATGAATCAGTGCTGAAGCAAAAGCCCCAATGTTTGAGTAAGCATGGCTGGTGTAGTACGAAGGTACCGTATGAGTGGAGGCGGAGCAGGACGAGGAAGCTGATAAGAAACTACAAGGTGCTGAGAACAGATGAGGTGAGGAGAAGAAAAGCAACAGTAGAGTAGATGCCAAGAAAAACCTTGGTGATTACAAATTGTTATGAGACAAGACTTGTTTGTCAGAATGAGAAACTTGCAGAATTTCTCTTTGAGGTCACAGGACTTTACAACTTCAGTTTGTAGCAATTAAAGTCAGATGCTGCTCGATGTACTGAATTAACTGTCTCTTGTTCTATTCATCATGACTTGTTGATCATGATGTGGTTGAGTTAAATTATAATTTGATCAGCTCTCTGGTCTTTGTCTTTGTTTATGGCTTTAGTCATTGTAGCGATCAGAACTGAAAACAGTGTAAAAGAAGTCTGACTGAGCAAGAAACACAGGCAGACGATCAGGCTTGATACAGATCTCCGACGTTAGTGAAAGTTCTTTGGAGAAGAAATTATCAGGTAAACAGTAAAATCATAACAAACTGCAAAGAGGATGAACCTCTGCATCCCATTAAAATATTTCACTACAAAACACAAATCTTCATACGTGCTATGATTGTTTATGATTTGTTCTACAATTCCCACTAAACCAGACCAGGCTATGTTACTTAGCATGTTCTATGTCTGTTTTAAATTGTCAGGGGAATGTAAGCAAGGCAGCACAGCCCTTTCCTGTATGAGATCATCCATCCCTCTGGTGGATCCCAGTTGGCCAACACTGAGGTCTCTGTCATCTGTTCAAAGTGTGTCATTCTGGCCTCGGTGTCCCTCTTCCTTGGCAGGGCAGACCATTCTCACGCTGTGATGTGCGCTCCACTTTCTCTCCCTCTGTCCACCATGAGCTCTCAGCTGGGTCTTCCATTTGGAACTGACTATTTGAGATGGTGGAGAAATATGCCAAACAGCACAATGCTGTGCGCTATAGAGCCTGGCACGGGAATCATGTGTCCTGCGGTGATGAACCCGTCTCGCTCTAGCTCCCCTGGTAGGAATCTGGCCTGGTATAAATCTCTGCTTAACAGTAACACACAGACTCTAGCATGCTGAGGTTGTTGAGGAAGGAAGATGGAAATTATGCCATATTCTCCCAGACAATAACAGCCACTGAGTCAAATAATAAACAGTAGAAAAGGACACGTATCTTTAAAGACAAATGTGGACACTAACACTTCTGACTCTTTCTGTCCTCAAAGTCGTCTCTCCCAGATAAGCTTGAGAAAGATTGCGAATGCTGCAACGAGCTCTTGGTGTCAGAGGGGAGTTACTGCCTTCCTCACAGTTTCCTGTTTTATGATATATTCTTTCCTCTGGTAGGGACTACAGTTCATGCAGTTGAAGGGTTGACAGGTATGAGAAAAAAAATGAAATAAAGTAAGTGGAACTAAACACCAGGAAGGGCAAGAATAACAACAAGCCAAAATCCGATCACGGGGAGCAAATGAAGCTGAGCTTAGAGAAAAGAGTGCTTGCCGGTATCTTGGAAGCATCTAATGTTTGCTTAATGTAAGCACATTTGCAGTGTGGGCTGAAGAAAGATCTGTTCCACAGAGGCACATGACAGATGTAAAAAGAGGACGATTTAGATACACGATTTTAAAGATATGAAATCTTCAAACTGCTTGTTTCGTCTGAGCAACAACTTGAAACCCATAATATTCAGGTAAACCTGCTTCAGCTAGGTATATATATAACAGATAATCAAGTACTGTGTCAAGTAGGGCTGAAGCTAGTCAAGATTTCAATCACTAATACACTGAGCAATAGTTCAAATTCAAGGTGACATCTTCTAATGTCTTGTTTTATCAATTTTCACATTAAACAACAAAACCAAACAAATGTCCTAGTTAAGATGCTGTAACTCGAGATTGACATTTGTGCTTGAAACTCTTGAACTCTTTCCATCATCATGTTAATTACCGATAGCATCAATGGCGGGTGAGATCTTTTTTAAAACACTTGAAGTGAAAAATCTGAAGTGGGAATTTTTTTTCTGATGTTGAATGAAAAACCCATTTATATTTCTCAAACCAAAGTGTCCAAAGAAAAGAAAAGCATGACTGGTGCCAAAACTGTAAATAAACTGGCACAGCCCTGGCACTGACTACTAGATTAATTCACTAGTTATTTGAGCTTTATAACCCAATGATACTTACTTATGGAAGGAAAACAAATATACTAATAGAAACAAAAACTTTAAACATCATTTATGTACACTACAGGAAAAACTCTACAATGAGCAAGCACGTAAGTTATCATTTATTTACCATTTCAGAATTAAAAAAACTAACCCTGTGAGAACAGAAATGTATTTAAATGTGTAACACATTAGTCCCAAAGCGTCAATGTGTCCTCCTGTCAAATTGCCCCTGTACAATAGAAACAGTGGAACAAGGCCATTTACAGCCTGCTGGAAGAGACATCTGTTTTGGAGATGGATGGCAGCAGATACATTCTCGGGAGGAGCAAATAGCTCTGTCTTTATAACGACTGTCAGAAAATTCCTTGGACAAAAGAGTCCGTAATCTTGAAAAAGGCCCGGGAGTCAATGGGTATGATGGAGCGAGAAGAGTTTTATTTCTTTTATTAAAAATGATGCTCTTTACTTACCCACAGTTGACCCAGGCAATGGTCCCTTGGCCTTTTACAGTCTGGGCCACATCTGACAGCAGTTTCAGGTGGGAGTCTCCTGATGTAGCTGCAGACACAGAGAATAAACCGTGATCAGACCTGTTACCAGAACTCTTCAATAGCTCAGGACAGCCCACAGCCTGGAGACACAGAGGACACTGTCATGTCAAACACAGAGATGTGGATTTGAGTTTCAGTGGAGCTCAGTGTCTTACTAAAGCTCCAAGTGATGAAGAAAGAGATCACTGCGTGTGGGTTAGAGGGGGTGATGGAAGAGCGTTTTCTAATACCTTTCACTGGATGGGTTCAGAGAGGGGGGTTAAGTTACATCAGCTTTCAACATCTCACAATAGTGTGACTAAGCAGGAGATGGGAGGATTAAATTCTCTGCCACTGCTGAAGCACACCAACTTTCCAGCTAAAGGGTGAAGCACAGACGGTACATTTAGGCGAACTATAGCTTGAATCTACTGCCTGCTGCTTGGTACCATATTGTGAAGCATGGGGAACATCAAGCTCAGTCAAGGACGACGTGGAGAGTTCGAGACCACTGGGGATTTGCACTATTTACCTTGTCGGAGAGAAAATTTGGCTGAGCTATGCAGTTTGCTTTCTGCGTTAGGAAAGAAGAGAAAGTGGTGTGTGATAAACTATATCGCCTACAACAACAACTCACAGTAATATTACTGACTTTGATCAGATAGAGCAAGCAAAGTAGATTCCTTTGAGTAAAGTAAACACAGTGTAATATTATAGTCCTTGTGTAATACAATGAATCATTTTTATTCTCCCCCTATGAAACCAAATGTGTTTTATGAACTGCATGAAGAGACCTCTCGATGCTCCAGGCTATGGCTATATTTAGATTGGGGGCAGTGCCATGTCTCCCAAGGGTCCTGCCGTGCACTGGGTTAGAAAAAAAGCATTTGACAATTAAGTGTCACTTTATCACCATGCATCGAGCAGGAGGTGAGCAGGTACTAGCTGGTAGATTTTCTAATAGGGCTTTTTCAAGGTTTGATGGGAAATATCACAAGGAAACTCAACAAGGACGTGACTGAAAGGGTCAGGGGCAGTTGATGGGGGAGGAACAGGGCAAAGTAGGGCTGGGCAATATGGCTAAAAACACATCTTTTTTTTTTTTTTACTTTCAGTTTCACATCAGTCGTGTGTAAGAAACGTCATCAATATGCCAACTCGCTCGGGATGAGCTCAATCGGACATTATCCAGAGATTTTACTAGGGGGCTGGCAGGAGACACTCCAGAGAATGTCCATAGCAACTGACTCGCACATTTGCGTTCCCAATGATTTCAGGAAATTATCTAGAGTTCAGTGCATGTCTGAAAGCAGCTCAAGATAAAAAATCATATCAGTCAATAGTTTAACTTTACAATAAATGTCACGTTATTATTTCTTTTAAAATGTAAGACTGGTTCTTCCCCGGGGTGAAGTGTTTTAACTCATCTTTCTTGACAGAGAATGCCAAACACTTGTTCAAATCTTAACATTTTATAAATCTGAGGTACCAATGCATAAGAAATATATTGAACTTCTTTCACTTTTCTACTGATGAAATTTACAAAGGGATAATTATTTTGATGGTTGCCCAGGCCAGGGGCAAGTCTCAGAGAATGAATGACATTTGGCTGGAAGCTGTCTGATATTTGGTTGGAGGATGTTAAACCAGCATGGCAGAGGGAGCTGAATCTTTGGTGTCTTCAAAGAAGGAATGGCTGCAGCCAGTGATCAATCAGGGTTACTGCTCAGTACATAGAAGTCTTCTCCAGTGAACAAAGGCTGACTGATATGGACCATGAATTATGAAACAAATAAATACGTTGCTGTGGGGTTCTGGGAGTCAACTGCTGCATATTAAAGGTTAGCAGGATCATTTTAAATGGGGAAAATACTATTTTGTAATATCAAGCAGATCCTTCAACAAGCCTGCTGAGTACATTTGGAGAAAGATGCAAATGGAATAAAAATCAACTGGGGTACATTAGCGGGTTCCCTAATGGTCGGAAGAAAACACGATTTTTATAACTCTGTTTGAAGCATGAAGTGTTTTAGTTTCTATTTAGCAGCTAATCTCTAATTTTACATTTTATTACAAATATTTATCAGTTCATTACTGAGACAGAGTACTGGGATCATCACTATAAAGCAGCCCACAGGCTACAATGCATTATTGCAGAATGTATTTTAAAAATACTGTGGTTCAATATTTTTCAATGAATTATATCAAATTTGGGCAAAGAGCCACTGTTCCACTCTTATTTCTGAGCAATCAAAAGAATTTGGTGTTTTAATCATTCATAATGACTCACTCTGCAACATTTGAAGGAAATGGCATTCAAATGGCATCTTACATCTGTAAATCGATAGTTTCTCTAAATGAGGATGGTGGAGCAACACATTATGTCAAAAGGTTTCAGTTGTCATTATTATGTTTATCAACTCCTTGTCATAAATTATTTATTTTCTTAGATGGTGGGATGCAACTGTGTGTGTCTTTTCAAACACAACTAGTCGCTGTAGTGGTGACTGCTGCTATGACTCAATCTGATTTCCACTCGTCCTTTTTCTGATTATATTTGCCTGTAGTTAAGCACTTGTACATGATGTCAGCACCTTGCTCTATTGTAAATTAAGATTTGACGATAAAATTACTTATTCAAATATCGATGATTGGGGTACTTTTCTAATAATTTTCCTAATTACCACAGTCTGACAAGCATATCGTCTCTGACACACTTGTCATTCGATAAAACACCACATACTATTCAGCATTCCAGCATTTCACAATGACCTCAGAGTTTTTGAGATAAGCAAGCATTTTTCATGATGCATTACTATAATTGTCTGACAGGACTGCGGCCCCTGTCTCCTCTTGACACAAACAATGGATTCTTAACAATCATTTTTTTTTTGGCCATATGTAGTGGCATCACATAATATATCTGACAGAATTGTTCTGTTACAAATATCCTCCACTTTAACCAGGAGTATATTGTGATTGAATGTACAGACTGAATAAATCCCCAAGACCTACCTGTCTTTGTGTAGAGCACCAGAACGTTGGTTCTCGTCCTGAGGAGCTTCTTGAAGTCTTTGTGATCGCTGACCTTCTCTATGAGAGGAGACACCTTCACCGCCTCCAGCATGGGCAGTAGCCACACCTGGGGAAATAAACACAGGTCGCCATGAAATTTACTCTTCATTCAAGCTCTTCAGAGGCCGGCCTGCTTCTATTTACTATAGCACAGCCAATAAGGGTGTTTTTGCGATGCAGATATGAATATTAGGGAGTTAAACAAGAAATGAGGCTCAATATTTTACAGTAAAACCATCAACTTTACTATAAATAAAACGAATACAACCAAATATATACAACTTGAATTAAGAAAATACACATGTTTTATGTAATTTTCTGGATTGCTTATTCTGTAAAATAAAAGCTTTCATACTGACACATATCAGCAAACAAACACCAATCTGTGAAAAGCTAAGAGATTTTTATTTTTTTCCATTCATTGAAAACAATCTTACAGGACTTGCATAGATTATTAACCTCTCTAAGCCTTAAGTATTAACAATTACATCACACATAAATTAATTATAGATACAACAAATGCAAAATTGAAATATAACATCCAAAATAGAAAAGCTAACTTGCCAAATAGAACAAGAGAATGGGTGTATGTGTCTTCATATTACCCAAATCACAGTGTAATACTGAGAGGAGTCAGATTGTAATGGACATGCTGTTCGCCTCTAAAACCATGATCGGATGTTACTACTCAGCTGGTAGCCAAGCAATAGATGAATTAGCCTCAGAACTGACAGAGAAGCAGCTGATTCAATCAGGTAATGTGAGTGCATCTTCACTGCTCTGCTTGATCTCCTGCTATGCTGCTATTAGATGAATGATTATCTGCTATTAGCCAACGAGCAAATTAACACATTTCATGAAGTTCAGAAAGTGGGTTTGATCTCATTTCATACCCCTACAGTCGTCCATTACGGCTGTTTCTAATTGCCATAAACTAAATCAACAGTTCTATCTTGACATTTACACTGAACTGAAAAGCTATTAGGAGCTGGAACACTACATTTATATAAACACTGATTTATTTTTACCTACTGTGCAACAAACATGATAGCTTATTGTTTCCAATATCACCCTGGCTCAGTTGACTTTCCAAACAGTGGTGGTTGTACAAATTGTGCAAAACACCCAATATGGGGAACAAAGCCTATATCGAGAGGCTTGCACTTTAATCAAAGACGACTGAGAAAAAAAAAAGGCAGATTACACTGCAGCAACATGAAGTTAATTCCATGGATTCTAATCGTCTCTGTGCCATCACCATTGATTAGAAAGCCTTTCCTTTCTGCCTACAGAGAACTAAATTAGACACCAAACATTGTCTGCTCGCTCAGCAGATCCTGCTTGATGAGGGATATCACATGGAATGAAAACAAACACCTGTCGGGCTCATTTTCTCATTTTAATTCCCAAGTGCCTTCTCTTCTTTGGCGAATCTGATGGGAATCTTAAGACACTGCACGTTGCACATCAGTAAATTTCAAGATTATACAAGAAAAGCCAGAGGGTTTAGAAAAGAATGAACAGACAACTGAAGTAGTCAGTAATGTCCTCTATGTATTTAAGTTGAATCTAAAGGTAAATCAAAGTATTATTCGTATTGAGTGGGGGTGTTGATCTTTGTTTACATTGTCACTTGAATTCAGTACATGATTATGATTAGGTTGATGTGACAATGACACAAGCTGTGTCAGGATCTGTTTAGGACTCATGGGAGCTGCATTGCGAAGGGTGGGCTAATTAGAAGCTGGCAAGATGACAGTTGTCTGCATAGGTGAGCATTCAGTGATTATGGGAGCGAGGAGCTGGAGGCAAACTGAAGCGGATCTGAAAGTAGATGGCAGGCTGTCGTACTGTGATAGGCTACTAGGCTCATTAAGGTGCTGAAAACTACAGAGCAACCTTTCTTAATCACTTTCTCACCAAGTAGTGAAACATTTATTGCCTTTATGTTACAAATTATGACAAGCTAAAGTGGCAAATATGTCCCGGATGGTATATATAACTGACGAGGGAGGTAGAAACGCGTTTGTGCTGCAGTATCTTACAATACACAAAAGTGACGAGGTGCATCACAGAGCTGAAACATTCAAGTAACAACTAGTTCCAGTATCTTTTGTAAAAGATGACTGTGAGAGGAATGTGGCTTACTAATCCACAGACATTACAAAAGGAATTTAGCAGTGTTTAAAATCTGTCAAAACATAAAAACAGAAGTATCAGAAGTACAGAAGTATAATCCACTTGACTACAACTGTCCCCTCCAGGTTTCAATGTTACAAAGGATTGTGATTTTTCAAATAAATCAATCACCTAATGATTGGAGAGTGTTAGTCTAATTTAGTTCAAAACAGATTAATGATCTAGTTGTACAAATGGTGATTTGCATTGTTTTACATTTAGCATTTTACTTCACTTTTTATATCTTTTATATATTTTTATTTTATATATTGTTATTTTTTTTCTAAAGGCTGAGTACTTATTGCGTTTTTATGTTTTATGTTCATTGTATGCACCTTTTACACCAAGGAAAATTCCAGGTAGGTGTAAACCTACTTGGCAATAAAATACTTCTGATTCTGATTCTGATTCTGAAATTGCTGTTTTTGCACAAATCCTGCCTGTGGAGAGACAATAGGTCTTTTTCACAGCAGACACTTTGAGTTGCCACAGTAGGAAAGATCCAGGTGTTCCTCATAACATTAACTATGCTTCTGTTCTATTCAAGACTGCCTCTAAACTCATTTGATTCTTTACAACTGCTTTTCCTGCTGTAACACGTCAAAATGTCCTCTGTGAAAAAGCCCTATAGTCTTAATAGTGGTTTAAACAGTCAATCATGGACCGCGTAAAGTATGAATCTGAAAATAACGGCGGATAATTACTCAATTCGAAGTAGAGAATAAAATGTACAGACTGACACCAGACAGACTAAAAAGATGGATAAAGCCTTTTCCCACTATTTCATTTGGAGCCAGTCTGGATAAAGTCTGAGCTGTCAATCATGACGTTTCGCCTTGTTTTTAAAATTAAAAAAAAAAAAAAACTGAACTGTAAAGCACTTTGAGTTGTCATCAAGACTGGGAAAGTGCGATATAAATACAGACCATTTACATCAGTGTGATAAGAACTACCTAAATAAACCATCGTTGAGAAAATGTGTAGTTTGACATTTTACTTATGTCCCATCCACTAACATGGAGAGATACCTATAACTACAGTTGAGGCAGCTGAGAATGATACTGTTGTCAACAAGTGTTTTTAGGTCATCTTTCTGTATCAGATGTACAGTTACAGAAATAATTACTTTGCTGACAGTTTCCCCCACAATGCATTGTAAGAGACGAGCACATTCAGAAGCAGCATTACTACACTGCTGGCTATTTAAGGTGCAGTTTTATCACAATGATGCACAGGCAGCTACAGTAAAATAGAAAACATGAATGTAGCAGAGCAGTGTTATGCAGTTACATAATGTGTAACTTTTTTTTACTGATAATAAAAGTGGCTGTGATGAGAAGCCGATTCATTTTCATGGTGTCTGAATTATCTGTTGAGTGCTGGTGCTCTCTTCCTTTCAAGGGCTGCTTGTCTTCTACAATAAATGGCCCATTTTTTTTTAACTAGAACAGCAAATGATAAATGCAAGCAGTGATAAACTACAGCACACAACTCCATATTTATCAGATCACAGCAGTCTTAAACAAAACTCTTGTTTCGTTATCTCTCAATAGTTCAGTTCACATGCAGTTTCATCACATTGGAACTATCCTCTCGAAGGAAGGGAGGAAAGTTTAAAAGTTTATAAGGTATGAAATTTGAATAAATTAAACAAAACGAAAAAAACTAGCCTTCTATCTTTTAAAGAAAGTGGCACCCTTTAAGGAATATTTGTGGCAACTGATAAATATCTGGTCAGAACCTCACATTTAGTGCTGTTAAAAATACAGCCCATTGATTAAGTCAAACATGGAAATGCAATTCACAAACAACAACTACAAGGGTTGAAAAAGCTTAATCACGCACGATTGGTCCAAACCATCAAGGTAGGCAGATGGGCAGCTAACAGCCATAAAAATAAGAACCAGTCCTCGACTATGGACTTCATTCAAAACAACCGTGGTTTGCATGGCGAGACAAATCATTTTTCTTTTTTGGAATGAGGATGTGATATGAGCTGGTCAGAGCGATTGGATCTCCTTCGGATCAGACACATACCATTCGTGTATAATAATAATAATACGTGTAAGATCGAGTTAAAGATCTAGATACAATCTGGAGATGAGATGTATTTTATAGCCAGGTGGTAGCCGGTGATGATAATGTTTCTCTGGATTCAGGGAAAAAGACAGTTTTCTGTCCGCTGTCAGTCATCCTGAAGCTGAGATCAGCATTGTGTCCCAAGGATTTCATTCTACAACAGAGCAAGTAAAACCTGATTCCCCTGTCTTACATGGATGTCAAGCCTTTAGAATTAAAATGGACGATCCAGGAAAACATAAAAAAAATCTGATGGTCGGGTAATTTGTTATTAAGTTGAGAAAAATACCTGTCTGCGAAGTGTCATTTATCAACTTACTCTGTTAGCGTTTCTATATTGTTCCACCTTTTGGTCTCCTTGATGCATCAAGTCTACTTTAAAATCTGTGTTTTAATTCTCCTTTCACCAGCTACCAGAAAACTTCCATAACACAAGGAACCGTCCATCACTTTTCACTGTGGCATGTATGCTAATTTGGTAGTTATTGCCCAAAACACAGATGAAGCCCTGGAATTTAAGGACCTCACAAGAATATCCCTGAAGACTTTCACAGTACAATCTTGCACAACAATCGGGGAATTTGAATTCATAACAACTGATCCTTATTATCCTGACAGAGGGATTTAAGCTCAATCAATATTGGTTTAAGACTGAAAATTCATCGTGTTCTCTCCATTGTACTGTGATACATTAATACCTGATCGTTAAACAGGCAAAAGTAACATTAGATGATCAAGAACCTTTATTTCACACATGATCTGGAGTCATTAGACTTCCCGTCTCAGCTGTCAGGTGAATGATAGAGAAACCCCCAAAAACACCAAACAATCACTGAGGCATGTAGCCCAACAGCTCTGAAAGCTTTCTTCACTGTGAGAGGCATTATAATGGTGCTGCATTTGTACCTTCCCAACACTGTCTTCCCCCAGTATCACTGCAGCCTCAACACACACTGCAGGGAGACAGCCTCATCGGAGTAAAGCAGATCAGTGGAGATGAGACCCAACGAAAGCAGCATGATTTGGTGAAAAACACGTAAACACATTTTCCACACAGTTACACAGGTAGTTGGTTCCATCAGGAATATTAAATGAGAAAGGTGAATAAAGCAGAAAGAAGGAACTGAATCGCTGTCTCAGGAGCAATTCTATCATTCAACATGGTGATTTGAGTCAAGAGAAATAATTCTTCTTCTTTATCAATTTGATTTAGTGGCAAAATTTACCAAAATGTGCATCAATTGAAAACACTCAGGGAAGATATCCTTATTGTTTAACAAGGTCAAGAATAAATACCAACATTCTTTGAAAATATCACTGTCAAAACACCGGAAAAAATATGTTTATTATTTCAACACAAAACCAAATACTGAGGACGACATACAATTGAAGAGCAACACAATACACAGCTTTTAAAGTTACTCAACATAATATCAACACCTCTTAAACAAAAGCCGAACATTAACTTAAAGGTTGGGTTCACATGAGGGATAGTTTTATCTCCAGTGGTTTTAATTAGTGGTTTTAATTACCTTACCTTGTTTTCTGTAAGGGTGTGACAATCTGCTTCCTTGTCACACAGGCACACACAGACCTAGTATACATGCATGTGGTACTTTTTAAAGGTGTGCAAGTATGGACAGAGATTACTTCAAAGCTAAAATGCTCACTGGGAAGACGATTGTTTTCATTGTAAAATGCCACTCTAAAAACTCAAATGTATTAGCATAAATGTAGCCTAAAAATTCTATGATGAGCCAATACAAACAAGCAGATGCTAATAAATTTGCCCAACAATAAAGGCCAGAGTAAAGTAAAAATGACACTGAAAGGTACACAGTGTTGCAACAATGCCCTAAAACCTGTGCTCCGTTCAAATGCCAAAAGAGCTGCCAGCTCTTCTAGCTGGCAGCCACAATCAGTCGACGGCTAAAATGTCAACTGACATACAAAATGTGACCGCTCAACAAAATTCATTCTCATAATGGTAATCAACCTGAATCGCTTTCATCATTAATCAAACCAAAACCTTTGCACCTGATATCTATGTTAAACTGGCATTTTGTGATTAGGGCATGAAAAACCCAGACACAATGCTCTGAGTAAATGCCATTGGTGCTTTAAACATTGACAGTACATACTTTTATCAGCCATAAAACTATGTCCTGTCACGTAACTGTTAAAAAATATGGCGCTTACTAAGCAGCAGGTGCCCAGCCCTTGCCCGCAAGCTCATACCCTCCATCTGCTGTGACAAATCTGCTTAATAAATGGCATCCAGTTCTAGGGGCAGTACTGAATCAGCACAAATCGCAGTGTTTGTCAAGCACTTGCCTTGAGTTTCCTCTGACTAATGACCCAGTCAGGTGTGTGTTGGCGTGTGCGGACTGGGTGGTTGTAAAGGAAGCTACGTGGCATCCGATAGCACACACAGGGCGCTGATTTAGAGGCTACTTAGCTCTCAAATGAGCAGAGGAGCAATCAATTAGCAGCTTTAGCAACTATCACATTTCAGCTATCAGCCGTGGAAGTCCGGGTAGAGGCAGAGTCTATACGAACACACTGTCAAGCTGCTGCTGTTGTGGGATGAAACGCAAATTTGACCAAAATGTGACCACAGAAAATGAGTATCAGAAAAGTGTCATGTCAAGAGAGTTGACATTCAATGTTAAGTCAGTTCCATTACCTCATTAAACCCGATATACACTCCTTAAAAGCCATAATTCTGCTGATTATTGAATGAATTCTTTCAAACATGTTGGGATGAATGACTTTCTGTGCCATTTGATGGTAATCCTGAGTCTTAAGATTGGCCTACTTTAGCTCAGATACTGCATTTCTTGGAGCTCAGTGGTTCACAGGTAACCCGAACACTAAATGTCACTGAAAGCAGATAGGGTCCCACATATTGATTAATCTGGACATAATTGACTTGGAGATAGTATTCCAGTCATGTGCAAGTGAATTAATTAGTATTGTATGTGTGTGTCTGTGAAGGTAGTTTGGGTTATATTGCTTTGACAGTTTTGACAGTCAGGCCTCTACCACCAAAATCAGATCACCCATGTTTGTGCCATGTATGAACAGGGTCACAGACAAATCAGGTCACCATTGGTGGATGATAAGGACAAAATCCAGTCACATCATAATAGCAATATCAATATTTAATGATTTGGGTGGCAGCTAATAATTATTTTCCTTCATTGGTTAATCTGTGGGATGTTTTTTTTTTTTCAAATAGTCTGTTTAATATTTGGTCTATAAAAGTTCCAACCACAATATACCAATAACCAATGAAATTTACATATGAGAACATTTCCATAACACACATACTGTGCAGCCATGTATTATGACAGTGATGTCTTTGTAGTCCTACACATTAGTTTTCAGTATGAGGACAAACACCATCTGCAAACTTTAATTAAGGTGAACATAATCGGTGAACAGTGTAGGACCCTTTATACATAATCTCTTCAAATTTTATGATAATGCAGCTGAGCAATGAACCTGAACATATAAACAAGGCAACCAAGCGTGGGTTGGAGACACAGCCATTAACTGTGAACGATTAACAATCAAATAAAGGGGATTACATATCCTACACCATGCACTGTCTGCTGTGCATGTAAACACCATTAACGTTAAAGTTCAGAGTGAGCACACTTTACCTCGTAGTCAGAATTCTATTTCAGATGCAATGAGCTGTGGAGCAGTGCCAAAATCAAACAGTAGCACTGTCCGAATGCTAATGGATCCACTGTAGGTAAACACCAGAGCACCGCCCTTGTTTGCTAAGACTGCAGGCATCAGGAAGTAGAGCAGGAACAAGCCTGCTTCAGTATTTAACACAGCAGATGGTGAATGAATGTTCATGGTTATAACTGAAAATAAAACAAATACAACAGAATATATAGAGAATTAAGTAAATAAACATGAGATCTATCTATCTATCTATTGTTGTATCTATCTATATATATATTGTTGTATCTATCTATCTATCTATCTATTCTATCTATCTATCTATCTATCTATCTATCTATTGTTGTATCTGTAGTTCTTCCGGAGGACATTACAGTTTCCGCTCAAGCCACAAACTTTTCACCTTTCATTTTCTTTTACAAACACTTGACTGAACACATGAGTTTCTGGGTGCTGCTGAGATAATAACAACAACAACAACAACAACTACCAGAGTAAAATCTTAATAATCTTATAGAAAACAGGGAGGGAGTAAATGGGTCTTTCCGGGTGAAGGTGAGTCGGTTCATCGGGTCTGGTTCTCCCGTGTTGACCGTCTGCACTCTACGGTTCAGACACAGGGGAGGGAGCCCCCGTGCACAGGCGACCATTGGCGAGAGAACCCTCCGCTCCGAGTGAGCCCTCACACGGATAAACCCCTTCCGATGTACCCGCTGTCCACCCACGGTACGAGCAACTGGTTGTACCCGAAACCCTAAGTTCAAACCAGGGCTGTCAACTTCACCTCCAGCGCGGGGGGGAGAGAGAGAGACTATGGAAGGAGCCGCGGTGGCTCCACTCCCAGCCTCCCGCACTCCTGGAGCTCTCTACCGGACACAAACTGCCTCCGCTCCGGGAGGGACCGTCACCGAGAGCCCGCTGCGGTTTCACACGACACACGGAGGGAAACAATCATGTCACTCACCAGCAGCACCAGCGTGAACATTCTCGCCTCCTTCACCCGTCTCCCGCAGCGGGTCCAAGAGGCCATGATGCCGTTGCCACGTCTGGATACGCAGGCGCACTCGGATTCCCCCGCACGGCGCAGGGCACTCTGGGAAATGTAGGCGAGGGAATAGGCAGTTCCCGGGGAGGGATCGGCTGTTGCACCTGGCGCCTCCACCCCCACGTCCACCCCCCCCACCCCCCCCTCCTCCATGCTATCAGGGCGGTAAAGTGTCAGCACTGAGGTCTACATGATTCTGTTCTATCAGCATAATGCACACAATTAATTACACTACAGGGTAATTAGTAAATTGGCTTGTGATTGAATGGCTCTTAATTAGCTCTTCATCAATTACTTTTAGGTTCCTCAGGAATACTTGGTCTGATTATGGCAGTAAAATGTGCTCCTCAGCGGTTGATTCATGCACTGCTTGGGCCAATATACATATATTCATTTGTTTAACCCTTTGTTTTATATAAAGTATAAAAAGCAAATAAAACATCAATTATTTTTTATAGGCTAACATATTCCCCCCTGTATAGACGTAAATAAAGTCCACAATAAAAGGTTTGAATTTGAAAAGGAAATGTAATATAATAGAGTGTCTGGACTATTAACAGTTATTAACTCTATTTTATTATTCTGTTCGCAACCATGTTTAGTAGCTGCCTGCCAATCTGATTTAAAAAGAAATAAAACGGCATAAATTAGTGGTTTTCCGACTCAACATAGGTTTGAAATGATAATTTGGTTCAGTTTATATTGTTTTAAATAATATACACCTTTCTCTATAGGTAAGGAGAAGCACTACCCAATTACTTTTCACAAACCCCCGATATTTCATCTGTGAAATGTGTACATTATGTAAATATTTCCGTATTTTATTTGTATTTTTCATATTTATTCTATTTGATACTTTGACATGTTCGCTTGTCTACTGCATGCACTGTAAAAAGGGAATTTCCCTAGCGTAGGATCAAGTTTATCTTATCTAAACTAAACTGGATATAAATCGAGTTTAGTTTATTTCACGCAACATGAATACCTGAATGAAATCTAAAAGTATGTTGGCTGTGGTTAAAACCAGTACTGGCTTATATACAAACCTCACCCAAAGGATATACAAAAGATAAACATCAGGATCTCTAACCCCCATTTTCATAACCTCTGATCACTGATAGGAATAGAAGAGATGTGTTGTGCCATTTTAAAAGCCTGCAGCTGCTTACTAGTGGCGTTTGGTAGTTTTTCTTATCATTTACACACCTTTTTAAAACATATATGTTATTGTGGTCAGTATATTAAAATAATAGTGGATGGTTCAGATTCCCAATCAAGTTCAACACTATATGAAAGTCTGGTTTAATGAAATAAAAATGTTTGCTCAGTCTAAACCTGGCTGAGAGAATAGAATAAATTTGAATGCACACTTTATTTAAAGATCCCATTAAGATACACTCTTTTCTGTCTGTGAGTCCTGGTCGAGCAGCAATGAAGTAAACAAGTTTGAAATATAAATACAAGCAGGGACAAATAACACACCAAAAAAATAACCCGCATGCCTGTGACCCAGAGTAAGCATCAGATGGACTTCATATGTGAACTGTCTGAGTTTCATTGTTTTCTTTGGACAAACCAGAAAAGCAAAAGGGAAATGCAATTCGTATATACACCCATTGGAGTTACATTGCCAGGTTACCCCTCACACTGGCACACAGCAGGCACTGTTGAGACCCAGACAACACAACAACATGTGGGACCAATCCTTCCCAGCAGCCCCGGTGTCTCTCCCTCAGGTCCGAGCTGCGATTCAGCCCCAGACACATCCTGCTTCTCGTCGAGGACGCGACACTCCTCCACCTCTCCGGGGGTGTCCATGAGCACTTCCTCCACATTGCGCCTGCAAAAGAAAAAAATCGGACCCCGTCTTCCTCCTCCTCTCTCCCACCCCTCCTACCTCTCTCCCCCCTGCCGTCCCCTCCTCAGCCGTGTGGTATCGCCCGACCATCCAGCAGGGAGGCAGAAAGAGAGAGAGAGAGAGAGCGCAGTGTTTGGCTGCAGGTCGCCCTGAGAGGGACGCGCACAGCGGCTGAGGAACACAACACTAGACCCGTGTCTCTTACTAGTCTGGTTCTCTCCTCGTCTCCACCTTGCTTTGTCACCAACTTGGGGAATACTATCATCATCCAAGGTAAAAGGAAATGTCACTTTTTTTTCATTCTGGTACAATACCTGAAATGACTGATACAAAGCACTTTTTCAGGTGGTTCGCGCACCAGTTCTCAGCCTGAATATCGCTTCTAATTCGCGTAAAGAGGCGAAATCGATGTTGTTTGAGTTTGGATTGAGGTGTTGGATTTTTTACAGTGGAGATCAAATCAACACAATATCCATTTTTATCATGTTGAGTGACCTCCTTAGATTAAAAAAACACCCTCCATCACTAATGGATTGGCTATACCCGGGAGCTTTATTCAGCCGTGCTGTGGGGTCCGTTTTTCTCTGGACCAGTATTCTCTGCGCTTTGTTTGACTAATGGGGCCGTTTTGAATCTAAATATCAAATACTTTCCCGTCTTTTCGTCCACTTTGTCTTTCCCACTGTTTCTGCTGAGCTGCTGTGTCCGTCGATGCAGCGTGTGTTTTTCAGAGCGGTTGGGTTCTTTATGCCACGGCCAGTTTTACTTTCCACTCACGTTTCATCCCAGGATCAGAGGAGTATTTGTGGGGCTGCTGGAGCTGCCTGTGCCTGCCACATTAGTACCGTCACAAACTTACTTTGTGCTGCTCGCGGACCTCTATATTCCTCATGGTTTTCACATGTAAACTTTCAAGATAAACCCCTCTCGGGGAAAATGAGGATTAACTGTTTCAATCGTGCGTTCCAAATGCGTTTTCTCTCTCAAATCGACAATTTTTAAACGTGGTAATCTAATTTAGACCCAGAACATGTGATCTCAAACTGATCACCATGTTGTCCCCTTTTCAACTTCTGCTGGTGAACTTCGTTGACTGGCTCCGGACTGCCAACAATGACCTCATCCCTTATTAATTCCAAATTAACAGGCTTTTTACGCGCGCAATGAGCAGCTTTTTACGCGCAACATTCACACATTCAAACAGCCGCGTATTCGGTGCAGGCTCGCAGCAAACACTGGTGCGACTAATTCTGCGTGAAAACACACAAGATTCAGCTCAGAAAGTCATTATTCATGAGCTTGTCACTTGGATGAATTGCTTCTCCATGTCTCTCCCCCACCGCCTTGTGCAGACGCTGTTTCATTTTTAATTCAAGAGAGGGATAAGTGTCCAGCAGAAACTGAGGGATGTGGCACAAAGAAATGCAGTATTATGAAATAAAGTGGGACATTTATCTCCGGTGTGCATTTAAGTGGATTGTTCTGAGGAGCAGGTGGTGGTGGTGGTGGGCTGTGACGCTGCAGAGCACCAGAGGGCAGTGTTGAGCAGCACGTTACAGCTGTGGTAAACACCTTGCCAGGTGAAGCTTGGACTATCTCCACAGGTGGACGCGCACACGCACACACACGTATTTGCAGACCAGATTGTTTGTGCGATGGAGCAAAAGGTGCAGCACTCATCCAAGCCTGGACAAATTACAACATCTAGGGACACTGCTTTAATGGATTATTGCTCGTATGAATTTTTTTTTCTCCCTTTGCTTCGGCTGATTAAATGTCAAGCACTCTGAACAATGCTTTCATTTGCAGCCGGTTTACAGCTTTTTGTGCATCAAGCTTTAATTTTCCAAGGCTTAAAATATCACGTTCATTCGGTTAAATTCATCAAACTTATTCACTTGAAAAGCTTTTTTCCACCAACAACCAACATGGGACTTTTTGAGCCTTTTTTAAAGAGCTGTGCTGTTTTTCATCTCCAACTTTTTTTTTTTTGTTGAGCCTCAGTTGTTCAATATCTTTTTAGCGGCATCAATGACGAACACTGTTATTCATCAACATACAAATGGCTCTCACATATAACCGTGGATGGCTGCTTTGAGGTTTTGGGAAATGTGTCAGTTGAAATAAGACGTTTGTGTTGCTGTTCAGCTTTTTTTAAAACTGCTTTGCGTGGACAGTAAAATACTATGGCTCTGAAACCATTTGGTAACTCTAATTAATGATCTAATAAACAAAGATTCATAAGCTTATTAGTTTGCTACAGTATTTCCCTCTCAGTGGACAACATGGCACAGATTCCTAATCCATATCTCAACAACTTAATTCTCTTCATCAGGAATTAAAAATAGAAGTTGGCCCCACTCTTGTTTTCACTTTGTTCATTAATCAGCACATGTGAAAGTCCCATATCTCCCCCCATCTTTTGATTGATATTCATATATTCTCACAGGTTTTGTCGGGCCGCATGCTTGTCTTATGGATGATTAATGCTTTTGTTGTTTGAAGAGCAGTTTTTAGTATCATGGGTCGCTCCTTTCAAATGGAAAACCAGTTTTCATCTTTGATGAACTTATGAGGGCTCTTGACAGGTCCTGGCAGGGGGAACCAGTCCAGTCCAGCAGAGTAAAAGAGTTCCAGCACAAGAGATTCACTCCCCCACCCCCAACTCCTCTCACACCGCCTCGCCTCTATGTTCACTTTCTCCTCCGCTCTGTTTCTCTTTCTCTGCTTGATGTCTTTGTAGTTAGTGTTTGAAAGTGTTTTGTTTTTGATTATACTGTACGTAAGGGTCTGTATCGTTGTGGCATCTGATGTCGACATGAATAATTCATTTTCATTAACGAATATGATAGGTGCGGAGTAGATGAGCTGACAGCCTCTTCATCAAAGTATTAATGATGCATATTTTAAACCGAGCCATGCGGATTACTTCTGTCGTCGGCATTATTTGAGAGGGGACAAACGCATATAAAAGTTTAATGTCTGCAGGAACTTGATCTGTCCTCTCTCCTCTGACCAAGATTACCTCTCTAAGAAAGAAAGGGAGGATAGTCTGACCTCCATGACCGTGTATCTGTCTAAAGAGATAACAGAGGGATACAGATAACAAGAAGACTCAGTCCAGTCTGCGGTCACACCCTTCACATATCTGCTGGTCTATAAAAATAGAAAATAAGTTTGAAGGAAAAATAATCCGTCGACAGACTGTTTTGTCATTTCACGGGAAAACTTCCCCTAATCGGAGGTGGGAACTGTTACAGCTTTGTTTGGTTTTTAATGGATGTTAAATAAGAATTTCAGGACATCTGACGGAGCTCAGCTCAACCACACTCGCCGAGTAAAATCTCACGTTTCTTTTTTAAAATTCCTAACATGAGTGCAACCACCACAAAGATGCATTTCCACACTTTAAAACCCGGGAAGGATGCTCTAAGACCATGCTGCGAGGCAGCGAGTGGCCACCTGAGACGTGCTCTGCCTACTGTTGGTCTTGATTTTGCTCCTTTTTTTTTCCACAAAGCCTGAGCTTGGTATGTGAGAGTGAAGCAGAGAGATTTCAGACTTTTAAAGTGGCCTTCTTGAGCAGGATTCACATGGTAATTAGGTCAGGGGACACTGAGGGAAAACAAAGCTGTGTGCATGCAACAAGAGCAGCAAACATACTGCGTTTTCCTCAAGATGTTTCGAGGCGGAGAAGAGACTGGCAGAGATGCTTCTCTTTATATTCTGAAAACAGAGACTGTTACTCTCTGTTATGTAAATACGATGCCAGATTTGAAATCAAGGCTTCAGGCACTGTGGCTTGTGGCGGCACAGCCTTCACCTCAATATTCACTGTGGTCTTTATACTTTGAATACAAAGCTGCACTGCCTTGTCACCTGAATGTGACATAAATGCTGCCACTTTCCAGTTGAACGCTCGCTGGTGCCTGATTGAGGTCCTGTTGACATGAAATCTTTCTATTTGAAGACTCGTGCAGAAACGTCCACATTTTGGCTGAGGCTCTTCTTTAATAGGCTAATGTGAACGTTCTTTGGCCAAATCTACTGTCAGCAGCAACAAACTGCAGCTTGACAGATACACTGTGCTTCACTTGAGCAGCACCCCGATGAGAATCCGCCTTCAGCAGAGAGAGGCCAGCGGTCTGTGTGGTGCAGTCTCAGCCGGTGGGTCGAAATGAATAATTCCACCATGTCTGTCTGGGTCCCTTCAGCCTCCCAGGATCTCATTGTTTCCAAATGCAGAGTGCACTTGGCGTGGCCTTCGCCCGCAGTGTCAGCCTGTTCGTAACCTGGTCTCTCTCTCTCTTTCTCTGCCTTGACACACTACCTCGCCTTCGTTGATATCTGATTCGGCTGCAGCTCTCCCTGAAACCCTGCTAATTAATGCTTGATGCAACTCAACAGTCTCAATTTGTCTCTGGAACTTTTATCATCAATGTTTTTCTTGTCTTGTAATTACTGTGCCGGGTATTTAACTAAAAAGTGAATCATTTATAATTTATTATTGGACCTTCTCTCTGTTTTATATACATTGCATAAATATAATTTCTTTAGCTGTCACCTTCAGCTTTAGGAAGTTATGATGGACAATAATCTTTTTATTTTTATTATTTTATGAAGTGATTTTATATATTAAAAGATAGTAAACATATTAATCAATACCAAGCAGTAGGTTTTACTATTGGTAATTCTAAAGGATAGTTTGGAAACAGAGGGCTTTGTCTTTAGTGTCAAACTACTCTTTTCTTTTGTCACATATTCCTTTTGTTGCCCCTATGAGGTGTGTGAGAGTGTGTGTTGAATGCCGTCATGCGCTCATTCGTGCGTGTGCGCATGCGTGCATGTCTGAGCAATTTGATTTTTCTCTTTGTATGCATGCGGAGCGGACGTGAAGGCATGTGCCTTTTCTCTCCCCACCCTCCTCTGTTCAGCCCCGGCAAGGTCTGAGCAGGGTGGGAATAAAAGGAGCGCAGGAGGAGGAGAAAGTGCTCCCACAGTTGATTTGGCCATTGTGGGGGGAGGAACACTATTCCCATTGATGCTGTGGACGCATGGCTGAAACCCACAGATGCTTTAGGAAGGAAGCTTATTCAAAGCTTGTTGTGACCCTGAGGACCGGGTTGGAAGATGGGTGTTGAGCCCATTGTGGGGACGGTGGGAACATTGTCCCCGCTCCGCTGCTTTAATACCACTCTGTACCAGAGGTTCTGTGAGCTGGTTGGTCTCTCTCAGGTCGTCTGGTTGTGCTTTACAAGATACTGGATCCGACTCATGTGAGAGGTCTCTCCCAATTTACTCAATGAGATCAAAACATCTGAGAAACATTTTCCTATTGTGATTCACAATTTCATTTATAAAGCTAAATAAGAGTTGGGTGAACTTTACCAGTAACATATCACTTTACTGTTTATATAACTTGACTCCATTTCGAATTTGTAATATCATCTTTGAGGCTGCATTATATTTTAGTAACACAGATTTGAGACAATCCATGGCAATAAAACAGAAATGATTAGAACCACACACATGCATGTTTATCTTTTCTGAGAGGTTCCACCATGCATTTCCATCGTAGCTGCAGAGGCGAAGTGGTGACATGTTGATATATTGCTGTAAAAACTCTTCAGCAGGAGGTGTTTCACAGTCAAGACAAATCTAATTTATCTATATAGCCCATCACAAACCGCAAATTTGCCTCAAGGGGCTTCAGAATCTCTCAGTTCGGTTAAGCACATTTTTATCCATAAGTGCGATCCTTCTGTAAACTCATGCAAGTAGGTGTATCTGCCATAACTTAACCAGACTTTAACCACAGAGCTGACTCGCATGGATCCTGAAGGTACTGGAAAATTGGCTTTTCTCAGTGTAATGAACTTTCTAGTGTTTATTATATAGTGAAAAATTACCAAATTACTAAATATTATGGCATATCTCTTTAAATCACTATAAACAATGAAATCCAAAGCGACAAGTGTTTTTAAGAGACTTCATCAAACATGTTACTTTTTCTTTTGAATCCTCTGCACTCCGAGTTTTGTGTATTTTACTTTGAACAGCCCCATTGTACGTGTCTTTTAAGAAACCCTCCAAATGGAATAAGGCTCATTTTTACCCTGGTGTACCCTCGAAAAATGGTTATATCTCTTCCAAATGGAGTCACGGGCAGAGAGCTAAACTCCCTCCTCTCCTCTGTGCTTGGTGAAGTAATAGGTTTGCAGTAAGCCCTCCAAATAAGGATTGGATTAGGACACATTGGCAACTCCTGGAATATTTATCTGGCTGTGTATTTACACACCCACAGGAAAAAGAGCGACGCCGTAATATGTTAGACCAGATTCGCTTTTTGCGTGTTGGACGTTTAACAGGCTGTCCTGATTCCGAGTGTCATCTCAACAATAGCAGCTGATTTGGAGGCGATTAGCTGAAACAGATCAGAGTTCCTGATGTGTTTACCTTTTATTAGTGTGTTTTCAGTATTCGACTCCGATGAACTCTGATAGGTCATATAACTGACTCATTAGCGAGCACAGCACGTGCATATCTGCTGGTCAGCAACTGTTTGTGTGTCCGCTTAATTTTTTGCTCTGTGTTTGCAGTATAATGGCCGGGAAATGAGCTGTTAGCACAAGCAGGCAGCTGCTCTCCGCTTCCACCGTCATCCATGTCCCTGTAGCACGTGTAATTGGACAACCACATGTCAGGCTGTGACTTGCAGTATGAGCCTAATGATTTTGCAGCAATAACTATGATGAGAGCAGTTGTCTCTTTTGTCCGATGTTGGCTGGAAATGTGATGCGGAGGCTCAAGCCACTGGAGAGCAGAGGGTGAACTGGTGGATTAAAACTGAAACAGCTAGAATGGCACACAGTCGAACAGATATACCTCCACCAAAGCCCAGCAGTCCCCTCATGAAACCACATGTAAACCTGCTACATCCACATTTTTACTAAGATCTGCGCCAATTGGAAACACAAAATTTGCCGGATTTATCTCTCACTGAGATGATGAGTTATTCTTTGCATGGGAAAATGTAAAAAAAAAAAAAAAAATGTGCCTCATCTTGTTAAAGAACGTGTCTGGTTGTGTTTTCTTTCTTGGCCCATGTTTCATCCATCCACCAAGTTTTGCAGAAATCTGTTCAGTGATTATTTTTTGCGATATGAATAAATGATTGTCACTCACAGATACAGCGATGGTCATTGCATGAGCCGGCTCTGATGATTTTGGTGCCTGAGGCAAGATTCTAGCAGGTTCCCCTTCAATCATAGACATTTAGCTTCATCATATCACGTTTCATTTGTAAAAAAAAGTTTAAGTTTAGATATCCTTTTCTCCTCTAATTTCTCATGCCTGTTTGGATGAATGGCACGTCTGGCATATACTGCCTATTCCCCCTTGCCGGCCTCGTCTGTCGTGATCTTCTCTGAAAATAAAGTGACCAATTCTTTAGAAAAAAACAAAACATTGCAAATTTCAAACCCCTCTTTATTTTTCCCATCTCATCTCCCACTGACAGAGTGTGGCTGCCGTCCCATTAAGCTGTCAGCAAACAGCAGAGCAGAGGATGCATCACAAAGAGCCTACTATTTGAACTGTGGGGGGTGGGGAGTGGCATTTCTGTCTTTTCCTTTACTGTGACAAGTTCATCTTTCCCCTGTTGGAATCCGGAGCCTCTAAATGTTTCATGTGTTATTAGTGACCTCGACATGCAGACACACAAGCTTACATGTGGGATAATTAAATGTCTCCTCAGTGACAGCACGAGAAATCCGAAAAACAGTTTGTTAGCTGCCTTTAATATATCATATACCCTCATGCTGACTTGTCATCTTTCACTCTGTCCTTCTTTTGTACTCAATCCCAAATATTCACCAGTGCCTTGAATCGGCCTTTCTAGGTTAAATTCCGGAGATTGCACATGACCTGAGACGGAGAGAGTGGTCCTGAACCGAGGAATGAGTAACAAAGAGAAGTAATAACAGAGACCAAATACCATTTTGTGTGGCAGCCAAAAGCCTATTTTACATCCCAGATGCAGAAGGTATCTCGACATTTCACAGCGACCATCAGACCGTGCGGTTATTCAGTGTCTGAGGTTGAAAGCTTTTTCCTATTTGACCAGGGCAGCAATGAGCACCTGGTGTAACCTGCCAGACATTCAGGAGAAATTATTCCAGTGTGTCTTTTGACCTTTTTGTTTGGGCCTTGCCAGAAATCTCTTGGTCTTAAGCCAACAGAGAGCTTTTCCTCCAACAGTGGCAGATCATTTTGTTTGTGGCGGATTCATGTTGCCTGTCAGCTGAGCTAATTTCTGGAGCTGAGGCTCACGAGGATCCTGAATCAACAGCTCATCTATCGGATTATTCCAGATATCTGTCTGTCTGTCTGTGGAATTCATATCTCGAGAACCGTTCATCTTATCAGCTTTACAATTTGCATGTGTATTGTTAAGGGCCAAAGGAAGGGCAGTGCCAAACCTGGTGCAATTTGAACACGTTCATATTTAATGATAAATGAATAAACAGGCAACTAGCGCCCTGTAGCAGTCAGTGGAGTTGTCACGGCTGTTGCCGTAGTTGATCCTCCGTCATGGCAACGACATTCATAGAATCACTTCCTATCTAGCAAATAGTCTGCACAATGTTCATTTTGTTGCAGTAATGCTTTATATCATGCGAAATTACAAACTTTATTTTGAAAAGTTGTGGTCTGAAGATTTTCTGTTGCTTAACAGATCTCTGAAACAGCCAACTTGCAACGTATGGAAAAAATGAGACGTTATATCAATCATTCAGACTTGTGCTGTATATAAGCCACTCAATAATAAAGCAAATTCAGTTTCACTTTATGAAGACTATAAGATCTTCACTGCAGATATACTAGGTAGGATGAACATAAAGTCTTCTAACTTAACCATAGACTGTGAACAAAAAGCTCTGCACACAACATCAGACAACAAAACGGTTTGAGGAGGACTCGCACATAACAAGGAATGAAATGGGTCCAGAGCTTTAACATGGTACAAGAGAACAGGACATTCCAAACAGGCAGGTTTAGAACGGACACGTTAGTTAAACAGTACTTAAAAGGGAGAATATGTCCGGCCACAGGCCTCTTATGAGTGTAACAGCAAACACGAGTGTACACCCTTAAAGATTATGACCCTGACTCGATGTTTGATTGCAGCGCACCACACAAAGGTTCCTCTGTCTTTCACCAGCGACACGTCTGACAGACGAGAGTGAGGGAAAATGTTTGTTTTCAAGTTGACACAGTGGTCTGCTGCTCGTACGTTTTGCCCCTCGAGCATCAAGTGGTCAACTGTAAACATTTCTCTTGTGTGTCCCACCACCTCTGCAGCACCGCCGAGTTTGGTTCGCAGTTGGCTTTGGTTACTATGACGATAGAAGTGGCTCTTGACGGGGGGGAAGGAGGGTCTGTTTGAGGCTGAGAAAGAGGAGAGTGTGACAGTGATTAATGTCCCGGCAGAAATGGAGACAGTCAACTTTCGGGGCCCGCGGTCGACATCACAGTGTCAAGGAGCACGCTGCCCCCCCCCCGACCACCACCGGCACAATATCGGAGAAAGTTTAATCACAATCCTGTGAATTATTTATTATACAAAAATCTATTAGTTTTACACTTGGCGGATGAAAGTCGGAGCAAAAATTCAGTGTTGGATTAAATCAAGAAGGAAATGAGATCCACCTGTGAGTCTCGTAGAATCAGTCCTCGATATCCGGCTAATGGAAAAACATTTGTCTCTGCGTCTGACGAGTTGAGAGTGCCTCTTCTCCCGGGTGGCGTGGTTAGAGGGGCGTCTAGTCAACTGAGTCACAAGACGCTGCAGTTACTCTGCAGCTTGTTAACAAGTAAGTGAAGTGATGGAAGACTCGAGGCTAAAAGTCTGCACGATGGAGATAAGCAGCCAGCTGTGCTTCTTCATCCCAGTGTCCCCCTCCTCAACAAGAAAAGCTCCACAAACGCTGCGGCGGGATATTTGACCAGTCTCGATTTGAGTTTGTGCCTCATAGACATCACCGACTGCAGTATTTGGATAGTCTGCCTCTGCTTGCACATGCAACCACACGTGCACAACTCATTCTCTCCTCATGCCTTACACACATTTTTACAAAGAAACAACCTCAAAGCTTTCCGTAGTTCTTATTCCTCTTTCATGTCCCCCACCTGGATCTGAAACTCCATTAGAGCTCCTTTTGAGGATGCTGGTCCCAGCCGGAGTTTTCTCACTTGACTGCCCCTTTACTCCACCGCTCCATAGCTCTGCAGGTGAAAGGAGCCTCTGTTAAGTTGCTATAGTACATAATGTGTGTGTGGGCACCATGTACTGCAATTCAAGTTTGTCAATTGCAGTACATAATAAAAGCCTTTTTCCTCTTTCTCCTTTTCCTCTTTCTATTCCTCCCCCTCTTCTTTCTCTTCTTTGTTGTGTTCTTTTTCCTCTTCATATTCTTCTTCCTCTTTGTTGTCATCTTTCTTCCTCTTTGACATCTTCATCTTCATTATTTTCCTTGTCTCTGCTTTAGTCATTGTCATCTTTATTTTGTTGTCTTCATCGTCTTTGTCATCTTATTCGGCGTCTTCGTCTTCCTCATCTTCTGTGTCATCTTAGTTCTCCTCTTACTCTTCTTCGTCGCAATCTTCATCTGCATGGTTTTCCTCTTCGTCTTCATCTTTTTGGTCCTTCCTCTTTTTCTTGTCGTCTACTTATTTTTCTTCCTTCTTCTTTCTATTCCTCTCTCTCTTCTCTCTCATCATCTTCCCCTCCATTCCTCTCCACCTGACACCCCAGCAACCCACAATCAAACACTCTTCCCTCTCTGTGACTTGACCCTCCGGCTCTCATCTTGTATTGGCGGCCGTGTAAAGGAGCTCAGAGCACACCAGCTATGTGATGCTGGTGTAAGAATTGGAGAGGGCATGATGAATGAGCTCCAGACATACACACATTCCTTTGTGTAGTCATCAAACCCTAAAGGAGGTAATGTTACCGTGTCATTTTTCCACACCTGTCTGGCCTCTTTACTGTGACCTCAATGGAATTGGTGTGTGCGCCTGTTGTTTTCATATTTCAGTTTGTAAAACACCACAGGTCGTTTCGAGGAAGTGGAGCGATTTCTAGCAATGTGTACAAATCAGCCGCTGGATGTTTGATCGTGGAGTAAGTGTCTGACCCGCTCACAGCAGATTGCTCTTGCTAGCGTTGGCCAGCAGCTCCATTCATCACCCACCAGGAGAGCGGCTTTAGTCAACCGCTTTTCAAACTATGGCTGATGTCCCAATAGCGGTCATGAACCCACAGTATGTCTCTAAATGACAAGAATATATTAAAAAATCCATCCAGTCTGTCTGGTGTGTGAGCCCTGCTGCATGTGTCAAAATGGCAAGATAACTTACAAATTTTTCACCTCTGTTCGTTGGTTGGTTTGTATGTTTGTAAGCAATATTACACAAAAAAAAATCAATTGAACAGATTTCCAGGGAACTTGAAGGATGTAGAATTGGCCGGGGAACAACCCGTTAAGTTTTGGTGCGGATCTGGAAGTCTGTCTTCATCTGTGACTGTACAGGAATGGAGGCTTCATTCCTAACTGATTATTTTAAGATTCACTTACCACCACATTTCACATCTTTGCAATTAATGAAAAAGGCTCAAGTGTCAATGTCCTTGGTAAGAATCTGGAGTCAGGAGATAAGTGAAGATGTGTTTAATGTGTGAAATATCACCACTTAGAGAAGGAAATATACATGACGGGAAGGAACTCATCAAAAGCTTCACAGTTAATTCAAAAGCATATGAAGTAGCACTTGGCTGCTCATCCTGGAATGGGTTGGCACAGGAAGGATCCACCCGTTGGATCCCTTGTTGCTGGGAAATGGAAGGACACATTTCTCGTGTTTGAAGGAGCCTTCGAACTGGAACAGCCTAGTCGCGGAGCTGTGATGGGATGCTGCCCCTGAATTGGGAGGCTGGACGGGACAAAAACATGCAGGTCACCAGAAAACAACAATTTCTGTATTAGCAATATTTTTGATCATTGCAGCTTGAATATATGTTTATCCTCCAAAAGAGAAATGCTCTTTCAAAAAGTGTTACACAAAGATGGTTGTCTTATATTGAGACCTACATGGGTATCTGAAGATAATCAAGAATTAAAAAGATATTCTAGTGAGGTCCTGTGTGCATATGTGCATGAATTGCATTAGTATTTCCCACCAATGCATTTTCATTCTGTTGTGTCCTTGCAGTCTCTGTAACTGAATCTGTGTCCAAACATCTGTCCTTGTTTATTTCTCTCTGCGCTAAATCCATTTCTTTACCTCCAAATACAGACTCTATTAACCCCATTCATCACAACTACACTTTAATCATTTTATCATCACCTGGCCGGACAAACATGCTGTATATGATGAAGGCAGATGGATTAATACTTACATCATGGCATTGCAGCGCTAGCAATTACCACTGGGTACAGACAGGCCGGTGTGTTTGTGTTATTTAGACACATGCTGCTCTCTCGTTTTCTGCAGCGCTTTTGCTTTTGCTTCTCATTTCGGCTCCAGTGAATTATGACACCCTCAGGGAGCAGTGAGACGACAACAAGAGAGAACCACCCTTCACGCAGCTTCGTGCTCAGATGTCTCATTTTTAGTGCCGGCCCTCTGTATGCAGATGAAGATGTCTATCTTCCGCTCACCTTGAGAGGATAAGTTGATTTGGCCATCAGCGTACATGCAGTATGTGTGGAGATGCTGACTTTAAGCCTGTGGCTCTAACACAGCAGGTTGAGGTTGAAGCACATTCAGCTAAAATCTGACAGTATATTAAAAGATGACTTTGCTTTTGGAAAATAAAAGTTCACCCGACTGTTTAGCCAGGGCTTAACAAAGACATTTTAAACACCTACTGTCTGTACACTATACGTGCCCTTTTTTAACCAAAGGGTAGCAATGCTGAAATTACATCACATGAAAATAACAAAAGTTGTCCTATTGTTGTTATTTGCACATATTTATTTTTGGTATTATCCTGTTTAATGTCGACAATTCTAGTTTACATTCTCATAGTTAAATACCTGGGGAAAACATCCAAGTTTTATAGTTGCACAAAATACGGCCACAGTCTCTTCTTCAGTTGCTGGATATTGGCTTTATGCAATTTAACATTATGATCACAGTGAAGTGACCTTTGACCATCAACACTTCAATATTTTGTCCCTTAAGGCATTTGTGTTAAATTTTGTCGTAGTTACCATATCTGAGTTTTGACCTCAGATCACCAAATTCCTATCAGGTCATCCCTCAGTCTGACTATATAAATACTTTATTTAACCAGGGAACACTTTTACTGAGATCAGAATCTATTTTACAAGAGAAACTGAATGTTTCTGTAAGATGTAATGAAATTCTCTCTGGACCTTGACCTTTTACCACAGCAATTGAATGAGTTCATATCTAATCAGTTCATCTCTGAGTCCAAGGGAGCATTTGTGCCGAATTTTAAAGCATTTATTCAACGCAATCCTGAGATATCACGTTCAAGAATGCCAAGGCATAAACACACATTGCATGGCCAAATGTATGTGGACACTAGCATTAAAGGTTTTTTACTAGGTAGAAAAATGTACCTGTCCCAAACCTTGAAAAAGAACACAAACATGCAAAGGTTCTGCATGTGCACAGGGGCGTCCACATCCTTTTTGTCATTTAGTAAAATGTGTATTTTACAGTGGTGGAAATTGAGAGTAGCTTCTCTTCTGCCCGCCTCTCTCACTTCTCTGCTCACAAACCCTCCACACTGATCTGTACCACCCTCTATGCCCCCTGCTGCTTCCACAGTGTGCCCCTGCTGGCGTGACGCCCAGACACCCTGGCGATTTACAAACCAGCGGTGATGGCGGCCGTGCCCACGCGTCTTTGACTTTGCTGAAGACGTGCTCCCATTCATTAAGGCAGCATGAATGACAGAGGGACACTTGTGTTCTGCGGCTAGAGGGAAAAACAAGACATAAAACATGGGGCTGTTGTTTGTCGGAGCATCAGTTTGTGGTTGTTAGAATGTCTTTAACTTCAGGTGTCTTCTCTTTGTCCGTCAGATCGTCTCTTTCTTCTCTGTAATTGTTTTTGTATCAGAAAGGAAAACTGCTGATGATCTGAATGAGTGTTTACTGGCGGCATTTTGTGAGCAGGAAGCTCTTTGCCTTCGCTTCTTTGTTCTCTCGTGAGCTGTACACCTTGGATTAGTTTCATCAAACGCTCAAAAGATTTTTTACAATCCTCACTCTCTGCAATCTGAAACACACGGAGAGAGTTTAAACCTTTTGTTTGTCTGGTAATTTCCATCAGCTTGCTCTGCGCTGCAGGTGTTGCCAACAAGTGTTTTGTTTGCACTGCAACTCGCTTCTTCTATGAGCTCATGTGGTGTCAGTGGTTTGATGAGTTTCAGTAAACACAGTAAACGTCTCTGTACAGTAGACGCATCAGATGGTCAGTTTCTTTTATTTTGCGACATTTCATAATTGCAGAGTCATATTCTATGAATATTAATTACCCCATTGTGATTTTCTTAATTATCTTAAATGCACCATGAAAGTCGTTGGCACAATTATTCAGAAATGCTCCGAGGAAGATGTCAGGAACACAGACTGTCGGGGTCCTCTTGTCCTCTTTGTCCTTTAGCCATCTAGGTGTGTGAGTGTACTCGTTTTTAATGTCTATTTAGGACCTTGTTCAGAATAAACACTGATCTTGTCAGGACCAGTAGACTTTATTGGGATCTCTGAGGTCCTGGTTAATATGTGTGTGTGCGTGTGCTTGTGAAAATATTTCCGCCTGCTTTAAAGAAGTTTGAAATTTGACTCTTAGATGTTTGTTGAATTGGTTTTAGATGCTCCATTACCACTTCATGTGATACTCAATTTATACTATACAGACCTTTTATTTATTCATACTTGTAACATCACTTCTTGGAGCCATTCATGTCAATAACACACAGCGAGGTAGTTTGATATAAGGAAATTGAGAAACGTGCAGGAGGTTCGTGCTGTGGGATTGTTGTCACCATTACCACTGATGTAATCATATGGCTGTGGCTGAATGGTAGAGCATTCGTCCTCCAACCTCCAGAAGGTCAGCAGTTTGATCCCCAGTCTTCCCCATCTGCATGCCGAAGTGTCCTTGGGCAAGATGCTGAACCCTGATTTGCCCCTCGTGTAACAAAAATAGTGCTGCAAATAGATGCGCTGTAAAATGTGTGTGAATGGTAAACTGCAATGTAAAGCGCTTTGAGTGGTCATCAAGACTAGAAAAGCGCTATATAAATACAAACCATTTACCATGCAATAAATGACTAAGATAATCCTACATATTAACTAAAGCAAACACATCAGAGCCTCATGAGGGCACAGAGAATGACACAGTTTGAATTTGGTTGTCGGTCGCTGTGGTGAAGTGGTTAGCACTGTTGCCTCAGAGTAATGTGGTTCTGGGTTTGAACCTGGTGACTGGCTGGGGTGTTCTGTGTGGCCTCGGAGTCTGTTCTCCCTGCGACCCTCAAAAGTAAGATGTACAGTGAATGGAAGTACAGATGGATTTTATTGTCGAGCACAATAGCAGAGAATAAAAAATAAATCAAATCTAATGAAAACTATTGGTGCAGATTATACCTTGAAATTGTTATGATGACTTTTTCCTGCAGTGTATGTGGATGCGGGTAAAGCAAGTGACTCATTGAGCAGATGTGCTTCCATAACTTGTAAGCACTGTAGTTTTAGATCAGTGTTGAAAAGCATATTGGCGACTCTGTGATGAGTGGAGCTACTAAGCTCCGCGATGCAGCAGAATGACCTCGCTGCTATGAAATACTCTGAAATAAACGACCTGGCCTTCATCCAGCTCTGTGGCCCTGCCTCTGCTGACAACAGCCGTTTGATACTGGAGGACAGGACGAGTCCGCTCTCCCACTGTATACGTGTGTGTGTGTGTTTCTGACACTCCCTGTGATCTAATGTGGTAGCGCTGGCCTCCAGGGACACCCACAGACAGTTGGCTGGCACAGGAATCTGATGAAGACTAAAAGACTCGTCCTCCTCCAACGCCACTTCTCTGTTTTGTCTCCTCTCTCTTTCTGTGCCAGAGTCGGATGCAGCACAGGTGGACGGTTTCAAAGCCTGCACTGTAATCCCAAGGCTACGAAGGGAAGGAAAAAAAAATCTAAGACATGCAAAACTTACTTGACTGAAAAGGTGAAAGTGTTGGCTCGTGATAAAAGAATGAATTTTCATTACATCAGAGGGATCAGTGAGTGGAGCGATGCAGCAGAGCTCATCTTCTGTGATGGATGCTTTCACTGTCATGCTTTACTGTACGTTGTTTCAATGTTTTATGTTTGTACAAAAAGTCGCTGCTTTTTTTTAATGGGCTCTCTTGCTGACTGAGTCAACCTCATCCCGGGCTTACTGTTTTTCCTATAAATGATTCATAACAGTGCATTAATTGTGGTGCAGTTATCGAGCACGTCATCCTGCCTCCGCACTACGTTTGTGGCTTTCCACACCAGCACTTTACTCAATGGCTTCTATTAAAACTCCCTTATCAGCTTCTTACTTATGGCTCGACATCAAGTGAGCATAAGTCAGTTTTATTGATATTGCCTAAAATCACAGATTTGCTTCGGTGGGCTTTATGACCTGTACAACATGCAGCACCCTCCCTATCGCAAGACTCCTCAGCTCAGAGGAGGAAATTACTCCTGTTTTGGTTCCGACTGATTGTGTCAGAGTGCCAAGAATGGAAAAGAAAATCTGGTCGGTAATCTTATCTTCTTGCTCACTGAGCAGATAAAGATCTTTAATTGAATCCACATTTTTATATCTTACACAATTTATATTTTATAAATAAGAAATATAGATTGTCTTGTCAACAACCGCGAAATGCCCCAAAATAAAATTTAAAACAAAACAACATTACAACATAATGATCTAACTCTAATTCTGATTAACGTTATTGAGCTTTTGGGTTAATGATTTATTGATTTATGAAAGTTTTCAGAGGCTACAACTAGCCGAGTTTATGCCCCTCTGTCCTTAGACTTGTTATTTCAGTGTATTTCTGAGGTGAATCATATATTGAATAAAGGTCCTTAAGGAGGAAACATTGGGACGCTCTCGTCTCAGCCGGTATAAGCTTTGATCTGCCGCTCTGGGAGCATCTGACAGGGGAGGGACGCTGGAATCACGGCTGTGTTTGGCTCGTGTAGTCTTTCTTCACTCGCCTGATGAAACCTGAATTAATTATGCATCACTTGCAAACTACCTCCTGTTGACTGGTGCAGGTTCTGCAGAGGGATGCCTTAACTTTATTTAAGGATGTTGTCAGAAGTGAGATAATTATGTTGTGTCGGCTCAGACATTTCTTCTGACTCCTCGATCATGAACGCTCGCTGATACTCGTACACATTCAGACAGCGGAACTCGCCTCCTCTTTATCCCTCAGGCCATGCTCTCTTTGGACCTGAATTAATAGCCTCTTTTACTGGGTAACATATAATATGAACCTGACTCCCTGTTCTGCAATCCAATCTTAATTGCTAAGTACTTCCATTTCAAGAGTTGTTAATAAAAACGATGCACGTATGACGGATGAGACTTCAGCTGTAAACACTGAATATCTTAATCGGGTCTTCTCCATCCCCCTGCTGCCTTTCAGAGAGTCAGGAGCTCTTAGCTGGAGAAGAGTTTGATAAAAGTCGGGGGCGCTGGTCACCTGCCACTTTCTCTTCTTTGTCTTGTACCGTCACCACCGCAGTGATGAATGGGGGATTTCAATCTTGCACTTTAAAAGATGGATTGGGGAGCTTGATTCAAATTGTCCAATTCTCGCTGAGTTCTGCCCCTCTTCTTGTCGTGCCTTCAACATTCATCTCTTGTCTTTTATTCTTTTAGTCTCCCACATTTACTCTTCATCATCCTCATCACCGGAGGCAGCTTTTTAAATCCTGACGTCTCTCATTTTGAGGCTCTCTTGTGGCGCTCGTTTCATTCTTCTCCTGATGTCTCTCTCTCTCTCTAATTTTCAGCTTTTCTCTCAGTTATTTTTTGGCTCTTTCAGCCTCTGCTCCAGGTGGAATTTCCATTGATTAAAACCAGACGTGTCCTGCACTTCTGTGTCCGCCTAATCAAGCCCAGCTCAGGAAGATGAATCACCTACAGCCCCTCTCTATCAGTCCACTGCCTCTCCCCATGAATCCCTCACTCTCCTGGCTCCTGTCGACTCCAAAATGAGCCCCAGGATGATTGCGTTTCTGTTTACTCGACAATAAGGTGGTCAGCTTTCTCCTCTTGTCTGGTTTAGTGGGTTTGTAGTCAGGGTTCATTGAAGTTAACTTGGAGCTGGTGGTTCTTTCAGTTTGGATGCGTTTTCTTTTCTCACAAAAATCAAAAAGAGTTGAAGGAATTCTGTAGATTAATATTTCGAGTATCAAATGTGTCTGTTTGAATGGAGGATCTTAAAAGTTCATTCTACTTTGGTCCTTTGCAGATATTTGGATATATCAGACGATGATTATTAAAAAAAGATTATGCATTAAGATTAGGACCGGGCCTCTATAATTAGATTTGGTCCAATATGGATTGTTGGGGGCAGATGCCGATATTGAGGAGTAAAAGATTTTGGATATTGATATATTTGCAGATAGATATTACACAAAGCTTTAGTAATGATTCCTTATCGTTATCAAAACTGTATGTCAAAGAAATGTAATTGAGGCTTGATATTTAAAAGTCTAACCATAAAAATTACAGAACTTGAATCAAGAAATTAGCACAATTTATTGCTCCTCTCGATAGTACTTACTGCTTTAATAGTGAAATGATGTTAAACATGTTGCAGGAGTGCTTGGAGCAGTTCTACGGACACTACAACGCGTCCTGACAATCTTTTTGCTGGGAGTCTGTGTTGCCCTCGCTCTCTGAGTCACTGTTATTCTAACTGCTGTGAATCCACAGTTGCAATCCTCCGAAAAGAAGCAAGCTACAAATGCGTCAGCTCCACCTTTCAAGCCCACAGGCTGGAAGTGTTTGATGTTCAAAAGGTAAAAAAAGAAAAAAGGAGTCACACAGAAATGCACTTTTGTTCTGGGGCTGTTTTTCATGGTTTGGCCGAACCTTTTTCGTTCCTATAAAAGGAAACGATAATACTACAAAATATCACACATAATAGTGTGCTTCCAACTTTGTGGCTGCAGCTTTAGGAGGTTGTGTTCCTGTTCCTGTTTCACCATTTCAAAGCTCCAACACACACACACACACACATTCAGGCTGCACAGAACCCAAACTGATCCTACACCTGGATGAACATGAGCGATTATCATCCAACCAATCAGTGCTGGTCCCCAGTCATGCTCTTGTGGCTGAGAAGGAGCAAATCCCTGCAGCCAGGCTCCAAAAGGCTGGTGGAAAGTCTCAAACTAGAAATGTGGAGGGAATGACATGTTAACTATCACATAGGGGTGTAATGTCCACATAGACACATGAAGCCGCTTTCTGACATGCACTTGGCAGAGCACCTCCACCTGTACCAGCACTGAATTCCAAAGATTCTCTTGAAATTGTCGCTTTATACAGGAACGCAAATGTCCGAATGGGTTGCTCCTGACAGCCCACAAAGTTTGTCCTGCCAGACCCCGAGTAAAAAATGCTTTTGGTGAAAAGGGCAGACACTGGTGTTGAGTTGCTGTGAACAAAAACGCATGATTTCCCCAGCGTAATTTACACATTGCTCCCTTGCCTCCTGTGTACTGCACTACCCCTCCCCCAGATTTTAACTGTTGTTGTGAATGCATCGGACTTGGACAATCTCCTGTTGCTAAAAGTAAAACTCCAGAGAAAGTTCAGACCCAATAGTTGGGACATTTTCTGGAGTTCATGCGCATGGCTATATATTGTATTTATTTTCACCCCTGTTTGTTTGTTGGTTTGATTGTCAGCAGAATTTTCTGGAAAAACTACTCAACGGAAATCTACGAAACTTGGTGAAAGGATGAGACATGGGCGAAGAAAGAATGTCAAATTCCTTTATCACTTTCTTCAACATTGCAGGATAGGGTGCTTTTTTGACATTTTCACAACTTTCACAGGGAATAATTCATGGATCTTTGAGGGGATGAGTGCAGTTTGTCTGGAATTTAAGGGGACCGTTGGACCTTGGCGTAGATTTGTGCTCTGCAGAGCGTAATATAGACTTTTGTAGATTTTTAAACTCGTCGTCTAGTAGTCGTCAGCAGTTATAAGGTCAGACCACGTCATGTTCGGTTGTCGAGTTTATTCTAATTCTCCTCCCGTTTCCATATGGGCAGTTTAATTCTCACATCATGAGTTGTTTTTGCGCTGCACACTGAAAGCCAGGTTAGCTTAATGCACGTAAAACATTAAGCTGATGGGAACCTTCACTCAATTTTCTACTCATAATTTGCATAGTGGAGGGAAAAAAGCATATTGGCTGTACAGCTTCTGCAGCTGAACAGGCTCCTGATTGCCTTTATACGGCCGAGTTTGAATTTGCTTTGATGCAACTGCATCCAGTCAAGGAAACAGACTTTAGTTTTAGTTCTGTTTTCTGTACTTCTGAAGACTTCTGCAGGCATGTTCTCCCCAAAGATGTGTATTTCTCTGGATTTGCGTGGTGCTGCAATGTGCCCTTCCCCTCTCGTCCCTCTTGTTTCCTCCTCCTCATCGCCCACTCTCTTTCTTTCTTCCTCAGTCTGGGCGATAGTTACTGCGGCTTCTGCTCAGCTCAGCTCACTTCTTCCCTTGATGGCATCTGACCAACAGGGAAAAGACGGTGCTTTATCCTTTCTTTTCCTCTGGAAGCCAGTACTTAATAAATAATTCCTTGCCCCAGTCCTTCCTTTCCTTATCCTCAGGTTACCTCAGAGTCCACTGGAGTAAATATGCATTTGAGCGGCAGGTGCCAGCAGTTTTCTTCGCCTTCCCCTGCCACATACGGGCTGCCCTCCTAAGAGAGAAGTCACCACTTCACGACTGCATGAAAGAATCATTTCTATCTCTCTGTGTTCCTGAGTGCAGCTGCTCTCCGCCCACAAAGTCTGGGGATTTCGCTGAATCTGGTCACTGTGCATGTTTTAATGATGCGGCTACTGTCTGTGTTTTTCTTTGCTGAGATGTGAGGTGGATGAAAAGTGAGAGGGAAACTGAGATCAAGTGTTTCTGGATAATGAGGGACGGAGGGTTTGAGTGTGCGCTGTTGGGGATAATCTCACAAAGCTTTGTTCAGGATTAGAAATGTGGAGCTCATGCTGGACATAGTGGCACGAACAGCTCCAACTCTTCAAAGGGTTTGGTTACACTCCAAAGATGTATTGACCTGGTGCACAGATGTGACCTAAAGGCTGTGGTTTGATAGTATTTTATAGAATCTGTTATTGAATCCAACTTCTTTCAAACCCCCCACTGCATCGAGATTAGCAGTGCGGTTCTATAATTAGAGCCCATCCGGTACCAATTGTTGGAGTCAGATGCCAATATAAGGGAACAAAAATGTCAGATTTCTATATATTATTATATTTTGGTCAATACATCGAAAAAAAACGTTGAATTTGTCCCACCACACTTTTATAATGAACCAAAAAACACTTGACACTTCTCATAATAACATAAGAGATCTGTAACTTGTTGTTTTTCTCCGTTGGTGCATTGTATAGCTGTGTACAGCACTGTGCTCGCCCACGCCTTCGTGCATAAAGTTTAAAGCAGACAGTCACAACTCAAAGTTTCAGCTACAGTTGAGCGATGCAGTTCCCAAGAAATTCTTCCACTCATTACTCGGTTTACCTGTCACTCGGTCTTGGTTGTCAGGAGAATGTCACGGAAATCAGTTCTGTGGTGAAATCCTTCTCACAAATAAAAAATTCTGTTGAAAACTTAACCTCATTGGCAGGAACAATAGGCAAGAAAAAGAAAAGTAATTATATAGAACTTGAATTAACAGAAGAAACCTTTTTATGTAAAATCTAAACATAGGTAAACATCTTAATTTGTTTATTATGTAAAAAAATGTTGGCAAAACAAATGCAGATTTTCTGTAAGAGGCTCGTAACGGCCCCTTTTTATCAGACAGTTTCTATTCTAATATTGAATCAAATTAGATTTTTCTTTCAAGTATAGAGCTAAATAATAGCATAAACTTATAGATTCAGCTGAGATCACTAGTCACATTATGTGAAAGTGAGAGAAACATCAGGACATATAAAAAGTTGATAAAATAAATAACGGACACATTAAAATAACAGATGTTTACAACATAGTTTACTGTACATCTGTTTTCAGACATTACTTCATCCAAATACTTCAGATGCTGATTCAGAACTTCTCACTAGTGAAAGTGACAAGGCCAAGATGAAAAAAATTTAGTTTTGAGGAGAGATTTCACAGTTTTGGGTATTTTGCCAACAAGGAACTGGATCCAGAATGAAAGTGGATGTTGCAACACAAACCTACTTTTAGCTTTTAACTATTTAAACTTAGAAATAATTTCTTATTTAACTGTAAAACTCAAACATTTATTCTCACTGAACTTGCATATTTAATGTCGTGAAGTGACATTTTGCCACTAAAAAAAAGGAGTGAAGATAAAAAGATTTAATAAGAGATTGGCTCACACTCAGAACTTTGAAATTAATCCAAAATGGAAGTGGCTATCTGTTCCAACTCCAGTGATCCGGTGTGTCTGTTGTGGTGTCGGCATTGTTCATGTTTGAAAAAGAAGAGAAAAGAAAAGGAAGGATTAATTTTCCAGCAGCGACTGTGTGGATTAGACTCTTTTCAAACATTATGGAGGCTCCTGTCTCACTGATGTTCACTTCTAGTTGGTTATTCACTCTCCCATAGTTCATGACCGAGCCTGACAGCCCCATTATGTAAATGTGCGTTAACGAATATGTGGTTTGAATTTAAAGCACATTGTGGATGTAAATGCAATCTCTCATTTAAAGCCCCCTCAAGAGTTGCATCATGTCGGCTCTTTTAGCTAATTGGGGCTAAAGCATAAAGAGGCAGAATAAGTTCAAACAGTTCTTGCAACAGACTGAAAAGGGATAAATGATTTTAGTGTTTAAAAAAAATGTGCATCACATGTTTGTGTCAAATGCTTAAAAAAGGAGTCATGTCTCATTCTGCTGGCTTGGCGAGACCGGCACGGCCATTTGTCTGCTGCACTGTTCGGATGTGTTGATCAATATTCGGCTTCGTAAGTGTAATGCCGGTCTGAAGCGGAGGTTGTTGCCGGTGGCCGCCTGCAGACAACTCAATCCCCTGGCTGTGCACTTCACTCTGCAAACTGTAATTGGAACGACTAAATTCACTGACATGAATGTGAGCAGCCTTTCCACAGGCAACCACTCAAAGACGCAGAAAACCTCAGGTAGGTACACGGCTAAATCGCTCGATAATGTACAATGTTCCCACGGCACAAAACACCTGGTTGTGTAACCCTCATAACTCCTGGAGCAAACTAATCCACAACAAAAGGACTACTGTGAAGCATGGGCTAGTGATGGAGGGCCTGAGCAGCGACGCTAAAATAGATGTCAATTACAACAATACATATGATACCTGAGTGGGAGAAATATCTCTCCTTACACCTCAGAACAGACCTCTTCCCTAGAAAAGGTTTTCTAAGAAAGACCCATTTACCTGTTTGCATTCATAGTCTACTGCCTTATTAAAGGAGACATATTCTGCTCATATACGGGTTCATCATTTTAAATAGCGTTATGCATTGTAAAAGCATTTCTCTCATCATTGCTGCAGATCCTCTTTTCAGCCTCTGTCTTAAACTCTTGGTTTTAGCTCCTGTCTGGAGCCCACCCACCCAGTCTGCTCTGTTTGGCAAACTGGAACCACTCTGTTGTGATTGGGAAACCATCTCCAGCGTGTGTAGGAAATGTCGGCCTCCACTCTCAGTTTTGTTTCATACTTCAAAATACTGTTTGTTACAGTCTTTGCCCATTGAGTCCATTAAGTTAATTATGATTAGCTTATCATTTTAAATAACAAACATGTCTTCAACTGTCCACACCAAGCAGCAGCTGTGCATTTATAGTGCACTTTAGAATTCATTGTGCACTCTGGCTCAGAACTTTTACATACACACAAAAAAACATATGAAACTAAAAAAGCATCACGTCTTCTTTAAGCAACCATTTTACATCTATCATCTCTGATGCAGGTGCTGCTCGGACTGTCCCTGACTAAGCTTCCTCAGTTCTGAGATCAGTTAAGTCGCTTGTATCAACAAAATTCAGATTATAGCAATGGTAACAATGTTGCCTTCATTTGCACCTTTACAGAAATATAATTCATATTTAGTATTTCAACGAATTTCACGGAGCGCGGTCTGGATGAGGTGATGCTTCATTCCGGTAAATCGATGCATTTAAATAGCGTTGTTAGCTCCCCACCATTTCTCTAAGCCACTTGGTCAGCTGTGCAGTTTGTCGTGTTAAAGTGAATGCTTGCCGCAGGCTTCTTTAATGGAGGTGCCACTTAATTACCACAGAGACCCACTTGAGCTTAGAGAGCTTAAGTGTATAGAAACACATACGCATGGCACGAACACTTTTCATGAAGCTGAGTATGGGAAGTAGCTTTATGTAACACTTACAGTACATACATGGAGGTATGGACACAAACAGCCGTCCTGCCCACATTTACATTAGTGACTCTGCTGTTGAATCTCGGTCCTTGTTTACATCTCAGCTGTGACCTTTTTGTCATTTGTCACCACTCTCGTAATAACAAAATGTGACCACTCCACTAACCCGGAGATATTGTCTCTGAGAACGGGGAGTGTGGGTCAGAGTTCACGCCGTATATAAACAGGTGTCAAGACCTATGATGGAAAGCCAAGGACACATGAGCTCGGGCTGGAAACCGGGCCACTATCACCACTGTAGAGGCGCAGGGGCACGGAGCAGCCTAACAAGGGTAATGGATGACTTTGCCCGTCAACATGATACCATGGTTTCACGTTGTGCAAGTTAAACCGCCTCGTCTGTACGACTCAACCTTTTGGTAAGGTGTGTGTGTGTGTGTGTGTGTGTGTGTGTGTGTGTGTGTGTGTGTGTGTGTGTGTGTGTGTGTGTGTGTGTGTGTGTGTGTGTGTGTGTGTGTGCGTGTGCGTGCGCGCTTTTCTGGGCTCTCCCACATGACCACACTAAAGCAGCCATCGGCCTC